>CM021103.1:474958759-475259306 GCA_007115665.2 Sequoiadendron giganteum | reverse complement strand
TCTAAAAAGCCCTTGTGCCTATGAGTGAGGTTAATTTATCTTGGTTAATGTGAAATACATCCTAGTCATCTAAGTACATTACTTTAGTTTTCAGTTGTTAAAATCACTTCTGAAGGTTACTCGGTTTACCTCTTTGGGCTCCGACCCCTAACAAAAGCAACTCTTCTAATGGATAACACACTACACCATCTAACTCCAAGTGCTACTGAACTAGACCAATGTACTCTCTCCTATCCTAGGGGGCAACCATATATAGATCCACCCCAACACTAGGAGGAAACCAAAACACTTGTAACACTACCCAAGGGAATAACAAACAATAACTTAACAAGGGAATGACCCACATCCATTGGAAGACTTTACAATTTAAACTCAAACACTCATTCCCCAAACAATCAATAACAAGAAAAATCCATATAACAATGCACTAGCAATGAAAATTACTAAATTTGGATATCTTAAATCCATATTCCTATCTAATACTTCTCATGGAAATTAGAATACAATCTTTCTAAACTTTCATTACACATAATAATATCTTCATTAACATAATCACAATTTTATCTAATCATGCACCATAGTTATTTCAAGTTAAATTACTGTCTAATTATTTTGCATACAATAATATATTTAAACAAGACATCAAAAGGATATATAATTAAATACATCTATTTTATTCATACATAAACTATCTTTAAAACATAAGATTAAATAGACATTGCTGGTAAAATTTTGTATTTCTAAAAAGAATTATCAAAATGTTAATTTAGTTGCACCAAAATAAAATCTATACTTATACATACAATTTCCCAATTAATAAATATATATATACATATATATTTAATATTATATTCATATAATATTAATATATATATATACTATTTATTTTAACCCACAGAAAAAAATACTATAAAAAATCAAATAACAAAATAAAATATAAAATAAAATAAATTTAAAATCAAATATAAAAAAAAAAAATAAAAAAATTAAAAAATAAAAATAAAAATTAAAAAACATTAAAAACAGGGAATCGGACGGTACACCGTTCGACCCTGCTGCCTGCGCCGACTGTACATACAGTACAGCGGCCGACAGTGTTACTAAGGGAGGTCGCAGTCCCCATGGGACAGTGCGTCCCCCCAAGTGGTGGGCGCACTGCCCAGTGGGTACTGCGTCCTCCATACAATGGAAAGTGGGGGGGTCCGAACCTCCCCACAACTTGCAATATTTTTTTTTTTTAAAACAAAAAAAAACTAAAATACGAAAATCTCGTACGCACAGTACGACCTTCAGAAATTCGCCGTACGACGTTTTTCTTTTAAATTCGAAAAGCAATAACTTTAGTTTGAATTTTCATATATTTGTAAATATATATTATGTGTATCATATTTGAAAATATGATACATGTAATGTATATTTACATTTATATTTTTTTTTCAAAAATAATTTTACTGGTAAAATTGAAAGAATTTAAAAAAAAAAACCAGTAATAAAATTTGACAATAATTGAATATCTTCTTACATTCATGAGATTAAAATCTGAATTCCAAAAAGAAATTATTCCTTCATGTTTCAAATAATTTAAACAAAAGAAAGGAAATAAACTGTTCTTGATGTTTTCAAAAGAATTTTCTAAAGAGGGTTTGTGTTTTGAAGAACAGATCTGAATCCTAAATGTTGAAGTTCAACCTAGGGTTTTAAATAAATCACAAATTTGCAATTTCTATCATTTAGAAAAATAGATAAACTAAGAACAATCAATCATAGAATAAAAGGAAAACCTAGTATTTGAAGCCACAGGAAATAACAAGGATTCTTGATGCAGAGCCTCCCTTAAGGACCTCACAATTCTTCTTCAACAATGCAATGAATTCCAGCTAGCACTGCTCCAAGAGCTCCACCCTCTTCAACAAAATTTCTTTTCTTTCAATTCAATTCTACAAAAGAAAATGCTTCAAACCCTTCCCTCTCCCAACTTTTCACAAATTTCATGCCTATAAAAAGAAGAAAGAAAAGAATCCCCAAAACTTTTCTGCCCTAACATTTAAAACATCATTTCCTCATAACTCCAAAAATAACCTAATGCAACCCTAATTCACATTCAATGTAAAAATTAAATTTAGATATTAATTTCATTTCCCATTTCAGAAAACCCTAATTTGCCTTTAAAATAAAATTTCAATTTCCTTTAAATTTCATTTGATTTAATTTAATTTAAAACAATCCAATATACTTAATTATTTTAAATTATTAAATAACTAAATCCAATCCTTTGAGATTAAATTTAATTAATTAAATAATTTAAATTTAATTAATTTACTTTCAATTATTTAATAACTAAATCTAACCCTTTCAAGATTAAATTTAATTGATCAAATAATTTAAATTTAATTTCTATTTATAAATTTAAATATAATAAATAAGCATAACTTTAATACAATATAAAATAATCATCACTTTCAACCAATGCAATTTTCTAAAAACAAAATCATTTAGAAGTAAGCACTTTTCACAAATTACATAACATTAAATAAGGTAAGACATGACTCCATAATCAGGACTGACGACACACTAAGGCTAGGGTGTAGACCTGACACATGTTACCTAGCTACTATCTCCCGTTCAACTTAATCGTTGGATCGACACGCTCAAACCTGTGAAACCAGGTGGAGTCGATGTCATGTACCTGCAACCTGAAACCAAGTAAACAACATAATATATCTAGCATATAATTCACACCGTGAAGAAGAAATCACGGATTCGTAGGGCGCTCGCAAGCGAGTGATGCGAATCCATCCTCTTCACCAATACACTCATCAAAGACTGACATTGCCATCATAATCAATACTCACATATATAATCTCATGATAAACTCTACAACATCATTAATCCATTAAAGCATATGAAACGATAATCAAATCAACACATCACACAATAATAGTTGTTACTCAATAGTAGTGATCAAAATATCATAACAAAATGTGTCTAGTATCAAAGTAGTTGCAACCCAAGCAAAGCATAAAGCAACATGAAACAAGAAGCAAAACGGAGGGGTATTACAATGCCCAGAATGTCATATCAATAGATATCAAACAGATCAACTAATAAAAAAGGTGCCTCGCAAGGTTCTTCATTATATTCCCATTATTCCACGTATGCAACAATTATTTAGGTACAAAAGCTTAGTGCAATTTATGGATTACCATGCACGGAATAGAAGTGGAGATGACATTCCTCAAATGCCTGCGGATGGTTCTACATTTAGGGACATGGAGGAAAAATGGACACACTTTAAAGAAAAACCTCATAATCTTAGGCTTTCATTGCAGCGGACGGTGTCAATCCATTTGGAGAGCTGAGATCTATTTACTCGGTGTGGCTTGTTTTTGTTATCAACAATAACATTCCTCCATGGATGTTAATAAAGAGGGAGCACATAATGTTGGCAATGATTGTTCCAAGTATTTTTTTACATTAATTTTCTTTAACGTAGTAGCATCTCATTTGTCTTATTTGTTGCATAATGACTTATATGTTTTTTAATTTAATAGTCATGTACATTAATTTATATATATTGCAGTAAAATGGTTATAATAATAATGTAATGTTTATGTTCATTCAACTAGGTAAGTACCAAGTTAAAGATATGAATGTATATATTGAGCCTCTTATCGATGAGTTACTAAAGTTATGGAATGGCATGACTATGTATGACGTATCTAGACCAATAGGACAAAGACAATTTGAATTCCATGCAATGCTTGTATGGACAATTCATGATGCCCCAGGGCTAACACATTTTTCTAGTATGTTATAACGTTCAACTGCATGACTTTAATGATATTTAATTTTATGAAGTAGATATCATGCCAGTACATACAGTTTGCAGATATTACCTGACTTACAAGATAGATGAGTTTCTGGAGGAGATGCAAATAAAGAAAACTTTTCAATTCATTTAAATGCCTAGTGTGGAGTATTTGGAATTTATTTTTAATTTTGAATATGATATTGGCATATATCATTGAACTAAGATTGATAATATTGTTCTGATTCATTAGCAATAATTATTGGATCTATGTGTAAAATATGGAGATTTGTGTTTGACTACAAAGAGTTATCTCTTGTGATTTATCAGCAAATTATTATTTTTGTTTGTGGGCTTCTTACATAAGACAATATATTTATGTATTTCTTGCAGAGTCTATTCCAATTGATCATAACAAAAAAACTTTCATTACTCTACAATCAACAAAACATGCATATGGGTTCAATTGAGGTTTCTGATATTTGATCAAGGCCTTTTTCAATACACTTCACATTATAATTTTTATGAGGCTTATAAATGAGTTATCTATTACAGAATGGGATAAAAAGATCATTTTCTATCGTAAGGCATTTTTTGGAGACATTAGGCACCTATAAGAGGACTTAGGACTATATGCTTTCGGTTTCATTTGTGCAAAAAACTATAAAATTTAAGTAGGTTGGTTATACATGACTCTATGTGCAATGAAAGTTCTAAAGATCTTTTCTTTTTTAAAGATGTTTTTTTTCATATATGTTGAATGGTTAAGGAAATATTTGAACTCGTTAATATTTACATAATATTGGCAACATGTAAATTGTGCTTTCTTCATGGCCTAAAAGCACAACCAGAGCATCTCATAATTTTGAAGTGAGAAAAATTCTTTTGTTATAAGGGTCATTTTGCAATGGAAGACAAATTTGACTCTATCAATGATCAAATTCCTAAATTTAGGTGACAACTGCTTTATCTTGACCAATTGTTCCTAAAACACAACAAACACAATAAATACAAACAAAACTATTCTAAAACTTTCTGGCAGGAACTTCGCAGCTCTTGTTTTTGTTGTTAAGCAAATAAAAAATTATAATCTAATACAACTTTTCAACTTAAAAAGCAATCAAATAAACCATATTTTGAATATATAGATTTTTCAAATAAAAATTACTATTATGTTATTTTCAATATTAGATTTAACATGCTATAATATTAAATTTACTATTAGTTATATGAATAAGATTCAAAATTTTGAAATGATTTTATTTTTTAAATTTATCTAAAATCTTAACAAAATTTTATAAATTATTAAAACCTTATTAATAAATTATAAGTTATTTTCCAAATAAATTCATTTAAAAAATATATTTTTAACGTTTAAAGACATGATATTTCCAAGTTTAGATTAAAAATCTATGTTTCACATCACACAATTGCACAACCAATAAAAAAGATATGAAAAAACAAGATACATAAGAGAGTATTAAGAGAAAGATTAAACAAAAAATAGTAAACATAAAGTCTAAAAACATAATACAACAAAAGAGTAATAAAAGAAAGTAAGTAAATAAATAAATAAAAATAATGTGGGAGGTGATTTAAGGAAAAAATAGTAAGAAAATAATAATAACAAAAATTAGAATAATATTAAAATAAGAATTCAAGAAAGGCATGTGAATGTTATAAAATATTATAACAATTGTAAAAAATGAGTTACAATCAAGTATAATTAGGAGCAGGGAAAAAATTAAAAAGTAAAGAGAAAAATACAAGATGATATAAAGAGGCTTGGATAAAAATGGATGAAACAAAATCCATAAAATGTCATAAAATGTCATAAAATAATATTTCATATCTAAAAACTAAATACTTACCTTGACACAAACCATAACCAATGCATAGTACATGTTGTAAGCACTTTATTAAAGAAAACATTGACCATTTTATAAAAATCGCATGTACTACCATATACAATTAGATGTGGCAATGAATACAAATAATTACAACACAAATTTAACTAATATTGAAATTTAATCTTGTTAAATAATTATTTTTTTATTTTTGATTTTCTTGAATATTTATTAAGGTTAGGGTTATAATTAATAATTTTAGGGATATAATTAAAATAATTAATTTTAGGGTTATAACCTTTATTTTATAATATTATGATATTATTTTTTTATTATAATTAAAAAATCATTAGAATTAAGATTAGGTTTAGGGTTTGGGTGAATGTTAAGATTGAGATTTGAATTAAGGTAAGAAGTAGAGTGAGAATTATACACATAGATAAGAAAAGTTGTAATAAAGAAAAAAGTGTAATTAAAAATCAAGGAAGAAAAAAAATGACCCGAAATTTAGATAAAAAGAGATCTAATCAAAATATACCATAACTTTAATCCTATTAAATAATTATTTTGAAATATTTTAATTTCATGATTATATGTCAAAGTTACTATTATAATTATTAATTTTAGAAATATAATTGAAATAATTAATTAGAACCTTAATTTTATAATAATAATTATTAATATTATAATTTTAAACCTACTTATTAGTATTATAATTAAAAAAAATTAAAATTATGGTTAGGGTTAGGGTTATGGTGAAGATTAAGGTTGGGATTAGAAATAGGATAAAAAGTAGAGTTACAATTATAGTTATAACCACAATTAGTGTTAGGGATAGAGTTATGTTTGCAATCAAGGTTAGGGTTATGTTAGAGTCATAAGAAAATTATGGTTAGAATTAAGGTTAAAAAATATGGTTAAAATTAAGGTTATGGATAGGGTTACAATTATGGTTAAAGTTAGGGTTGGTGTTTCAATTGGGGCCAAAATTGAATTCAGATTAGGGTTAGGGTACTGTTACCAATATTTCGCTACAGTTCAAATGGTGGAGCTGATTTAAATGCTTATATTTAAAAGTGGAAATGCAGTTATTTCTGAATATGCTTGAGTGTTGTTTTGCACTTCATTTTAGTTCATTAAGTGATAGTTATGCTTTGAAAAGAGGAATCAGAATTTCAGAACTTGCTATTCAATACTTTACAATCAAATGAGTAAACAATAAAGCTTTTCAAATGTTTTCATTCATTTCATAAAGTGATTCATATTTACAACATTTCATTTGATTGTGAGAATACAAATGCTAATACAAATTTGCATTAAGATGCATTTTTTTCTTTTCCAAATGAAAAGAAGAAGGAATAAAATCAAATATCCACACAAGTTGTGGATGTGACTATCACAGTGCATCATAAGTAGCACACTACACTGTGAAAGATGCATAAGGAAAAAATCACATAAGTATAAACATAATCATCATTGCCTGATTGGTTGATGACTCACGTAGAAGTGGTGCACCATTTGTCTTTCTTCGAGCTTCGTTGACCTGTAGGAAGGACGAGAGGGATGTCAGAGGCTCCGACTATGAATATACCTAAATGAACCATCAATGATAATATAATATGCTACTGATCATGCATTGAAACAATCAAGGAAAGTGTAGAGATATGAGCTGAAAGAGAAACATCAAAACAAACATGATATATTATTTTTTATGCTAACACTGTTTGTTTCCTTGTGCAGGTATAGGAAAAGCAATGTAGCTATTTATCTTCGAAGACCAAGCATGTGTGAAAAAACGGGCTCCCACAAGTGTAGAGCCCATCATGCTGCCCTTATATGTTACAAGAGGGCTGAGAGAGTAATTGCAATCATCATAGTCATCAAGAAAGGAAGTGCAACTGAGAGGGTAAAGCAAGTTATCCATCAAGCCATTAAACCAACTGTGCATTCATAACAATCAGGTAATTTCTTTCTGAAAGCTACAGGTGAACAATGGGTTTAATCCGCTCAATCAGATCAATATGTAGAAGTGAAAATTGCAAAAGAATGCGAGTGAGACAACTTTTTCTGGTAAAAGTTATCAATCTTTCATGCTTTCAAGCTGTTGTTTCGAATACTATTTTGCTATTTTTTAAGACTATTCGCCTTGTAGTGTTGTTTCATATTTTATGTTTTGGAACATCAGTGTCCTATCTTTTAGCAATGATAGTGAACAGTGCAAGTTATGGGGGTTATGTCAAGAACAGGTAAATTCATGAAGAGTTTGTTGCCAGAATAAATAGAGCATACAAAAGCATGGAGATATGTGAAGAGTCTCAGGTTTCCATTAGAATAATGAATGGTTATAATGATTTAAGTTACCCACATGGTTTTTTTTTTTTATATGAAGCAGCAGGATATGTTCTCAGAATGTTATACACCCAGGTGGGGTTTTGTCAGAAAGCAAGATTTTATACAGTGCTCTCATGTTCGAGTTCAAATATAACAGAAAATGCAGGTTAAAACATAGATTTCTTCGAAATACAGAAATACCCACATTGGGGTTTCATTTAAAATGCATTTTTATTCACAAATAACAAAAACCCACATACAAATTTTTGCTAAGGAACGAATTTTATTCATATATAGAGATACCCACATGGGGTTTTCAACAAGAATGCAGATTTTTTCATCTTTTTCAATTACCCATATGAGGGTTTTAAAAAAAAGTAAAGCAAAACAGTGTAGTTTCCAAAATACCCATATGGGGTTTCTACATTTTTCAAATGGAAATGCTTGATAATGTATGGGTCGAGCCCAGTGGGAATTTTAGTTACTCTTCAGGAAAGAATGAGGAGATTTTTTTAAGTTTTGCTGCATAGGAGAACAGAGTCAAGCAAAAATTGCAAAGAGTGTGAGTTCTTCATATGGAAAACCATCAATCACATGATGACATGTCGCGGCCTGTTAAGGATGATATACACAAAATTTCACAAAAGCAAGCTTCAGCTTAAGCACACATGGCGTGGCCAGTCAACAGGCCTGCATTTGTTCTAAATTATGCAACCATTCTTTAGAGAAAAAGTAATGAAACTCGTGGGTTTTAGTTATGGAGAGATAAAATACAGAGCGAGAGTTTTGAAAGGAGAACTTACTGTTATGTTGTTGTTCAAGAAACTCACAGGCCGCGCCCAGCTCATTTGGAGCTCACAATGCTTGGGTCGAGCCCTCTCATGGTGCCCAAGGTGGAAACAAGGCAAGTACAGTGGAAAATATACAAGAAAATTAGAGAAGAATGAAGAGAAAGTCGTGGCCTCAAGAAGCTTTTTCTTGTTTTCAAAACAGTGAAGAGAGCTCATAATACAAAGAATTAAACTCACCATTCTTGCTATGAGAGGGGTCGACCAGAATAGTGGAGGAGTCTGAAGTTCCAGAGCTTCCCAAGCTGCAAGCTTAAGCACACATGGTGGCGGCTCTTGCATAAGGTTTTCTTTCAAAGAATACAAAGTGAAATGATGCGAAATTTAGGGCTTTGGTGGAGTTTTATTCTTTAGGGTTTACCCCAACCCTATTTCGATTTAGATGATATTTTGCCTTAATTTCATGCATGATATTTTTCCTAAGTCGAATTGTATCATGGGGGCCGATCCAAGGTGTTTAGGTCACCCCTTATGCATCGATACCTTAAGGCATTCTAATACATGCCTTATTTTCATAGAGCCTTAAGTGTATTATTTCAATTATTGATTTTTTAGAAAATCAGTCAATTAGGATATTGAGAGAATAGTATGCCTTAGGATTAGGGTTAGTACCTAGGCTTATTAGTATTTATTTTAATTGTTTTTGGAGAAAACAATTTAAACATGTAAGGAGGGGATTATAATTTTATGATTTTTCAATGAGAAAAATCAAACTTTGTAAAGGAGATATAAGGCGTATATGCAAAGATTTTTAAATCTTTTAATTGTAAAATGGAATAATAGACAAACTGCATCATGTAAAGCAGAAAATAGAGAAATGCTTTATAAATTGCTTTGTTTTCTTGCTATTTTTTTAGCAGTTAAGGTTGACTTTTCTTCTTGGTCGGAATTGGGTTTTCAATTGGAGAGATAAGGTGTTTTTCTTGCTTTAAAAGCAATTTTTTGCTTTTTTTAGAGGCTTGAGAGTTGATGCATGCAAAAAGTGTGACTTTCCACTTTTATGCTGACTTGTTGCACAATTTTTGGGACCTTTTCCTTGAGCTTTTTTCAAGAGCTTGGATTAGGGTTTGAAACATATATCTTTGGAGAAAACTTAGGGTTTTCTAGTTCAGTCTGTTTTGGCTCTTACACATTTTTGAGCTGAAACTGTTTTGTACTCAGGGAGATTATTTTGGCATACTCCTACAGTGAATAAAGAACAACATTCCTACCAATCATTTTTTGTGTCCATTTATAGTTCAATTGATGTTATTCTTGTGTTTTTCAGTTTTGAGAAATCCTTGTTATGTCCTAGGCTGTAGTTTGATGCAGAAAAGTGCAAAAATACAGGTTGCATGTTGTGTTTTGAACAGACCTTCATGCGAAGTACTTATGTAAATTTGTTCTTGAGAGGTTGTGAAGTTTTGTTGGTTTTTTAGCATTGTTTGTGAGGAAAATCCAGAATAGTCAGTATTTCATCATCCAATATTTAAAAAATCATTTCAAAGTCATAAGTTTTAAGTTTTGTTTTTATCTCTATCCCTTTTCCAAGAAGATTTTAGAATAGGATCATTATATGGAGAACCAACTTCCTCTGGAGATTCTCTTTCCTTATAGACCACCCACGTCTGGAAAGAGTTTCAATGTTGCAACAAATAGTCTGATTTTTGCAAAATATGACGAGGTGCATATCTGATTGCTAACAATTTTTTGGCACGCCTGGTGGGATAGTCTGAAAATCATTTTTAGAGAATTTAATGTCCAAAACTTGTTGTTTGGTGTATGCAACAGATTTCTCAGCCTTTTGGAGGCTTGTTCAAATATACCTGGCGACTCCGACTTTTGATTTTTGTATGCAAATCTAGTGCAACCCACGCATGAGAAAGGTACAAACCAGATCAAGCGTTGCACCTTTCCGATATCGACAGCTATCCCCACCACGAAGAGTTGGCAGAACACCAAGGAGGTTGTTTGAAGCACCAGTGAAGTCAAAATCAACACCTCTTGTTTTCAGCTCTCTGGTTTTATCACCAGGAGTACTAGTTCCAATATCTCAGATACCATCGATGGTAGCGCCAAGGCAACATCCGTTCACACCATTTAATGGAGGCAGTCCATTGGACATCGCTCAACATGATGACATCCTGGTTGCAGCCCTTAGAAGCCTACCATTCTTCACTGGAGAGGATCACACAACTCCGTTGGAGCACATTCGTGACGTGTCTACCCTTTGTTCAGTTCACAACATCATGCAGGAGAATGTTGTGTTGAGGCTCTTGGTTGCATTGCTCAAGCGTAAAGCATTAAAGTGGTTCAGAGGCCTCGCAGCCAACTCTATTGCAACATGGGATGCACTAGGTAACGGTCTGTACCAATTTTTTGTTGATAAGTCTGACAATTTATCCCTATTAGAATAGCTGAGCACAATTTAGAGGGCACCACATGAACACTTGGTGGATTTCAATCACCGTTTTCAGAGGACTTGGGCTAGAATTCCTGTAACGGTAAGGCCTTTACCATCTCACACTTTTCTATTTTACTTGAAAGCTTTGAACTATAAAATTTTAGTTATGACCCAGTCTATGGGTGGGTATACACTCCCCGATGCTTACGATATCACTATTAGAGCCAAAATTTGCCTTATTCAGGTTGGAGATTAGCTCCTAGACCTCCTATGTCGTTGTTTCTTGAGATACAACCACCTACCTCTACTACTTTACCTCCCTTAGCTAATGTTCTCGTTGTCCCAACAATAGGTTATCATACCGCAACACAGCAAATTGCTGCTCCAGCCCAAAACCAAGAAATCCAGGAGATTAAGAGTATACTCAAGACCTTCAAGAATGATTCGGTGAGCATTAAGAAGCAAGTAGGTCATGAACATAAACCCTATCAAGCCATTTATCAGCAAAACCAGCCTAATAGGCCTGCTTTTCAAAATGATTACTAGGGCCAGAAGAGAAATTTTAACCCAAGACCCTTCCAGCCATACAACCCAAACACAACCAGTTCGTCAAAGGAGCTCGTACCTCAGAATAATATCGCCCAATATTGTGATTGGTGTTATCCATGCAACTAGCCCCATAACCAATCAACGTGTGATAATGGCATGAGAAATCAAGCTTTGATGGTTCAAAACAGTTATGCAGGTTAAGAAAGTGTTTCAAATCAGAACTTGGAACAACAAGAAGATTTTGAGGTCGCTTTGCCAAACTGGAAGAGTTCTAAGTTCTATGGCGTGGATGGCCAGGATCAACAAGTTTCTCCTATCCCAGCCAACACAAGATCAAAAAAGAGAGCAATGGACCTAGGACAACAAGCTGGAAGTTCATAGCAGCAACCTATGAAAGATAAACAACCGATTTCTACACCCAGTACTAATGTTGCAACACAATCCAAGGTACAGTTTTTATAAAAGGGGCAAGAGATACCTAGCAAAGAGCAGTTAAAGACACATTTGCAACCCTTGCAGAAGTAGAATTATGTTGTTTCAAAAAACCAGCAGAAGGTAAATACTACTTCTTTTAATATTGTTGAGCACCTCAGAAAGACTACTGTCAACATGTTTGTTTTAGATGCTTTGCACATCCCAGGTCAGAAAGGTTTGTTGCGGGATGCTTTAGTTGAGTTGTCTATTTCTGATGATACTAATCAAGGTGCTACCAAAGCAGTGTTCACTAACAGTTCAAAAGGTAAAAGCGAACAGAAAGGTAAGGAGGTAAAGCCTCCCCCATTTTATTTAACTCTGATCATTGGGGATAAATTAGTTCATAATTGCATGGTTGATTTTGGTGCAAGTAGCTCAGTCATGCCTAAAAAATTAGCTGATGCTTTAGGTCTTGTCTATGAACCCAACTTGCAGAAGGGTGTAGTTCAATTAGATGGGTCTGCTGTTAGAACTACTGGTATAGTAAAAAAATTAGCCCTTACCTTGCACACATCTCCTAGTTTTGCAATTCATCAAGACATACATGTAATCAATTTGCCACCACATTTTTCCATTTGCTTATCAAGGGATTTTACAGCCAAATTGGGGGGTTTCTTGTCATCTGACTGGTCTCATCTATTTTTTAGAACAAGGTATGGTACAAAGGTAACCATAAAGTCTGAGCCTTTAGCCAAATACCACATTGAACCATACGTTTTGAGTCCTATAAATGCTAACCTCTGCGTCACCCCTATATTGGAGGAGCAAACCATGATATCAGACCACAACACCCATGTAGAAAGTATAAATCTAGATGAATGGGCAGTCAAAGATCACGAGCTTGATCCCTTCCAGCATACAAATGAGGTAGGGTTAGGGGTTTACATGATTCGTGAACCTGATTCTGATATTCCTAACTTGATCAAAAGGGAAGTAAAACTTGCAGGGCAAGAAAATGAACTTTGGAAACTCTATTTTGATGGTTCGAGGAGCAGTGTAGATGTTGGTGGCGGGGCCATGCTGATTTCACCAGAGGGATAAAATTATTACTCTGCTTTCATATTTGCGTTCAGCTGTACAAATAATACAACTGAATACGAAGCGCTTGTACATGGCCTAGAATGGGCCCGAAGAAGAGGTATTAAATGTTTGCATGCTTATGATGATTCTGAGTTAATCATAAATCAGGTCAAAAATCTGAATGCTACAAAGAATGATTTGCTTAAGAAATACAAGCATCGTGTATGGGATTTAATAGAGGATCTTGATGCTTTTAATATCTGTTCAGTCCATAGAAATGAAAATAAGCATGCAAATAGGCTTGCTGCTATAGGGGCTCAGTTTGATATTCCAAACAAAATTCACAAAATAGAAGCATGCCAATATGTAAAGATAGTTGTCAGACCTACTATTCTTGACAATAATGTGAGTTGGCAAGTTTTTGACAGCGATGAGCAAATCGTAAACTTTTTAATTGCTGAAGCTGAGTTTGCAGATGGAAACCAGCAAAAGTGGTAGTAGCAATATGACAATCAGATTGTACAGTTGAAGACTAACAAGCTGCCAAGGGGTTTGGTGACTTTGGAATTTGCGTTCAACTCAGATGACCAGATGAGGAGACAAATACAGCCTGACTATTAAAGAGGAACACTATGAAGCAGTTGAAATCTTCAAAGGTAAGCTTCTCAAGTTAGGAAAGGTATGTAATAAAGAGGAACAACAGGAGTTTATTCTTTTATGTCAGAACTTTAGTGATTTTTTGCTTGGGAGTATAACGATTTGAAGGGGTTTGACCCAAAATTAGCCCAACATACTATCAAATTAGAGCCTGCTGCAAAACCAGTCAGGCAGAAACAAAGGCCTCTCAATCCCAAATTAGAACACCTTATGAAAGCCGAACTGAATAAATTAGTTGAAAGTGGTATCATTTTTCCCATCAAGCATACTTCTTGGGTGTTGAACCTAGTTCCATTTAGGAAGATAAGTGGGGAGATCAGATTGTGTGTTGATTTCTGAGACTTAAATAGAGCGTCACTGAAAGACCACTACCCACTCCCTTCCATGGAGCAAATTTTACAGGTGGTTTTCGGTTCTGACAGATTTTCTTTGCTAGATGGTTATTCAGGTTACAACCAGATTATGGTTAAGCAGTAGGATCAATTCAAAACAACATTTACGACCAAGTGGGGCACAATGGCTTACAAAAGGATGCCTTTTGGCTTATCCAACGCTAGAGCAACTTTTCAGCGAGTGATGGATATGGCCTTTGACGGCCTCATGAACAAGATCATTCTGGTTTATTTAGATGATATTACTGTTTTTTCCAAAAATGCTACTAAACATCTTGATCATTTAGAATATTTTTTTTAGAGATGCAAGGAGTTCGAAGTGTCTCTTAATCAGAAGAAGTGTATTTTTTCTGTACACAAAGGTAAAATCCTTGGACACATTGTTTCAAAGCAGAGCATTTCCATAGATTTTGAAAGGATTTCTGCAATTCTCGAATTGCCATTGCCAGATCACAAGAAAGGCTTGCAAAGCTTTCTTGGAAGAATAAATTTTGTGAGGAGGTTCATACCAAATATCGCAGCTTTGTTGCAACCTCTCACTCTTATGTTGAAAAAGAATATACCTTTCGCCTGGACCAAGGAAGGTAAAAGGAGCTTTGATCAGATCAAAGAAGCTCTCGCAGCTTCCCCTACCCTCATTAATCCAAAGTACGATAGAGATTTCATCCTTTACACATTTGGAGGAGTTAATATTATTTCTGCTATGCTTTGCCAACAAAACGATGAAGGTTTGGAGCAACCAGTGGCCTTTTCCAGCCAGGTACTTCATGATTATGAGGTAAAGTATTCCTTTGTCGAGAAGCATGTGTTTTTTGTTGTAAGAAGTTTAAAAAAATTCAAACATATGTTGTCGAACAACAAGATTTATTTGTTGGTTGTGCATTCAACTGTTAAAGATTTCTTGTTGAACCGTAAAATTAATGATAAGAGTGCTGGTTGGATAACCAAAGTCATGGAGTTTGACATAGATATTAAAATAACCAAGCTTGTCAGAGGTAAGGGTTTGTGTGAACATATTGCATAAAACACAGCAAGTAGCAACCTAAAGGAGACTGAAAAGGTTGGCATAGTGCTAAACAATGATGATGCAGTTGTTGTTCCAGTTCCTGCTGCTACCTGGGTGCAACAAATGATGCTTTATTTGCAAACTGGTGAATGTCCCGAAGGTCTAGACAAAGCAAAAAGGAGGTATTACAAATTATAGTCTATTCCTTTTGCAATTATTGATGGTATTCTGTATAGGAGAGATTTTCAAGGTGTTTTGTTATGATGCATTGAACCTGGCCGAGTTGATAAGCTTTTAGCAGAATTTCATGATGGGCCTTCAGGAGGCCACTTTGCTGCAAGAACAACAACCCTAAAAATTATGGGGTCTGGTTATTATTGGCCAAATTTGTTTAAGGATACCATTTCTTGGGTCTGAAAATGTGAAAAATATGCTTTGTTTTCAGGAAAACAGAAGCTTGCAGCTTTACCTCTACATCTGATTCAAGTGGAGCAGCCCTTTGCTAAGTGGGGCTTAGATTTTATAGGGCCGATCAACCCGCCATCAAGCACGGGTCATAAGTGGATACTGATTGCCACAAACTATTTTAATAAATGGACCGAGGTTGCTTTAAAAGAAGCAAATGAGACTTTTGTGCTTAATTTTTATCAAGACTTAGTGTCAAGATTCAGTACTCTAGATTCTATAATTTCTGACAATGGTTTGGCCTTCATCAGTTTAAGAATTTCTGACTGGTCAGTTAGAAATAACATTTATTTGAATACATCTTCTAACTATTATCCACAGGGAAATAGACAGGCAAAATCTACAAATAAGAATCTGATCTGGATAATCAAGAAGACTGTCGAGGACTATCAACAAAAATGGCACGAAAAGCTTAAGTTAGCCCTTTGGGCTAACAAAGTGACACCTAAAAGGGCCACTGGTTTTTCTCCTTATGTACTTGCTTATGGTAAAGAAGTTAAGTTACCCATTTCTATTGAGCTGCCAACCTTAAGTTATGTGAAAGAATTGGAATTACTGAATGAGCAGCCTCTTGAAGTGCGGTTTGCACAGTTGGTAGAGCTTGAGGAAACTAGAAGGGAAGCTTTAAAACAGCTTGAAATACATCAAGCTCAAATGAAGAGCTCTTTTGATAAGAAGGCAAGACCACGAGAGTTTATCATTGGTGATCTGGTCTTCAAGTGGAATGAATACAAGAGCAGACCTGGACGACATTCCAAGTTCGACGCAATTTGGGACGAGCCTTATGTGATCACGGAGTGCAAAGAGCACAACGCTTTCCAACTTTCAAAGCTGACTGGAGAGGTGTTGTCTATCCCAGTTAACAAGATCCACCTCAAACATTGCCTTTGAGATAAGTTCTATCTTGTACATAAATAGAGTGGTCGTTACAAATAAGTGTGTTACGCACATTTCTGTTCAGTAGTTTTCTTTCCCTAAGCATTGCTGCTCATTGTTTTGTTGGCCATTAGGGCCTGTTAGTTTACTTTCAGCTTTGTTTGTTTTGTTTTTCTGTTGTTTTTGGAGTTGTTTTAGTTTTCCTAAGTTCATGAAGGGGCAGTTTTGACTCCGCGCCCAATGGAGTTTTTAAAGGCAACTGATCTATGCTTAGCTGGCAAGCATCTAGTAGAAATCACCAAAATGTTACCAATATTTCGCTACAGCTCAAATGGTGGAGCTAATTTAAATGTTGTTATATTTAAAAGTGGAAATGCAGTTATTTCTGAATATGCTTGAGTGTTATTTTGCAATTCGTTTTAGTTCATTAAGTGACATTTATGCTTTGAAAAGACGAATCAGATTTTTGGAACTTGCTATTCAATACTTTACAGTCAAATGAGCAAAAAATAAAGCTTTTCAAATGTTTTCATTCATTTCATAAAGTGATTCATATTTACACAATTTCATTTGATTGCGAGAATAAAAATGCTAATACAAATTTGCATTAAGATGCATTTTTTTCTTTTCCAAATGAAAAGTAGAAGGAATAAAATCAAATATCCACACAAGTTATGGATGTGACTGTCACAGTGCATCATAAGCATCACACTACACTATGGAAGATGCATAAGGAAAAAATCACATAAGTATAAACATAATCATCATTGCCTGATTGGTTGATGACCGACACAGAAGTGGTGCACCATTTGTCTTTCTTCGAGCTTCGTTGACCTATAGGAAGGAAGAGAGGGATGTTAGAGGCTCTGACTATGAATATACCTATATGAACCATCAATGATAATATAATATGCTACTGATCATGCATTGAAACAATCAAGGAAAGTGTAGAGATATGAGCTGAAGGAGAAACATCAACACAAACATGATATATTGTTTTTTTATGCTAACACTATTTATTTCCTTGTGCACATATAGGAAAAGCCATGTAGCTATTTATCTTCGAAGACCAAGCATGTGGGGAAAAACGGGCTCCCACAAGGGTAGAGCCCGACACTCTGCCCTTATATGTTACAAGAGGGCCGAGAGAGTAATTGCAATCATCATAGTCATCAAGAAAGGAAGTGCAACTGAGAGGGTAAAGCAAGTTATCCATCAAGCCATTAGACCAACTGTGCATTCATAACAATCAGGTAATTGCTTTTTGAAAGCTACAGGTGAACAGTGGGTTTAATCCGCTCAATCAAATCAACATGTAGAAGTAAAAATTGCAAAAGAATGCTAGTTAGACAGCTTGTTCTAGTAAAATTTATCAATCTATCATGCTTTCAAGTTGTTGTTTCGAATACTATTTTTCTTATTTTTAAGACTGTTCGCCTTGTAGTGTTGTTTCATATTTTTTGTTTTGGAACAGCAGTGTCCTATCTTTTATCAATGATAGTGAACAATGCAAGTTATGGGGGTTATGTCAAGAACAGGTAAATTCATGAAGAGTTTTTTGCCAGAATAAATAGAGCATAAAAATGCATGGAGATATGTGAAGAGTCTCAGGTTTCCATCAGAATAATGAAAGGTTACAATGATTTAAGTTACCCACATGGTTATTTTTTTTTTTATGAAGCAGTAGGATATGTTCTCAGAATGTTATACACCCAGGTGGGGTTTTGTCAGAAAGCAAGATTTTATACAGTGCTCTCATGTTCGAGTTCAAATATAACAGAAAATGCAAGTTAAAACATAGATTTCTTCAAAATACAGAAATACCCACATTGGGGTTTCATTTAAAATGCATTTTTATTCACAAATAATAAAAACCCACATACAGATTTTTGCTAAGGAACGAATTTTATTTATATACAGAGATACCCACATGGGGTTTTCAACAGGAATGCAAATTTTTTCATCTTTTTCAGTTACCCATATGGGGGTTTTAAAAAAAAAAAGAAGCAAAATAGTGTAGTTTCCAGAATACCCATATGGGGTTTCTACATTTTTCAAATGGAAATGCCTGATAATGTATGGGTCGAGCCCAGTGGGAATTTCAATTACTCTTCAGGAAAGAATGAGGAGAGTTTTTTAAGTTTTGTTGCATAGGAGAACAGATTCAAGCAAAAATTGCAAAGAGTGTGAGTTCTTCATATGGAAAACCATCAATCACATGATGACATGCTGCGGCCTATTAAGGATGATATACACATAATTTCACAAAAGCAAGCTTCAACTTAAGCACACATGGTGCGGCCAGTCAAAAGGCTTGCATTTGTTCTAAATGATGCAACCATTCTTTAGAGAAAAAGTAATGAAACTCGTGGGTATTAGTTATGGAGAGATAAAATACAAAGAGAGAGTTTTGAAAGGAGAACTTACTATTATGTTGTTGTTCAAGAAACTCACAAGTCACGCCCAGCTCATTTGGAGCTCACAATGCTTGGGTCGAGCCCTCTCATGGCACCCAAGGTGGAAACAAGGCAAGTACAGTGGAAAATATACAAGAAAATCATAGAAGAATGAAGAGAAAGCCGCAACCTCAAGAAGCTTTTTCTTGTTTTCAAAACAGTGAAGAGAGCTCATAATACAAAGAATTAAAATCACCATTCTTGCTGTGAGAGGGGTCAACCAGAATAGTGGAGGAGTCTGAATTTCTAGAGCTTCCCAAGCTGCAAGCTTAAGCACACATGGCAGCGACTCTTGTAGAAGGTTTTCTTTCAAAGAATACAAAGTGAAATGATGCGAAATTTAGGGCATTGGTGGATTTTTGTTCTTTAGGGTTTACCCCAACCCTATTTCGATTTAGATGATATTTTGCCTTAGTTTCATGCATGATATTTTTCCTAAGTTGAATTGTATCATGGGGGCCGATCCAAGGTGTTTAGGTCACCCCTTATGCATCGATACCTTAAGGTATTCTAATACATGACTTATTCTCATAGAGCCTTAAGTGTATTATTTCAATTATTGATTTTTTAGAAAAATCAGTCAATTAGGATATTGAGAGAATAGTATGCCTTAGGATTAGGGTTAGTACCTAGGCTTATTAGTATTTATTTTAATTATTTTTGGAGAAAACAATTTAAACATGTAAGGAGGGGATTATAATTTTATGATTTTTAATGAGAAAAATCAAACTTTGTAAAGGAGATATAAGGCGTATATGCAAAGATTTTTAAATCTTTTAATTGTAAAATGGAATAATAGACAAACTGCATCATGTAAAGCAGAAAACAGAGCAATGCTTTATAAATTGCTTTGTTTTCTTGCTATTTTTTTAGCAGTTAAGGTTGACTTTTCTTCTTGGTCGGAATTGGGTTTTCAGTTGGAGAGATAAGGTGTTTTTCTTGCTTTAAAAGCAGTTTTTTGCTTTTTTTAGAGGCTTGAGAGTTGATGCATGCAAAAAGTGTGACTTTCCACTTTTATGCTGACTTGTTGCACAGTTTTTGGGACCTTTTCCTTGAGCTTTTTTCAAGAGCTCGGATTAGGGTTTGAAACATATATCTTTTGAGAAAACTTAGGGTTTTCGAGTTCAGTCTGTTTTGGCTCTTACACATTTTTGATTTGAAACTATTTTGTACTCAGGGAGATTATTTTGGCATACTCCTATAGTGAATAAAGAACAACATTCCTACCAATCATTTTTTGTGTCCATTTACAGTTCAGTTGATGTTATTCTTGTGATTTTCAGTTTTGAGAAATCCTTGTTATGTCCTAGGCTGTAGTTTGATGCAGAAAAGTGCAAAAATACAGGCTGCATGTTGTGTTTTGAACAGACCTTCATGCGAAGTACTTATGTAAATTTGTTCTTGAAAGGTTGTGAAGTTTTGTTGGTTTTTGAGCATTGTTTGTGAGGAAAATCCAGAATAGTCAGTATTTCATCATCCAATATTTAAAAAATCATTTCAAAGTCATAAGTTTTAAGTTTTGTTTTTCTCTCTATCCCTTTTCCAAGAAGATTTTAGAATAGGATCATTATACGGAAAATCAGCTCGCTCTGGAGATTCTCTTTCCTTATAGACCACCCACATCTGGAAAAAGTTTCAATGTTGCAACAGATAGTCTGATTTTTGCAAAATTTGACGTGCGTGCATATCTAATTGCTAACAGGTACAATTAAGATTATGATTAGGGATAAATTAGGGTTAGGTATAAGGATCAATTATGGTTGCTATTAAATCTACCAAAAAACTTATGGTTATTATTAATATTAGGGATAGGGTTCAATTAGGGGTTAAACTTATGGTGTCAGGATCATCAAAATTTTATCCATAAGCATCTTCAATCTTCATATTATTATTCTTTGCCTTCTCATTTTGCATGTTAAATGAAAAAACTTGGTTTTACACCTTATTTAAGTCATTTAATCCTTGAGTTTTTGTCTCCAATAGATTTATTCAAAATTGTAGACACCATCCAATTGAACTATGATATTCCTCTCTTCTTCTATTAGGATGTAAGAAAAATCATTTGAGAGGTTTGTTTGGATCTTAGCCATTCTACTTTCAAGGAGATTCTTTCTCTGAAAAGGTTTCTAAAGATTTGGATATTCCACTCTTTCAGTCTAAGTTTTATGAATTTTAACTTTATATTGAGCATGCACATCTTAGTGCGATGATCAAATGTTTGGGTGAGCTAGGAGTCAGTGACAACCATTTCGAAGTTTGGGTTTTCCAACTACACTTTTTTAACTTGAAAGACACTCTTCTAGGGAATTTGTCCTTATCTATAAGCTAGTAATTCAAACCGACTTTAAATAGGGTTATGATTAAGGTTCATATAGCTTTATGGTTAGGGTTAAGCTTCAATTTGAGTTAAGGTTCAATTGATTAAAAATAGGTGCCTTGAGAAGGATATATCTCAGTGTACTTTACATATATTTCTAAAATATAGGCATGCTAGTTGATTTGTTACAAAAGAGTTTGCATATATTTTTTTTTTCAATTGTTTTTAGAAGACATATTTTTTTAATTAAGAAGATTAAATTATTAATTATTAATTATAAATAAATAAGATTCATCAATAAACATGTATTAATTTTGTGATATCTTTTTTTATGAAATTAGTGTATAGTAAAATTTCTCATATTTATAGTGTTTTTTAATTTTTAATTTTACTTTGAAATAATTATTTAGGATGCCTTGCCTAATATTAAATTTTGAAAATGAAGAACAACGAAGAGAATATGCTCAAAATTACATGAGACAAAGACGTGAATAAATGAATAATTTACAAAAAGAAGAATGCATCGTATACGATAATCTAAAGATGAGCAATACATATTAAGAAGATTACAAACAAATGAGCATTTAGACCAATTTAATGATATAGAAAAACAACAAATACAAGTATGCAATCATGAATTAGTTGAAAGGAATTATGAATCTCATGAGAATATAGAGGGTAAATTTGAAGTAATGAATTCAATTACAATAGATCGTGTGTTACAAACACCAGATAATAGAGTTCAAGATGCAATAAATGTTGAAACTAAAAATCATGAAGAAAATAATAGTCCACAATAGGAGTTAACCTCTCAATTGAGAAGATGAAGATGACTGCAAAGAAGACAAAATGAAAGAGATCTAGGTACATGCAATAACAATAGAAATGTGCAAATTGATTTGAAAGATTTACAAATTATATTTCGACATGGTCTGGATAAACTTGCAGCACCAAGCATGTGTTACATTTGTCAAGAAAGTTACCCTACAATGAAGGTTGTATGAGTTCCTGAAGGCCCAATTTGCAATAGATGTCGACAAGAGAAACATGAACATCAATTTTTGACATTAAATAATATGAATCCTGGTCCCACAACCATTAGAACTTGCAAACTTAACACAAATTGAGGAAATGTTGATAGGGCATGTAAATCCAATACTTCAAGTCACACATGCAACTGGAGGTCAGTACAAATATAAAGGACATACCATAAGTTTTCCACAAGAAGTAAGAGAAATAGCTAAAATTTTACCACATCGAATAAAATATTTACCAATTATTATTGTTCGAAGGAAGGACCAACACGGAACAAATTACAATTTTATAGTCAATAGAGAGAGTGTGTACAAGGCATTGAAATATAAGATAGAACATGATAAGTTTTATAGAGATGTGCAAATTGATTAAAATGCTCTTAGTGAATTCACATGCAATTCAAATGAAAACATTTTTGACAAATTAAACTCTATTCATATGGAGTTTGATTTAGAGATTTAACTAAATACATGCACTACGATTCAAATTTTATAGAGATTTAACTAAATACAAAGATCCTGGGAAAATGCACAGGCACTACAATTCAGAGGCGGGACTGACTAAAACATCTTCACCTTACAATTATCTGGATTCATTAATATTATGCAAGAGCTTAGAAAAGACCATGGCACGGTGGGCTAAGTCAGGTTTCCATTCCTCCCTCGGAGTCTTCGTCCTCAGAGACTTCCGATTCCACCCGCTTCTTGTATGCAATGTAATCTGCAATCACTGGGCAGTCTGCTCTACAATTCTGGTGAGCCGACCCCTTCACTTTCTCCTATGCGTCCTTGGAATTGAGTGGTATCCATTCTTCCCTGGAGCCTAGGTCCCAATTGACGTCGTCTCCTGATGCTAACTCCTCTGCCAGCCCTTCGTCTTGCACATATCGCATTACCCAACCACGAGGTTGGTTGGTGGTTAGTTTGGCTGCTCTGAGCAGGAAGGTGATGCTCCGGTCCCTTTCATCCCATCATTTTTCAAACCCTTCTGGGTCAATTGTCCTGACCAGAGGGAATTTCATGACCTCCTTTCCTCGTATGCTCAACACGTAGTAGTTTTGGGGCATTGGGATGAGATTATTTTTGTCCACATTATCCAAGGCTGCATCAATGTCTCCCAGCCATGTGTGAATGAAGACCATCTAGGTCAGTTTATTTGTGATTTCCTTCAGCACACCCATGTGGAGGAGCACCGCCAAAAACATTGTTGGTATTTCTGCATTGGACCAGAACTTGTGATATGCTTTCAAGAACTCCGGTCCTACAACCTTCTTGGTTGCCCAGAGTATCAGCGGGTGGGACGAGGCCAGTAGCCCATTTAGCCTTTGGTTTGTCACTTCTCCTCAGAATGCTTGTAGTTGCTTGTCAGTGTCTAGGGCCAGAGGAGTCTCCATCCCTTTATCGCCTACTTCTATCACCAAGTAAAAATCTCGAGCTTCTGCACGCACACACTATTCTTGCAAAGACACTGTTTTAAATGACCCAGGCTGGCCTTTTTTAATTGCAGTGGCTAGTAGTCTTCATGATTAATTTTCTATGATCCTAGTGGTTGGAGCATGTAAACTTGTGGGCGCTATGTTGGAGGTACCAGGCGTGATTAACACAAAGTATTTTGAGATCCACTCAATATTGCCTTTGCCTTGAAACTTGTTCGATTTATTTGCATCTTGCCCTCTACTGTTGAGCCCTACCACATCCGATTAGACCCCAAGTTTGTCTTTTCTTGTTAATATAGTAAGTTTATTTTTTACCTTTTTATTTAATAATTTTTAATAATATTTAGATTTTGATATATTTTGACTTTACATTTAGTTTATTATATTTTAATTTTTAATTTAGATTTAAGTTTTAATTTTTTTTTAAGTTTTAATAATTACAAATAATTATTAAAATAAATTTAATTTACTAATATTTTGTCTTATTAAACTTTTAATTATTGTCCCTTTAATAATTATTTTATTTTTTGCAGGGAACGATTTGTTAATGACCGTTGATCATCCATCAGTTGATCCTGACCGTTCCCCGCAATCCCGTGATGACCTCACCACTAAGTTTCAGCTAATTGCGATATCACAGGCGAGCACCACGTGTCTCAACCGGCAGTGCCGAAGGAATAATCAAAGTGCTTTAATATTTATGTCGAGTTTTAATACATTATATGACAGGTTACTAAAGCAGCTGCGAGATGCACGTGCTCAAAATCGACGATGATGTTATAATCTTGATGAAAAGTTTCTTGATGGTTATGTTCAGTGCTGGTGACTACTATGAATGAACACGATTGCCGATGGTGGAGATCAACGGTTGCCCGCCATCGCATGATACAAAGATGCAAGGTGTTTATTGATTGCAATATCACGGGCGAGCACCACGTGTCTTTCCTTGGCGATGCATAATGTGGTGGGCCCTTGGTGTTGAGATGGAGATTACATCAGCCTTTTGAAGGCAATCATTCGATGATTTGACGAAAGTAAAGGATCAACAGTTAGAATTTAAATTTGCATCAAGTTGGATGAGACAAATACACTTGGGCTAACTCAGGGATCTTACTTCGATGGCATTGGTCTGGCTGATACAACTCCTTGTGCTTTGATCGGTGAGACAAGACATGTTTCTTGTCGATGGAACTTCATCGGTGAGACCTATATGCTCAGTATGACCTTTTCATTTCACCCTGATGGAACTTGTCTTGCCGATGATATGGGTTATTTAAATACTAGATTTTAGAGGTTTTTAAAATATTTTTAGTGATTTAATATTTATGTCAAGTTTTAATACATTATATGACAGGTTACTAAAGTGGCTGCAAGATGCACGTGCTCAAAATCAACGGTGATGTTATAATCTTGATGAAAAGTTGCTTGATGGTTATGTTCAGTGCTGGTGACTGCTATGAATGAACAAGATTGCCGATGGTGGAGATCAACAGTTGCTCGCCATCGCGTGATACAAAGATGCAAGGGGTTTATTGATTGTGATATCACGGGTGAGCGCCACGTGTCTTTCCTTGGCAATGCATAATGTGGTGGGCCCTTGGTGCTGAGATGGAGATTACATCAGCCTTTTGAAGGCAGTCGTTTGATGATCTGATGAAAGTAAAGGATTGACAGTTAGAATTTAAATTCGCATCAAGCTGGATGAGACAAATGCACTCAGACTGACTTAGGGATCTTACTCTGATGGCGTTGGTCTAGCTGATACAACTCCTTGTGCTTTGATCGGTGATACAAGACAGGTTTCTTGTCGATGGAACTTCATCGGTGAGACCTATATGCTCGGTATGACCTTTTCATTTCACCCCGATGGAACTTGTCTTGCCGATGATATGGGTTATTTGAATACTATATTTTAGAGGTTTTTAAAATATTTTTAGTGCTTTAATATTTATGTCGAGTTTTAATACATTATATGACAGGTTACTAAAGCGGCTGCAAGATGCACGTGCTCAAAATCGACGATGATGTTATAATCTTGATGAAAAGTTGCTTGATGGTTATGTTCAGTGCTGGTGACTACTATGAATGAACATGATTGCCGATGGTGGAGATCAACGGTTGCTCGCCATCGTGTGATACAAAGATGCAAGGTGTTTATTGATTGTGATATCACGGGCGAGCGTCACGTGTCTTTCATTGGAGATGCATAATGTGGTGGGCCCTTGGTGCTGAGATGGAGATTACATCAACCTTTTGAAGGCAGTCATTCGACGATCTGACAAAAGTAAAGGATCGATGGTTAGAATTTAAATTCGCATCAAGCTAGATGAGACAAATGCACTTGGGCTGACTCAGGGATCTTACTCTAATGGCGTTGGTCTGGCCGATACAACTCCTTGTGCTTTGGTCGATGAGACAATATAGGTTTCTTGCCGATGGAACTTCATTGGTGAGACCTATATACTCGGTATGACCTTTTCATTTCACCCCAATGGAGCTTGTCTTATCGATGATATGGGTTATTTGAATACTAGATTTTGGAGGTTTTTAAAATATTTTTAGTTCATATTTTTAAGATAAAGATTCTTTTAAACAAAAAAAAATGTTTTAAATATTCATACTTGGAAAACAAAATGCAAATGAAATATATGAATAATAGAGAATCATGCATGGGAACAAAACACCACCTACAAATGCAAATAAGTTATTGGAATGACATAAAATAGATGATAAAGTCAAATATATTATTGGTCTTTCCCTTTCTGACATTAAATTTTATTATATAGATTTAGATAAATCATCATAGGAAATTTGGGATAATTTCAATAAAATATTTGGAGCAAAAATAATTAATGTGAAGTTTTTCCTAAAACTTCAACTATTTAGATTCAAAATGAGAGATATAATCACTATGTCTAATCACATAAGAAATTTGATATCTCTCATTAAACAACTGGTAGAAGTCAAGGCTCTATTAGATGATGAAGATGCTAAGGATATTTTGTTAAATAGTTTGAAAATACAACAATGTTATTTCTATGCTTAGTCCAATAACTTCTCAAACACAAGAAGATGTGATTTTGGCCCTAAAAAAAAAAAAAAAAAGAACAATGGAAAAGATTTAAAAGTTGATTCTCAACATGAGAATGTATTATACTCATGAGGTAATAATAATTAAAAAATAAAAATGAATGTTATTATTGTAAGAAAAAGGATCACATAGTGTGGACTTGTATAACTCGAGCCAATGATGTTCTTGAGGGAGAACTTAAAGAAAAATCAAATGATGTTAGCTTAGCCTATATATATTTGTTTGTTTCAATCAACATGTTTTGTTGTGAGGAATGTAAAACTTAAGGGAGGGTGTTGGAATATTAAGATTAACATTAATAAATTCACCTTACTAACTTGTTTATTTTTGTTATTAAATAATTAGTTATATTCTTATAAGATAGTAGTTCAAATGGGAAGGTATATTTGAAAGGCTTTGTAAAATCCATATGGTAATATATTCCCAAATGAACTATATGATATAATTATTGTTTTGAGTGTGTTTGTGTGCAGATATAAGTTCTCTTGACTTTTCCAATATATTTTGTATGCTCTATTAGCCATGATTTCATGATTAATTTTCCACTTTCGACACTACTTCTTACTAACTTTGTCATCCAAATTTGGCTCTTAGATTAAATATTTCATAAAGGTGCATTTTAATTTTCTTACTATCACCTTTGGCTGAATTTTTAAATTGGTTCAACCATGCAAAAAGTGTGGTTACAATTTTCTAATTATTTCCACTTAAATGTTGGTTACAATTTTCTAATTTTCTTTCCATTTAGCTAGTCACAATTTCATACTAGCATCAAACCTTGAAAATGGCAATTTACTTCTACTTAAAACTTGTGGTAATTTCATTAATCTCTTGCTACCTCTGGTGTTGAATTGGACTAGTTATGTCATCTAGGATTTGTTCCTCAATTTTTTTTCTTTTTTCAAAAAAAGGTTATGATGGTTATACTTGTATTACCATGAATGGATATAAATTTGAGGATTTTGGGTGTTTTCATTCAATTTTTCATGTTTTCCCCTTAGCTCCTACTTTATGTGTGTTTTTTTATGGAAGCCTTTGGATATCTTTTGGCTAATAGTATTTCATGGAACCTTATTAAAGGTGGTACTTTTCGTAACTCTATAGCCCAACTATTCAATGGTCATTTTTCTAATGACTCCTTTCTCACTCTCTTGGAGGAAAAACGTGACATTATTTAGGATATTCGATGCCCAGATATTTTCTGGAAAGCTTTAAGGTCAAATATATAGTGGCATAAAACTCAATGTTATAGGAAATCCTTCTTAGCCAAGCCCAATTGGTTCAATTCCTATGGATAGAAGGGGGTTAATCATAAGGAAGTGTTGAGATTCCTAAGCATCTCTTTTACCTTTTAGGTTTCTCCTTCCTCTTTAAGGAAACATATCATTTCTAGAGCTGAGAAAAATTATCATATTAAATTATGAAGCCCCTTTCTTTGGCAAGGAGATTCCATGTGTGTTCAAAAATTCTTGTTGCACACATTTCCATTACTCATGTTGCTAAGAACCTTGCAAATCCTCATATTTGAAGATTGAAAAAATCCAAAGGTATATTTTATGGCCTCCCTTTAACCAAGGAAAATGGTTTCACAAAGTATCCTAGGAGTTTTATTATTTCCCTCATGACTATAATAGGCTTGGCTTGCTTTATATTCACTACTCTAAATGGCGCCATAATAGGCTTTGCTTGCTTTATATTCATTACTCTAAATGGCGCCATAATTTTAAATTTAATTAACATACTCTAAAACCTAACGAAACCAGGTTGTAGCTCGTCAAATTGGAGAAGTGAAAGGTCAATACCAGCGCTGAGGAAGAGTTTGGAGGAGTGAAAACAAGGTCAATACTAGCGCCGTGGAAGAGTTTGGAGCTAAAACAAGGTCAATACCAACGTCGAGGATGAGGTTGATGGCACTCAGGGAAAATCGACGAGCAAGGGACAATGAGTACTGTAAGTTTGGCACCCCCATTCTCTTTAACCTGCAATTTTCATGCCTAGTTTCCAAAGATCTTCTTGTACATTGGTCGCCCATTCTCGTAAAATGGTATAAGATAAGATAAAAAAATAAAATAGCTTAGTCTTTCACATTTTTATGGTGATTACTAGAGGCACATAGACCAATTCTTCATAATAGAAGAATTTGATCATACTTTTCCAATGATGGCATTATGAGAAAACCTTAGGTTAAATGAATAATTCCTAGCTAAGTTCTTGAAATCATGTCCAATCGTATAAGAGAAGACCGCTGCTATGTGTACTTGGATAACATGGAGAAAGACTCTTTGGGATCTTTCATCAATCTACGTATTGTTAAATTTTAACACCTAAAAGTGAGAATGAAGAATCTTTCCTAGGATGGTGGCCAATTATGCTTCTCAACACCTAGATTACAAAATATTTGTCAATATCATTGCCATCACAATAAAACCTATTGCTTGAGATATAGTCATAGAGGTAAAAAAATTGGATTTCTTAATAGTAGATACATTCTAGACAATTCAATCCTTGCATCGAAGATTGTTGAATGGGCCCAACAAACTACTCATGATGCCCCTACTATTAAGTTAAAAGTTTGACAATGCATATGATTGCATCAAATGTCCTTTCATTTATAAAAGGCTCAAATGGATTTATTTTTAACCCTAAATTATTATCACACATTCAAAATTACAAAATACCAGTTGAACGAAGAACCTTCATTTGAAGGTGATGTCGTCATGACCTTTGAATGAAGAACCTTCATTCAAAAATGATGTCATGTCAAGACTTTCAAATGAAGGTATTTTTTATTTTAAATATTTCATGCCCAAAATGCTTTATAAAAGGAACCTTGGCATGAAGGACCTTCAAATGAAGACCTTAATTCAAAGCTCCTTAATTAGAAGATCCTTCATATGAAGGTTCCTTTAATGCCATCCCATTATATCTCTTAGAATTGTTAGAGATATTTTTGTTTCGAAGTAGAGATTGGACCATCAAATAGAGTCACCATGACTCTACCAAGATATCCATCAAATTGATAAACCCTGACTTAACAACCACAAATTCACAAGAAAATTTCCCCTGTCAACCCTAGGGCATCAATTCAACGCCAAGTTTCTTTCACCCCTAAATGCAATGAAATTTTCTACTTCTCCATCAATATTTTCTTCTCAGCTTCTTCTCTTTCAGTTGTCTTTTGGGCGAATTTGGCCACATTTACAGTCAAGTTTGTAGCTTCTGTACTTGAAGTTTCAGAAGATCTTTTTATTATTAACCCTCCCCTTAGGTTTGAGCTAATATCAATAACATAGGGCACGGGCCAAGCTAAACTTAGGAAGTAATAAAGTTAGGCAAAATATTTAACTCAATTTATAAAAAAGGGCCCGGCCTAAACGAACCAATGAGACATAAGTCATTTTAATACCCACTCCAAAAAGGTAATGGTCGAATATATATCACCCAAGTTTTTACATGGAATATTAGGATTTTTATGAAAGCCAAGGTAAAACCCAACCTTAGGTTCCTCCCAAACAATGTAACAAGCCAAGACAAGGGAAAAACATAAATGGAATTTAAAGAACAAGATTTGAAACTCCATCAAATCCACCATGATGCACACCAATCCACCGAGTTACAGTTCCAAGGCAGTGGGTGGATTGGTGGATGTAATTTCTATTTAGCCCTCAAACCCTTACATAGGCACAACAGGGCAGTCCCTGTATTTGATTGTTTTCTCCACAAAACAGTGATTGAGAACTTCAAAACAAATTAAAATGAAAGAGAACACATATATTTATCTACACCAATGATCTCAGAGCATTTCAAGCTTGTATGAATCCATACAACACAAAAGAACTTCAGAAAAAATGTAAAAACACAGAAAATTGCTTCAAGAACGTGGTATTTGATATGAAATTTTGGTATCAACTCCTCCAACAATTGCAATGGGATGGGAATACAATATGATAGAAGTAGGATAAAAAATGCATCATTTGAAACATCAAACCAATATGCAAAGATGAAAGAAAGTGCTAACCCCTTAAACTAAAAAAGTTTCTTTTAACTTTAAGTTTGTTGGGTAGCCAATTCTATTAATTTATCAAATCCTACCATCATACATAATCAAAATGTTGTTGTTTCAAATGACTATGAGCACTAACTTTCACTATTTGAAGATGTTGAAACCTTGTCATAGAGAATTAGAACATTGATGTGACCACTCATCCTACCTTAAAACATACCAAAAGTCTCCTAGCAATTAGACATAGAAAGATTTAAGATGACTTAAATAATTTTTATTGCCAAAGCATAAACTTATGATGACTTTACCAGGCCTAGTACACACTCCCTCCTCGTTAACCACTTAAACATATGGAAATTAAATGTAAATTTTCTGCTATTTTTAGTCATGCAGGTGTCCAATAAACCACTAGGTGGTGTTTCCCTTCAAGTCTATTTATTTGAATGAAGAGAAAAAGTCCTTTGATTACAATTAGAGAATACATTTGATGCCTTTTTTGTGTAACTGGTGGACCATAGTTACATTTAACACTTGTTACAAGGTTTGGGAGTTAAAACGTTAAGTAGATTTGATTTGTGATGGACACATTTGGATGGTAGTAACAATAACTTGCAATCTATCAAGACTTGATTACCTTATAACTTGTCAAATTCTAGCGATAAAATGATAGATTAATCATAATGTCACCTTCGGATCACATCACTATGAAAGAACTTCATCCAACATCCTTATGAGTGCAGGTACCACCAAATAGTTATTTGTCAGATTTGTCTTCCTTGAGTGAGGGAAATTCAGGAAGATAAGAGGAAAGAGAGACATGTAATAGGTCTAAAAGAGGGAGAACAACTAGAGGTCAAAAGATTAGAAGAAAATTTTGTAAATGCATAGAATTTTTTCTTGCTGAAGGGGGGTCATGTTCTTATGATGATGAGAGCATAGGCGACATCGAGGTGCCCTTGAGGTACAAACATCTACAGAAACAATGGGTACCCAAAGAATTTCTTCCAATAAACATTGATCTTTGTGTCAACGAGAGGATATATCGCATAGCACCATCATCATTACATGGTTTGGGCTTGTTTTGCATGGATGGCATAAAGTCTGTTATGACAAAGTTATTGAGTTGATGGAGTATGTTGGGCCTTGTTACAGTTACAAAGATTGGATGCAGCTGGTTTGATATACACGAAGTATGAGTAGGTATGCACTATCAAAAAATTATATACAACTAAAAGATAAGGATCAAAATAAAGGAGTGGCTGGGTACATTGATGGGAGGCCAAAAGCATCAAGGAATATTGTAGGGTTTATAAATAGTACACGACCAGGGTCAACAAATAAGCAACCCAATTATATATTTGAGGTGTGAGAGGGAAACTGTGTATTCGTATGTGCGATAAAATCAATAACTGCAAGGGAAGAGTTGCTAATCGATTACAATTTGAATCACTTAGATAAAAGTTACACAATTACTATGAGGGTGTTATGTACTATATACCATTTTACCCAGCCTCCAATTAATGACTCCAATATAGCATTTTATTATTATGTTTTTTTTTCGTAAGTCTATTGGTTTCATTTCGGTAATGTTTTTTATATTTAATTTTTGTCACAGCGGGACATTGATCATATGAGGAAGGCTTTGGCCCAGAGCGCAGATCGCGATCCATCTTCAAGCGCTTTTATCCGACAGGTTTACCTCATTGTAATTGTACAAATTAGATACGAGCAAAATGTTTAATTATTATGTTTTTTTCATGAGTTTATTGGGTTAATTTCGATAATGTTTTTAATATTCTTGTTGCAGTCGGTTGATCGGGGAAAGGCACCAGCAGTACAGGAGAGCATCCATATGGAGGTGCAGGCACTATTATGCGATGATGACATCGCATTCTGTGGATATGATGAGGAAGGCCCAAAAAAATGCAACGAAGAAATCCTTAAGTTGGTATTCATAGTGCCTCAAACAGATGAGATAAGAGAAAGGGTTAAAATATTGTCTGAGAGAGCACAAAACTTGCAAGTAAGCTATCATGAGATCTTTAATTATAACATAAGTTCATTCATAGTTTTATATTTTGTACTCTTTTATGTCATGAACTAAAATATGTGTTATTTTTACAAGATTATTTGCGTCCTCATCATGCTGCTAGCCATGATCAAGGTACTGCAAGTGTTGCCCGAGAAGTAGGGGTCAGTACAAGTGTCAATCTTGATCTTCCTGCGCATACAACACATCATCCGACCCCATCATCCATGCCTATATTGTCAACTGAAATGTTGGCAACACATACCATGTAGGCATTCGGTAGTGCACCGTCTAGTAGCAAACACATGTCACTACATGTGTCAGTACCTGTGGATACAGAGACCGCTAGTACTGGTGATGTTTTAGCAGCATTTCTTGGATCTTCCCGTATTATTAGTACGAGAACATTGTCGGTCACATTTGTGGTGACTGAGGATTTCCTTCCCATAAAGATAGAGAAGGTCCCAAGTACTTTAAAATGTTTTAATTATTATTATATATAATCCAATTGAAATTTACTTATTGATCACTCTTTATAGACTAATGATCCCATGATCATTTTGCAGGAAATGATGTTTTTTATAAACATCTAAGTGATCTTACATTGGAGCTCTTCGGGCCCACCATATGTACATGGTGGAATGCCCAAAATCAGGATTTAAAAGATGAGTTCATTAACCGTTTAATTGTGTTGTTCGGTAATAAAACATTCAACCGAACCAAGGTCCTTAAGAAAGTTGGTACCTATCTAAAGTATGTGAGGGACCAATATAGGTCACATTTATAGAAGAACAGAAAGTATGAGTATCCCCCCATGATTCCTGAGAGGGAGTGGAAGGACTTGGTGTCGGATGGAAAGGAGAAGGCTGAAAAGAAAAAAGGAAAGACACCACTGGGCCAAGGAAGGTATGTGATACTATCAAAAATTTAATTATATACTAATTACTCTTTCTTTTTACATAATCTAACGTATTTCAAAATTTTCATAGGTTGCCCGACACATCGAAGGCAACAAAGGCAAGACTAGAAAAACACGGGCAGCACAAACTTGGCTCTAGTGGTTATATGAAATTAGTCGCATGATTTGTAAGTATCAATAAATGAAATAGTGCATCCAAATAATAAATTGCAATTTTTTTTGGTTTTATCACACCATAGAAGCAAAATTCATGATCGCATGCAAAAATGCAGAGCTGTGATTTCAACAGAGTGCCCACAAAAGAGGACCTGAAGATTGCCTTCCACCAAGGCTATGGAGCCCTGACTGAACACCTAAGAGTCTCGACTAGGCAAACACAATATTCCACTGCATCCAACACGCAGGTAAATAAACTCAATAAAGTTTATTTCAAATTGAATATTTGTTCAATCTATTCAATATTAATTTTCACCATAATAATGTGCCTATTTGTTTTATATAGATAAGCAATGATAATACTGCACATGACATTGGAATGCAACCTGGTGAGGGAGGAGCACAACCTGTAGATGAAGGCCATGGTGTGCATCTCGGTATTGAATGTATTCATGTGCTATACAAAATGCAGTATGGATTAATACAATTAAACATCTTTAATTGCATTTGGTGTATTAATCAATGTAACCTTTCATGTTTCGACTTTAGAGCATGTAGAGCGTGATCAACATGTTGAGCATGATCAGGCTAGACAAGATCAGGAACATGATGTGGCTCCATCAGGTAAAGAGGACCACTCTAATGTTCTTTTAAACATATTTAATTGCAATTGGTGTATTAATTAATGTAATCTTTCGTGTTTCAACTCTAGATCAGGATTTAGAGGGTGTTCAATATGTTGAGTATGAGGCTATAAGACAATATTAGGAACATGATGTGGCCCAATCAGGTAAAGAGCACCACTCTGAGGTTCTTTTAATTAATGAAATACGTGTAACAATAATAATAAAACATATCAACTTAACATTTCTTTGCTATTGCTGCAGACCCCCCCTTGCAACGGTGTCCACGTTGTGAGTACACGACTGGGCATACATTAAGATCACGAGCAAAGATCAGAACAATTGAAGGGGGGATAGATGATTTTGAAAACAATACTCCACTTCAGCTTTTTTTAGCTGCAAAAAAGAAACAAAAGAAAAAGTGATTGTAATCATATTATGACAACCATATTTTTGATAATATGTAAAAATTGAAAAAATGAATGTTATATGTTAATGAATGAATGTGAATATGTTAATGAATAAACGTTATATGTTAATGAATGAATATTATATGTTATTAATGAATGAGTGAATGAATGTTATATGTTATTAATGGATGAATGAATGAATGTGAATATGTTAATGAATGAATGTTATATGTTATTAATGGATAAATGAATGATTAATGTTATATGATCGGGTATGGGGAATTGAGAGTGATGTGAGGGGGGGGGAAGGGCAAATGAGCTTCCACCTTCACGTGGTTGGCCTTGTTAAGTAGAGAATATTAAACTATTCTCAAAACAAAGAGAAGCTCAATAAGGTAAGTAATGCACTTTTCAATATAAGAAATGCATCGTTTGAAACATCAAATCAATATGCAAAGATGAAAGAAAGTGCTAACTTTTCACTATGAACATTGTGTTGTGTGTGGATTTGGATCATAATGTAATGTTTTTTATTTTTATTTTAGTGGTCTCTAAAATTTGACTTTTGTGCATAAAAGGTTAGTGAAAAATTTGACATCTCTGAAGGGTTTAGAGGCTCGATTGAGATAGATACACGGATATTTGGATCTTGTTGTTGATGGGAGGCTTCCACTTAACTATGAAATTTTGTACCATCTGCAGGTATGCTAAAATATCTCTACTTACATTCATTCAACTTACTGTAATATAATATTTGACAAAAATATTCTTTTCATTATACTTAGATGGATTTTCATGCCCTGTTCCAAAGCACATGTTTTAAAACAGGCAAGAAGGATGCTGGCAAGGGTTAAGGAATTTGGCTTTACACCTGCCAATTGCATAGTTTACTTCATTCATCCAGCATATTGCCAATGTGTTTCACAATTGTTGGAATCATATACTATAATTACAAAACTAGTAAAATTAAAATATGTAAGTTTCAAATATGGCATTACATATATTTCTATGAATTTTTTAAAGAAAATATCAAAATGGAGAAGTATTAACAAAATAATCTGCATAATTTCTAAGAGATCAAGGAATTTTTTTGCAAAGTTATCTTGAATATATTTAAGACAAAAGTAACTTATAGAGATTGAAGCAGAATATCGGCAGTCTAAAATCACCAGTCAACACATCTTAGTAGTATCTCAATTCAAGAGAACTAGGTCCACTATCCATTAGCTAGTAAAACAAATAAAATCAATTCATAAGATTATTTTGTTCTAATAGGGTTGACTGGTTGCTTCTTTCTTTTTGATTGTCAGGAAGTCATCAATATTCACTTGGTTTTCCCACCTTCGCTTGCCTCGTGGCCAGAGAGTTTCTGCAGAAGACATCAAAGTAACCTTCAAGATTGACAATGGAAATGAATACAAGGTCAGTATAACTTAATGCTAATTGGGTATGATTTTATTTGTTCAAGACCAATTTAGATTCATTTTCTGCTCACACTACTTTTATTTACATTTATGTTTTGCTAATATCCATTTTCCTTTACATTCCTATTCTTCTATACATATTGTGTTTACAATAATGTTTTCCTTAATTTAATTTAGGGGAGAGGACCCAGTACCTGAGCAACTTTCAATGTCATGTTGTTAGGATTTACTATGAAGCTAATCCAAAGTTTTTCATTGCTGCTTGAGGCCATATTGCAGTGCTTTCTCTAGGAAGCCCACATGATCCCCATCAGGTATCTTCTTTTTGTAGTCTCTAAATTTCTTAGAAGAAATCAACAACCAGTTTGTCTAAATGTGGCTCCTTGTTTATACATTAATATCTCTTTTGGTAGCAATGGATCAAAGTGGATTCATGGGGTCTTAAAGAGAAGGCTCTCAAACATGGAGATCAAAAGTGGGACCAGGTAAAACCATTCATAATCATGCTCATATTGTTTTATTGACTATCTAAGAGCTAAGTATCTAGGATAACATTATGTATTTTTCTATTGAATTTTTAGAGTGAGAATAATTTTGGGTTTGCAATCCTATTTTTTAGTACACTAGCTAAGTATCCAAGATGCACTACAGGTACTCTTTCTCACCAAATTGATCATTTTCCACAAATTTAGATTCTAGTGTGTAGTTTAATATTCACTAGTTTGATTTTTTATTTTTTAGCAAAATTAGAATCCAGTTCGTAGGTTGTGCTTGTTGTCCATGACAATCCCTTTGATCTCATGACTCATCATAGGTTTTATATTTTGCTCCAATTTTTGATCAACGTCAAATGTGGCCATCATAATATCATCCATAGCCTCCATATTCTACAATTATGCTCATTTCTCATACATAGTAACCAAATAATGCAGGCCTAGAGCTTGGACTGCAGATGTATGCAAAAAATGATAAATCCCTGCCTCTGTAAGCCAAATTAAACACAACAATTGATATGTTTGATATTCTAAACAGTCATATGACTGTCCTTTTTCTACCTTGTAAACACTTACTCAATGCATACAATAATTTATTGAAATGAAAAGTTGAATGGCCTCTTAACTCTTGACACTAATGTCATTGCATTTGTCCAAACAGGGTTAATCATATTGTGATCTAAATTTTCATAATGAAATCTTCCAATCTGTCCTTTATATCTGAGCATTGATGACAATCCATCTTGTCTTTTACTACCTCTATTAAATGCTCATGGTCTTGGCACATCAACTTTCTCTCTTTGATTGACCTGTCCTTATGTCCTATCATTATCCCTATGGATGCATTTTGGAGCCTCCTACTACTTTTAAATATCGCCCAGAGTCACCCCGATAAGTATTTTGATCCATCTGTATCTTCATCAACAAGAGATCATATATCGCTAGGATATTCTGCAGTTTCCTCGACGTGGTGAGTCTCCCCGATGATTATTCTTTCGATCTCAACTATGTCGCCAAGATTCATGCTGATGTAATCTTATCGACGTCACATAGCAGGTCGGGTAAACATTCAGAACTTACTCTGATGTTATATGTCTTGCCGATATGCTTCCCTCATGCTTCATCGATGAGACAAGATGAGTATCTCGTCGATGACAATTCATCGCTGAGACCACAGGCTAGTCCTCCTGATATATCTTCTCAGGCAATTCTGATCGCTATAACAGTCTTGATCTTTCACCGAATTGCATTGTTCCATCGCATTTATGACGAACCTCGAAAAGCATCCGACGAATTTGCAATGTATCCGACGAACTTTCTTCGTAATGACTTGTCCATTTCGTCGCGAGTTCGACGAACTTTTGTCGCTATTTCAATCTGAAGTATGTCATCGAGACTCTTGCCGATGTATGCTTATCAGCGTCAGATAGCAGGTCGGGTAGACATTCAGAACTTACTCTGATGGTATATGTCTTGCCGATATGCTTCCCTCATGCTTCATCGATGAGACAAGATGTGTATCTCGTCGATAAAACTATCGCTGAGACCAAAGTCCAGTCCTCCCGATATATGTTGTCAGGAAATTTTAATCATTGTAACAGTCTTGATCTCTCACTGATATTTGCAATACGTCGAAACTTTTATCGTAATGGCAACGAACCTCTATTGTTAATCCGACGTTTTGGCAAAGGTATGTCGCCCGTGCTTCGCGCGTTGTGCATCGTTAGATCGACAACACTGTCGTCATGGTTCCGACGAACGTATGTCGCTGCTCCGACACTTCAGCAGAGGTGCGTTGCCCGTGCTCCGGCCACTACTCGTCGCTCAATCGACGAAGTGGGCGTCGCGGTTCCGACGAGCTTGTGTCGCAAGTGCGACGTTTTTGCAATCCGTCAGAATATAGACAAAAATTGAGCGACAATGCTGATTTTTGCGATTCGTCAGTCGGCTGACAAAATAGTGTCGAAAGTCCAACGAATGTCCGTCGGAAATTGGAGTCAAATTCAGTAGTGAATAGTTGGGCATCCTTATTTTTGAAGTTGTGCAAGCAATCTTTGACTATATGGACAAAACTTCCTCTTTGGACAATTAGCCCTGGTATGAGCTTTTGTCTTGCAATCTTTGCACCAAAGGTCTTTCCCTTCATCTTTTATATCCTTTAATTTTATCATCTAATGCATATATCTCTAAAGAGCCATAACAATACCTACTTGATAATCAATTCAATTAGAACCATTATCTTCTCTTTTTGAGCACAAGGATGTCTTATTCTCACTTTCGGTATCCATTGAGCAATTATACTCATCCTCATAAAATGAGCGAAAATATGTTCATCTTCCTTCATAATAAGGGTTTCAAACCTTAAATGTATGATCACTTTTGCAGGCCATCAACTAGTTTTCTCTCAATTCTATCCAATAGTTTATTGAGCTTCCTATTGTAGTATCACACATTCTCATGATTATTCTATGGAGTATTAGGATTTCTAAACAATATCAATCTCATCTCTTAAGAATTTGTATCGTTTTTTTATGTTCTCTTAAGTCTCTCCCAAGTGGCTACATTAATTCTTGGAACATCAATGAACCAGTCAATCACCACTTGTCAAAGTGAGGTTGGAAAACATCTCAACCATTGTTCTTTCAAGAGATAGAGTTGATGGGTTTCCAATGGATGTGCATATTGGATGCTCATGAGATGACCCTCCAAATATGATCCTCTTGAATGTTCGTGTTTAGCATTCCTCAACACTATTTGATGTCTCTCTATACTCAACCCTTCATTCACTAGCAATATATACACCAACTTGGTCAACATGAGCTTTCATTTCTTTGTTACTCCCACCTACTTATGGTTCAAATTACTCTACTGCTATTGGTTGTGGATCTTCAATAAGCAGGTCCTCTAAACCACAAATATTTTTCAATATGCAACTTAATCTTCTTCTATGGATCAAAGACATTAGATTTCCACTGTCCGTATCTATAAGAGTTTGTTGCTTCTAGATTAAACTATGTGTTTATTTTTGGATCAACGTTTCAGATCACACTCTGTGATCCATCATCAGGATGCAAACAGTTGCAAAGAGTAGGAGATTGCAAATCAAACCAGTTATAAAGGAGGAGGTGAGGGGAAGGTTGCACAAGAATCGAGATGGTTTACTAATAGAAGAAATTTAGAAGGAGAAAATATAATATAGAGAGAAAATAACATTAATGAATAAATTAAAAAAATACAATGATACTATTAATCAAAATTAGAAAATACCCCCATTCATTTAAAAGAAAATTACAACAACAAAAACCAGGAGTAATATAGTGTTGAGAATATTAAAGAAATTTAAGTATAATTCATTAATTTGGACTTTTTTTAATAAATGAGAATAAAAAGTAAGAGCTAAAATTAAAATAATATTACAAATTTTGAAAAATAAAAATAATTTTACAACAAGGAAATAATAAATTTTATAAATATTAATCTTTGTGTTTTGCCAATATTAATCTTTACAATATAATATAAATTTACAATGTAAAATTAGTATAATTTTGACATTAAAAATTATAGCAATTAGAAGACAATAAAAGAGAAAGAATGATATAAGAATATTGTTAATTCACATTATAATAATGAGATTATAATATAGAGATATAAAGTTAATAAAAACACAAAAGGTCTTATATATGTATTGTTAGACATAAAATATTAGACTCAAAATAAAAATAGAAATGAAGGATTAGTAAAGATAAAAGCAAATAAAAGAGGAAAGTATATAAGGACAAAAAGGAAGAAATATTCGCAATATGTTTACAAATTATTTAAAATAAGAAATTATGAGATACATTGTAATGATGCAAAATATTAAAAAAAAACCAATTTAAAATAACAACAAAAAAATTATTGAAGAATTATTATAAATAATTGCAAAGTATACTCATTATATAATGAAAACTAACAAACCTTAATCACAAAGGAGGACAAAAAAGAAGAAAGATTTGCAATGCATTTTTGCTAAACAATTAAAATAAGAATTAAGCAATTCTACTTAAAGATGTATTAAATTAAAACAACCAAATCATGAATACCAATAACAATGAAAAATAATGCAAATTAATGAGGATATTAAGAGATAATAAATAATAATAATCATATTAAATGAAAATTATAAGAAGATTTTGACATAATGTACCACTAATAAATAAATCAAATGAGATTTAAAGGAAATTGAAGAGGAAAAAGATTAAAAGGGTTGAGGAAATTATTGATAGAATAGATTAAACCTTATACATAAAAAAATTATAAACAAAAAAAAGAGGGAAGCATAATAAAGATAGAAAGAAGAAAAAGAAAAATAGGGCAATAATGGACAAATGCAAAATATGAAAAAGGAAAACAAAGAGGAAATAAGATAAAAAGAGAAGAAAAAATTAACATTACACCAATTAAGAACAAAAAGGAAGAAAAAAGAAGAAAGTAACCAAATTTAAAAACCATATAAGATGACCTTAAAAGGAGGAGAGCAAGAATGGAAAAAAGAGGAGAGGGGAAAGAATGGAAGCTACAATCAAGAGGAAGGAAATAGAGAAAGAAGGGAGAGGGAAAAGAGGGGAAAGAAGTAAGGGAAACAAGGGATGGGAAAGGATGGTTGGGAGACGGGGGAAGCTAGGAGGGAGGAGGGACCTGCAAATTGAGGCCGCATAATAGAGGTTTCCACGAGGAGCTCAAGGTCCAACCTTTTTCATGATTAAGATTTAAGGGGTGGTTATTGATCTCAATAGCTTCCTTTAGCTTCCTTTAGCTTCCTTTTGAAAAAATTATTTTCAATGGATAAGACTTAGGTGCTTTCAAGACAAATATGGTGTTTAGTAGAGGAGGAATGGTTGACTAGGGCAGACTTGAGGACACGATCATGCTTAATGTCAACGTAGTGCTCTTTGATTCTTCTATGGAGTCAATATTGAACTCCACCCTAGACTCGAGGCTTCACTCAAAGGGAGAGGGCTCCATCAAATCCTCAATGAATTTTGTAGACTTTGTTAGACTTTCCAATCATATGCAATTAGAAAATTCAAGACTTCCACTTTGAAGGGGATAGGTGTCTCACAACCATTGCACACTTAAGTTATTGTAAGTGTTGGATGTTGTTCTAGATTAGGCTTTTACAACAATCTCGGCTCTCACTAATTTTATTCTAGATTTTCTAGAGGATGCCTCCTCTTGTAGCCCTTATCTTCACTCTTGTTCTAATTAATAGTCAATCATTTTGTTGATTGTTTGGTCTCCTTATTTATAATGCAGTCTTCTTTTAAGTCAATCATTTTGTTGAATTGTTTGGATTCCTCATTTATAATGCAATCTTCTTTTTAGTCAATCATTTTATTGAATTGTTTCGTCTCCTCATTTAAAATGCAGTCTTCTTTTTCTACCTTTGTTTGGGATCAATGCCATTGAATCCTTCTAGTTGAATATCAATATTTGAATCTTTTTCCCTCTTCATAATGACACTTTTCCTCATACCATTGTAGGATTGGTTGTCCCTACAATTCAAAATCAAGTCCAACATAAAGATCTTAGCAAGATAATGAAATGCCTATAATTCAAAATCAAGTTCAACATAAAGATCTTATCAACATAATGAAATGCCTAGCAAAAATTCTAGATAAAAGGTCAAGCAATTGATCAACTTATTTTGCTATTACCAAGTTGCCCTAGATAAAATCATGCTCACGTACAAATAGGCCCCACAGTTACTTTTAACTCTCTTATGAGATTGTCTTTTCTTTTGAGACTTGGTTCAACTGCTTCTTTAATCAATTGAGCCATTGATGTCGCTATCATTTATGTGGTGTTGTCAATAATATTGTTGACAAACTTACTCTTTTGAGCCAATTTCAACTAATCCAATGTTCCTAAAGGCTACGATTCCAAAATGTTTGCTCTTTAATCAAAAAACATAAGTTTCAACATAACCACAACAATTGCACAACAGAGAATATAGATATGATTCACTATGGAGTGACTTTATACACGACACCACAACATGACATAAAACTTGCTATTGAATGACAAGATTTATGTTTGTTGGTTGACAGAAACAACTGAACCTTGAATCATTACTTCACTACCTCAAAGATTAATATAATGGCTTCAAAAGCAATACACTTTTTTTTTTTTCAAAATCTATAAATTTTACTATGATTTCTTAAACACCTGCCAAACAAAAACCAAGGAGAAATTTGCATATACCTATTTGAAATTACTTAGTACAATCTCATACTCTCAACCAAAGCTACCATTTTAGTAAATGCTTAGAATGTGAGCTTTGGCACATGCCCGTTGCATCTGCATTTAAAAAATCTAATTATACACTTATTGCACTCTTTCATACAGCAGAAGATTCATGGACCTTTTTGCTCATGCATGCAATTTATTCTTGGCTAACACAACCGCCAGCAACCGAATCTAAAGTTGTTACATCACTGCCCAATGCCAACAAGGATTAAGCAGCTACAAAAAATAATGCATTTATTTATTTACATATTAAGTTATTCCTTCAATCACAGTTAAACGTCGTCTTTATTTAATACTGTGATTTCTTGAACACCTGCCGAACAGCCAAAACCAAAGAGATAATTGTAAAAACTTGTTTGAAATTACTTTGTCAAATCTCCATACCTGATCCAAAGCTATCATTTTAGCAAATACGTTTTTACACTTGCCAGTTGCATCTGCCCTTAAATAATCTAAATTTATTTATTGCATCTTTCAGATGGCAAAGATTCTTGGACCTTGGCACATACATGCAATTGAATGGGAGCATTGGCGCTAGAAAGACACTTTGTCAAAATTGAGAATATGCACCTACTTATAGACATCCAATTTAGGCACACTTCCAAAAAGCTGAAACAACTAAACAACTGACTGTAGGATACATTGCTTAAGAAACAATAATCTCACTGAATCATGTAAGAATTACGCTTATACTTGTTTACAAATAACGTATATTGCTTCACGTGAAAGGTAAGCATCTTTTTTGGCCATTCATAAATAACCGTTAGTCCTCTGCATGAAAGGTAAACATATTTTTTATCCTACTGTCAAACTCCAAAGAATAAGCCTGTCTTTAATAAATATTTGCAATTAAATGTTGATATATTATGCCTTGGCCAGAAGATGCAAGATCTGTATAAAGCAGAGTAGCCAGATACACCCCTGCTCCTCTCTAGGCACGCGTATCCCCGTATCTGATACGGATACAGATATGATATGGTACAGATACACGTTGGATACTGTCCCCACACATGCCCAAAAAACTCTGATTTTCCGACCGTGCTAGATACCATGTGATTTGATTTTTAGAAAAATTGAGATGTATCCTCCTAAACATAATCTTAAAAAACTTCAATTGTGCAATATTTTTTTTGTTTTCTATAAACAAAAACTACACTAAATGAGGAAGACAAATGAAACACTTTTCTATTTCAGCAATTTCCTGCATCTTATTGCAGTGCAACTCTACTATTTTTTTGGTGTCTTAATTTTTATAAATGTAAGAAAGTTAATTGTTTATAATTTAATATTTATATTATGTTGTTTAAATGTTAGATATTTTTAAAAAATTAAAATTTATTCTCTAAATATTAAAAAAAAAATTATTTATATATATTTAGTTGTTTATTCTTTACTAAATTATTAATTTATATTTACTTATTTTATTTTAAAATACTGAAAATCTCCTCTAATAACTTAGAAAATCGTGTTAAATATGTATGTTTTTTATGAATGTTGTATCCAGCCGTATCCATATTGGAGGTCTTAAAAAAATGGCTGTATCCGTATCCGTATCCATGCAACTTTGGTATAAACATTTAAATGAGGAGTTTCTCATACTATTTATATGTTTCCAAAATCAATTTACCATAGTATTATTACCGTTTAGTAAAGTATTATTATTTATCTACAAGTAATTAAGGTTGCTTTGGAGTTAATCTATTAGGTTGGTTACTATATTAAATTGCTTCCAGAGATTTATCCTTAATAAAAATCAAGGATGGTTGTTTCCACACAGTGGAGTAAAAAGCTGACTTGTCCAAGATAATGCATAGCAAGGGCCATTGGATAGAATGATATTCTGAAAATGGTACTCATCAGACAACTATTTGAACATGTATTCTGCAGAATACAATGTGTGCAGGACATCTAAACATTCCCTGTTTTAAAGCTTGACTTCTTATGATGATCTTTCACAAATCATTAATCATGCGTTTCATTTCAGCCTGTCTTCTACGATCAGGTTCCACCAGTGCTCTCTCAGTAAGAACATGCTTGATACGACACATTGATTTCCTCACCTACGAGAGAAAACAATAGGTATTATCAAATACAAATAGATAGGATTGCTATGCAAAACAACCACCAAGCATTTGAAAGAATTAACACCAAGGATCCATTAGCTAACCATGTTTGGTATGCAGCTTCTAAATGTCTAACATATTTTAATTTTGATTCCAATAATTGTAGGCTAATAACCAAGCAAGACAAAAAAACACGGTACAAGGTGTTCGCACAGCTCTTGTGAATTTGGCAAATGATAATCATGTCTTTTCCATTGAGTTGTTTGATTTGGACTGAATTTCATCAAAGTCCCTCAAAAAAATTTGTTGCACAAAAATTATGCTTACTAATAAAAATTAAAATTCTTCTGTTGATTAGAAATTTAGAAGCCTATTTGATTACTCTGCAATTTTAGTTATTGAGTAGATACGTATGGAAGTTAAAGACAAAAATGTGAAGTCTACTACAAACAGACTTCATCATAATGGTAAATACCACAGTTCAGAGAGAGAGTTGAAAATATGGATTTTAGTCAGTCATGAATCTTAAAAGAATGGATTATGTCAAATTTTCAAGTATTTAGGCAATGACAGATGTTCTGGAGCACCAATAAACCTGAAGCATTTAAGGACTCCTAATATGTCCTGTACAAGGAAATTAAAATATTACATAATTTGACAGATATTCTATGAGAGCTCTGAATATAATTGATATATAATGATAGCAGATCTCGACAACTGGATCTTGAGATCTATGTATGAATCACAACCATGTACGAAGGTCGGGTATCAGCAGAGACAAAAAAAAGATTATGCAAACTCCCAAATAACAATTGAAAAGTAAGTAGATTTGAAAGGACATACACCTCATTTATTGACCACAACAAAGGTGAAAAGTTACAGGAATATCAATAGCCTCAGATGAAATTGTATGTAAAGAGTGATGCTGATGCTACATAATCCATTATGCACACAGAACTTTGGTTCGTGGCAATTAACACCAAAGCTCCAAAAGGTTTTAAATATAGCTCAAAGGTCAACACAAAGCGTCCTGATTCACCAAATCATTCAAAATTCCTAAAACCGTGCATTAAATCTATTTTATTTTATTGAGCCAGCAAGTACTTTTCTTCATTTAATATTTTAACAGGGCACAGGGATCCTCTAGAGTTGATGACAGCTTTACTGTTGGAAGCAATTGACTGGTAATGCTTGGATATCTGGTAACAGATCCTAGACATCTTTTTCACAAAAGAAAAAGAAGTTTAATTTGAAAAGATCTAGAAACTACACGTACAACATGAAGACATACTATTAAGAAATACAATACCAGAAAACTTTACTTTTTCAAAATGTCTTCATATTCAACTTCAACGCAGATTCTAAAAGATAAAGATGCTAGTGGTCTGGATGAACTAGACTTTTCTGCTAATATATTCTCACTAACCTTGGAAAACCGCTCTGGATTGGGGAAACGCAAGTTCTGAGCCTGCATCATCTGCCGCTGTGACATCAGCATATTTTTCTCCTTCAAGATAACATACCAGAGTTTCTGTAGGTCATTCCATGACTTGAGACGTAGCTCAGAGGCCTTCCAACCACGCCCTAGTTAATGAAAATAGTGGTTTCAATTTGTTATGATCTTGTAGAGAACAAAAAGAACAATTTGATAATGAATGGTTACAGTTAAGGAAAGAACAAAAATTGCACATTTACAAAATTGAAAATAGGGATAAAAAGAATTAATTTGTATAATGTATAACTTCTAAACATCGAACTAAACGTTACTGTAAAAGCGGCCCAAAAGAAAATTAAATTACTATAGAGGAAAAGGATTTTCTAATTTATAGGTGCATAGAAGCCAGTCCCTTTAAAATTAAGTCTCAAAAGAGTCAAACAAAGGGTTGAAAGAAAGTGCAATCCTTACGATGCAAGTTAGGACACAGATTGGAAAATAAACCAGAAATATCCAATTAGACTGCAGGATCGAAATGAAAAGGTATCATAGTTTCTATTAAGCCAGTAAGTGTAGTTGGATGTAAGGCTCTGCCTGAAATCAGTAGAGAATTTTCTCAAGTACAAAAGGACAAAAATAATCTGAGTAAGTAGATTACTTTTTACAAGCAATGCAATTAAATATAACCCAAGTTAAGTAATTTGTTTTATTAAGCTCTTGCAATCCTAACCAAGTTCTCAAAGCTTGCTGCTTGTCAAGTCAAAAGTGCTCTTTAAGAACTGCAATACCTAACCATTCAAAAGAAAGTTATGCAAGCCCAGTAAAATGAAGTTGAAAATAATCATATTTAGCTAATGTTTTTTCTAAAGTTCATGACAGTTAAATTAGCTTCTCCTCACTCAAATGGAGTTAAGAACTAATAAATGAAGGCCAAAAAGGTAGGAGGGCTACAAGAGCATCTGGACAATAAAAAACAAACAATTAGCTACTATAGTAGCCAATACACGTCCAAGACAAAAGATGCAGCAGAACCCCACCAACCAGAACCAAAAAACTATGCTCCATGTCACTTGCAGGACGAGGATGGTAGGAAAGCTGGGAATATGGTTTGAGGACGGCAATGACGGGAGAGCATTTTTGCGGGACAGTACATTAAAGTTTTAAATAGGAAAATGTGAAATAATAAAATTCAAAATATAAGAATTGTAACAACACTTTAAAGCTAAAAAAAGTATACATAATAATTTTAAAAATCATTTATTCAAGTATATTTGTACACAAAAATTAAAATTCATCAGGATCCAAGTGCAGCCATAGTGCATTAATATTCAAGTGCCATTGATTAAAATGTCACACAGGTAAGTTGCCAAATCAGAATTGAGTACAGTATACCAGTATGACAAAAAAAACTGGGCCAGGTATGTTTTGGGTAAGTCCGTACAAAAAACATATAAATATCATAAATGATAAATATATACATATTTGCAGCCTAAAATTAGGAATTAAGTTCAGAATACCACATATCATGCATGGAATGGTGTGAACTCTATTCAAAAGAATATTTAGATTAGAAAATTGACAATCTCCATTACAAATATAGTTAAATTGGGTGTTACATCAAATGCCTTCTATTTATTGAAGTTAGAATTGTATAAAAAGAACTTATTAAAAACCAAATCCAAATAGTATAAATATTCAATGCCAAGTTATGTTACAAATTCAATTACTCATAGAATTTCACTTTAAGTTTATATTATGGATGAAAAATGAAAATTCATTCTGTCATTCTTTAAATCCTTATGAAGTTACAGCAGTGTAAAGTGAAATACATACCAACTAAGTTATAGCAAGTCCATAATAATATAAAGTGAAACACATATGCCGTTATGGTATATTATTATTTTTTAGTTATAGCATACAAAGCCAAGTCAATCTGAATAAAATATAAAGCATCACACAGTAAATGTTTGGTCATATACCAAAGAGCTTTAAGTTCAAAGTGAGGCATCAAATTTTCAGCCTTCTGCAGAGGCATCAAACCAAAAAAATGGTAAAGGATGAGGACTCTCACGTTACAAAGGATTCATTTCAGGTGTGGAGCATGCCTAAGCCCTGTGACACTATAGAATTAAGAGCTTGCTTCAACACACGAAATGCCTTTTTCTTCTTGTCATGAGTCTTAAACACACAATATGTCTTTTTCCTATTGTTGTAAGTCATTATACACACAAGATGCCTTTTTCTTCTTCTTGTGAGTCGTTAACTTAAATACACAAAATGTATTATATGCCAGTCATCATCACTTCAAGACAGTCATTTAGGGTTTTCAATGGTCAAAAAGTTAAAAGATTTGCCTTGAAAACTTCACCCAACATTGAAATCATCTTGGAATCAATTTGGAATCAATTTGGAATCAATATATCCACCCTAGAATTGCCCATATATGCCCTGTCATTTCCAAATGATTCCAACTACCCAAATTCAAACTTTACGTGATTCCACAACTGAATCACATCCAAATCCAGTTCCTAGATGAATCGTACCTAGAAATGCACGGTTTTCCTGCCGATTCGGTAACATCATGTAGCAGAAATAAAAATTCCATTATGTTCATTAAAAATATTATATTAAGCTATTGAATCAACCTAAAACTGCCCAGATGCAGGTGTGAATCATTCTGGATACAGATTCAAATACAAATACAATGGAATACCACAAGGCGCCACAAATTTGTATTGCAATTGCACCAAAGCTACCCAAGTGATTCCAAGAAAGATTTGTGATATGCTGTGTGATTTTGTACCTGCACTTTTCCAAAAAGTTTAATGTAGTAACCCTCACGTTTACTTTTCAACTTGAAAAGCTCACCCTAAACCCTAAATTGGACCTTAAAACAAAAACTTCATTTTGAAAAACAAAACACAAAAACCAAAGACACTTGCCTCATTCTCACTTGTCATTGCACATATAGAGATTACGATTAATCATTGAAGGTTCAAGGAGGTTGGATTTCTCTTCCTATGCACGTACAAGAGGCCATTCATTGCCAAGGATATTGTGGAGGAAGATATTTAGAATGGAGATAAAAAATTGGTTTGTTTTGTTCAATTTTTCTCCAATGAGCAAACTACCTTGTTTTGTTTTTATTTTTCTACATTTAAATGAGTTAGGATCTTCTTTTTTTTTTAATGTGTTGTTTAACAAACTTGTTGCCACTAGGATTACAATGGTAGCCAATTCTAGCTCAAAGGGCCAACCTTGCTTCAAAACCAACCAAAATTTACAATTGTGGAAGTATGTTGACATGATAGAGCAAGTTCCAAGTGTTGTATATTTGAATTTGTAGCCGATTGGGTGTGAGATATACAAGCTCATACATTTGGGTGAAAACCCATTTGTGAAGCATTCCTAGCATGGCATTACATCTTGCCTAGGCAAGAAGGATGCCAATGTGCCAATATCTAGAGCGTTGGAATAAATTTGAGATCAAAATTAAGCAAAAGCAACAATTGCCCTTATATTAGGTCATGCTTTGGCAAAGAGTGGATCTCGATCAAGGAAGCCCCCTCCTACCCCATCTACTGGCATTAACAAAGTTGTTATAGTGAGCCACCTATTTTTGGCCATGCATGAAGAAGAGCCCACTACACATAAGAGAACAAGGAGGCCATTGGAAAATTTATTTCTAAATAACTCCCGAGAGATTAACAATCAATACATTGCAAGATGCCTCTATGTAAATGGGTTGTCTTTAAATGTTGTCAGTCACCATTTTTTTTGGTAGATTAGATTAAGGAATCAATTGGGGCCTTCACATGTGAAAGAGAAGATTGATGTTCTTACACTCAAATAAGACCGAACGTCATTCACTAAATACCACTAATACATAAAACACTCAAAGTCGACACAAATCAACTAAGCTAATGAGCCAATAAACACTAAGAGCATATCAGCTTTTCATAGGGACCAAGCTACAAACAAAGGAAAGAAAGTAACAAACCTTCCATATATTCAAGAACATAAGCAAAGATAAGAAGAAGAGAAAGAGAAAAGCAACCTAAACAGCTATAGAATACAAAACACCAACAAGAGAAGAAAAGAAAAACTTTCTAAACTACAAATGAAAGAAACCCAATCAAGCAAGGGAGGTAGCCAAGCGTCTACCCTTCCAAGAAAGAAGAGCCTCCATATTCCATTGTATTTTGTCATTGATCATTGCAATGGCATCCCTCTATAATCTTTTTGCATCAAATTTTCTCCCTATTCACTTCCACACACAAGGGTGGAAAAGAAATCATAGTCCACAAGACCTAAAACTCCTAGACAAGCGAACAAATCTTGCCTAGTTGAAAAGTCATTACACAAATTTGATCTTTTCCTTCATTGATTGCCTTGAATCTAACTGCACATCCACTATTATCATTGCAATCTAACTCCTAATAGAAAAATGATCTTCCAAACCACATACATCCTCTTCCACCCTGATTAAGGACAAGAAGCCAAAAAATCCTTAACAACTTTAGCTCCTAAAGAAGCTTCAATAGTAACCCAAGGTGAGGCTACTACCCTCAAACAAATTGTGCAAGATGCATCCTTCATTTCTCGAAATGAAATCCTCATTTGGAATAACATTCTTTGAAACTTATTTTTGAGATTGATATTTCCAGAAAATTTGAAAGTTGGAGATGAGGGGTGTGCCACAAACCTATGGAAAACCTTTAAACATCTAAAGCATCTAAAAGGAAGGCTCTCATAATCAATATATTGTAACTACGAGCTTCTCCCTAACCAAACCTAAACCTTATTGCATAAGGGCTTAGAAAGAAGTACAAATATACAAACCCTAATATACCACTGATGAAAACCACCTTCCCCAAGATCCACCCTTACAAACTCACCTACAGAATCTACCAACAATTTTAACATTCCTTGATTCCTCATAACCAAAGGAAAATTATAAAAACAAGCCAAACTATAATCCTCAAGATTAATTCCACATATAGGTTGAAAAAAGGCTTCCACCACCCAAATCTTCCACAAAACCATGGGCCATTATTCCAAACAAAATCCCTCCCAATGACAAACTCAAAATCAATTTGAAAGTAACAATTAGAAAGCAAAGTGGTCTCTAAGTACAAGATATCTTACCAACAATCTTTCATCCATCTAACTATCTCAGACTAATGCAATTTCCCCCTTAGAAACCAACCCAAAAGAGAACAAGGGGCCTACTCTTCTAGGCTTTACCAAGCTATTCCAGTTTTCAAGCAAAGAACACAAAATCAAGAGCCCTAACTTCTTCATCAAAGTTTACATTTACAAAATTTAATTGATTGGTAACCATATTAAACTCATTTAAATGATCAACAACTGACCCACCTTCTACCATTTTCATATTGAATAAAAGCTTCATAAGAAATACCATATTCGAAGCAAAAGGTTTTTCATTTAACTTCGCCAGCATCTGCATCAAATCCACCATTGTCTTTGATGTTGAAATATTAAACGCCACCGACTGTACCAAGCATAAATGAATACTGCCAAGTGCTTTTTTGTTGAGAATATCCCAATCCTCATCAGACATAGCTGATGGTTTCTTGGCTTTCCCTTCCAATGGCCACCATAAATCCTTTTGATAAAGATAGTCTTCCATCTGCATCTTTCATAACTGATAGTTACACCCATTAAATTTTTCAACTTTCAACTTACCTTTGTCTGCCATTACTCCCACTCAACCGTGAGACCTTCTTGTAGAGGATAACTGAACACAACCCGCTCTAATACCACTTGCTAGGGATTGGAGGCAATAACTTATCAATTAAAATGTAGAAAAAAATGTGAAAACACAGCAGATTTATAAAACCCAAAAAAATGGACAGCAAACGAATAACACCAAGATTTAACGTGGTTCACCCAAAACTGGGCTACATCCACCAACAGAGGGTCCAATATTTATTAAAATACCAGCAAAAACTTTTACAAAGACATGCAGCAACATCTGCAACCTGCAGCAACATTTTTCATCACGTTTTCCAACTGCTGTTTTTACACAGCCTTTGCTACGGGTACCCGTGGCACTTCCTACGTTTTTCCAGCCACTACTCTGCGATTTTCTGCTAATGTTTTTCACGACCTGCTGCCCTCAAAACTCTAATCCGAGTATTGGAATATGTTCCCATGCATGTCCCATTAATTACAAATGAAGCGTGGCCATTGGTTTTGACTCATGCACCCAATAAAACATTTCTTTGGGTGGTTACCAATAACTATTTGCAGCTGTCTTTTAAATAAATATTGTAACTGATCATTTCCAGCATTTAATAATTGTTTGTAACTGTTATTTTAAATACAAGTGCAGCAAATTAGTTAATAAGATAATGATGAAGATTTTATCCGAGTCTGATTGGTCTCCATAACGCAACAATCGTCATGAATTTGGCAACTCATATCATCTGAGATTTACAATCTTAGCACTCTCCAAGACAAGTACAAGGAAACTCATACATAGTGTTACCTCCATGGGCAAGTTTCTATTTACCTGCAACCTCTTACAATCAAAGTTCTATCACAAGTGAACATTTTTTTTTTTTAAACATTCTTACTAATCTTTCTCAGCTATATATTATATTTTATGATTACAAATGTTGTATCAACTTTCTCTCCAATTTCAACAAGTTGCAAATTCTTCTTTGCCTAAGTGAAACCAATTGACTGCAAAAAAAACAAAAGAGTTGACCTATGTGCATTCAAACTTGCAACTCATATCACGAAAGTAAATCGACTACAAGCAAGAGGCAACAAAGAATTGGGATGTAATCCTTGAGTATGCAAACTTGGATGCATCTATTGCACCACTTTCCACGGTCTCTTTAGATGATGAGGCAGCTCCTACATAGAATGTAGTTGATAGGGGTGGCATTGCAGTTGCTAGGGGTTTAAATGAACTAATTGATGAATTTGATCTTCTAGGTAGAGAGCAAGATGAAGATTATTGATTGTATTTTGTATTGATTTGACATTTGACATTGAATTATCAATTATCTTTCACATTATCAGCAATGTTTTCGATTCTATATATTGTTTGTTTGCAAATTATGGGTATTTTCTTATATTTTTAATATAATATCTATAGTACGGTCAAAGCACTTACCAAGCATAGGGAAAAATATTGTTGTACCAGCAAACCCAAACCCATACTTAATGCCTTACACAAACTGACAACTTCAGTATATATTGATATTTTTTAATGGTCTTTTCAATTGGAATACAAAAATTGTTCCTAATGGTCCATTTTTCATTGGGCTCTTTTGTCTACATTATTGTTCTACCATCCTAATTGTGTCAAAAGTTGTCAAATTATGGAAGTTACAATATCAAAACCAGACAGGTTTCCAGATTAGTTGAATATTGGACTCACAAATTTCATGGGGTTTAGATGGATATTTCCCAAAAGAAACTCTCGAGAATAGTTATGGTTAAAACTTAAAATTTGCAGATAAGGCATTGGGATTAGAAGAAATGATATTCTCCTCTTAAGATAAAAATGTGCCAAGCCCCAAACAAACAATACCAATACCTTTCTCTACTCATTGTGACAATTCAAATTGACAAGCGAGGGAATAACCTTGTCTCCTCAAGGTCACCCAATAAGAAAAAAAATATCACATTCCTATATCTTTTTTCCTATGTCTTGTAGGCACATAACTTCTCTACTTGTTAAATTAAATTTTTTAAGCATTGGCTGCTCAAATTCTGACACCATTAGAGGCAATCAAAGCAGCTACAAATTTGACATCTTCTCACAATTTTCAAACTAAAAATAGATACATAGACAGATAATAATCACCGTAGACATTGGGCTTTTCATCATCCAAACTTCTATCTGCCTCGAAAAATTCCTCAAGTGGATTGCGGACAGTTATGTTGGAAGTTGTTGCTGCAGCTGCTTCAGAATTGACAGCAGCCAAAAGTGGCCTTCTAAAAATTCTTGATAAGAACATTGGAATTGTTTCAGAATGTAGCTGGATACCTACAAAAACGTCAAAAAAATGTATGACTGATTTGATTCAATGGATGAAATGACAGCCTTAAAATCTTCTCAGAATTTTACCTGCACACATTTGCTCTTCTCTGTGCACGGTACAAAACTATAGTAGTAACCATTTTGCAGTATGGTTCTCACATAGAGCCTAATTCTTATAAAAATGAATATTGCTGTTTCTGGTTTCTCTTAACTAATTCAGTAAATTACTTTATTCAGTACATGATAGGTAGCTTGAGATGAAGAATTCCTACTTTAATGGACGGAAATATTGGCAAGCAATATCCTATGTGCTTGTCCATATACCAAAAAATAACGTTATCAAAATCTCGAAACAGTAAGAAATTTAAATATATATATATATAAATTCCACACATTTATCAACAAATAATGGTTAAGGGTGCTCCCAGATCAATTACAAAATATGATGCAATATTAAGTTACAACAATGAGATAACGTTAGGTATCCGATATTATTTCACAGGTTCTCATCTTCAAAACATTTATCTGGATGCAAGTGCAGTCAATCCACTTTTTTTGTACCAATGCTTCTGATCTAACCTCTAGACCTCACTTCAAGTGTAAATTGGATCTTTATCCCTGAAGTAGGGTCTAGAAATTAGACCCAAAACATCAAGATTTAAAAGTGGATTCAAAACAGTTTATTCAGATGGATTTCTCATAATAGAATAATATCCCTGACCATCTTATATGTCCCAATCAGAACCAGTGGTAAATTGAACAAAGTTGCATTCCGATAGATGTTCAGAAAACAGTACATTATTCCCTGACCATCCTAAATGCCCCGGTTATATAGAAAAACGAATTGAAGACAATTGCATTCATATAAAATGTTTTGAAAATAGACATAGATAGCATTCCCTGACCACTCTATCTATCCCAATTTTATACAAAAGTTAATTGAACAAAGTTGCATTTGGATGGATGTTCTGAAAACGTATGACAATCCCTAGACATTCTTCATGTCACATTGTGATACTGTAGTTGCGTGACTCATATTTCCACATGCTGCATTTACCTCCCTCTAAATCACAGTTTCTGCAGAGGGTTCAAACCACCGTACACAATTTGTTGGGTTCTAGAGACCTAACCTAAAAGACGTCACTTCATCATCATCATCATCATATTTAAAATCAACAGGAGATGTGGGCACCCATACAAGAACAGCAATCCAAGTTTGCATACCTCTCATTGTCATTAAATTATGCACATAAGAGTAGAATTAGGAACAGAAAGATTTGTACTTTAGAGAACGAGCATTTATGTTCATAAGGATTTAGGGCTTTTAGATTTATGGCCAGGGATTTTGCTTTTAGGTTTGAGGAAACGCCCAGTTTAGTAATTCAAATAGCCTGCAAGATCTGAAGTCATAGAACACGTTATTGGTTACTTGTTATTTGTGTTTTCCCTTTTGGCCTTGTTTATACAACAGACAACAAAGGAATGAGAACTTGCCGATTAAGAAAAACCACTAACAGAATATGAAAATAGCTACATTTGTTTTCTCGACCGTTCTGCGATTAAGATTTTCACTCACAAAGCTCTCAACTTCATCAAATAATAACAATGAACTCATTATATTTTGTAGGCTAACAGATTTCTCCATTTCTAACTTGTATTTGTGAAGATGAGGAAGCTAAATGCAATGTAGATGAGATAAAGCCATCGATAATGATCCTCTAAGCCCAGAACAACATAATAAATAAATAAAAAACATCTCGTTTGCTACAAAATTTCTGAAGACGCTGAGGGATGGATTCGAACCTGATATTTAGCTGTCAATGAAATGCGACCTGTACAAATATTTTCTTTCTTACAAAGATCAAACTTAAGACTCAACCCTAACTTTGAAAACTATATATCTTTTTGGCTTATAAATAAGAAGTGCCACTTAGTGGTCCTTGCATTTGTGTCAGTATTTTTTAATAAGATTTCACAGTTCATACGGATGAAAGCCTGTGTTTTGAAATGTTATGAATTGTTAAAGATAGTAATTTTTTAATAAAAAATATGTAAAATTAATTATTAATATTTGTGGTTAAATAATATTATTGTAATGAGTTTTATTTTTCGTAGTGAATTAATTATTAATAAGTTAATTTTCAACCAATCAATAACAAACAAAAAAATTTGTTAAAAAATAAAATTCAATTTTATAAAGTTAATTTATAAAATATTTAACTTTATAAATTAAAAAAATAAAAATTTGTCAATATGATTGACTAAATTTTTTTTGTATAATATTGACTAAAAGATCAGTGAAATGAACTATCATTTTATCTATTTTTTAGAAATATTATTTTACTTATTTTTAAAAAACCAGAACTATTATTTTACCGCATCCAAACTTCTAGACTAGATCTTCCCAAACTTCTAGACTAGATTTGTGGGGAGATAGTGCATAAGGACAAAATCATTTCGTAATTACATTAGGCAAAGCATTTGTGGAGGCGTTAAGTTTTTATTGAATAATCTCAAATAGGAAGGTTGAATCTCTTTTTAGTTTTTGTTTCATTATTCATTGTATACCTGGAAGTTTGTTCAATTACCGTATTATTCGCAAAGATCACATAATACCTAGTGAATTCTTGCGGTGCTGAGATCCCGGTTTTGTTGCGTTCTTTATTAGTGAATAATATGACATAGAATGCATTAATAATATAAAAGGGTGGGGCTAATTGCACCCTTAATCAAAAGAATTCCACCATAATTATTTTAACATTCTTTCAAAGTATTTATTTAAAGTTTTAATTATTGTCAATGATTTTTATTTATTTTATGTAATTTTTAATTTATTATTTTTTAATATTAAATATTTATGTGTTTATTTTGTTGTGTTTTAATTTTTTAACGTATATTTATAATATTTTGAAATGTCTATATTTAAATATTTGTCTAAATAGATTCATGAACATAAACAGAAAAATAAGAAAAAATAAAAAAATATTAAAACTTCTTCCTATTCTAATATAAATAATATAAATGAGATTGAATGTAATGATGAAATGGAAGAAGAACAAGATATAGTAATAAATTAAACAAGTTTGCACGGGTAGTAGAGTTGACTTGGGCAATGGGTTTGTTCCCCATTGGTCTCGGGTTCGACTCCACTCCTGGGTTTAAGAGGTGGGATTTTTTGCGGGCCCACGGGGGGCTAGTCTCGTTGGGACACCCCTTTGGATTAAAAAAAATAAAAAATTAAACATAAATTAAATAATAATAGTAATAATTAAAAAAAAAAATTAAATTCATATATTGTTATTATTACAAACAATTTTAATGATAATTAATAGATTTTTTTATTTCACATAAATTGTATTATACATATTATTATTTAACAGCACTATTATATAAATTTTATATTTAAATAATTATTATTTAATTCTTTCTTATAATTTTATTATATAATCAATTCATTTTATTTAAATTTTATTTAATATAAACAAAATAAAAATTAGTATTTAAATTTATATTATATAATCAATAAATATTAATTAATATAATATAATAAATTTATATTATATTATACATATTAATATGTAACAATATTGCCTGTTAAGGGGCAAGATTGGGTTAATCCAATTTCAAATAGTAGTATTGAGTCCCAGTGGGAAAAGCCTTTTGTAGGGTGGTGGAAGATCAACTTTGATGGTGCCTCGAAAGGGAATCTAGGACCATCAAGTGCGAGTTTTATAATCAGAGATTGGAAAGGAGGAGTGATTGCTCTAAGGGCAAAAAAATTAATGGAAGGAACGAATAACATGGTTGAAGCACAAGCGACTCTAGCGATAGTCAAATGTGGCAAGTTTTTGGGAGCAACCAAGATCCATTTGGAAGGGGACTCCATGGTAATCGTGCAAGTGGTAATGTCGGGGTCATTCATGTGTGGCATTTTCAAAATCTAATCAATCAAATAAGAGAGGAGTTAGCCACCCTGGAAATTTTTCAAGTGAGTCACATTCGTCGAGGTGGCAATAATGAGGCGAACGTCCTTTCAAAGTGGGCAGTGTCATTTGGTGAGGTTGGCGATGTAAAGTTAGAGGATTTTAGGGAGATTGTGTCAGAAGAATTGGATGATACGAGATGGTACGTAGAGTTAATTGCTCAGGGTGGCGGCCAGTGTGAACAAATGTGAAATGACCAGCAAGAGCACCTGAAGCTATGAGATGAAAGGGAAGTACGTGAGCTTTAAATTTCATCAAATGCGAGGAGTAGGCTTAAACGATAGAAAGATGCATTGCACATTTCAAAGAAAGCAAATACTCGATTGTAGTGATAGCAGCAGAGGTGGTGACGACTCAGAGTTATGGAGGCTGACTTTTCCTTTCCTTCTTGTCGGCAACTCAACCCGTTCTTTGGTGAGGTCTCGAAGAAGAGGATGGAGGGCCTCTTCCTTGTGGTAGATAAGAGACTTGGCCAAAGTGTGCAAATGATTCTTGGAAGTGGCTTTGGCCTGCTATCGCACAAACCTAGAACAAATTTGGATGTTTACTCTTTGACGGCGGTCTGGGGTTTGGATCTTGGAGAACTAATGGAATTGGTAAGGAAAATAATGAAGAAGTATGTGCATGAATATTTTCTCCTGAACATTGAATCCATTTTGGAATGGGCGGTACCGGGGGTTGGCTTTGATATTTCAAAAGGCGTTGTTGATGAAGAGGTTGAATTGCTCTTTGGGTCAGCAGGGATAAAGCCATTTATCAAATGGCCTGAGGATAATTGGGAGGAGGCTCAGTTGGGCTGGCAGGCCTTAAAATTGTTTACAGAGTTAATGGAGTTGGATGAACTCATCGAGAAGATAATTGAAGAAGCGCAGGTGGAGTTGGCAAGGGAAGAGCAGAAGCAGAAGAACAAGCACCCACAAAGGAAGTGGAAGAAGTACCAAAAGAAACGATAGATTCACACTTTGGGCGAAGGTTCGTCGGGTACGGGTGCAACTCTGTAATTAGGATGCTTAGATGATCTTTAAGGTTTTTTTGGTTGAAAGTGTCAAGCATGTCATTAGCACTGGTTAGAATCTAAAATTAGTATTAGTAGTGTATAGAGAATTTTGGGCATAGGCTTTGAAGTGGGTTTGTATTGAAGTTGGAGCAAGGGATGATGTTTGGTTTTTAGGTTGTTATGGATTGGTGTTTACTGTCATGTTAAGACGACTGTGTTGTTGATGTCTTAATCTTTTTTTGGAAGGTGAAAAACTGGAATCTAGATGTAAACTTTTTTTCAAGCAATACAACTTATTTGAGTTACCGACCAAAAGAAAATATGTAACAATATTATTAGATAAATTTGATATTTATATAATAATTATCATTTTTTTCTTCTAATTATACTATACTATCATTTGATTTGATTTTTTATTTTGTTTGATATTTATAATATCTTTCTAATATTTAAAATTTTAATATATAATTATTTTTATATAATATAGTTAAGATATAATTAATAATTATCAATACTAATATTTAAATGCATCTAATTATCTTTTATTATATAAACATGCATTATCCTACAATTTACATTATAATAATTAATATATTATTTATGTAATTTTAATAAAAAATACTATTAATGTAACATGATTATGTTAATACTATAATTAGCAAAACTAATATTTAATTTTATTCACATTAATAAAATTTACATTTATTTTTATTAAATCTAAAATACTATAAAGGCAAGTACTATACACTACATGGCACTTGTTGACAATTTGATTGTTAGAGGAAGTTTGAGTATTTTTTGGGGTTTCATAAAATATTGGTGGTTTAAATGCACCTAGTGTTTTTCAAATAATAAAATGTTAGAGGTTTAAATGTTTTTTTTACTAATAGAGGGTTATTTGGTATATTTAATAATATATTTAAGGGCATTAATAATAACAAGATATTAATAGAAATTGCTTAAGATTCAAATTATACATGTATTTCTAACGAATTAGAAGTTAAAATTTTTCAAGGTTAAACAAAATATGTTTTGTTTTAAATGTGAACATGTAAATTTTGTAACACCCCTCTATTTTGCTCTTATATTAGATCATGATGCTTTATTATTTTATCATTTCTTATAGAGCGACATGGATTATGTGTGTGATGAGATGTACTTACCTTGATGTTATACTTGGCATGCTTTGATTAGAGTAATGTTGGTTTATTATAACATGGTTATTGCTCATGAGTTTTATTAATGATGGAATTGTCAGTTTGGTGATATTGTATTGGTGAAGGGGACGGATTGCATCACTCTCTTGTGAGCGCCCTGCGATTATGCGATTTCCTCTTCGCGATGTGTTTTATGATGATTTTGTATACATGTGCTATTGATGCCTTGGATACAAGTTTGTAGGTACAAGACATCAACTCCACCTAGTTTCACAGGTTTGAGCATGTCGACCCAACGATATGTTGATTGGTAGATAGTAGATAGGTTACCTTTGTCAGGTCTACACCCTAGCCACAGTGTGTCATCAGTCCATGTTCGGTGTGTCTTCATTTGCTTTGTCTATTGCTATTTAATTTTGCAAGGTTTATGTAATGGAAATAAATGTTAAATTATATTAAATGATGTTAGTATTTATTTAATTAATTTTAGATAATATTGATGTAAGTTTTTTATTTTATTTAATTAATTAAATTAAATTTATTTAGTAAAGCAATTTAATCCTTGTGGTTAAATTTATTTATTAAGTAATTAAATTAATTGATTAAATTGTTTATTAAGTAAATAGTTTAATAGAATTAAATTTATTTTGTAATCTAATTGTGATTTGAAATTATTGAAAAATGCAAAAAGACTTTGAGAAAATAAATGTGGGTTTTTAAAAGATATTTTTGATTTGCCAACAAGTTTTAGTTAATTAATTTGGGTTGTTGGGAAAATCAATTCCCAGAGGGAATCTTGGCTTTGGGTGAGCGGAAAAAGCACAAGATATTTGGTGTGTTGAAAATTTGCAAAAAGAAAGAGGATTTGCTTGTTGTGGAAAAATTTGAAAGAAACTTTGGATTGTAGAAAAGTTGTTGAAAATTGTGCATTCTTAGATTGATTTGGGAAAGATTATTGTTGTATTGGAATCAATATTGTGCTCGGGAATTTTAGTTGCTTGGAAGAAGTCATGGAAGCTTTGGAGGAGGCTTGGCACCATAAACTCCATTTACTCCAGAAGCTTTGTTGGAAACAGGTTCCCTTCTTAAATTTGTCTTTGTTTAAATTTTTAAATGAAAATAAAATGTCGTAGAAAAGATTGGTGTGCTAGATTTGTAGTAGAAGCTTTTATTTGTTGAGAAGAAATTTTAAGGCTTATGTGTTGGTAGTTTTGCCGTGAGTAAATCTAGAGCCTCTATAGGAAACTTTTACAGTGAAATCAGAGAGTAAAATCAAAGAGCCTCTATGAATTTAATAGATAAAATATTGGAAAAAGCCCAAAGGGAATTTTATTTAAAGCTTCTGTGTAAAATTGTTGAAAACCTCTATAGGAAAATTGTTTTTAAACAATAGAAAATTCATGTGGAATTTGGGTTTTTAGAAATCTTTTGTGAAATTGAGGGTTTTTTAGAAAATTTGCATAATTTGACCTATAGATGGTGTTTTGGAAAATTTTCCCCAATTTAAATTATTATTTGAAATTCAATAAATATATATATATATACATTATATATGCATATATGTGAATATATATATGTATTATTCATATATACATCCACATATATATATTATATATATATTTATATATTGATGAAATATTTTAATATTGTTTTCAAACCTTTGTAAAATCGTCATACAACGATGGTTATATTTTATTGGGGGGGCGAATTGTTTAATTGTTTGTGTTGAAGCGAATTCTATATTCGCAAGTTTTAATTTTTGGGAGCTTGTGTTTTTTAAGGGGGATGGGGAGGGGCTTCCTCCCCACCACCGCCCCCTTAAATATATGGCATGAATATATACATTAAAATGTATATTTAATGATTTTAAATAATCAGTTGCATGCAATTATGTTCAATTGGAAATTTAAGAAAATTAGAAAATATTTTGTTTGCATGACATAGTTTTTAGGGAATATGGGTATTTTTAATGCAGTGAAGTTATGATGCTTTTAAAATTAATCAAGGGTTTTGATTTTTGATAAAATTGGTATTTCCCTTCTCTGAAATTGAAAAGGCAATTAATTATTTTTATCAATTATTTTGTTAGGGCAATTGTTATATTTGTTGTGAAATGAATATGAAAGGGAAATGGATTTAGAATATCCAAAAGTAGTTTATTTCCTTGTAATTGCCTTTCGTGATTATTTCCTTTGTGTTCTTGTTTGGGGAAATGGATTAAGTGTGTCTTTAATATGTAAGTCGTCCTGAGGTTCTTAATTGGATGGGGGTTGTCGTTGTGTGTGGTCAACCCATTTTAATTTCTCTTGGGTAGTGTATGAGGTCATGTCAGTGGTTTACCCGGTTTCCATGATCGGGGATGTTTTGTGCCTCCTTTAATGGAGTGGGTTTGTTATGTGTGTGCCTCCAATGTTGGAGTGAGTTTTGGCATATGTTGCCTCCTTAGATTAGAAGTAGATTGTGTGATTTGATTCCTCCTTAGTTTGGAGTGGTTATGTTATGTGTGATAGTAGGACTGTGGTTCTGGATGGGGGCTAGGGGCTGGGAAGATTTGATGGGTAACCCATGCACCTTTGTGATGGCACATCTTCTACGTCAGCGGTATATGGTTCATTGGTCTATTTAGTCGTTAAACTCAGGTAACATTGTATCCTTGAGTTAGTGTTGTTCTAGTGGTGGTTTCATTTAGTTTTGTGTCATCCTATGACTAGAGGTTGTAGGATTGGTCATGTATCCTTGTTGCTATCTCCTAGCATGGGGGGTGGGCCTTCGGGTACCACTTGGTTGGAAGGAACGTGCTCCCTACGTAGTTGGGTCTCCCTTGATCTTCAATCCATGATGACAAGGTTTTCCAGTTGGAGAACTCGTGGGTTCCAGTTATATTTTCTTGCTTTACATTTATTTCAGTTTAGCTCATGTAATTTTTACCCCTCATTTGTATTCGAGGTGGATAATTGTATATGTAATAACATTTATATGGTGTACCTCATTTGAGGAATGAGAAATGTAATCCTAATTGTTAAATAATGTTAAGTGAAATCATATTGTATTTCTTAATGTGATGTTGTAATTTATCTTGAATGTTATGTATGAGAACTTAATTCCTTAAGTAATTAAAATGATATAGATGTATGATGTATGTATGGTTTTAGATGTAATCTTGTCGCATACCTTAGAGGTTGTTGCGAAAGTGTTGTGCGTCTTCCTTGTTAATAATACACTTAAATAAAAAAAATTGTACACTTCCGCATTGTGTTGCAACTTCCTTTAGGGTTACATGGCGGGGCATTACAAATTTTTTAAGGCAAAATTTTCATTAAAGACATTCATATATTATTATTATATCCTAAAAAAATATAAAGATTATGTTAATGATTATATTATTTATAATAATATACTATATCTATTACAATGGGCGTTATTAATGATGGTTGGTGCTAGTATATTATTTAAAATAGAAAATTATTAATTTATTTAATATTATATATTATTATATCTTTAATATTATAATACTTAAATATTAAATTATATTTTGGGTGGGCGATTGGGTGGGTGTCAAATTTCGTGGCAATTGTAATGACTCATCGTCCTTACCACAAGTGCTTGAGGGGTTTAAGTTTGAATGATTGACACACAAGACAATTTGTTCTCAGCTAGTGGATATTTGCCAACAAATTGTTGAGTTGGTCATTATGATCAACAACCTTAAACTCATGAGGCTTGCTCCATTTAAACATATTTTCATCATGGTTTTAAGTGAAATTGAAGTGCATTCTTTTCAATTGAACGAATCACATGCTCGAGGCCCAGTGACTTAATATGGATTCATTCACGGCTTTTAAGGCTTCACTTATAATGATGTGTAAACGATCATTTCGTATGTTCAGTGCATTTTGTGAGTTGTCATTCTGACGAAGCCTTGGGACTCTCACAGTTTATTTGGTGGGTTAAATATAGCAACTTTGGTAAGTTTTGAGTATGGAGATGTCCATTATCCATGTCTCAGTGAGTGAATTGGATTCTAGTGGCATGGATACACTAGTCTAGTTGCTAAGTAGAAAATGTCAAATGGTATTTTTGGGCCTTGTGACATCGCTAAGGTTGAGGTGCATTACACGCCACCCAGATTATCTCGCCTTTCACGATGGTGAAATGCATCACAGACAGGGGCTTCATGGAAGGTGTCGAAGGGTATTGGCTTGACACTAATATCTCCTCCATAGTATTGGCTGGTCTTTTGGATGCAACCGTTCCCAAGCAGGAAGCTAAGGTTTTGATGCAAAATATTTTCAAGAAGGACCTGTTGGTTGGGTTAGAGGAAACATTAGCAGCAGCTACACTTGGGGTTGGAATTCCTCGCCCTCATGACTTGAGTCTTTTGGAGATGTTTGTTTGGGTTCATTTTAACAATCGATGTATTTATTGACTCAATGGGTATGGGAGATATTTCACAAGTCTTCTTCCACAAGACTTAATAGTTTGGTTCAACAAAATTGGTCACTTTACAATCTAGAGGAATATAGGTACGTCACTTCTTAGTAGGCTTACCTCACACCCAAAGGAATGATGTAATCCAAATCTATAAAGGGGTCAAATAGGCCATCTTAAGGAAATGTACCATCTTGACATGCTTAACTTTGTACAAGAGAATTAACTCTTAAGCTTTATGCCTCAACTATAAACCGAACGTTTTAAGTGACTTCTCGAAATGGTGCTATTTCGATGCACTACTTCAAAGGACATTTCAAAAAACTTGGTTGGCCTCTAGACAAGGTTTTTAGTGACACCATGGACACAGGGGGTATAAACCATATGTAAGCTACTTAAAGCTTTAGTCATTCCTACCCAACTCATTACTTTCAAATGAGGATTAGGCACTGTCATGTTACCACGCCTCCAATATAAGCTACTTTCTTTCAATTTCACAAACTTTATATAGATCACAAGTAAACGTGCTTATAGGGTCGCCTTATGAGTTCTCCATTGCAAAATGTATCTCAAATGCATGCCCTTATCTAATAAAGACAAGAAAATGTTATTTATCTTGCCCCAAGATTGCATGAGAGGAGAGGATACGTAGCAAATCCTTGGGGTGACTCAATTTTTTTTTGTAAACTTAGAGTGTTTCTCTTCACCCAAGATCGCACGAAGTGCAAGGGGAGAGGATATCCACTAAAAGGTTACACAAGCATGGTAAGCATAAAATACACTCTTTCTTTTTAAATCCTCAAAGGCAATGGTGAATTCATTTTAATAGCACCAAACTGAAGTATGAATTTGTGTTGTTCAATTTTAAACCAACATTGCAATGGTGAGTATGTTTGGGTTCAATTTTAGCCAACTTTAAAAAATCATAACATTATAAACTTTAAACCCAATTGAAAGTTGTTTGTCCTAAATCATGAAATAAAGCAGCATATGATGGGTTATATCATACCATAAGTGTTTAAATAAACACTTTTACAATAAAAGATCAAACTTTGCCATAAAAATTGTTAGTAGAAAAACTTTTCTCCCTCCTTCAATATTTCATGCTCCTCTCCAAATTTGCAAAAATCAGTTTGCCTTTCATAGAAAAAGTAAAGTCAATTAATGATCAAAAATTAAACCAAATTGAAAATTAAAAGCAAATGTAAAATTTTCACTCTTTGTTTTACCTTGCAATAGCATCACTCTATCATATATCAATAGTGCTACAATATTTCAATAGCGTTGTGATTTATCAATATTGAGGCTATTTTGATTTCACAATAGCGAAGCTCTAGCAAATTTCAATAGCATTGCTCTACCTTAGAACCTATAAATCATGAAAAGCACAAGCAAAATTTGTCAAATTTGGTTAGTTCTTCCCTCCTAGCACCAAAATGTGAGCATGATCATAACCTAAGCTAAACCCACTAGATCCATACTAAATAAACCAAGATTTAGCTAGTTAAGTCAAACTCCCAATGAAATACATGAAAACATCAAATAAAGAAGCCATTTAAGCATAAACAAACAAGAAATGCTTAAAGAAAAATAATCTAATGAATCAAACCTCATCCCATTGGGGGATTGGTGTTGTATTGATGTGGAATATCAGCCCTTTCCTAACCCCTTAGTTGAAACAATCTTTTAAACAAATTCCATTGCTGAAGGTAAGCTAAAATGGATGTAAAGTTATGTTAAAATGATGTTAAATGCTAAAATGCTAAATGCTAATGGAGATGGATCTAAAATTCGGTATAGTCTAATTGCTCTAAATGAAAGTGGATCCATTTCTCATAGAAATGAAGAGTATTTATAGGAGAAATGACTGAATCAATGGTCAGGATTGATTTGATCAATCAATGGATGAGAAGCAATGAGAGGAGAAGGCATGGATCAAGGAATCCCATCAAGGGATGAGAATGCAAGTTGACAAGGATCAAGGATTTAATCAATGGCTCTCATTGATTCAAAGAAGCACACTTCCTAAAAATTAGGAAGTTGTTAAAAGATATTTTCCATTTTGGAGGAGTGCAAATGGAGGAATATTCCCTTACAAGTGGGAGGGTGAGAAAATAGTCAGTTAAGTAATTTAAGCAATTACTTAATTATGCAAAAATGGAGGAAATTGGGGATTTTCATTAAATGATTAACTTATTTAATTAAAGGGGGGTAATGACATTTAATTAACTAATTAGAATTATTTAATCAAATGAGAAGGCTTAAGGGGTTTAATTTAAATAATTTGCATTATCCAATTAAATAGGATGAAAATTAATGTGAAAGGGGGTGAATTAATCTAATCAAATTAATAAACAAAAATTATAAAATTAATTAAACAATGAAGATTATTTAATTAAACGGTCGAAAAGAGGTGATTCAAGACAAAATGGTGTTAGTAATCAAATTCAGATGTGCAATATTGATCAGGACAATTTTAAGTGTCTACAATAATATTTATAGTTAGATAGTGATCCACCAAAAATGATACAGTTAGGGAAAGAGGATTCCCCAATAGGCTCCTAGGGTTTTTCACCTAGAAGCTTGGTTGAGAAATGACTCTCTTTCACACTAAGGGATTTTTGGTGTTCATTAAAAGGGGTTAGGGGCTTAAAGTTGTGTGTGTGAGATTCCCTAAATGCTGCAAATGGAAAATAGAAACTAACTAGTAATGTAAAACCTAAAGAATGTAACTATGTTGGAAAACACACTATGATATGCAAATGAACTAAGAAATGTAAACAAATTGTAACAAAAATGAAGGGAAAGGAAAATGTGCACCTGGAGGTTGAAGAGGGATGGTATGAAGACCTAGAAACTTGAATAATCTGATGTAGAGGTTCACTGGGACATTTACGCCATTCTAGGAGACCTAGTTCAATTTCTATGAAAATCTATCGGGACCCATTTCTGCCAAAAGGGTACTCATATCTATAGAAAACCCTAAAATACATGTATGGTGGGACTAGGTCACCACTAATGGTAACCTAGTCCCTTTCATCCTTTCAGGAGGTTTGAAAATGGAATCTGGAGGTCTTGGTCTACACTTTCTACTTCTTTAGATACCCAAATTTGAAACTTTGATTCTTGGCCTGTAGGTGTCTTTTGTGTACATTCTTAACCTAACCAATAAGGAGATTCCTTCAACAATATTTCAATCCACTCCTCAATGATTTCCAAGCTTCCAAGATACCTAAATCTGCAAACACACAAGGAAAGAAAGAGAAATGTTGATTGTTAGGGATGGGGGTTTGCCTTGGTCAAACCCCTTTGTAGATAATCAAATCAAATGAAGAGACAAGATAATAAACCATGAAATGTAAGAAAAATGTACTTAGTACCTTGTCATGATGAGATATCTTGAGTTGTAGCAAGGATTCGGCCCTTGAATGCTCCTTGAGAGATGTCTTGATGACTTAGTATGCAGAAACCCTAGCTTGCTTGAGAAGATTGAGTGAGGAGGAAAAATGAGACTTAGGAGATAGAAGAATTGAAAAATGAGGGGAAAGACCCTTATTTATACATGTTGTGCCCTAATTTCCCTGAAATATCACCACATAGGTTGACCTTAGGGTTTAGGAGACAAAATCTTGAAAGAAATTTAAGTTAAATTTGATTTTTAAGCCACATGGGACTAGGTTTCACAAGGTGGCAACCTAGTCCACCTAGGCATTTTTCATTGGTTTTCAGGGATTAAAGTGTGATTATTATTGTTTTTCAAGATTGTCGAGCACAAAACACACTAAAATAAGGCATGTATGTGCATTAAGGGGTCATTATAGCATAAGAAAGGGTTGATTTAGTGATGAAAAGCCTAGGAAAGTGTGAAAATGTATTGCAACACCTTACAACACTTTGACACAAGGCTTGGAAAGGGGGTAAAAAGAGGTTAAAAAGCTCCAAAATCCATAGGCAAGGGTCCAAATGAGTGAAAAGTGTCAAAGGCTACACTTTTTGGCGACACAGATAGATATATAGATAGATAGGTATACATATAGATATGTAGATAGATAGATATGTAATCATATCTTTGTTCTTCATTTTTTTCATATATATATACACACACACATATATATAGATATATATATTATGTTTGACACTTAGCCATTAGGGGAGAGTACCCCATAGTGAAACACCCTACCTTGGGAGGTCCATGTGGACCAAAAATAAATAAATAAAATAGTTGCCACGTCAAACAACCCTTCATGGACCCACCAATTTTGTTTTTGTTTGGTTGGACTATCTATGCCACGTGTTACACTCCAATTGGTCCAACATGTTCACGATGTACCCATTTTTATGGTTGACCATCTGTCATTCAAACAATTATGTCATCTTTCATTTTGTAAGTCATATATAGATAGATAGATAGATAGATGAATAATTACAATACAAATTTAGATAGATAGACTAAACTAGATATATAGATAGGTATATAGATAGATATTCAATATAGTTTTCCCAAAGTTAATTTTTTTTATTAACTCCAAAGTGACATATATAATTTCATTTGGTTTACTTAGTACATAAGAACATACTTTAAATATGAAAAATATAGCTAACTTAGAATAATTTTCTTTCATCCATTTGTATGCTTAGGTATATGTTTATATGTATGTGTGGTTAGGCATATGCATGTATGTTTCATTATTTAACTCGTATATATAGATATATAGTTACATATATATCACTTTGCCAAATTCAATATTGTTTTCCCAAAGTTTACTTCGTTTGTTATCTCCAAAATGGCATTTATAATTTGATTTTGTTTACTTATTCCATAATAGCATTCTTTAAATATGGAAGACATAGATAACACAAACTAATTTTCTTTCATTCATTTGTGTGTTTAGGTATATGTTTGTATGTATGTGTGTTTAGGAATATGCATGTATATTTCATTCTTTAACTCATATAAATAGATAGATAAATACATGTATCACTTTGCCAAATTCAATAATGTTTGCCCAAAGTTAACTTTATTTTTTGGCTCCAAAGTGACATATAATTTGATTTGGTTTACTTAGTCCATAAGAACATTCTTTAAATATGCCAAACATAGATAACTTTGACTAAATTTCTTTCATCCATTTGTATGATTAGGTATATATTTGTGTGTGTGTGTGTGTTTATGTGTATGTATGTGTGTTTATGTGTATGTATGTATGTTTCATTATTTTAGCCATATAGATAGATAAATAGATAGATATAAATATACATATACATAGATACACCCAACTACATATATATAGATAGATAAATTTATATATATATATCTAGATAGATAGATAGATAGTTCAATCTCTATATAGATAGACAAATAGATATATACTGATAAATAGATAGATAGATAGATAGATATATAGATAGATAGATAGATAAATATCTACATGGAAATACAGATAGGTATATAGATGTATGTTTGTATGTATGTGTGTTTATATGTACGTATGTATTTTTCACTCTTAGACGCGTGTAGATAGATATAGATTGAATTATATAGATAGATAGATAGATAGTTATATAGATCATTATATAGATGGATATAAAGATACATATGCATAGATACATTGAACTAAATATATAAATAGATAGATATATGTTTGTATATATGTGTATTTAGGTGTATGTATGTATGTTTTATTCTTTCAATTATATAGATGGTGTAAGATGGATAAAAATCATATAGCCTAGATTCTAGTGACAACCACAACACTTCTAAGCTAAAAACCTAATCAAAACAAGAGAAAACAAACAAATCGTGAGGAAAATGAAACAATCAAATGAAACCACTCCCCATGTTTGAAGTTAAATCACTTCCCTTGTCTCTCTTAAATCTTATTTTGCAAATATGCCCTCAGATCAAAGCTGACATGTGCAAATACTTGCAAATAGTAAGCAAGAAAGTCGGAGATAAGTGGTTGTTAAATCGAAAATGGAGGAGGAAGGCTTCTTTTATAGATAGTCATTCGAATGGACGGTCAAGATTGAGCTTCTAGAAAGATTCCAAGATCGACAGATGAGAAGACATGCAACACAGAAGAGTGGAGGTTACAAAATGGACAGTCAAAATTAGAAAGAGCCCAAAGATGACTGACAGTTGAGATTCGAAAATGAGATAGTGGAGGAAGAAAATGGAGGAATTAAAAATTGAAAATAATTAATTCATGTGAAGGAATCTCTGGACAAGTGGAGGCATAAATAATTTTTTCAAATTATTTATTTTGAGGAAAAGGCGGGTGGGTATTTAATTAAAATAATTTATATAATCATTTTAATTAAATAAGAGGAAATGGAAAAAGAGCATTAAATAATTAATTTAGATTAATTATTAAATAAAAGAGAAGCTTTGGAAGATAATTAAATAATTTTAAAATTATTTAACTATAGAGGAATTAAAAGATCGGTGAATAGGTAAATAATTAATAATAATAATTTAACTATAGACGAATGATGATAGGCAAATAATTAAATAAATGGTAATGTATTTAATTATCGAAGAAAGGGGTATTAGTGACGCAATTAATTTATTTAATTCATCAAGATAGAATAAATTTTAAGAAGTGAATTAATTAAATAATTAAATAATATTTAATTAAAAGAAGAATGTGATCAAGAATAATTAAATAATTAAAATTATTTAATTATGCAAAGACGAAGACTAAGAAAAATGATGTCCGCGGACTAAGACATTTTTCAGTGTCTACATTTTTCCCCTCTTTGACATAATGCAGTTCATTGCATTGTGTCAAATAAATTTAGTCAAAAGATGCCTTGGTGAAAGCAGGGTAAGGGTATGCCCCCTTGGGAAATTTTTGCAAATTTTCAAAAAACTTCAAAAAAATTGAAAAATTGTCCTGATAAGATAATTTGATCGTCAAGAGTTCAACGATGAAGACAAAATTGATTTTTGAGGTCTTTAAAGGGGTCAAATTTAGGTTCAAAGTGATCAAAAAGTGTGCCCAATACACAAGCCAAGTGCAAACCCTAATTTATAGGCTATAAATAGGACACTGATTAAGAAAATAGGCCATTTGTGCATTCCAAATTTAGAAAACTCAAGATCTCTGAGTGAGAAAGGCTGAGGAGATTTCACCTATTCCAGACGCTACACATAGAGGCTACTGCATTTGCACCTTTCATCAACCTAAGGGAGTGCCCGCCCCGATAAGTACTATAAATCCACTTTGTAATTATCTTGATTTTCGTGCATTTAGATAGGGATTTAATTTAGCAAGAAATTATGTCACATGGCATGCGACACAATTGCGTTCATGAGTGACGCAAGTGAGAAGTGGTTCACCACATTTTTCATGTCATGACGTAACTACTTAGGTCTAAGGCAGGGATGGTTGCATTGTGATGCATCTGAAGGTGCGACACAATTGACTTTATGAGTCGCAAATGTGATCGAAAAATGACACAATCAAAATATAGCAACGCAAGTGTTGTAAAAAATGACGCATGTGAAAAATATGCAATGCAATCATAGTTGTGAGCCATTAGGAATTTATGTGACACATTTGATCAAACAACAACGCAATTGCCTAGTAAAAAAATTGCCCTAGTTTAGGATAGAATGACTTGGTCAACTTAGGTGCAATAAGTCAACTAAAGATTTTAGATTGACGTGATGACTTGTGTGATGAATTAAGGTTGTTATACCTCCTATCTATATGTGGGAGTCGCGATCATATGTATTTTGACTACAGGACCAATTGGATGATGTGGAGAAACAAGCACTGTTAGATCTTGGACTATTCTATGTTACCTATATGCTCGTTATCAGGGAAAACAGGGGCATGTTGATGGCGCTGGTGGAGCGGTGGCACTCAGAGACTTTCAATTTCCATCTATCGATTGGGGAGGTGACGGTTACCCTGGAGGATGTGTACAGGGTCTTGTAGTTGTCAATTCGAGGAGAGTGGGTTCGATATGACCCTGTTCGAGGATTCTAGGCCCTATATGAATACTATGATTGAGATGATGATTCAAAGCTTAGGATTCAAGGGTGTGAGATCAAGTGGGAGACCTTGGCAAAGAGATACGACAGATATGACTACCTATTATGCACACTGATTGTAGGGGTTATGATTCCAGATCGCAAGGGTCATGGCTTTTTCGTGGGTTAGGGTGAGATGCTTGCAGGGATGGTACAAGAGGAGACAGTGTATTCATGGGGACCATGTCTATTGGGAATGTTATACTTCCAACTGCACGACATTACCTACAAAGGGGGACAAAGCCTGAGTTGTGGGGTCACATTACTGACAATATGGGCATGGGAGCACATAGCAGTGTCCCGACCACCAATGGTGCGACAATTGGGAGCTAGTGCTCCGTATGTATATCTATATCGAGGAGCAATCACTCAGACACATGTGGGTAACACAGGTTACTAGAGGAACAGGATTAATTCCCTGGTTAGCTTTGTCTAGAGACCCTAGAGGGATTGTGATTTCAGGGTTGGAGAGGATGATCATTTGCCATGGTGTCGACATCCCAGGTACCTTATCGGATGCAACGTACAGTCTCAACACATTATTGATATGTATTTTCTAGAGAGAGTCAGACGAAAGTTCAAGGAGAGATAGGGCATTCCGATAGGCATAGTAGAGTTTGCATGGTCATTGTAGGAGTTGTACCTATGGGACAACAGATACTTATGACCACAACTAAGTAGGAGGTTGACGCTCTACAATCGATTCAGTGGGGGTGGAGAGGGGGAGAGGTAGATGCTGGGGAAACTCCCAAGTATGATGCATGGTGGCAGATACACAAACCATCACCTTATAGAGATCCAAGGTAGCCAACACCTGTAGAGTGCAAAGGCAAGGGCTTGAGAGGCCGAAGAGGAGACAAGGGACGTTGGGGTGGAGGGAGAGGAGACAGAGGATGGGGAGACAAACGGAGAGGGGATGATAGAGGAGATGGTCGAGGGGGGCGGGGAGGAGACTAACACCAGAGGAGGGATGGAGGATGGTGGGAGATGGGACACTTATCACCGATCCGAGAGGAGGAGGATCAGCCGGAGGTGAGGGCAACAATAGAGGTGGTGATTGAGGAGGGAGAGAAACATGTAGAGATGCCAACTCTAGAGGAGTCACACCCAGAGGTGGAGATGGTGAAGGTTGAGGAGCATGTAGAGGAGAGACAAGAGGAGCATGCAGAGGATTCTAAGATGGGAGAGATAGAGAGAGTCCTCTAAGAGAGGATTATCATGGGGATGGGAGATGAGGAGGGGCTAGAGGAGGGTAGAGTTAGAGTGGAGGAGGGCAACACAAAGCAGAGGATAGCTACCCTATAGGCTTGGGTGCAAGCCCTAGAGGTAGAGCTTAGGAAAGATAAAATAGAGAGAGACAGCCTTAAGGCCGAGAGGGACACACTGCAGATCGATAGGGACCTAGTTGTCATTAGCCAATAGCAGACTGATCATCAGATGATAAAGTTTACAGCTACATGCAGTGGATCAGTAGTTGATGTTTCTTAGGAGTACGCCAAGTCTAGCAAGGTGATGCAGTATTACAGAGACCTGTATGAGAGGGTGGTACCACCAGAGAGGAGGGATCCCACATTTTCATAGATTGAGAGTGGTTCATAGGGTAGGACACACAACAGGACCCACAATAGGCGCTGCCACAATAGGTCAGAGAGCAAAGAGACATCATCCCTGAGATGGTCCATACCTTATGATAGGCCTTCTACTGCAGAGCACAGGTCTCCAGACGTGCCTCGACAAGAGGGCAGGGATGCACCAGGTTCAGGAGAGCAGGGCAGCTCAGGCTAGAGAATCTTTCAATATTTTGTGTATGGACACTGTAGACATTGAAAACTATCTTGAATGATATCATGCACTCAAATCAGGTATACTAACACCATTTTCTCCTAAAACCCATCCTTTTTTTGCTTAATTGATTAATTTAGCCTAGCTATTTAATTAATCGTGTCATTTGCATCTATTAACCTCATTAATTTAATCAGATTAATTCACCCCCTTTCATGCTAACATTTCATCTTATTAAATTAAATAAATCTAATTATTTAATTTAAAATCCCTAAGTCCTCTTATTTAATTAAATAATCCTAAGTTATTTAATTAAATGTCATTCCACCTTTCCCACTTTCATTAAATCACTTAATTTAATAAATATCATGTAATTCTTCTAATTCCCCTAATTGCATAATTAAACCTTTGTTTAATTATCAATTACCTAATTTAATCAAATTCCCCCCCTTGCAAAGGAATAGTCCTCCTTTGCACATTCCTCCAAAAAGGGAATATTCCCATGGAATTTTTATTTGCACAATTTAATTTGGTTTTAATTAACTAAATAGCTTTTTTCCCTCACCCATGAATATTCCAAGGAATGTTTTTTTTCTCCTCACACATTTGAAAAAGGGGAATATTCCTTTTCATAACAAACTCACTTAGCTTCATATGCAAGTTAACTTCAAACTTCTTGTGCAAGTTAACTTTTGACCTCTTGTACAGGTCAAAAGTGTGTTTGTTTGAGGGAATGTGAACCCTTGATTAAATTTCATCTTTCATTTTCATTCATTGACGAGAATCCATGATCCATGCCTCCAACTTCTTCCATCCTTGACCGTTGATTATCCTTTTTGATCTCAACCCTCCATTTCTCATTTGTTCTCCTATAAATAGATCACTATTTGGAGACAAATGGATCCATCTTTTAACATCAGAGTTACGCTCTTAAAATTACTCACAATTACACTGATATTTAGCACACATTTAACATCTTTTAGTTCATATTAATTGCATTAATTAGATTTAAGCTTCCATTAATGGCTTACATGATCACATAATGCATCTATTTAGCTTGTTTCTTATTTTGGGTTTGAATCTTTTAGTTTAGAATCCATTTAGATTAGCTTAGCTTTTGCATATCTAGATCATTTTTAGCATAAAATCATATTAAATTAGCTTGTATCATGCTCATTTAGACTAAAATCATGTTTTCATACACATCTCACAACCATTCCATCAATTTTCTTCAATAAAACTGACTAGAACAAGCTCATATATCCACAGGACTGGAAAAGGGTCGTCGTTCCACATCAACACCACACCACTCCCACAACGGGATAAGTTTCAAATGGATTAGAGTAGACATATAACACTTTTGTAGTCTAGAATGCTTAGTTTTGATAAATATTTAATTTAATTTGCATTTGATTGATCTTGTTGAGATTGACATTAGTGGCTTCATTATGCTTCAATTCTTCATGGATCAAGCATAATCGGCCCATGTAATCCATCAATCACATTTCTATCAATAGAAGGAGGGCAAAACCAATCAAATTTAATCAATTTCTATCTTGAATTCTATTTTTTCTGATTTTTGCAGGATACAACGATGCCCAAAACAATTTCAACGACACCTGTACTGGGCGTCGCCATACAATGATGTTATTTCATATAAAACAGTGACGCCTACTTAATATCCTAGCACTAATTAAAACATATGGTGACTATGAATACTTTTAGAGGTATCAAAGATTTGTAAACGACAATGCTCCTCAAATAGTGACGCTATTGTCATCACTAGTTTTTTGTAGAGCGATGCCCAAATTCACCAGAGTGATGCCCCAATTCACCAGAGCGACACCCCAATTGACCAGAGCGACACTATCATGAACAATGATGCCCTACTTTGTAAGCAAAACGATGACTAATTTTCAGCATGTGTCTTAATTTTTGACTTTATCTGATCACTAACATACTTCTAACATTGTTCTAGTTTTTAGACTAGCTGGGTTTTGCAGGTCGCGCAATAAAATTTGGAGTGAAGAAGCATTCTCATCTTTGAATCTTATAATTGTAATACTTTTGTTTGACACTTTTGGGGCAATCATAACCCATTTATCATGCTTTTCATTTTAAGCTTTAGGACCACACTAATTTTCATTTGGGTTTAAAAAGAATGCTCAAACGAGACTAAAATTAAACCCTCATTTCATCATTTTATTTTGGGTTTAAAATTAAACAAGGCAACTTAAAATTTTGTTTGGTGTATAAAAGGAATTCATCTTAGTTTTAGGGGTTAAAATTAACGAGTGTTTGCTATGTTTTGTGATTTATACTTTTGTTATTGAATGTGTATGCACTTCTCTTACACCACTTGACGATCCTAAGAATCATAAACATTCCTTGACATTTTGCATAATCACCCACATCTTTCAATTTGGATTAAAAATGAACCCCGTGCTAGTGTAGGGAAAAGGGTGGTGTGTGCTCTCTCCTTGTTTCATGCGAACTGGGAGATCGAACTAAAAATTTACTTCCTTGCTTTTATTTATCTTTAGAGGGCCTACCTCCCCACTTTGAAAGGAGGGAATGACCCAAGCGGTAATGAGCTAAAGCCAAGCTCTTTCAAGTCATTATATAAAAATGTGTTTGTGACGAAAGTCATAAACAACAGGTGTGGATGCGTCATACCGACAAGTGTCACCCTTAGTATCTATGTAATACGTTAAAATCTCTTCTTAGGAAGAGACTGGGAGGCCTCTTGATTGAAATAATCTTGAGCTAATCTTTTTGTGTGTATGGCCACCTTGAATGAAAGCCCTTATTAAGAACCATTATTTAGAAGCCAAAATCCTTCATGCTTGCTAGTGTAGGAATGGTCGTTCTGAAGCCACCCCACATTTTACTATTCAATTGTTGAAACAAAAAAATCCTTATGATCTTTAGATCTCCAGGATTTGAGATTTGGTGGTCCTGAGAAGTGTGTACCATGGAGGGGAGCCAATGTCGCTAAATCTCTAGTAGTTTGTATTGTTTAGTGTTCAGAGAAATCCAAGTGGGGATTCAAGAAGTAGTATCTTCTAAACCTAGGATGGAAATGCTTGTGAGTCAGTTTAATACTTTGCTTGGTTCCAAAACATTACAAACAAACATTCACAATCTTCCTCAAAATTTCAAACCCTTTGGTCTAAGTATGGATACCTTTTGAAATAACCTTGATATTAATGCTTGTCCTAAGAATTTCTATCCTTATAGATTTCTAAATATATTGACTTGTATCTCAATCCATACTTCCAAAATTCAACATAAGCAACTATGGCTTCAACCTCATGATTTTCACAAAATGGCCATTGTGAAATTAATGATATTTTTGACATAGACATTCAGTTTGAAAAACTTAATCAAGGCACGTGTTTGTGGTAAAAGAAACTCATTTAAGCAAGATAAAATTGGAAAATTGAACCCCACATGACCATTTGGCATCTGATCACTCCAATGGAACAACTAAACCTTACACCCGCTATCATACAAGGAAAAAATTGTAAAACATTGAGTCCAAATTCTATTGTCAAAATCATTAAGTCCTATTTCCAAAATCATTTGAGTTCTATTTTACCAAAATCATTGAGTCCTTAGGGTTTGATCACTTTAGAGGTATAGCATATTTCTCACCACCTTGTTCTTGGAAAACAAAGGTTCATTCTAGGTCAACATTGGGTTAAACATTTCATCCATCCTTCATTGTATTTCATCCTTCACTTCACCAAAATTTGCAAAAATACCCCTAACTTAGGTACTTTGTATGTGAAATGTATCCTTTTCCATGCACTTAGTTGAGTTAGTTATCATCTTTGAACTAGTTTATCTTGAAGGTCACGAGTCTACCCTAAAGATTTACAAGTTCATAAACATCCTTTATCCAAACATCAAAACATTAACTCTTAAGTTAAAAGTGTTGTCCCAAAACGTTTGCAAAGATCACTCCCCATATCATCCACCTTCTCATCTCCCATTATCGCCATTGATCCAAAAAGACTTAGAGTGTCCCTTCTACCTAGATTTGAGTCAACTAGAGATTTTAAACATTACAAATCTCAACACAACTCTCCCATAGTTGACCCAAAATTTATGGTAAAAACAAGATCACAACACAAGAGAATCATGGAGAAAACCAAAACCACATTCACCCCAAGTGATCCAAATCCTCAAGAATTTGATCTGAGAAGTCATGTTACCCCATCACAACAACCCTCATCTCCATCAAGACCATATAAGATAGAGGACATTACGAACAACCCATTTGAACTTACTAGGGAGGAAATCATGGAACATCAAGCCTTAGAAAACATGGCTCTAATTTCCCCATATTTTGTTGCACAATCATTGACACGAGGCTTGACTTCGTCTACGGTTCAACCAACTCCATCCCTTGTGCCAAGTCAAACCTTAACATCTAGTCTTGCAACTCAGCTAGGAACCAACCTTGGTCTCACTTCATGTTTAGGAACAAACACAACTGTGGGTATTCATAACATGACAATTCCATTAATTGCCAACCTTATCCAAAACACAAGTTGGATACCAAGCTTTGGCAAACCACTTACATTCCATGATGCCACAACAACCTCGACATTTCATACGCAAACATCTTCATCCATCATCACAAATACCCCAAGTATGTCTAATGATACACAAGGTAATGTGAACCAAGTGCCTCAAGTAGGACAACAAGGGTAAGTTAACACTCTCACTCAAAGTAAACCCTTGACAAGTGGTTCCAACAAAGAAGTGGTTACCCAAGCTCCTCAAGTCAATCCACCATCCACATCCATCCCATCCATTATCAACTGATCTCAAAACAATCCCTTGGTCACAGTTCCCATCAACCAAGGTAATACCTTGACCACACCTCAAATACAACGAGGGAACCCTCTACCCATCGATCAAGGGAATCCTTTTAATCAATGGACTCAAGGTCCTAATGCACCCTTAACATTGAACCATACTTAATGATGCCAACATCATCTTTACCGTTTGTCCCCCAAGTCATACAAAATCAAATGGGACCTCAAACTTACATTCGTCCACCACAATCCACTATCTTGCAAGGAATGTTAAACTAAGGGAATCCCCAACCTCTCATCAACAATCCACAACCCATGCAAAATATCAACACACAAAACGCATTGCAAATATCCCAACTACTGATTGATCCTACATTGCAAGCACATGCCCCAGCTTTGCAACAAAAAAAATAGGCTTATCAACAAGTTGTCCAACAAAATCAACAACAACAACAAGCAACCTTAGTAGCACAACAACAACAACAAGCATCCTTAGTAACACAACAACAACAAGCTCAACAAGCTGCCTTAGCAGCACAACAATAACATCAAGTCCAACAAGCTGCCTTAGTAGTGCAACAACAAGAAGAATCCCAACAAGTTGCCTTAGCCATACAACAACAAGATGAACAACAACAAGGATTGCTTACTCAACAATATTCCCAACAACAAAAATTGCTCAAAAAACAATAGCAACAACATGGTCTATACTATAACCCTCAACAAAACATCATCAATCTGAACACGTTAGGAACATATATGCCTACACCATCATCACCTTATCCAACACCACCATATACACCATACAACACCTCATCATATCAGAATCCCACATACACTTCATCCACCATCCTGCAATACACAACATATGTTCCTCCACTAAACCCACAAGATGATGTAGCATCACAACTTAAGGCGTTATCACAAGAAATGCAAGATTTCTGAATAGGAAAGATGAAGAATCCCCATACACAAGAAAACCTATGTCCTTATCCATTCAATCGAAACATCGCAATGGTACCTTTTCCTCCTAGATTTGAGGTCCCCAAATTTGATAAATACAAAGGAAGAGGAAATCATGTGGACCAATTCAAGGAATTCAATTTCATGTGCATGGAGGTGGCCTATAATGATTCCTACTTAATGTGCCTCTTCCCATGAAGTTTAATAGGTCCTACCATGGATTGGTTTTCACAGTTACCTCCAAGCATCAAAACCTTCCAAGAAATCATCGATAGATTCATAGATCACTTCTCCTTCAATCTTGACATGGATGTGAGCTTAGAAGATTTATACACACTCAAGAAAAACAAAGGTGGAGTCAAAAATCTGGTAAGAGCGAGTGGACCATTCCCGATGAGAAACAAGTGGGGATTATCATATCAAATGTCAATCCAAATCTATCCTTCCACTTGAAGATGCAATGTATCACCACTTATGATGATATTTTCCCTAGGGCCTTAAACATCGAGAGAGCCCTACTCTCACAGGGAAACAAACAAGTGTATAAAGACAACCGCCCATCCACTAGTTTTAACGACAAGCCCCGTTATTGGGCCAAGAACAAAAATATTACTAGTGATGGTGTTGTTTATGAAAAGGTGGTCTTAACTGCTCCTGGGCAAGCAAACACCCAAACCACAAATACACAAAAACCATACACATCATTTTCAAACAATCAAACAATGATCAATGCTACAAACGCTCAACATGGACAACAAAGAAACAATGATCCTAAATGACAATTCACTCCCTTAGGGGAACCTATGGAGGATGTGTTGAAGTAGTTAATATAGTCTAACCTTATCACACTCCCAAATTTCTCAAACTATCAAGAGCCACAAGTCAAACCTCGTAGCTATAAAGATGATCATTTTTGTGAATTTCACTAATACAAAGGTCATAACACACAAAAAAAAATTAGACTCAAACATCTAATAGAAGATATTTTTGAACAAGGAGACATTCATGTCAATAAAAAATCAGGGAACAAAAATCTAAAAAGTTATACAAACCCTATGCCTGACCATACAAAAGAAAAAGATTCAGGAAAGGCGTCAACCTCAAAAAATGTAAACCATATCTGTGATACCACGGTGGGACATATTTATTTATCTCAACATGAGGAATCAAATACACATCAAGATACTATTTTAAAACAAATTCCAAACCCATCAATGGTGTTTAGCAATATTTTATACTGTAATGACATCAAGTAGATATCAGATTGTGATATCTCTCCTACATATGACTCAATGATTGGGTATGTTGAATAAGTTCCAAACGAGCCAAAAATATCCCTTATTGCACCCATACCCATAAAATGTTGCGAAGAGTCTATTATCGATGATATATAATCCATCCAAGGATCATGTCAAGAGGAGGCTCTTGAGGATAACGAAAGTTACTCTGAATCAAGTCAGGATCAAGAACCCCTATCCCTAGAGTTTCTTCAAGAGCTAAGCGACATCTTCCAAAAAAAATTAAACTCCAAAGATGTCCTCGATATCACCCCTAAGATGTTTCTTTCGAATGGACATACAGACGTTCTTCATCAAAAACATGAGTCTCCCACTCTTGATATTCCTATACAAGAGCAAGCAACAGTTGAGATTCTTGATTCTTACAGTGATTGTGCATCATTGACCACTTTTGAGTCAGCATCAACATCTTTTGAAGTGATATCAATAGATAACGATGTCATGGAACCAAAGAAAAAAAATCATATTCATAAATAGTAGGAACCCATAACAATAACATGTGTTCATGACAAGTCATATTTAGTAGCTATGGATCAAAGGATACATTATCAGGGCAAAGGATTAGGTATTGATAATACCTTCACAATGTCGAGGGCAATCTTGTCTACAACAAACATCAACATATGGGGCATGAAGAATCCTTATGATGAAAATACCATCAATGCTACAACTAGTTGTATATTGAGTTGGAATTCACCCATCATCTCATACACAAATTGGGACCAACGTAAAAAGAAGAATTCCTATCAAAGCAAGGTGAAGATCATCAAATAAAATGAATCAGTAACACAAAAAGGACAAATAAAATACAAATGGATACCAAAGAAAATAATACCTCCAAGACTCCATTAGTTAAAGAAACTATGGGGCAAAATAAAAAAGGGAAATATATCCATCAAAAGAGTCCTAAAATAAAAAAGCAGTCTTCTCAAGCAAGGAACAAAGTATTTCTAGTGGTTGGTCCTAATTCCATGAAAACCTCCATTCCAACCCATCATCATTCATCTTCCCAAGTTTGGAGAGTCAAAGGTTCCATGCAATCGACTAATCCATCTCATATTCCTACATGCATGAAACTATATACTCCATTCACAATATCCAATTATTGCATTAACCATGTGTTGGTAACTACTCTTCATCATAAGGATTCTGAAGGCACTTTATCATGATGTGCACACATAGACAGGGTTAATTATCGTATCCATAAGACATATTAGAGTTCTTTAAAATTGCACCCAAGTGCTCGTATCTTAGCAAAGAAAATTCTTTAAGAAGGATATCATTGGCACGTTATTATAGTAGCCTCTACATTAGTTCTACTAGGTGGTTCAAAATGAGGGTAAAACTTCCAAAAAAATAAAAAAAAATAGTAAAGATAAAAATCATCCTCTAGTGAAAACCACTATGGCGACGCTTTGGGCAAATACTATAATGAAAACCTAGCAAACAGGCATCATGAGTAGAATTGAGTGTCTATATGATCCTTCTCAGACATAAGCATCTCATCCTTGTCATGATAAATCTAATGTTCCCTCCATCCATCAATCCATATTTATTCAAATATTCCACTTTATCTTGATCTTGACAAAGATTTAGTGTATACTTCAACTCTACTCATGGAAATTTTTTGACATGATCTTTACCATTTTATCTCATTAGGTCCCATAGCCTATATCTAGCATGATAAAACTCTGTTAAAATCTCTGCATATACATTGCCTATCTTGGTTTGTCCATTGATCTATGAAACATTTCTAGACACCGGGGGCAGGTTATTGCACTCTTGTTTCCAAATAACTCTCGATCCATGTCTTATATCTCACAACATGACATCGACATTGTGATATAGGTATCGTTTACCTTAAATTTCATCAAAAATCCTAAAAACATTCAAAAACGTTCATCAGAAAATCCAAAAACATTTGCAAAATCTTATACAGCTAAAATCCAAAAAAAATCATAAAATTGTAAAGTCAAAATCCAAAACACATCAAAACCCCTAAAAAGGTCAAACATTGAAAATCCAAAAATAGTACCATGTCGAACTATGTCATCTTTGAGCTTGAACGTAGGTAAGACCATCATTGATGTGCCCCCGAGACACCCTAGGTCAGTCCTTTAGGAGTCTGTCATAATAAACTAACATTCCATCAATTGTTAATATCTTCATGTTTCAATAAGTCAAGTCAGTTGAACTACGTGGTCTCTACATGTATAACGTAGGTAATACTAATATTTGATCAGCCCCTGAGGCCCTTAGGATAGGTCTTCTTGGTCTAATATTCAAAAAACCCTAAACATTCAAATATCAAAAAACACAAAAACATTCAAATATCAAAAAACACAAAAACATTTGAAAATTGAAAATCCAAAAACATTAGAAAATATTCAAAAGACCTAAACAACATCAAAATATCTTAGAGAAAACCCTAAACAACCTCAAAAAATCTGAAAACTCAAAACATTCACATAAACTTTCAAAAAACCAAAAAAAACCTTAGAAACATTTTTTAAAAATACCAAAAACATTGAAATATTCCAAAAAACCCCAAAACCCTCCATCCCATTTCGCTTTCACTCGCAATAAACCTCCATCCATAATAAATCAATTATCACCTTCAACCTTTGGAAAAACAAATAGAAAACAAGTGTCGCAAGTCGTAAAGTGAGAACCTAAGTGTCAAAATCTAAAGTCTAGATCATAGGTAAGCGATTCAATGGAGTTTATATCAATGACTTATCATAAACCTCATTCTAATCAAAACCATTTGATCAACATGTCCTAGAATGTATCCTTCCTGTGATAGACATCAACATTAGAAATCACCTTATCTACATTATAAATTGGCAAGAGATATAGATAACACTAACTGTTTGTCTTTGATCTTTTCTTAGATTTATCTTAATGACTCATTCTGAGGACCTCTCAATGATGTCTATCAAAAATATTTAGAGAGAAAGGAATGGGGCATCGATCATTATCTTTTGTTTGATGTGCTTGTGGGTGCTCTTGTAATATAATCTTGGCACATACTTAGTTGTGTGTAGGGAAGTTGATTGGAGTACATTGTTGACTATTGTGTATGCTTTGGTCCGGTATATTCTAAGTTTCTAACTTACATTCCAATGAGTTTTCCATATGTCAAGGTGTGAACAAGAACTATCTTATCTGTTTGCATATTCAAATTCCATTACACTAGATACAATGCCATCCTGGTTATCAATACCTTGATGCATCGTGTCTATGTGTTATATCAAACAATAAGGAATGACGAAAAAATCCTAATCCCAAGATATAAGCAAATAATCATCATCATGCATTTCTCATCACCATCTCTAATAAAGTCTCGGTGGATCATAGACTTGTTGGATCTTTTGAAGCAATCATCAAAATCAATGTTTAAAATTATTTCTCTTGTTTCTTCTATCTTCTTTGTGCGCTAACCTGGTATCATGATAGTCAACAAAAAAATCATCAAATACATCCATCCTACATCCACAAACCATCAACATGCATCATCACAGCATAATCATAACATATCATAAAACATACATCTTGCATCATCGTTTAAATTGTGATGAATAATATAGATTTTTTATTCTAAGCATCTTAAATCTGTTCATCACATCTCATAAATATGCATCATCATATCATAAGCAAGCACATCTGCATTATCCAAACATCCATATACATACATCATCATCTCATAAATTGCATAGAAAATACACAAAAATAAATGCATCCATATCATTTGCACAAGCATAATAGCTGCATATCATATCATCCATTCCATAATATGTCATGAAAGGATACTAAAAAGGAAACACATCCATTCATTACAGTGCATCCATACATAATCATAATGCATCATATCTCATATCCAAGTGCATCCCTACATTCAAAGCACAAAATAAAGAAAACATCACATCATGAATGATCGGTATCATCTCGTATATCATATATATCAAAAAATAATTATCATGGTACAATATTTTAATCAGTGTATGTATATCGATCAAAAATACAATATCCATGAGGCTATCAAAAAGGATCCCATGAATATATATCTATATAAATAATCGAGCAATAATCAAAAAGTGTTTGTACAAATGAGCTAGCCTCGATGGCTGCTCCCCTCACCAGGTTGTCTCTTTGGTTGATCCTTAGCCCGGGGATGTGCCCCACTCCTCTGTGAGAAATTTGGTTGTCTAAGCACTTGTGGGACATCTTGGTGGTAATGCATCCGATAATAGGTCACCTCAGTCATGACCTCTCTATACAAATGGGCAGACACTTTCCGCCCCTAGGCTGCAACTCTAATGGTCTTTAGCTATTGGTGTCGCCCGACCTCCTGTGTTTACTGCATCGAGGTAGCCTATCAGAGTTGATGCTCCTGATCCCTCTTAGTTATCAAGGCCTATACTTGTTGTTTGGCTTGGTCTCTCTTAGTAGTAATAAACAAATTTCATTATCTTTCCCAATCCCTCTCTCCCATCACCACCTACAACTGTTGTATCTGTGCATGATGAGGATCTAACCCTGATGGTGGTTTTTGTGGTGGTTGTTACTATACTGGTGGTTGATGAGGAGGTTGTTGATCCAATAGGGGTGCACTTAGGACCCGTCCATCCTGGTGATGTTGGCCATCCTGTCCTCTGCCCTACCCATCATTAGGTTTCCCTCTGCCTTTGCCTACATCCCTCCCTCTCGATCTCCCTCATGGAGGTATACCTACTGGATATTTCAATCAACAAGGGGATACAAACCATGCATCATAAGCAAGTTTTGTCTATGCATCCACCTATCCCTGATCATAGGCCTAGGGCCTAGCAACCGACTGTCGAAAACCCTCGACAACCTCATGGGTTAGGATCGTAGGTCCTAACACTATCTCTTAGGCTAGCAAAAATGGTGGTATACTGATCATCTAGCTTGTCCTGCCTCTCACCAAACTATCTGGAAACCCTATTAGGTAGGTACCTCTCAATGATCATGTGCTGTCAATCCTGCATATATTAGGTTTGTCGAACAAAGAACAACTGTTGCACATCATCGTACCAAGCTGGCATTTGAAGCCAAGGCTACCATCTGAAAACTGTCATATCATCGATCACTCAATGCCACTAGAGAATGTTGAGCTTCCCTGTGTGTTGTAATGTGATGGCACCCCTGTATCTCCAAACAACTGGATCATCTGGATCTACATTTGTCATTTGAACGATTAGTTGGAGCACCACGATGTGCTCCTAGACCCAAATTTGAAGAAGGGTGACCCCTATGCCAATAGATTTTCCATCATAGTATACAAAATCATGCATATAATTGTATAGGGAGGCCAACATCACTAGTCCCCATTCATAATAAGTCCTCTAAAAGAGCATCTTGTGCCAAGCCAAACCCCATCCCAGATTGAATCCTTTGCTTTGTCGATATGGAGCAACCAAACCTAAGATAATCGCCATAATAATCAATCTGAAAGTCGACACCCAACCTCTGTACAACTCAAGGTCAATCTGGGAGGTGACCAAAACAATGTCTTCCTGGTCAAGCACCTCATGGAAAGCATCATAGTTGGCATCAACGTCATAGATCATGTGCTCACCATGTATCGACAATCGCAGAATCTACCATACATCCTCCAACATGACTGTCACCTCATCGGTAGGTAAGTGGAATGACAAAGTCTTGCTATGCCATCGCTCACACAACACTATCATCATCGCCAAATATGTTCGAACAATGAGCATATAGGTGACATACCACAAGCTAATCTCTCCCAAGTGCTCTTGTTGCAACTCAGATAAATCACCAATTCTTGACAAAACTATCGACTAGTGCTCACGGGACATCAAAGGCGGGATAACCTCCTACACCCACGAAACGTACGATGTCAAAATTCAAAAAAATTGGCTAAGTTTGGAGTTTTTATCCCTCAAAATGACAATAGCATCACTATTTACGATAACATCTCTATATCTCAAATTCTAAAATGCGATGCCCAATGCATTTAAATTTTGAATTGTAATATGCGTCGCTAAACACATATGTGTTGCAATTTGATTTTTGGCAAACCCTAACCCTAATTTTCAAATAAAAATATGTGTCGCTATTTACATATGTGTTGCTATTTAGAATTTGAAACCCTAAACCTAAATCGTGAACTATGTCGCTAAACACATATGCGTCGCTATAAATCAAAATAGCATCATCGATTCTAAAAATAACGTCACTATATAGCGACACCGCCAAAGTTCAAATTTCAAAATGCATTAAATGTGCCTAAAAGTCAAAAATCAAATCCAATTTCGAATCACATACGGGTGGTCCTATGCCTGGAAGCCTCTGGTACTTGCGAACCCAGTCAAAAATGTGTCGGGGGAGCACTCATTGCACCATCTAGTTAGAGGGTCAGGGCTCAATTTGCAAGAATCCTCTAAGGTGTGAATGCAAAAATGAATTGAAACTGATCCTTCTTAACCTATTTAAGCCTCCAAATTAGGGTTTTTGCCCTAATTTAACCTCAAAGCTAGGGTTTTTCATCACTTTCACCAATCTTGCCCAACTAAAGCTTATTTTGCATCGTTTTTTGCATTTTTGGCATGTTCCTTGCATCCTAGAGCCTTTTTTGAACCTTTGGGGCAACATTTTACCTTTATCGAGAAATCAACCCAAAATTCAAAATTTATGCCCGATTTCTCGAGGGGGTAGGGAACCAGCTTAATCCTTCCACTAGGGCATTTAAAAAATTAGAATTTTTTAATTTAAGTAGCAATTTTTAATCTAAAGAGCATCAGTCTTTAAACTAAAGCAGCAGGTGCCTCGCTTCAAAGAGGGGCAAAATGTAGACACTAAAAATTGTCGTGAATGATATCATGCACTCGAATTAGGTATACTGACATCATTTCCTCCTAAAACCCATCCTCTTTTTGTTTAATTGATTAATTTAGCTTTTAATTAATTGTGTCATTTGCATCTATTAACCTCATTAATTTAATCATGTTAATTCACCCCCTTTCATGCTAACATTTCATCTTATTAAATTAAATAAATCTAATTATTTAATTTAAAATCCCTAAGTCCTCTTATTTAATTAAATAACCCTAAGTTAATTAAATGTCATTCCACCTTTCCCCTTTCATTAAATCACTTGATTTAATGAATATCATGTCATTCTTCTAATTCCCCTAATTGCATAATTAAACCTTTGTTTAATTATCAATTACCTAAATAAATCAAATTCCCCCCTTGCAATGGAATATTCCTCCTTTACACATTCCTCCAAAACAAGAATATTCCCACGAAATATTCCTTTGCATTTAATTTGGTTTTAATTAACTAAATTTTTTTTTTCCCTCACCCATAAATATTCCAAAGAATATTCTTTTTCTCCTCACTTATTTGAAAAAGAGGAATATTATTTTTCATAACAAATTCACTTAGCTTCATATGCACGTTAACTCCAAACTTCTTGTGCAAGTTAACTTTTGACCTCTTGTACAAGTCAAAAGTGTGTTTGTTTGAGGGAATGTGAACCCTTGATTAAATCTTGTCTTGCATTTTCATCCATTGATGAGAATCCATGATCCATGCCTCCAACTTCTTTCATCCTTGACTGTTGATTATCCTTTTTTATCTCAACCCTCCATTTCTCATTTGCTCTCCTATAAATAGATCACTATTTGGAGACAAATGGATCCATCTTTTAACATCAGAGTTATGTTGTTAAAATTACTCACAATCACACTCATATTTAGCACAGATTTAGCATATTTTAGTTCATTTTAATTGTATTAATTATATTTAAGCTTCCATTAATGGCTTTCATGATCACATAATGCATCCATTTAGCTTGTTTATTAATTAGGGTTTGAATCTTTTAGTTTATAATCCATTTATATTAGCTTAGATTTTGCATATCTAGATCATTTTTAGCATAAAATCATATTAAATTATCTTGCATCATGCTCATTTAGACTAAAATCATGTTTTCATACACATCTCACAACCGTTCCATAAGTTTTCTTTAATAAAATTGATTGGAACAAGCTCATTTATCCACGAGATTGGGAAAGGGTCATCGTTCCACATCAACGCGACACCACTCCCACAACAGGATAAGTTTCAAATGGATTAGAGTAGACATTTAATTCTTTTGTAGTTTAGAATGCTTAGTTTTGATAAAATTTTAATTTAATTTGCATTTGATTAATCTTGTTGATTTTGACATTAGTGGCTTCATTATGCTTTGATTCTTCATGGATCAAGCATAATCGGCCAATGCCAATCTGTCGGTGACAGACACTGTATTTTGATTATCGAGCCTGCGAGCTCCATTTTTGTTAGGCATGACACATCTTGACATTGTACTTATGACACATATTTTGAGCGATATATGATATGATTTTTGGCGGCAGTTTATGATATGTAGTCTAATGTGATGATGCCCTATGCTTATGATTATGTTATGCAATGGATGTTCATGTTTTAATCATGTCTAATTATGCATTCTATATGATTATGTGATGATCTAATATGATGGATGATTATGCATTTATGATTATGTTATGACTGTTCATGCCTTTATGATAAGTAACGATGATAAATGCAGTATGGATGACCTAATTTTATGAATGCAATGATATACAATTAATGTTGATGCAATGGAATGCCTATGTGATGATGTAAACTGTGATGTATAATATGATATGCCAAATGTCATTATGAATGTTATGCAATGTGATAAAATGTGATGGATGGAAATGAACTATGATCATAATGCAAAATGTAATGTTGTGATTGGTTATGTGTTGATGCGATGAAATTTTAATTGTATATGGTTAATTTCTATGTTTTTGTATTTTCTAATGCAAATATATGTGGCTTAATATGATGATTAGGACCTATGATGGTGATGCTTACTATAATGCTTTGTACCATGATCTTGTATGCAGGATATTTTTGTGTGTCACAGGACTTTGTCAAGATGCAGACAAAAGAAATGTTAGCGTGAAAGAGATTGATGTTAGCGTGGAAAAAAGGAAAGAAAGATATAATGTTAGATAGGAAATGACAAAGGGAATACTTTCATTCTTTTATATTTGTCATCATTGGGAAGAAAAATTATCACAAATGGAGCACAAACACCATGGTATGATGTAGACCAAGGTGTACAAGGCGACCATTTGTGAGAGACAAGAAGTCAAAAGATAAAGCCAAAAGACAAGGAATGCCCCGACTCATACTAAGGACCCAATTATTCTGGTCTTTTTTCCAAGACAAACCATAGACAACAAGCAAAGAAAAGAGGTCATGATCCATCATCGTCCCTCTAAATCCTTTTGGACATCCTCAAGGTAACTAGTAACATGACCAAAAACCAATCAAAAAGACAAGACAAACCCAAACCAACAAAATGTTTCCTAGAGAGATAGTGTTTTCCAATAATATTGATAAGATTGATTGATTGGGCTGATTAGGTTGACCAAGATTATTGAAATGACCAATTGATGGAATGTTTGACCGAAATTAATTGATAAGTTGACAAAATTTGATTAATTGTTACAATCAATTGCGCCTTGTTTCAGGAAAGACCTATCTTGTTTAAGGAAAGGAACACATCTAATAAAGTTTGATTGATTGACCATTATTGATAAAGCACCTAACTGCAAGAAAGACATATCCTGCTTTAGGTGAATGATAAGATTGACCGAAGACAAAGTCTAATCTCAGGAAAGAAGCATCCTGATAAAAGACAAGGGATAAGACCAAATGAGACAAATGACATAATGCCCCATTCTGATATAAGACCAATGACTTGATAGTGAATGATGATAAGGTAATTGAGAAGATTGAAGATTTTTTGGTTATGTTTGTCTGTTGATTCATGATTTGGTTTGAATGATTATTGCCTCTGGATAAAGAACATGACAAGACTCAAAAAACCCTAAAGGACTGACCTAGGGCCTCAAGAGCTCATCGATTGATGGGCCTTGCCTTCATTATACATGCAGAGACCTCGTAGTTCGACATGACTTGACTTTGTTTTATTTGACAAAAGACCGAGTCATGATTTTATTTGGAAAAACCTAAAAGGATTAACCTAATGTCTCAGGGGTTCATTGAAGATGAGCCTTGCCTACGTAGAAAATGCAGAGACAACGTAGTTCGACCCTACTAACACAAACTGAATAAGACTTAGACTCCAACTACAACACTGACTTGATTCTTGGATTTTTGAAGGTTTTTGATGTTTTTGGATTTTGATGTTTTATGTTTTTTTTTGGATTTTGATGTTTTAAAAAGTTGATACCATGTGTAGGATCCCATGAAGACATAATTCAAGGAATTTCCCCCAGTCAAGTACATGACCAACTTATTGTGGGTGAGGAGAATCAGTGGAAGAATGCAAAGGATGAGCATGAAGGCAAAGGATACTAAATGTCGATGGTTCTCAGGCCATGGGAAGGATGAGGAAGCTTTATTATGGTTGGGAAAATGGATGAGCGGAGGGTGGAAGACTAGATGGAGTGACAGTAGACAAAGGAGCATAAACTGACTACACATGGTGCTTGTTTGTTAGGTTTTCACCATGGTACAAGCGCCACTGAAGTGGTTTTCACTATTGGACAAATTATTTCTCTTTTCTATTTTTTGATTTTTTGATTGTTTTTATTGTCACCAAGACGCCTGTTTGCCAAGTTTTATCAGGGTGACCATTTTTTTAATTTTTTGTATTTTTTGACTTTTTAAAGGGATACTCTAATAACTAAGTGTAGTACTTGCGAAGGTGCATGTTGTTGATAGGCCCGATCATGGTTCACATTTAGGAGTAGAGAGTTGATAAGCACCTGATCCATATGTTGTTGTGATCATATACGACCCCAACCAATTAGGTTCAAAATTTCTGGGATTTTCTTGATCTATCTGATTCTTTAGATTCTCTTTCAGAACTAAGTCACCAATGTCAAAAATTCTAGGTCAAACCTTCTTATTGTAGTTGCATCGAAGGAAATTCTGATATGCTTGTAAATGTGTCAAAGCATTCTATCTCTTTTCATAAAGTAACTCTAGCTCATGCAGATGAGATACACGATATTCTTCTTGATCAATCAATCCTTGCATAGATAAACGTAGGGATGGTAACTCAACCTCAGTAGGAACTATAGATTCAGATCTAAATACAAGGGAATTTGGAGTGGCTCTCGTAGGGGTGAAAACATTGGTACTGTAGGCCCGTAAAGTAGGATTGAGTTGGAGGTGCTTGTCACAACTAGCATCATTGACAGTCTTCTTTAAGATTTTTAGAATAGTCTTGTTAGATGCCTCAGCTTGGCCATTAACCTAGGGGTAATACGGGGTAGCAAAGTAGTGTTGTATATGAAATTATTCACAAATTTGTAAGACATATTGATTAATTTCCCATAATGGACTACAAGATACCATAGCGACATATAATGTAATTCAAGATGAACTTGGCTATATATTTTCTAGTAATGTAGGTCATTGCGATGACTTCGATCCACTTGGTAAAGTATTCAGTGGTAACAAGGATAAACTTATGTTTGTTTGCAGAAGTGGGATGAATCTTTCCTATGAGGTCGTATCCCCACTGGGAGAATGGCCAGAGTGATTTGAGCGATTGCAATTCCTGCACTGGTGCATGTATAAGATCTCCATGAATTTGACACTGGTGATATTTCTTCATAAATTTATAGGCATCACATTCCATTGTAGTCCAATAATATCTTGTCCTCATGATCTTTTTAGCTAAGGTAGGACCAACATAGTGAGCTCCACATATACCATGATGAACCTCTTATAAGGCCACTTGTGCTTCATCTGAGTCAAGACATTGGAGGAGGGTTCTATCTAGACTGTGATGGTAAGGTATTTCTGATGATGGCATATTTAGAGGTTGTCAAATAAAGGTTTTGTGTTGGTTGGAAGACAAGTCAGGAGGGATATCATGTAAACAAGTGTAAATTTCTTTATAACATGGAGATTCAAGACCAAAAAGTTCACACACAAGTTTAGTTTCAGGGACATCAAACGTAAGTACCAACAATTGTTCTACCAAGAACTCATATTGTGATGCATTATTGGGAATGTCCAAGAGAGATCCAATGGTAGCCATTGCATCAATTGCTTTATTCTGGATTCTCAATATCTTCTCAAAGGTAATAGTATCAAAGTACAATCTAAAAATATCAACCATGCACTTGTAGGGCATCAACTTCTCATCCTTGGTGTCATAATCATCATTAACTTGCTTGATCACTAGCTGGGAATCACCATAAACTTGAAGATCCTTAATTTTACATTTTATTTCCATTTAGAGACCTATCAACAATGCTTCATACTCAGCCATATTATTAGTGCATGGAAATTCTATTCGAAATGACTTAGGAATAAAATCCCCTTGAGGTGTGATGAAAAAAATACCAGCTCTTGAACCATGACTTGTGTAGGATGCGTCGAAATATAGTTTCCATGTTGTCGGTGTTTTTATGACAAAGAGTAATTCATCTGGAAAGTCAGATATGAAAGGATGGTCTACCTTTACTAGTGCATCTGTGAGTTGATCAGCTCTCACTTTTCATTTTATTACTTTTCAGTCAATGTACTCAATGTCATACTCACTTAAGATCATAACCCACTTAGCTAGTCTTCTCATCATAATTGATTTGCTAAGAAGATATTTCAGAGGATTAATTTTGGCGATCAATTTTTTCTTGTGATTTAGCATACAATATCTCAATTTTTGGGTTGCAAATATAACTAGTAGACATTCTCATTCAATAGGGCTGTAATTTAACTCATATCCAACCAAGGTGTGACTGATATAGTAAATTGCTCATTCTTTGCCATCATTATCATTTTATGCTAACAATATCCCCAGTGTTGATGTAGTTGTTGTTACATACATCAAATGTCTTCCATCAATCAGAGGCATAAGAACTGGTGGAGTTAATAGATAATTCTTGATCTGATCAAATTCTCTTTGAAATTTCTCTATCCAATTAAAGGGAATCCCTTTTCGTAACAAATGTTGAAATGGATGGATCTTGTCTGCTAGCTGAGTAATGAACCTACAGATTGATTGCAATCTTCCTTGTAAAGTCCTTAGCTGACTAATGTTGGTCGATGGTGACATGTCCAATATAGCTTTTAATTTATTGGGATCAACCTCTATTCCTCTATGAGAGACAATATATCCTAAGAGTTTTCCTTATTGGACCCCGAAAACACATTTCTCAGAATTTAACCTAAGTTGGTACTTTTCAAGTATTGTGAAAATCTTGTCCAAGACTGTTAGGTGACCACTTCATTCTAGATATTTTGAGAGAAGGTCATCAACATAATCCTCCATAATTACATGCATATAATCATGTAAAATGGTAGTCATGGCTCTCTAATATGTAGCTCTGGCATTTTAAAGTCCAAATGGCATAACGTTCCAACAGAAAGTTCCAAAAGCACATGTGAAGGTTGTCTTCAGTTGATCTTCATGAGAAATTTTTATATGGTTGTAGCCCAAGAATCCATCCATAAGTGATAGCATTTCATATCCAGTAGTAAGGTCTACTATGATGCCAATATTTGGTAAAGGAAAATCATCTTTAGGAGAAGCTTTATTAAGATCTTTGAAATCCATGCATACTCTAATTTGCCCATTCGGTTTCGTGACAAGAAAAAGATTTGATATCCAATCCACATAGTTAATAGAGCGTATGAATCCGACATCCAAGAGTTTCTTTAGTTCCACCTTGACTAAGAGTACAATCTACAGATGCATTTTCCTTAGCTTTTATTTATATCGTTTGGCATTTGGTAACGGTGGCAAGTGATGCAGAACAAGCTCAAGATCCAATCCAGGAATATCAACATATGACCATGCAAAATTAACTTGTCTTTCTAAAAAGAATGTTGTAAACTCGGGCTTTTCTTTGGTGGTCAAAGATGCTGCCAGTTGTATGATTCTAGAATTGTCTTGTGTCCCAATGTTCACTTCTTTTGTTTTCTCTATAAGAATGATGATTTCTCTGGGTCTATAGCGAGACTGTCTAGTCCTCCATCCTCAGGTGCCTCAGAGAGGTTTTCACCTTCAGATATATCCTTTATTTTTACTTTTCCATAGTCAATAGGCGCCTTTCGGTTTTCACCTGAAGACCTATTATTTTTATTTTTACTTTTTTTATTTATTTTCACATTTGCGACTAGAGGATAGGACAACCTCACCAAAGTATGCGACACAATTGAGTTCTATGACAAAGGCAACCTCATGATCCCCACTCGATATTCCTTCATGAATTCCCATGAACTTAGCAATTGCTTCATCGTTCTCGAATGTATCTAAACTCGGTGGTTCATGTTGATCCCAGTCTATGAGTTAGGGATAGACGATGTGTAAGCCATCATCGATATTGTCAAGGTTCATCATCTAGGCAAATAAGGTAAATATGGAATTAGATTCATCGGGTTCCCAAAAGGTTTCAATCCAAGCTCCCATCTATAAAGAGATCTTTTGGTAGGGATGTGATGGGTTTTTGCAGGGAATCAAATATAAGTGTTTGATTGAATCTTGCTTCAAGGGTAGGCTCGCCGAGTTCTCTAAAGATTTCATCAAGTTCAAGGTCAGTAGTAGAGGATAAAGAATCCCATTCATACTCATTGGAATTGGCATCAAAGTTCCAAGAATCCTTAGATGTCTCGATCTCATCTGAAGCGTCAACGACCTCAGTCAAGGTCAACTTAGTACTTGGAGGATTTAAAAATAATGAGTGTATTTTGTGCTTTCCATGCTTGTGTAAAATTTTAGTGCATATCCTCTCCCCTTGCGCTTCATGCGATCTTGGGTGAAGAGAACCACTCTAAGTTTACAAACTTTTTTGAGTCACCCCAAGGATTTGCTACGTATCTTCTCCCCTCGTCATTCGTGCAATCTTTGGTGAAGAGAAATAACATTTTATTGTATTTATTAGATAAGGGCCCACATTTGAGATATATTTCACAATGGAGAACTCATAAGGCGACCCTAAAAGCACATTTACTTGCGAGCTATATAATTTTGTGAAATCGAAAGAAAATAGCTTATATTGGGGGCATGGTAACATGACAATGCCTAATCATCATTTGAACTTAATGAGTTGGGCAGTGACGACTAAAGCTTTAAGTAGCTTACATATGGTTTATACCCCATGTGTTCACGGTGTCACTAAAAACCTTGTCTAGAGGCCAACCAAGTTTTTTGAAATGTCCTTTGAAGTAGTGCATCGAAATAGCACCATTCTGAGAAGTTAATTACCACATTCAATTTATAGTTGAGGCATAAAGCTTAAGAGTTAATTCTCTTGTACAAATCTAGGCATGTCAAGATGGTACATTTCCTTGGCATGGCCTATTTGACCCATCTATAGATTTGGATTACATCATTCCTTTGGGGGTGAGGTGAACCTACTAAGAAGTGGCATACCTATATTCCTCTAGATTGTAAAGTGATTGATTTTGTTGAGACAAACTAGTAAGTCTTGTGGAAGAAGACTTGTGAAATATCTCCCATACCCATTGAGTCAATAAATAAATTGATTATTAAAATGAACTCAAACAAAAATCTCTAGAAGACTCAAGTCACAAGGGCGAGGAATTCCAACCCCAAGTGTAGCCACTGCTAATGTTTCCTCTAACCCAACCAACAGGTCCTTCTTGAAAAGCTTTTGCATTAAAACCTTAGCTTCCTGCTTGGGAACGGTTGCATCCAAAAGACCAACCAATACTATGGAGGAGATATTAGTGTCAATTCGATACCCTTCAACACCTTCCATGAAGCCCTTGCCTGTGATTCATTTCACCACCATGAAAGGTGAGATAATCCGGGTGGTGTATAATGCACCTCAACCTTACCGATGTCACAGGGCCCAAAAATACCATATGAATTTTTCTACTTAGCAATTGGACTAGTGTATCCATTCCACTAGAAGCCAATTCACTCCTTGAGACATGGATAATGAACATCTCCATACTCAAAACTAACCAAAGTTGCTATATTTAACCCACCAAATAAACTGCAAGAGTCTCAAGGCTTTATCAGAATGACAACTCACAAAATGCACTGAACATATGAAATGATCATTTAAACATATTTATAAGTGAAGCCTCAGAAGCCGTGAATGAATCCATATTAAGCCATTGGGCCTCGATCATGTGAATTGTCCGATTGAAAAGACTGTACTTCAATTTCACTTAAAATCATGATGAAAATATGTTTAAATGGAGCAAGCCTCGTGAGTTTGAGGTTGTCGATCATAATGACCAACTCAAAAATTTGTTGGAAAATATCCACCAACCGAGAAAAAATTGTCTTGTATGTCAATCATTCAAACTTAAACCCCTCAAGCACTCGTGGTAAGGACGATGAGTCATTACAATTGCCACAAAATTTGACACCCACCCAACCGCCCACCCAAAATATAATTTAATATTTAAGTATTATAATATTAAAGATATAATAATATATAATATTAAATAAATTAATAATTTTCTATTTTAAATAATAGACTAGCACCAACCATCACTATTAATAACTAATTAACTAATTAATTAAATCTCAGTTCATAACTGGCTTTTTTTTGACAAGGTAAGCAAGGTTTTGAAAGGACCCAAAACCTTTTATAGGACTGAGAGGACATTTCCAAGAAACAAGGGAACTAACCTATCACCAACACAGTACCAAAAAATACACCACAGTAGCACAGTAGAGAGCCAAACAACACCTAGTCAATAGTGACCAGGGGCAACAAAACATTCAAAACCAATAGCAGTTCTGAGTCAACAACCAACTAGTGACCCAAACTTGCAAGCCATGACCAAAAGTAACCGACCACTTAGGACCACACCCAGTCCTATTGAACCAAGAGACAACCCACAATACTGCAAGCCCAAGAGACTGTCAGGAATCACTAGGCCACATAACACCTATAGTAGTTGGACTGCAAAAGTCCTTCCTCTCGATTTAGATAAAAAAGAGCCTAACAGTTTCTTACCAAAAGAGTGGTAAGAATCACATGAAGTTACATAGATACATTCTAAGTCAAAGAGAAACCCACTACTTGGTAAGCCCTGAAGACTGCCAAAATTCACCAAACCACCCACCACCTACAACAACTGGACAACAACATACCTTTCGCTCAAGTTATCCAGAACTAAGCCACCCAAATTCCCACCAATAGAGGGGTAAGAATCACCCTTACTAGTAGAGAAATAAACTTCAAAACATACCAACCAACCAGGCACCACCTCTAAAGGAGAGAACTTCACCATAATAAGAGCACTAACAACAATAACTGAACCAAAGCAGACCAACCTGACACCAGTCACCTAGCCATTGGAAGAAGGAAAACCAGAGACAAAGAACAAAGTTGAACAAAGAAAAGCATTAGCTAGCTTTCAACATCCACCCACCACCTGCAAAGAAAAGCATTAGCTAGCTAGCCAGAATTCACTAGACCACCCACCACCTGCAACAACTGGACAACAACATACCTTTCGCTCAAGTTATCCAGAACTAAGCCACCCAAATTCCCACCAATAGAGGGGTAAGAATCACCCTTACTAGTAGAGAAATAAACTTCAAAACATACCAACCAACCAGGCGCCACCTCTAAAGGAGAGGACTTCACCATAATAAGGGCACTAACAACAACAACTGAACCAAAGCAGACCAACCTGACACCAATCACCTAGCCACTGGAAGAAGGAAAACTAGAGACAAAGAACAAAGTTGAACAAAGAAAAGCATTAGCTATTTTTCAACATCCACCCACCACCTGCAAAGAAAAGCATTAGCTAGCTAGCCAGAATTCACCAAACCACCCACCACCTGCAACAACTGGACACCAACATACCTTTCTCTCAAGTTATCCAGAACTAAGCCACCCAAATTCCCACCAATAGAGGGGTAAGAATCACCCTTACTAGTAGAGAAATAAACTTCAAAACATACCAACCAACCAGGCACCACCTCTAAAGGAGAGGACTTCACCATAATAAGAGTACTAACAACAACAATTGAACCAAAGCAGACCAACCTGACACCAGTCACCTAGCTAATAGAAGAAGGCAAACTAGAGACAAAGAAAAAGTCTAAACAAAGAAAAGCATTAGCTAGATTTCAACATACACCCACCAGATTAGCCAACCCCATCTCCACCTCAAAAGGAGAGTGCTCCCCTCTAAAGGAACGAAAAAAATGAAAACCTTCCAATCCAGAGCCACCACTCACTAGCACAAACAAGTTTTACCTCCATAGGAACTCGTAAGAGAGGAAAGAACACTCCACCATCAAAACAACCACCAACTTCACCTCAATAGGAGTGGGCTCCCCCTTAATAGAAGCATACTCCACTTCAAAAGAAGCCAGCTAAAGAACATGGCAGAGACCAGTGACAGTAGAAAGGAAAGGCAACATATCCAAAGGAAAACTCGACATAAAGAACATGCTACAAGGAGGAAAAAGCCACCCCACAAACAACTTTAAAAAACCCCTCGTTTGGACCAACCAAACAAGGCCTGAGACACACATCACCGAGAAAACAATAGGCTTCCACCAAAGCATAACCATAGGACCACCAGACCCCGCAAAAGGAGAAGAACAAGTGGTCAGCAACAGGACCCCAAGAGCTTCCACACACCGAGCATAGCACACTAACAGAAGAACCCTGCCATAGCCACCCACAGGGAGGGGACCAGCAAAAGTATATCCTCCACACAACACAGTCACAACTCCCACCAAGAAGAGCAACAACATTATTCTACAAAGACCCCACACCAAAATCACAGGTTGAAGAAACACCCACATCCTCAAACAGAATAGAGGAAACAAAGCCACACACAAGCCTCCCACCAAGCACCTCACAAACTAGAAGTCAGAGAAAAGCTAGGGGTAGGAAATAGCAACCCAAAAGTGTATGTCACCAACAAGTAGTGAAGACACCCTCAAACACAAACCCCAAATAGGGATAGAAGTGGAGACACCCTGCCTAAAAACAGTAGGAACCTCAGAAAAGGAGCAAAGGGGAGGTCTACAAACCCATCTCCAATCATTTAGTAGCAACCAACTCATGCCCAAAACCTCAAAAGGAATGGAACCACCAAATCCATCGACCCCAACACACAGAACCACCAAATAACCCGAAGGTCTTCCATTTCCCACAAAGAACAAAAGAAGTGTGCCCTCAAAGGACACCTCCAACCAAAAACCACACCCCGTAAGGGAGCCAAAAAGCATTCTAAATAGAAGCCAGGAGGGAAAGAAGAGCTCAGCGCACGCCTAAGAAGCCTGCACGGAGGAAGACAACCCGACCACAGGAGAAACATTCACAGGGTGGGGTGGAGAAAGCCGCACGAATAGTCAACTAACCTCGTCATCATCGTCTAAGTCAAAGCCTTCACCATCGTTGCCATCATCAATGCCAAGAGATTTCAAATTAGGAGCCCCACTCCTTTTACTGCTCGACCATTGCAGAGCCTTCACCACCGTGTTTCCACCAACTTGAGATTTCATAACCGACTTTTTTAAATATAGCAACTTTGGTTAGTTTTTTATTATGGAGATGTTCATTATCCATGTCTCAGCGAGTGAATTGGCTTCTAGTGGCATGGATACAAAAAATAAAAAATAAGTTAGCTTTTAGTTAATTAGTTATTAATAAGTACTAGCTAACTTATGGCTAGTACTTGCTTTTTTGGTATTTTAGATTTAATAAAAATAAATGTAAGTTTTGGTAATTATAATATTAATATAATCATTTAAAAATTTCACATTAATGTTAAGTTTTATTAAAATTATGTAATCATTATAATGTAAATTGTAAGATAATACATGTCTATATTCTAACTTAATGAAACAAAAGATAACTATGTGTATTTATATTAATATTAATAATTAATAATTTTAATTTAATTATATTATATAAAAATCAATTATATATTTACATTTTAAATATTATAAAGAAATTATAAATACCAAACAAAATAAATAAAAAATCAAATGATATTACAATATAATTACAAGAAAAAAATGATAAGTATATAAATATAAAATTTATGTAATAATTATGTTACATAATAATATGTATAATATAATATATAAATAATATTTATTGATTATATAATATAAATTTAAATTATTATTACTTAAATTATTTTATATTAAATAAAATATAAATAAAATGAAATGATTATATAATACAATTATAAGAAAGAATAAAATAATAATTAATTAAACATAAAATTTATATAATAATTTTGCTAAATAACAATATGTATTATATAATTTATGTGAAATAATAAAAAAATATATATTAATTGTATTATTAATTTTAGTTCAATGAGAAAAAAGAGTTGCATAATAAGTTGGTTCATAATAATAACAATAGATGAATTTAAATTTATAATTTTTGTTATTACTATTATTATTTAATTTATCTCTAATTTACCTATTTTTTAGCTTAATTTACTTAATGTTGCTCCCCATTATTGGATGTTTGGGAATACCTACATTAACTAGATCATCATTCCTCAAAAATAGTTCACAAGAATTCATTTTTCATAATATGAAAAGTCTACCTAACAATCAATTATTTTTAACTTATTACTCCATACCAAACATTCCAAAAATATTATATCTTATAAAAATATATATATATTTGGTATCGTACCCAATTATATACTATTTAATCAAGATCAAAGCACTAACGTTAAAAAACCATGAATAAAGATACCTTAGTTTTGGAACCAAGCAACTTTAGTTGCTAAAAATTCAAACTCACTATGTCACATTTTTTTATTGTGTGAAACCAAAAGCGGAAGAAAGATCATAAAAGTAATACTTCAAACGAATTACGTAATGGATTAGTTGATTACTTTTTTTATTACAATCGAAAAAGGATTTTGATGCATTAGAAGCAGTTGTAAATGAATTACATCCAAAAATTTTGCATGAAATACACAATCTATATGATGTAACAACTTATGTATCTAAAATGTGATTATTTGTGTCCAATAGTATACTAGAACACAATAGAGGACTTTGGGGTGACACATTTTGCATACAATGGGTATCAAAATGGTTAAACATACCAATTGCAATATGGTCAACAACTAGAAAGAAAAAGTATTTACATTTCAATAGCAATATTCAAAAAAATCCGTATTATATTTTATTTCATGATGAAAATTCAAATTCAAGTCATTATGAACCATTACTTTGAAAAAAAACCTCAACAATTTATAGACCTATAGTATCAGATTACCTTTCTGATTATTGTGAAACATTAGAAACCTATTGGCAATATATTGCACTTGAAATGGAACTAAATGGAGTGAGAAAGGCAACTATAATGACAAGGAATTGTGGTGAAAGCCTATTTAATGCAATATCTTATTTGATGAATGGAGAATTCGATACTCAATCATTAAGATTGTACATTGCACAATCTTTTTGTAATTCAACAAAAGGTAGTAGTACAAATATTCCCAGCTATACAAAACATGTACTAGAAGAAAATATGTTACAAACAATGCCACGCCTTATGAACTACAAAGATTATATTATTGAAATGGCAAAGCCATATGTGGAAGGAAAAATTGAAGGAGGATCATTCTGTTTGCAATGGTTAGCAACTATATTGAACATAAATACTTGCTTATGGTTGTCAACTACCAAACAAATTGAAAAAAAAATTAATAGAAAAATAAGCACAAACAATACATATAACATAATCTCTTTTAAAACAAGTAGTCAACATACACACTATGAGCCAGTAGTAACAACTAATTTAATTGAACGATTTCAAAAAAATGGAATATATCTTCAAAACCAATTAATAATAAAGTACATCAACACAAAATTGTTCAAAGGAAAACAATATTACTTACAAAATTGAAGAGACAAGTGCGTAATTCTAAACCAAGTGAAAAACAACAAAATACCATAATAAAATATTCAACAACGAAAAAGAAAAAGGGAAATTGTTTTAGAACCAAATTATACTAAACTAAACCAACCAATTACTATTGAGAAGAAAACATCACTTACTGAATTGAAAAGAAAACTATGTACTTACAAACCAAATAAACAAAATTATTGCAAGAAAAAGAATACAAAAAAAAAATCCAACAAAAATATATTTCAAAGCAATTGAGGACACTCCTGAGTACAAATGTTATATTTGACAACGGATCCAATTTCAGCATTACATTAAAAATCTTAATGAAACTAAGCAACAAACTTATAAAATTTTTGTCAAAAAATAATACAATAAATGCTTTTGAAAATTTGTGCAAGCATTACAAAAACATGCTATAGGATGGTAAATTACCATTGTTTGCTACACCACAGTTAATAAGACGAAACAAAACACTTGATATTTTGAAATCTATATCAGAACTTGAGGAATGACTTATATCACCAAGACTTTCTTTTTCCCAAATTAGGCAATGGGGACACAAAAGATCTCAAATGGGATTAGTTGGATTCATTATCAATGTCCCAATAAATATGAATATTATACAAGCAATACTTCCATGATCAATTGATGAAACAATAACAATTGTTGTTGCACTAAAAAGGAGACTTCAATACAAGAATCCATATCAAGTTGGTATTGTTCATCCTAAATTAGTAATGAAATCATTAAAACTCCTATGTCAAAGACAATTATATAGAATAGAAAAAGTTTCTATAGACATTAGTTGGAAAAAAAAATGCAAAACGGAATGATAATTCTCTTCAAACAGAACAAATGTGTAGTGATTCAGATTCAAATAGTCTACAAATTGAAAATGGAGATGAAATAGAAACACATAATGATACCCTAATACATGGATTTATAGAATCTCGGTCTATTTATGACTTGCATGATAAAATAATTGAGATTGCACCAGGTGAAGGAAACCAACCTCTAGGAATTTTTAGGGATAGATATGCTGAAGAAATGAACTTTCCAACACTTTTTTTTGGTAATCCACGAGATGAAGACATAACCAAAAAATTTAAGTATAAAAATATTGCACAATGGTAGGTCTTACATTCAAGTGGTGATTTTGCTAGGCATACAACAAATTTGTTTTTTAAAACACTTCACATAATTATAGAGAAAATAATTTCAAGTATATCAATAAGAATTAGAAAAGGTCAATTAAAAGAGCGTACAGTACTTGCAAAAGATGTTAAAGACAAGCCAAATTTAGATAAAATTTTAAAATCAAACATTGGATACATGGATTTTAAACATATATGTATCTCTCCATATTAGCTACAACAAATCAATAAAAACATATAACGATAAGACAACTAGGTCCTCCAATATTTTTCCTAACCTTTTCAAGTGCAAAACACCAATGGACACCATTAGTATCAACACTAACTAAACTACATAAGAATTGAATTGATAAAAAGAATTATGAAAAAGCACATGAAACTGATATTGATTCACTTGTTCAAAATGATCCTGTCACTTGTACTTGTTACTATAGACATAGAATAAATTGTCTCAAAAAAACTACTACACAAGGATAATACAATTCTAGGACATATCAATGAATTTTTATTTGCTACATAATTATAAAATAGGGGAAATCAGCACGATCATGCTTTAATATGGGTTAAAGAAGCTCCTATATATAGAAAATTGAATCCTCAACATATTGAACAATTTGTGGATAAATATATTACATGCAATGCGAACATTCTCAATGAAAGATTTTGTAAGTTACATCGACACTACCACACAAAAAGTTGTCAAAAAACAAAAACAAAACACATTGTAGATACAATTTCCCATTTCCACCTATGAGAAACACAACAATACTAGAACCAATTACATCAACTAATCATACTATTATAAATAATGCAATTCAAATATTTATAGCTCTAGAACAATATAATTATGACTAGTCTATCAGTTTTGATGATTTCTTAAATGAGATAAAAATAAAAGAAGTTGATTACATAAAAGCAATACAATCAACACTAAAAAACCCAATTCTTCTTGAAAAGAACCATCACATGCTTGGAATAATAATTTTGGTAAGAAAATACTAAAATTATGGCAAGCAAACATTGATGCATAATTTGTTCTCAATGCTTATGTTGCGGCAGCATATTGTTCATCATACATGATACAAATTGATAAATCTATGACCACAACTTTCAAAACAATACGGAAAGATAATGAGACAACAAAAATAGATTCTATACAAATAATTAGTAGTCTTGGAAATACTCTACTTAACTTGCAACAAATGTCTACACATCTAGCAGTACACATGATACTCTCACTACCTTTAAATAAAAGTTCTAAAACAACTATTTTCATAAACACGTCTCCAGCAAAATAACATACATTTATTCTTAAGCCTAACTCATTACTAAAATCTGAACCTGATGAGTCAAATCAAATAATATGTAAATCAATCATAGATCACTATATTGAACGACCTACATATTTGAAATAAATTTGTCTTACTCAATTTGCTACAGAATATAGAATCAATAAAGGAAAAATTGTAAAACATAAACATAATAGTATCATAAGATTTGTTAAATATAACAAGCATGTTGATTATAACAACTATTGTAGAGAAAAACTATTATTATATGTACCTTTTCAAAAAAGCGAAAATACAATAAAAGAAGGATACAAAACATTTGAAGATGCATACATCTATTATGAAAAACAAATAAATATAAACTAGGATAAGTATACATACAATTTCAATTCTACATGGGGAGATCTAGACAGAGCATTTGAACAAGTAGAAACAAATGAAAATACAACCGATAATGTATTTAACAGACAAAAAATAAGTAACAACAAATTTGAAACATACGACCTAACATCAGATTTACCAGAATTACAACAACAAAATTTTTTTAAAAAAAATTGAGATTGGTTTTCAAGTTGTACAAAATCCAAATATTCTAGATAACATTCAATACTATAAACTACGAAAAACACTTAATAGAGAACAACAACAAATTATAAAAGAAATTACAATGAAAAAAAAAAAGAAAAGAAAAAACCATTGTACCTATTCTTAACTGGCGGTGTTGGAACGGGTAAAACTTTTACCGTAAAAGCAATTTTTCAAATGCTACTATGCATCTACAACTCAACTATTAGTTCAAATCCACTAAAGCAAAAATGACTTGTAATGGCTTATATAGGAAAAGAAACATACAATGTTGGTGGAACAACTATACACTCTACACTTCTATTGCAAATCTATCTTCATCCCTCTTAGCAATCAAGCCATAGATTCACTGCAAAAACATTATGAACAATTACAAGTACTCCTCATAGATGAAGCTTCTTTAATAGGTAGTCAATTTCTATATTTAATTGACAAAAGAATGAGAGAAATCAAACATGCACCTACAAAATATTTTGGAGGCATTGACATAGTTCTCTGCAGAGACTTTGACCAAGCACAACCAATACAGGATAGCTTTATTTTCGAACATCCTATTATTAACAAAGAAAGAGTATCCTACAATTTTTGGATAGAAATAATCAAATTCTATGAATTGAAAACAACTATGCGATAAAAAAATGAAAAAAATATCTTCATACTAAATAGAATACAAACCAATTCACAATTTGATGATGATATATAATACCTTAATAATAATTGCTTTCACCCAACTCCTATTGACCCCACCTTCCCATATCTTTTCTACACAAACAAGTCTCTAGCTATACATAATAATAATATGTTATCAATTGTTGTTGGCGAACCAATCATCATTAAAGCAATTGATGAAATGGATGAAAACCATGGAAATACAACAACATATCCAACGAAAAGTCTACTAGAACAAATAATATTAAAAGTGAACATGTTAGTTGAGTTATATGCAGGGAATTATAATATGAAAGATGGATTGGTAAATGGTGCGGATGGTATTTTCAAAGCATACACAACTACAAACCAAGAAGATATACTATGGATACAATTCAATGACTCAAATATTGGACAATCACAATGTCACAAATTGCGGCACTTATATACAGACATAATTTCAAAAGAATGAGTACCGATACTACGAATAGCCAAACCTATATCGCAAATAAAAAATCCATCACATATTAAAATCCATAAACAATTTCCTATACAACTAGCATGTGCATAGACAATTCATAGAACACAAGGTCTTACACTAGATGGAATCACATTTGACCCATCAAGAATTAAGTCACATGGATTAGTATATACAACACTTTCACGTGTATGAGATATGCAATCACTATACTTATTAAACCCACTTACAAAAAAAAAAATTAAAGTGAAAGACAAAATAATAAATGAAATGCACCGATTATCTACCACAACAAAATGGAAAGAAGAATGCCACAACCTAGAAATAAATGACAACATTGCACTAAAAATTCTATCTTTGAACACAAGAAGTCTAAAATCACATATCGATGACATTATTCATGATTATGACTTCTTAGAATCAGACATAATATGCTTACAAGAGACACACACATCTGACTTTTACTATAACAAAAAACTTAGAAATTTTAATTCTATTTGTATGTGTCATTTTCATGGAGTGATGACTTCAGTAAAAAAGCATATCCAAATCACTTATTCAAATCAATACAATTCAAACAATATCAAAGTTTTACAAACCAACCTACTTATTCATAGGTTTGAAATCACAATAATTAACTTGTATTCACCACCAAAAACAAAAATCTATTCAATAATTGAAATTATAGAACAATCACTAGCCAATGTTAAATTGAATAATAATATACTAATTCTTGGATATTTTAATATCAATATGGAAAATGACAATACAAATACAAAATAGTTAGAAACATTTCTTACTTGATATAAATAATAATGTAGCAAGATAATTTATTAACCATGCTTGGTCAAACATTAACAAAATATTCAAAACAGATACATATTGGAGTGACCATGATACTATTTGTCTATTTCTTAATTCAATAAAAAAATAACATATGCTAAAATTTATTTCAAATTTAAAATTACTATTACTCATACTATAGGACCTCTCAAAGATGAAATAAAAAGCAAAGTAAGAACCTACATTATGCTTACATTTTGTCTTGTTATTTTTTTAACATTTCGATGTTTATGATTATCTAACAAATGTTTTCCTGTAATAGGTTTCTATTGTTCCATACCATTTGAAATGGCACTTTTCTCATTGGGTTGTTTACTTAAAATTTTGATTGCATAATTTATATAGATAGGTAGATCTCTAGCAATGACGATGAACATGGGCTTTTATCTCATAGATTTATGATGTAGGAGCATCCATGGCTATCGGGCAATCAACATCAACCAAAAATATGTTTTAATTTTTATTTTGATCTTTTCCTAATGTTGAGCAGGTTGAATAAAATTTTAATAGATATTTTATCTTAATAATTGGCCTAATATATGTGAAAAATAAATATTGGCCAATATTCTAGTCATCATGTCTAGTTGGCTAGTCTAGGTGGAAAAATAGGTTTTTGCATCTTGTAAAATCTAGAAGTTTCCCAACTTGGGTGTGGGATTCTTGATAGGGAGTTATGGATTATGAAATGCAATTTATAAGGAATTCTAACCTCTCCACAAATCATGGCATGCAAATTTGGGCACTAGAATTGGAGGGAGTTACAATTGCCATTTTAAGGACTCATTATGGAGGAAAAGCTAGTGATTTTTGGGAAAATCAGTTAATGACTTCAATTTTCAAATTAAGGTGAATGAGCACAACTTGGTTCATGATTTTGTTGATTTTTATGAGGCATTTACAACAGCAAGTCGTGGAATATGGTGCAACAACTTTGTGTGCCATATTTGGAAGCATTCAATGATGAATTTTAAGCACAAACAAAAGAATTCAAGAATTTTATGATGAATTCAAGAATTTTATTTGCTGCATATGAGTTCTTTTTATGAATGAAATTCATGTGTAATCAGATTTCCTAAATTGAGAAATTTTAATGGTTCCATTTGCAAACACTTTGTGGAGTTTTACTGCAAGTTTTTGTTTATGTTTTAGCAATTATTTGAGAGGATTTTAGAGAGGGTTTTGAGTCTATGAATCCCTCTCTACATTGATTTACTAGTACTACAATTTTTTTTGATTCGAACAATGGTAGTGTAACTCATAAATGTGAGTTACAATTTGTAGTCAAGTTGTTTTCCATCACAGAATAAAATGAAGGGCTTTAATGTGTGTATGAGACCAAACATTCAAAGGGTTCATGGGATCTAACCAACAGTTAGGATGGAAAATATTTTTTTTACTAAAAAATAATTGGATTTTTTATTTTATAAATTTTTTGTATGGAGAATTTTATATCATTTATGATTTCAATTTTTTATTTGAAACAAGCTTATGTTAATATCTATTCAGTTAAGATTCAAGGAATATGATTAAAAATTGTCAAAATTAGATTATAATATGTAGTGTCAAAAATTGTCACCCTTAACAATTTCACATTATGTTTTGTGCCCCTTAATTGTTTGGACCTAATTAAGTCCCTAATTTCCTCAAATTATGCAATTCAAGGCCTATTTTTACCACTTTCTAAAGGATTCCAAGCATTGAATAAATGCAAATGATTAATGTATTGATCTTGACACTAAAAGTATTGGAAGATAGGGCCAAGAACCATACACCCATGGGTGTATGGGCCGCCCTATCTTGTTAGCGACCAATTTTTAATATGTTATTATCAAGATTTTAACATTCAAATTTCAAGTGTTGGCTTTTGGGATCTATCTTTTGGGAAATTAACATAATTGCATATAAATACCTAGCCTTTTCATCATTTGAAATATAAGAGAAAATATATTGGAAAACTTATGATCAAGATCACCTTTGAGCAAGTCAAGAGTAGCATTTCAGAGCATTATTGTAGCAATTCAAGATCCAACATTGTGTCAAAGTGTATGTGAGTTCATGTTATCATATTATCATTATTTTGTGAAGGCTAACCCCTTTTGTAGGTCTCCAAAGCATTCAAGCAAAGAAAGATTCAAATCCTTGAGGTTATGCGCATGAATTTAGTCCTTCAAGGAAGCCATTGAAGGGTGGTGAGTTTTCATCATTCCTTCCTTTCAATTATCCATTTATCATCAACATTACCATTGTGGAAGTGGAAACACTTGCACAAGGTTTGACTGAGGCAAGCCCCTAAAATGGCCCAACCTTTCCTCTCTTTATGAATGTGCAGATCTCGGGCTGAAGAGGATTGAAGGAAGTGTGAAGAAAAATTGTCCATTGTTGCATTTGAATCCCTACATCTTGTCAATCCATAAAAAATCACCTACAAAATTATTTGATAGTGTTTCGACAACTTTTCAAGCGGAAACAGGAGTCTCAGACCTATCATTAGAAGACCCCAAAAGTTGAGCAGGATACCCCTACAAGGAATCAGACACCCCTTGGTGACTATTTCCTTCTATAGTAGCTAAAACAAGCTTTTTTGGGTTGGTACATATCACTCTACACTTCCCAGATGTGATGTCCCTATATAAGTTTAAAAATACTAATTTTTAAATGGAATTCAAACATAGTAAAATAGGCACAACAAATATTACTCCAAAATATGAAGAGAATTTCATAATGTGTGTATAATATATTGGCTACAATTCATACCATGATCCAGAATGATTTACAATTGTTTCCATAGATCAAATAGCAACAATACCACTTTATTATAGAATCTTTGAAGCTAAGATGAAATCCCTGAATGAGAATTCCCTTAGGAACCAAAGGGGTTTTGTCCTCTTATCCTAGTGAACAATTTTTATCTAATGAACACAAATCTTATGGGTTTTCATCCATGGAACGAAATAGAACACAAGCATCCCAAATTTACAATGAAATTACATAAGAATTTGATACATTTACATGAATTGGTTTCCCTACATTTATATGCTAACATTCCCATTAAGGAATAGGTTGGCCTTGAGCCCTATTGGCACCAAGGCTAGAATTTGAATTCTCAGCATGCTACATTAGGTTGGCCTTAAAACCAATGTTGATCCCTTTGGAATAAGCACATCATCTTAAAGACCCATCCACATGTTTTCCTTGCCCTTTCTAGCTTCTTGAAACTTTTCCACTATTGTCATATGATACTGTGATGTCTTATCCTTCAATCCTATAGGAGTGGGTGCCTGTTGACTAGCATAGTCGCCTTCTATTAGAAATAGCTTTCCACTGCCCAATCCTCCCTTCCTAAGTTTTGGATATGATGTGCAAGTCCCATCATAGGTGTTATGTTTTGAACTGCACACTTGAGCATGCTCTTGCGGAGGAATGCAAAGGGATTCCCAGAATCGACTTTGTCTAGGCACCATGAGCCTGAATTAATGATCTTTTGATAGTGATATATTTTCAGTAGATGATCCTTTTCCCATGAGCTCTAGATAGGTTGTGGGGACTTTATTAAAGATGTTGTGTCCCAAACCATAGACTGAGATTATTTCTTGCGGAGGAATGCAGTAGAATTCCCAGATTCTATTATGCAACTATCTTTTCAAGGAAAGGGACATGATAAATCCTCCCCTCCCAAAATTTCTTGTCCTTAAGAAATGCAAATTTGGATGCTCTATGATTTCACATCCTTTGCAAGTAGCATCTTCAATTGGAAAATCCTTCCAATGGACAAGATACTTAGTTATATTCATGTTCCTTAGATTTTTGACCCTGGTATTAATCACAACTTTTGGAATAAGGATGAGTTTCCCTTCACCATCAAGGGGTGTTAACTCAATTAAAAGAGATATATTCATCCCAAAAACCTTCTTCAAACATGAAATGTGGAAGACATTCTGGATTTTTCTATCTGTCGAAAGTTCTACTTCATAAGCAACTTCTCCAATATTTTAGATTATCTTGTATGACCCATAGAACTTAGGATTGAGCTTCTCTTCTCCTTTTTTTATGGAAGTCTGTCTATATGGCTGAAACTTGATAAACACCATATCTCCTACCTCAAATGCTCTTTATATGTGATTTTTGTCTACATACATCTTTTGTTGATTTTGGGCAACTTGCAAATGATCCTTGAGAGTTCTCAAGATGTTTTGACTTTGATTAACAAAATCACTTGTTGTTAGGACTCTATTGTCTATGAGGATTAATTCTATAAAGGTTAATGCATCATACCCATAAAGGGATCTAAATGGGGACATGACAATGGACATATGATGAGTTATGTTGTAGTAATATTCTCCCAAATGCAACCATCTAATCTAGACCACCTACTGACTGGTGACATAGTTCCTCAAGTATCCTTTTAACCACTTGTTTATAATTTCAGTTTTCCCATCAGTTTGTGGATGATAACTTGTGCTAGGGGTGATTTTGGTGCCTAGCAGATGGAACAACTCCTTCCAAAAAGTGTTGAGATAATGATTATCTCTATAACTAACAATGTTCTTGGGTAATCCATGCAACTGGAAAACTTCCTTGAAGAATAGTTCTACAACTTGCAGAACTTTGTAGTTACTGGAGATGGCAAATAAATGAGTATACTTGGTCAATTTGTCCACTACAACATAGATGCAGTCCTTACCTTGTGCTTTGGGTAATTCGGTGATGAAATCCATGGAGATACTCTCCCATTTGTGCTCTGAAATGGGAAGAGGTTGTACTAATATGATCAAAAACTCTTGTTCCCCCTTGTTCTGCTAGCATGTGACGTATTCTTGGATGTGTGAGAGAACATCCTCCTTAAGGCCCTTCCAAATGAACCTTTCCCTAATATTTTGATAATTTTTATAGAGTCTAGGGTGCCTTGTTATTTTTCATTATGATAAGCCTTCAATATCTTCTTCTTTACCTTAGATCCCAGAACCAGGAATACCCTATTTTTTAACAATATCAAGCCTTCCTCCACCACATGTTGGCCATCCTTCTCTACACCTTCCCAAACACTGGTAGCAAAATGATCCTTAGCATACTCCTCCATGATGGAATCCTTCCAATAATTTGATGTGATAGACACATGGCACAATGTAGGTCTTCTAGAGAGTGCATTCGCCATAGTATTTTTTGTTCCCTTGATATATTTAATATCAAAATCATATGCCTATAGTTTTCTAGCCCATTTTTGCTATCTATCATTCAAATATTATTTTCTCAAGAATAATTTCAGGTTGTTATGGTCTATCTTGACTATAAATCTTTTGCATACCGTGTATTGCTGAAATTTCTCCAAGGCATGCATTATCGATAAGATCTCCTTATTGTAAAGGGGATATCATTTTTCATGGTCTCTCAATTTCCTACTTTAAAATGCTATGGGGTGTCCCCTCTAAGAGAGAACAACTCCAATCCCTTCCCTAGAAGTATCATATTCTACAACAAAAGGAAGTGAGAAATCAAGAATTGCAAGAACCGAACAAGAGCTCATTACCTCTTTCAATTTCTCAAAGGTCCCTTGTGCTTCCTCTATCAATTAAAAGGCTCCTAATTTAGTTATATTGGTGAGAGGTGCCATATATTAAGAGAATTCTTTGAAAAACCTCCAATAGTAGCTACAAAGTCCAAAGAAACCTCTTAGCTGAGACAAATTCAAGGGAGGAGGCCAGTCTAAGATGGCTTAGACCTTTTGTTGGTCAACTTGAACCCCTTTAGCACTTATGACATGTCCCAAGTACAATATCTCTGTTGACCCAAACTCACATTTGGACATCTTTGCAAAGAGAGACTGTTGTTCCAGAATTCTGAAGACTATATCCAAGTGCTTTAGATGTTCTTACCATGTTTTTCTATAAATTAGAATATCATCAAAGAAAACCAACTCAAAATTCCTCAAGTGCTTACCAAAAACATGATTCATACATGATTGGAAAGATTTTGGAGCATTGGTGAGACCAAAGGGCATAACCAAGAACTCAAAATGTCCATAGTGACACCGAAAAGAAGTCTTATAAACATCTTCTTCCCTCATTCAGATTTAGTGGTATTCAAACCTCAAATAAATATTTGAGAAATATACCGTACGTATTGGCAAAACAAGGATAGACAACTGAGAGGAGGGGGATGAATCAGTTGTTACCAAAACCAAATTTAATCAACCTTATATCACAAATCTGATAATTAATAGTGCAATAATTAAATCAACAACATATCAGAGACACATGAACACCAAGATTTTATACGTGGAAATCCTGTTAGGGGAAAAAACACGGTGGATGCTAGTCCACAAGATTATACCATGTTAGAAGTATAATGAAGAGAAAAAAGAGAATGCACTTGCATTCAGGTGCACTACCTAGAGCACACTACTCAAAGGGGAGGCTTACTACCTTACATACAGTAATTGGATTAAATCCATTTGATGAATTTGAACTGAGAAATTAGCTTCTACAAAATCCTGATTACAGTTCCAGTTAGGCGCACAAAAACTTCTTCAAACTCTTCCACCCTCTGCTCAAACTCTTCCACACTCTACTCTAAATGATCTGACCTTTATTCACACTTGTACATTACTTGTACACTTGAGCACTTTCCACTAAATGAGAGAAATAATCTCATATATATATATATATATATATATATATATATATATATATCCGCTACACGGATTTACATCCACTATTTTATCAGCCACAAATAAAGAATAAATTACAACTATCAGCCTTGATACATGAATAAATTACAATGCACACCAACACAAGTTGGTCACAATATAGTGAGGACCCAAACAAACATCTCCAAACACGCCAAACAATAAAATATTAATCCTCATGGATCCGCAACACACTAACACCACAATGTCGGACAAGAACATGAACACTCAGGCATACATCAGAAAAATCTTCGATCATGAACACTCCAATCACTACAGACATACAACAAGGATAGAGAACAATCTAGACTCATCCATGACATCACAGGTACATGCGCAACACATGAAATTACCAAAATTTCATCTGCTTCCACTAAGAACACCATCTACAGAAACTAAGTAATTATAGGCACACAGATCTTCATAACTTCCACAAAACTTCACGCACACCTTTGAAACTTTTAGACAACATACTAGAAAGGTTCAAAAACAAACCCTTTGAAGTGCACCTTCATATCTTCAAAACACAGAGCTTTCCAACATTTTGACCTTCTCGGCTCAATTGGCTGCTTGTACTATATTTTTTACAATTTTCTCAATCTCCTCGACATATACAGCCTTAAGCAAATTTAATGCTAATAGTGTTGACATCAATGACAACCACATATCAACAACACAACCACAACATCCAACAATCTCCCCCTTTGGCATTGATGGCAACACATGATGTGAAAAATAATACCATCAACCCAACTAACTCTTCTTCAACAATCTCCCCCTGAGATTGTGCACTCTTTCCTATTTCCTTCATTGCTCTTCTTTCCCACATTTTTCACATTGTTTCTCTTCCCCTTTGACAACAATGGAAAAGGTAAACATGCTCTGATCTCAAATTTGAATCATCTAACTACTCCCCCTGAGTAGTAGTCACCACAACATCAATCCATAATATGATATGGCAATGAATTCACTGACTGATGCAAATACATGCATCTTAGTTCTGATCAGGAGGGGAAATCACCCCTAACTTGCCTCTGAGGTACTCAAAATTATCCTTAGGCAATGGCTTGCTAAAGATATCTGCAATTTGCTCTTTGGTGGGTATGTACTCCAGTCTAACTTCTTTGTCACTTACTTTGTCTCTCAAGAAGTGATACTTAATGGATATATGCTTTGTCTTTGAATGCAACACTGGATTCTTAGAAATTTTAATGGCGCTTGAATTGTCACAAAATATGGCAATGGGTTCTTCATACTCAATTCTGACATCTCTCAACATTTTCTTCATCCACAATACTTGGGTACAACTGTTTGCAACAACAATGTACTATGCCTCAGTAGTAGATAATGAAACTGAGTTCTAATTTTTGCTTAACCAAGATACCAGCTTCTTACCTAAGAAGAATGCACCACCATTGGTACTCCTCTTGTCATCTACATCTCCTGCCCAATCAGCATCAGTAAAAACACTTAGAGTAAGATCATCATCCTTAGGATACCAAAGACCAAGATCAACTGCCCCTTTCAGATATCTGAATATTCTTTTCACAACAATCACATGGGATTCTTTAGGATTAGCTTGAAATCTAGCAACCATGCACACAACATTCATTATGTTTGGCCTGGTCTGAGTCAAATAGAGTAATCCACCAATCATTGACCTATATCTTGTCTGATTTTCTTTAGGAGAATCATCTTTCTGTGTAAGTTTGCATCCATTCACCATAGGTGTACCAACTAGTTTTGAATCTTCCATGCCAAACTTGTTTAGTAACTCTTTCACACACTTAGACTGAGATACAAATATTCCATCATCTAACTGAGTAATTTGCAATCCTAAAAATAATTTCAGCTCTCCTCTCATTGACATTTCAAATTCACTTGTCATTTCATTAGAAAACTTCATACACAAATCATCATCACCTTCAAAAATAGTATCATCAACAAAGGCTTCAATGATCAGTTCTTTGCTCTGATCCAACTTGAAATACAGATTGTTGTCAACAGTACCTTTATTGAATCCAAGTTTCAACAAGCATTTATCCAATCTAGCATACTAAGCTCTAGGAACTTGCTTTAGCCCATAAAGAGCTTTCTTCAATCGGCATACCATGTCCTTTTCATCAGTCAACTGAAATCCATCTGGTTGTTCAACATAAACTTCTTCTTCTAGTTCACCATTCAAAAATGTTGACTTCACATCCATCTGATAAACTTTGTAATTCTTGAAAGTAGCATAAGCAATAAATAATCTAACAACTTCAATTCTAGCAACAAGAGAAAAAGTTTCTTCAAAATCAATACCTTCCATCTATGAGTAACCTTTGCAAACCAATCTTGCTTTGTTTCTGACCACATCACCTTGTTCATTCAGCTTATTCTGGAACACCCACTTGGTTCCAATCACATTTTTGTTCTGAGGTCTAGGAACAAGATCCCATGTATCATTCTTTTGTATCTACAACAGTTCTTCTTTCATGGCTTCCATCCAATGTTCATCTTTGCATGCTTCACTTATATTTCTAGGTTCAGCTTTAGAAATTAGACAATATTCTTCTAGAATTCTTCTTCTAGTTTGCACACCTTTTCTTTTGTCTCCTATGATCTGACTATCAGAATGATTTCGTCTTACATATTTGGGAGTTTTGAAGTTTTCTCTTACCTCTTGTTCTTATGTTCTTTCTTTTGCACTTTTGTTGGCTTCAGCTTCTTGATTTCCTTGGTTCACTGAAATAATTTGAAGTTGATTTTGTGTCTGAATATTATTGTTAGCATCATCATGTTGATCATCTAAATCATAACCACTAGATCTGGATGATTTGTGCTTTCAACCACTTTCTTCAACCTTTTATTAAAGCACCGGTAAGCTTTGCTTTTAGTAGAGTATCCTAGGAAGATTCCTTCATCACTTCTAGCATCAAACTTACCTATATCATCATCTCTCTTGATGTAGCATTTGCTTCCAAAAAACTTAAAATATTTGATAGTAGGCTTGTAACCAAACCATAGCTCAAAAGGTGTCTTATCATAATTACTATTGACATTCACCCTATTAATGGTGTACACATTAGTACTTACAGCTTCTCTCCAGTAGAAATGAGGAACATTTGCTTCTAGCGTCATGGTTCTAGCAGTGTCTAGAATGGTTCTATTTTTTCTTTCAACAACTCCATTCTGTTGAGGGGTCCGGGGAGCAGATAATTATCTTTGGATTCCATGATCTTCACAAAAAGAATTGAATTCCCATGAAGTAAATTCACCACCTCTGTCTAACCTTAGACATTTGATCCTTTGACCTTTCTCATTCTCTATCATAGCTTTAAAAAAATTGAACTTTTCTAATGCTTCATGTTTTTCTCTTAAGAAAGCGACCCATATCATTCTAGAGTAATCATCAATAAGAAACATAAAATACCTTTCACCTTATAGGCTTTTGATTCTAGAAGGACCACATAGATCACTATGTACCAAATCCAGTACTCCATTAGAACTATATTGTTTGCTCCGGAAATAATTTCTTGTTTGCTTTCCCATCTGACATTCCTTGCACATAGTGTTAGCAGGCTTCACTAACTTAGGCAGATCTCTAACTGCTTGAGTTGAGCTTATCTTGACAATGTTATCAAATTTCAAATGACACAACCTCCAATGCCATAGCCAGCTTACATCAATTTGAGCAATCAAACAACTTTCACTAGCAACACTCAAATGAAAGATATTACCTTTTGTCTTTGATCCTGAAGCAATCATAGTTCCTGAACTTCCCATTATTCTGCACTTACCATTCTTGAACTGCAGATTGTACCCTTTGTCTACCATTTTCCCAACACTCAACAAGTTATTCTTTAAGCCTTCTACATAAAGAACATAATCAGTATTGTGCTTACCACCAAAAGAAATAGTTCCTCTGCCATGAATCACGTCAGAAGTGTTGTCTCTGAGCCTCACAACACCACCATCATAGTTTTCCAAGCTTACAAATTTGCTTTTGTCACCAGTCATATGATGTGAGCATCCACTGTCAATTACCCACTCATCATTCTCTTCAACTTTGGTTGCAAGAGCTTTCTCAACATTCACGTTACTAGCAGATTCAATGGACACCTGACCATTTTATTTGATAGCAATAAATACCCATTCATCTTCATTTCCAGTTTCTTTATCAAATTCTTCATCAGTTACACCTTCTTCAACATAATAGCACTTCCTTTGAAATCTAGTGTTCTCGATTTTATACTTTGAAACTCTTTTAGGACATCTTGAAGCAAAATGATCTATCTTACTGCAAGAAAAAAATTTAATAGGTAACTTTCCTTTGTACTTACCATGACCTCTTGATTCTCTTTTCACAATCAATGCTTCCAGTTCTTCCAATTCCTTTTCTTCATCTTCAATCTACTTCATCTCATCTTCATATCTGAATGTTCTCTAGGAACTCTCTCCTGAATCATCTCTTTTTCTCAAATACAGTAGCCTTGAAAGAAGATTCAATCTTAGGAGCAGACTCACCGAATTTATTCAATTCAAATGCAACAAGTTTTCCAATCAACATGTCTTTTGTAATATTTGTCACTATCCTGAGTTCATCAATAGCATGAGCTTTTGTATTGTAGGAAGGGGGCACAAATCTAAGTAACTTAGCCACAATTTCGTCATCATCCAAAGTTCCACCGACACATCTAATGTCCATCACCAATTCATTTATCTTATGTGAGAAGGAAAATATGTTCTCATCTTCACTCATCTTCAAGCTCTCCCATTTTCCTTTTAGACTTTTTAGCTTAGCACTTTTCACTAGTGCATCTCCTTCATACAATGTTTCCAACTTTTTCCAAATCTAGTATGCAATCTTCAATCCCATCACATTTTTCATCTCTGAATCTGTCAAAGCACTCACTAGTGTTTCTACTGCCCTAGTATTAATTTTTGCTTGCTTGATCTCATCTTCAGAGGAGGGACCGTTCTGAGGAATAGTATATGCAATTTGTGTCATCTTCCAGAAGGGTTCACCAATGCGCCTTAAATGACATTCCATCCTGAATTTCCATAGAGAGTAGTTTGTACCATCGAATATGGGACTATCCTTCTTAAATGATGTCATCTCAGATCACCTCAAGTTGTTAAGCTTATTTCAGAGGAACTAGCTCTGATACCAATTGTTGGCAAAACAAGGATAGACAACTAAGAGGGGGGGTGAATCAGTTGTTACCAAAACCAAACTTAATCAACCTTATATCGTAGATCTGATAATTAATAATGCAAACATTAAATCAACAACATATCAAAGACACATGAACACCAAGATTTTATACGTGGAAACCCTGTTAGGGGAAAAACCACAGTGGATGTTAGTCCACAAGATTATACCATGTTAGAAGTATAATGAAGAATAAAAAATAGAATGCACTTGCATTCAAGTGCACTACCTAGAGCACACTGCTCAAAGGGAAGGCTCACTATCTTACATACAATAATCAGATTAAATCCATCTCATGAATTTGAACTGAGAAATTAGCTTCTACAAAAGCCTGATTACAGTTCCAGTTAGGCACACAAAAACTTCTTCAAACTCTTCCACCCTTTGCTCAAACTCTTCCACACTCTGCTTTGAATGATCTGGCCTTTATTCACACTTGTACATTACTTGTACACTTGAGCACTTGCCACTAAATGAGAAAAATAATCTCATATATATATATATATATCCACTGGACGGATTTACATCCACTATTCAGTCGGCCACAAATAAAGAATAAATTACAACTGTCGGCCTTGATACATGAATAAATTACAATGCACACCAACACAAGTTGGTCACAACATAGTGAGGACCCAAACAAACATCTCCAAACCCAACAAACAATAAAATATTAATCCTCATGGATCTACAACACACTAACACCACAATGTCAGCCAAGAACATGAACACTCGGGCATACATCAGAAAAATCTCTGATCATGAACACTCCAATCACTGCAAACGTACAACAAGGATAGATCACAATCTAGAATCATCCATGAACATCATAGGTACATGCGCAACACATGAAATTACAAGAATTTCATTTGCTTCAACTAAGAGCACCATCTACAAAAACTGAGTAACGGTAGGCACACAGATCTTCATAACTTCCACAAAACTTCATGCGCACCTTTGAAACTTTCGGACAACATACTAGAAAGTTTCAACAACAAACCCTTTGAAGCGAACCTTCAGATCTTCAACACACAGAGCTTTCCAACATTCTGACCTTCTCAGCTCCACTGGTTGCCTGTACTATATTTTTTACAATTTTCTCAATCTCCTTGACATATACAGCCTTAAATAGAGTTAATGCTAATAGTGTTGACATCAATGACAACCACATATCAGCAACACAACCACAACATCCAATAGCACCATGTATTTCATCAATAAGCTCATCTATCTGTGGTATGGGGTATCGGTTCTTAATGGTCTTCTTGTTCAATGGTTGGTAGTCTATGCACATCCGTAGAGTGTCATCTTTCTTCTTTACTAGCATAAAAAAAGATGTGAAAGGGCTAGAGCTTGGTCTAATGTAGCCCATATCCAACAACTCCTTTATTGCTTTCTCTATCTCCTCCTTAAACATCTGGGGATAGACATAAGGAGTGGTCATAACCAGCTTTGATCTCAATTCATAACCGGCTTTGATCCCAATTAATGTTTTTGCAGTGACTTGCCTTTATAGTATTTTAGATTTAATTAAATGTTAGTTTTCTTAATTATAGTATTAATATAATTATTTAAAAAATTTACATTAATGTTAATTTTGATTAAAATTAGATAAATAATATATTAATCATTATAATATAAATTGTAGGATAATGCATGTCTATATAATAAAAGATAGTTACATACATTTAAATATTACTATTATAATTATTAATCTTATTTTAATTATATCATATAAAAATAATTATATATTAAAATTTTAAATATTACAAAGATATTATAAACATAAAATAAAATAAAAACAAAATCAAATGATAGTATAATATTTTTTTATTTTTTTATTAGACTGCAGGAATCGGGTAGCACGACCCCCTATAAACTGCAGTGCACCTAGTAAACTTTTTAACGTGACCTGCGGCGCTGGCACGACACGCCCTTCAGTACCACGGGGGTGGGGGAGACTAGACCTCGTGACCAACCTCCTGCAACGGGAAAGATTTAGCCAACCGAGCTAGGGCCCCAACCCAAATGATAGTATAATATAATTAGAAGAAAAAAATGATAATTATTATATAAATATAAATTTTATCTAATAATTATGTTACATATTAATATGTATAAAATAATATAAATTTATTATATTATATTAATTAATATTTATTGATTATATAATACAAATTTAAATAATAATTTTAATTTTTTTTATATTAAATAAAATGAACTAATTATATATAAGAAATAATTAAATAATAATTATCTAAATATAAAATTTATATAATAGTGTTGTTAAATAACAATATTTATAATACAATTTATGTGAAATAAAAAAAATCTCTTACTTGTCATTAAAGTTATTTGTAATAATAATAATATATGAATTTAAATATAAATTTTTTATTATTTATATTTTATTTTTTTGGTCGGTAACTTGAAATATTTGTATTGCTTGAAAAAGAAATATACATCCATTTTTCAGTTCAATACCTACCAAAAGTTTTTTCCACCAAATAAAAGTATCTATAGCATCTTAACTTGACAGAAGCGCTCCAAAACACACCTAAACCCCTGCTATTGTTAATGCAGCAACCCATACCCCCAAGAGCCTACATTCGAATACATCCACTACATTCAAAAATAAAAATTCCCCACTACTAACTTTTCCAGTTCCCACCCAAAAACTAATAGAATGCTACAACGAAAAATAGGGGAAATGACCATCAAGGGTCTAAAGTTACATTGCACCACCCATAGCCATTGATCCTTCGCCCAACTCTCTAATCTGCCTCTTCCTCTTGCGCTTCCTTTTTTTCCTCCACAGACGTTTCTTCTGGTGTATCGCTCTCACCACCTCACCCTACGCTTCCACCTTGGCCTTCACGAGGAACTCCTCTACCTCCATAAGTTCTATGAACAATTTAAGAGCTTTCCAACCCAAATGGGCTTCCTCCTGGCATCGTGCTTTGAAATTCCCTTATGGCCATCTAATGAATGGCTTTATCCCTACAGACCCATAGAGTAGCTCCATTTCTTTGTCAAGTATTCCCTCTGAGATATCTAGTCCAACACTTGACACTGCCCATTCTAAGATAGATTCCATGTTCACTAAAAAATCTGCATGAACAAATTTCTTCATGACTTTACGCACCATCTCCACTAGTTCACCAAGGTCAAGACCCCATGCTGCAATCATTGAATACACATCTAAATTTGTTTTGAGCTTGTGTCTCAGAGCGTTGAAACCTTTGCCTAAAATCATACGAACACATTGTCCAAGCCTTTCGTCTTCAATGAGGAACAAGCCCTCCATCCTCTTCACAGAAACATCTCCAAAAAAAGGACTTAGTTGTCACTGTGAATGGAAGGTGAAATTAGCCTCCATGGTTCTGAGCCGCCACCGCCTTCACTACCAATTTTGCATCCAAGTTTTTTGCTTCTTCGAAATGCGGAATGATCATCATTTTATCCAAATTAAATCCAACTCTACGCTTTCACTAAGAATTTAATGCTTCTTGTACCTTCACTCCATTGCTCGACTTCTCAATGCTTCATTAGTCTTTTCAAAATACCCCCCTTGGCCACCACCCTACTCATTTAATGCGTTGTACTTCCTGGCTTAATCTAACTCCGCTAAAAAAAAACCTCCCTAAAATATTCAAATTTAATGTCTCCAACCTCACTAAAAGAAAGTGTCCATTTCGATAGAACATATGCCTCAACATTTCAACCTCTTCGGATATGGCTTACCCAAAAAGTTTCTAAGGTGGCTAATTCTTCTCTAATTTTTTCAACCATGTTTTGGAGTTGTCAAGCATGGATAGCTCCAAACATTAGCGCTTGGAAAATTATCATCAAATCCCCTTCCAAATGAATCCTTGTTGCACCCAACTTCTTACCACATTTAACTGCCAACAGAATTGCTTGAGCTTCAGCCATGTTATTCGCTCCTTCCATCAACTTCTTTGCTCCTAGTGCTAACACGTCACCTTTCCAATCTCTGATTATGAAACCTGCCACTGAAGGACTAGGATTCCCCTTCGAAGCTCTGTCAAAATTGATCTTCCACCATCCTTCTTGTGGTTTTTCTCATTGGATCTCCTTACAACTCTTCCCAATTTGATTTACTCAACCTGACCCCTTAATAGGTCATAGATGAATGCCTGGCCAACATTAATGAATTCGCTTATCTTCTGAAGTGTAAGAAATTTTTGAATTAAAATATAAAGAAGTTGTTGCTCCAACCACTTCCTCTATAGCGTGGTTCACTCTCCATTTCAACCTTTCCAAACTCTCAAATTTTTTTGTGAAAGTTCTTCTATTCCTTTCCTTCCATAACTCCCATACAACCAGGGAAGGACTAACCTTCCAAACACAAGAGAAAATTGACTTTCTTCTTGGTATTGGCCAGCTTTCAAAAACCTTTTTCAGTGTGACTGAGGTAGGACTTTGCCACCCCAAAAACCATCTTAGCATCTCCCAACATTTTGCTGCCACTTTACAATGTAAGAGAAGATGATCACTTGTTTCCTCTGCTTCTAAGCACATTACACACTTGGTCGGTCCATTAAAACCCAAGCATTTCCTTTGTTCTCCTGTAAGAATGCAACCTCTACTTGCTAGCCATGAGAACGCCCTTGATTTAAGGAGGAATTCTTTCCCCCAACATAACTTGATTGACCAATTTTCCATGTCTGCTTCTGAATCCAGAAATTGATAGCCCAATTTCACTGAATATCTACCATCAACAACCCCAAGCCAAACCACCTTATCCTCTTTGTTTGATCTCATAAATTTTCTACTCCTAAAAATCTCTTGCATCATTGCTTTATGTTGGTTTGAGAGATCAACCTCCTCAATCGATTTCCACTCCCGGTCACCCCTAGCCGCATCCACCTTGAACTCCAGGTAATCACTTACCTTTTCCCCCCAGTGTCGAGTAAACCATTCCCTTAACACTTGGAAGTCTGCATTATCCTTCAAGGTCGGGAGACCCTGCCACGAGTCTTCCCAAAACTTTGCTTTTGTCCCACTCCCTAACTACTATGTGATGTGATCTGTAATAACCTTTCGACAAAAAACCACAAAGTTCCATATCGCTGAACCAAATGGTGGGTTTTGCATCATGAAAATTCTAGTGCTTTCTAGCGAGTCTAGATACTTCGCTTTAAGGATTTTAACCCAGAATTGAGAAGGCTATGAATATATGTTCCGTACCAACTTAGCACCTAAAGCTTCATCCATGATACTCCAATCTCTTAAACTTGCACCACCACATATTTTTTCCCATGCTAATAAGGGGATTTTATCTTGATCTAATGGCCCATTCCAAAAGAATTTCCTCATTCTTTGTCCTATCACCTTGACAATTTTTGCAAGAATTTTGAGGCACATCATAGAGAATACAAGAATGGCTGAAATAATAGACTTTAGCATTAGAATTCTTCCAGCTGAGGTCAGCTATCAACTTTTCCAGCCATCAATGTGCTTCAAGCAACAATCTACTAAATCCTTCCAGATCATAGCCTTACTAGCACCACCAAAAAGAGGGATACCTAGATATCTTCTTGGCAGAGTACCCATCTTCATTCCTAGAATATTATAGATTTCTCTTTGTTTCTGATAGCAGGTGTTAAAGAAGAAAATTTTAGATTTTCTCCAGTTTATGCATTGACCAAACACCTTACTATATCTATCTGGAGTATTTTTCATCAGTCTTGCCTCTCCAAAGGACACTTCTCCCATGAGAAGAGTGTCGTTTGCAAACTGTAAATGTGAAACAAGATCTACACTATCAACAACCCGTACACCCTTCCAAACCCCTTCATCTCGCTTTTTGGATATTAATCACCCCAAAGCTTCAGCCATTATGATGAATAAAAAAGGATAAATGGGATCTCCTTGCCTAATTCCTTTAACAAAGGTAAAAAAAACCTTGAGGACTACCATTCAAAAGAACAAAGAATCAGGGAGAATTTATACAGCTCGCTACCCACTTTATCCACACCTCCCTGAAACCAAATTTTCGAGACCTTTAACATAAAACTCATGTTTACTTCATCATAAGCTTTCCTAATATCCAATTTCACTAGAATCTTTTCAGATCTAGCTAGCCGAATTGAATGAATGACTTCATGAGCAATAATAATACCTTCAAAAATAGACTGGTTAGGAGAAAAACCACTCTTCTCCAAGGAGATTACCGAATCGATAATGTTTTTTAACCTATTCGCCATTACTTTAGATATAACTTTATACACTGTGTTACAGAGAGCAATGGGGCAAAAATCATTGAAAGATATAATCTCTTCTTTCTTAGGGACCAGAGACATAAAAGTATTGTTAAAATATTTTAACACAAAGCCTTCCAACCTTGATTCCTACACAACCTCCCATAGCTCTTTAGCTAAAACATCCCATAATTTTTTAAAGAAAAGAGTTGGGAACCCATTCGGTCTGGGTGCCTTATCCCCACCCATACTGAAAAGAGCATATTTGACTTCTTCTAAAGTAACTGCCCTTGTGAGGACGGAGTTTTGGAGATCATAGACACATCTAGGGATTACATCCAAGATTTCATTTTCCCGCGTTGAATCTACCTAACTGTTATTGAAAGCTTTAGTGAAGAAACACACTACTTCTTTATAGATATCTTATTTTTTTGTAATCAAAGTGCCATTTTTATCTTGTATTGAAAATTTATTATTACTATTATATTATTTAATTTATCTTTAATTTATTACTAGCCTACCTTATTCTTCTTCCATTTCATCATTACATTCAATCTCATTTATATTATTTACACTAGCATATGAAGAATTTTTATTATCTTTTTATTTTTTCTTATCTATCTAATAATCTTTCATGTTCATGAATCTATCTAAATAGATATTTTAATATAAACATCTCAAAATATTATAAATATACATAAAAATTTAAAACACAACAAAATAAATAGATAAAAAGTTATTGAATATTAAAAAATTATATAAAAAATTAAACACCATTGACAATAATATAATATTTAAATTTATGAGCATATGCTAATGTGTTTAAAGTCTCGAGCAAGAATAGGGAAATCCATCTTGAATAATGGCAAATGATCCCATTGAAAGCGCTTTCAACTTTCTTGAACTAAAGAAGTGGCGTAATTTAGTGAACAACTTTACCAAACTCATATTATGATTTTCTTCCCACTTGCTTGACATGAACTTTTACGGGGACGTTATACTGGACTTCGATGGGGAAATGCAATTCTAGTCAATGTGTATGTCTTAAATTTATGGCTAACTGGCATGCATTACAAACGATTACAAAATAACTAACCATTCTTAGTGCAACAACTCTAACTGGTCGGATATTTCACTCCTGATAAGTCTATCTACTGCACTCAACAATAGGCAAAATAATAGTTTTGATTTCTTAAAAATAGGAAAAATAATAGTTCAATTTTCTAAAAAAAGGAGGCAAAATAATAGTTCATTTCACTTTAATAGTTCAATTTTTTTTAAAAAAAGGCAAAATAATAGTTCATTTCACTTTTCCTCAAAATTCGTCAATAACACACAACTTTTTAACCAATCATATTTGCAAAAAAATAAATTCTAATTTATAAAGTTAAATATTTTACAAGTTAACTTTGTAAAATTGAATTTTATTTTTTAACAAAAATAATTATTGATTTTGATTGGTTGATAAGATTAATATATTATTTTTGATTGAATGTCAACACGATAAGAACTCTCATCCTTAGTTGGAATTTTATTTGTAATCAAACATTTTGTTGCCCAAGCTACTTGGTCCCTATGAAAAGCCCTCCCCATCCTCTCAGCTAAAAAAAACATGGGACCCCCATTGGAGAGGCCACAAAGAACTACCTCTTTCCAATTGGATTTGAATTTTAACTCCAAAATCTAATAATTCTACATGTATTTTCTAAATGCAACCATTGCATCCCCAACACCAAATCTGTCTCACGTATGCCAATCACTGTAATGTCCCTGAAATTGCAACACTAAAATACAAAGATAACCAAACGTTGAAATGCAAATAAATAAATAAGATAAATAACTAAATTCATATTTTATATATATGTATTAACAAGTTAACATTATTATAATTATAACTATTATCATATAATATTATAAATATAAAAATAATATATATAAAAATAAAGCACAAAAAATACATATTATAATATAACAGTGATTATGTTTATGACGATAAGCCATAACATAAATCATAATTTGTGCAACAATGAGAAATAAGTCTATGTTTAAAGAAAAGCAGCGATATAATTCATTAATTAAGGGTAGCAATTACCCTTGACCCCAACAAAGGCATCGATTAAGGGAAGGGCGGTGAATCTTAAAAGGCGACACCATGTTCTCCCAGGCAGCAATTAAATAAACAACAATCAAAGGCAGAAAATTAAGGGAAATAGAGGAAGTTTAAGAGAATGAGTGATAGGTGGTAGCCATTCCATATTAAGGATAGCAATAGTAATAACCAAGACAACAATTATCTTTAGAACATATTCATAAATTAATCAAGCAGTGAAAAATGTGATAAAACAACACTTAGTAATAAAAGAATATTAAATTAACATTGGAGGCTTCAGGTCAATGATTAAGAGAATGGTTGTAACTCTTCAGAAAAGGAATTGACAATGAAAAGGTATGACTCCCAAGGAATAGAAGATATTTAAGGGTGTAAAGCTCGAAAAACACTCACATTCCAAATAAAGTATTTCCATGTTCATTATACATCATAAGTAAGGTAAGAGAGATAACATGTGTAAAATTAATATCCATAAGTACTCAAAGCAAATTTATTAAATGAATTACAAATTACATACACCAAAAGGGTGTAACAAATCATCTGTTTCAATGATACATCATCAAGTAGACATCAATAATTACATTCATGAAATAGAGTTACAATTTACAAATTGGCTAACAAGCCATACAAAAATGATATATGAAGTATATCCATAGCAAATAAAACCTCTGATCCTCATCCGCCTTGACACTACTGGTCTTCTTGCACTGAGTCCAAGAGTGCGGTTAAGAAACCTTTTTCGCCCAACCACGAAGTACATGACTTCCTCGGGTTTCTTCCTAACTTGAAGAAATCCCCGACCTTGCACAAGGAGCCTAGCAACCTAGAACAATAAAGCGGGAGGGAACTCTCGATGCATGCCTATTTTCTATATGCATTCCTATACTAGAAAACATATTTCCTGCAAACAGGATGTGGCAGAGACATATATAATATAAAAATTCTAGGCTTTTAATCCATTTATTTTAATGGTACATTGTTTGGCCAAGCATAAAGAAATTTATATTGTAGTTTATGAAAAAGCTAAACCACCATCTCGTTGTGCCCACATTCGGCATCCTGTCCTAGAAGTTTCCCATAAAAAGAAAATAACACATGATTTCATACAAAATTTCATAAAGTTCAAGTATTTACTAATTCAACATTTTACAAAAAAACACATTACATTTCCAAGTTTACCAATGGAATAATTCACAAGAAAAGAATTCTACATCTGATTTTTATGTTTCACAAAAGGCACAATTTAATCCAATCTCTATCACCTTAATGCGTATTTTCATATTTGTTTTCAATTATCCAATCAACTGTTTTAAATTTAAGTGGTTGAATCTAAAATATCAAATTTGTATTAGTTTGAAGAGAAATACTTCTACGTAGAAGAGTATACATTTTAAGAGTAAAATTTTTCCAATTACATAAACGCATATGCATACATATATATATATATATATATATGTGCATATATTTTGAGATAAAACAAGCTAAAAGAGAATTATATCACTTGAAAAACAGAAATATCTAGCATTCCAAATCAAATTATTCATCAAGCAGAATTAAACTTATTCTCATAGTTTCTATTTTTGCATTTGTATTGTATATATTAGTATTTATATATATATATATATATATATATATATGTATATATATACATTTATCTGTAAGTGTGTGTGTGTGTATATATATATTATATATGTATATGTATATGTATGTATATGTATATGTATATGTATATGTATATGTATATATATGTCTAGCTACTTCCAGACGTTTACATTTGTAAGAGAATAATCTATAGTACATATTTAACCAAAGCATATAAATGCACTTTATTAGAGAAATGTTTATATATATATATATAAATTTACCAAAATCAAAATTAAAATACAGATGGAATTATTCATATGCATGTTCAAGTTAAGGGTTGCATGTGCAAAGAGAGTGGGAGAGGGCATGGTTGAGGCCGATGGCCTCCCTATGGGAAGGCGCTGCCTATGAAGGGCATCGCCCTCTCCACAAGTCGTGTCCTGTGGAGGGCATTGCACTCACAACATTGTCCTTCTCCAATGGGGAGGATGCAGCTGGGGAAAACCCCTTCTCTCTTTAAAAATTCTTCCATCCCCCAAATAAAACAAAATAGTGGTTCAATACTGTAATTTGATTTCAATTTAATTTAGTAATATATTTATATGTACTTATATATATATATACAGTATAGTGTGTGTATATATATATATTTAAATATATTATACTATCACAATCTAAATCTATCACAATCTAAATCAAGTTTTAATTAAAAGAATCAAATGGAAATCTCCATTTTGGGCATAAATATGCAATACAAGAAGTTGCAAAATTATTTGTTTATATATATATATATATAAATATTCAATACCGAATATATATATACATATGTATATATATAAATGAATAGGATATGTATATATATAAATGAATAGGAATGAATGTACATATTGAATAGCTATGCTAATGAATTTCATACAACAAGCACTCAAATACAGTGATTATGCACAAATGCGTTCAAAAGAGATTCAATATTTTCACAGCACAGACAATTTTTCACACAATTTATAATTAAAATACATTAGAAGGGATTTAAAAACATGGAAATTGCTCTCAAGTTGAAGATCCTCTTCTTGTTTCCTCTTTTACTGTTTTGGATCTTCTGGAAATCGCTTTTTGAAGGTTTTTCCTCATCCTCTTCTTGTTTTTCCTGTATTCTCCCCTCTTCTTCTTGCCACCATTTAATTTTCTATGCCTCTAAAAACTCTACCCGACACCCATTCTTTTTTAGTTATTATTCTTGAAGAGAAAGATTAAGTTCAAGAAACCATATTGTGTTTTCATTCACGATTTTCCTTCCTCTTTAACCTAATCTTTAAAATCAAAACTAAAATTTATTTTTTTGCATGATAGTCATCTTTGATAATTAACAATAAAGAATTATATTTTAGTTGCAAACTAAATACTTGTCTTCAGTAAATAGTTAGAAAATACCATTTCTAAATAACAAAAGAAATATTTATCCTTAATAAGCAATAAAAAAATATTAGTTAATTACAAATAAGATATTTATTCCAAATAAATAATAAATAAATAAATTTAGTTGGGAATAAAATAGTTATTCTAATTAACAAAGCATTATCATGTATTTGCAAAAAATAAAATCTATAATTAAATTATAATTAAATTATTTTGTTCATTGTACTTTTATTTCATTGCTAATTAATTTAATTAACCATTTTATAATACAAACAATAAAACAGTCATCTAAGCTAAATGCTAAATGCATCTACATGACACTAGGTGCATGTGTGTGTGCGAGAGAACTATTCATGCTTTATCTTGCTAAGAAGCTAACCTCCTCTACCTTAGCCTCACTCTTGGTCTTCAACATTCCTGCAGCTTAGTACACTTAGGCACCCATTAATAGATTAGTAACCAAGAAAAATACAAATCAAAGGAATATACTGCATTAATCCGAAAATAATTATTCTATTTTGTATTGCTTTCAAAATAAAACTCAATTTAATACAATTTAACTTTTTCAAAATTAAAACACACATTTTCATATTTCATCTCACAAAACACTATATAATTCATTATTTACTTTACCACACACATATAGTCATATATCAGATCCAAATAAAACAGAAACAAAGCGCATCATAGTTCGAGACATGACATCCTTCCCCACTTGGAAGAGACATCATCTCGATGTCTTATTACAAAATATCCACACAATAGAGTCTTAAACATTCAATGTATCATAAGTCATAATATGCAAGAAAATAAAAACATGCTAAAATCTCAAATGAGGAAAAGATCTATCAATATCCTCAGTATTCTCCACCGAATATTGGTCCCACTGGACCCTATACTGCATAATATCACGGTTCTGCAACTTAACGTTGCACCTTTCCAGAATCTTGATGGGCTCCACTAGCACCGCCCCTAGATCTTGCACCTATAATGCATGCCAGTCAAGAACATGAGTAACATCTGGATGATGTGTCTTAAGCACAAACACATGGAAGACATTATGAATACGGGATAGATCTGGTGGTAGAGAAAGCCTATATACAACTGGATTAATGACTTCCAAACCTCAAAAGGCCCAACAAATCTAGGGGAAAGCTTATATTTCTTGCTGAAAGAGATTGAACTCTTCTACGGCCTAACTCTCAAGAAGACTCAATCTCCCACTGAGAACTGTCTAAAATTTTTGTTCCTGTCAGCAAAACTCTTATGGTGATCTAAAGCTTGTTTCAATTTTTCTTTTATGAGCTTCATCTGATCCTCCATCTCTCTCAACATCTTAGGACCAATAACAATCATGTCTTCCACCCTGTCCCAACTGATAGGTGTATGACATTTACGACCATACAAAGCCTTGAAAGGTGTCATCCCTAAAGAGGCATGATAGGATTTATTATATGTAAACTCCACTAAAGGTAAATACTCCTCCCACTTATGTTTTTGATCCATACAGTACATCTTGAGGAGGTCCTCTACTACCTGATGTATCCTCTTTGTTTGACTGTCGGTCTAAGGATGATAAGCAAAACTAAAATTCAATTTGGTTCCCAAAGAAGAATTCAATGTAGTCCAGAACCTAGAAATCATTTGAGTGTTACAATCTAGGATGATCATCTTTGGCACTCCATGCAATCAAAAAATCTCCTACACAAACTTCTTCCCTAATACCAAGGATCCATCCTTAAGGATCCTAGGGGTGAAGTGGGATACTTTCGTCAATTTATCTACCACAACCAAGATAACATCATGTCAATTCTTGGTCATAGGAAACCCCTAAATAAAATCCATAGTGATAACCTACCATTTATACTCTGGCACTCTATGTGGGTATAGAAGTCCCGCTGGATGTAGATGCGCAGCCTTACTCATTGGTATTCCAAACATCAGGCTACAAAAGAAGTAACATCTCTCTTAAGTCTTGGCCAAAAATATAATGGTCTTAGTCCCCTTTACCATTTTCGTCACACTGGGGTGCCCTGAGTACAGTGCATTATGAAATTATTCTAGCACCAGCTCCCTCAATCCTATTGCATTGGGAACATACATTCATCCTTGGAACCTCAAAATTCCATTGGTCTCAAACATATATCCAACATATCTATGATCTGATGGATCCTTCTCTAGGGCTTGTTTCACCCTTTCATGATGCTCATCTCCTAGCAAATCTTGAATCACCCATTGCCTAAAATTCAACCTTATGGTGACCATAGTTGCAAGATGTCTCCTCCTAATTAAGGCATCTGCTACTTTGTTTTCTTTTCCTTTAATGTACTCTATACCAAAATCATACTCACTCAAAAACTCCAACCATCATCTCTAACGAGCATTCAAGTTGGGTTGAGTAAAGATATACTGCAATCCTGCATGATCAGTTTTCAGCTCGAAAGGCTTCCCCAAAAGGTAGTGCCTCCACATTTGAAGAGTGTACACTATGGCAACCAACTCCAAATCATGTGGTACATAGTTCAATTCATTTTTTTCAGTTTCCTTGACTCGTATGCCACCACCTATCCATCCTGCATAAGAACTGCTCCTACACCCTCTCCTGAAGCATTTGTTGTCACTGTGAAGTGCCAATTTGGATCCAACACAATCAAGATAGGTATAGAAGTAAGTTTCTCTTTTAGCAATTGAAAATCCTTCTCAAATCTATCACTCCATTCAAATTTATTTTCTTTCTTTTGGAGTGCGGTGATGGGTGTTGTGATTGTTGAGAACCCCTAGACAAACTTTCTGTAATAACCAGCAAGCCCCATAAAGCTCTAGACTTTTGAAATATTTTGTACTGCTAGCCACTCCATGATTGCCTTAATCTTATCTATGTCCACAGCTATCCCATCAATTGAAATAACATGTCCCAAATAATGCACCTTATTTTGGTAGAAAGTGCATTTAGAAATCTTCCCATAAAGCTTATGATCCCTCAAATGCTGCAACATTATCCTCATATGTTTATCATGCTCTTCCTTAGATTTAGAATATATCAAGATATAGTCCAGAAAGACTAAGACAAAGTCATCTAGGCAATCTTGAAAGATGTTATTCATCAAATTCATAAAATTTACAAGGGCATTAGTTAGCCCGAATGGTAACACCATGAGTTCATAGTGCCCGTATCTTGTTTTGAAAGCAATTTTGAAAATATCATCATCCTTTATTCTTAGTTGATGGTAACCTGATCTGAAATAAATCTTCGAGAATACCTTAGCTCCTTTCATTTGATCGAATAGATCATCAATCCTAGGGAGTGGATACTTGTTTTTAATGGTAACCTTGTTAAGCATCCTATAATCAATGCACAGCCTTAAGGTCCCATCCTTCTTCTTTACAAATTGACAGGTGCTCCCCATGGAGACACACTTGGCCTTATGAAACCCTAGTCAAGCAACTCTTACACCTGGGCCTTCAGCTCCTACAATTCAATAGTATTCATCTTGTATGGTGCCTTATACTGAGGCTTAGCTCCAGGTATCAAGTCTATTGAGAAATCAAATACTCGCTTAGGAGGGAGTTCAATTAGCTCATCAAGAAAAACATCTTGAAATTCCTTCAAAATAGGATAATCATTAACTATCGACTCCAGACTATCAAGATCCCTTACCTTTATTACATAGATAGTGCATCCTTTTCTGTGAGCCTTCTTTAGTTGCATGGCAGAGATCTGTCTGAATTCTAAGAGCCTTTGAAACCATGAATTTCAACACAGTTACCCCGATCATGAAGACACCTCACTATTTTCTCTTCATAATCAACAAGGGCCTTATGTTTAGTAAGCCAAATTATTCCTAAGATTATGTCATATGACCCCAAAGGTGCTACATACAAATTAACTTGTGTTTCAAAACTAGGAAGCTCAAGTTTGCTACAGTCTAGGCATTGCTCCACTATCCTCTCTACCCGATTTCCATATTGAACCTTCCATGAATTAGCCATATATCTTGGTTTAACAAATAATTTAGAAATAACATGAGGTCATAAAAAACACTCAGTGGCTCTAGTATCAATTAAGATAGAAATAATACATCCAAAAAGTTTACCCGAAAGTTGGATTAGTGTAGCCTGGTAATCTGATTGGCGATTCTCAACCATCGCATGGATGTGATGTTGATTTTTGTTCTTTTGATTATTCAGTCTTTGAGGACATACACTGGCATAATGCTCATTGTTGCATGTATAACAACCTCCACATGGTTCTCTGGGTCTTTCCAAAACATCCCTCTTGTTAAAATTGTTATTATAGTAATTTACCCTCTTATTGTTGTTTTGATTTCCATCATGGCAATCCTTAGAATTATTTCCCCTCTTGAGATTCTTGATCTACATGTTATTATTGTTGCTCTGATTGTACTAATTCTAATTACTGTTATTTTGATTGTTCCCTTGAGACCTCTTGTTGCCATACTTAGCATCTATGCTTTTCTTGTCATTTTCAACCTATTGTAACTTATGTTCTTGCTTAGTAGCTTTCTCAAAAGCCTCATCCATGGTGGAATGATTATGAATATCCACTTCAGCTCCAATTTGAGGCCTAAGCCCTAGAATGAATTTACGAACCCAGAACCTCTCATCAAGCTAGTACTAGGGTACATATTTGAGCAAGTGGGAAAATATTTCCAAGTACTGAGTCACTTTCATTCCCCCTTGAGTGAGAGTCTGGAATTTAGTCATCTTTTTATCAAAATAGGACTGTGGCAACCACCTTTTTTTGAACAATTGCAGAAATTGTTCCCAAGTCACCTTACCATGCGAAAATTGTTTTTCTGCCTTTTCATTCTCCCACCAAGTGGCAGCTTCACCGGTGAGTTGATATGATCTCCATTTAGCCTTAGTCTCATTGGACAAATTTCGTAGGGCAAAATACTTCTCCATCTTAATTATCCATACTTCTACCCCATCACCAATTGTTTTACCATCAAATTTTGGTGGGGTGACCTTTTTGAGGCCCTTGCCTAACTCCTCAACCACTTTGCTTAGCTTATTTGATTTTTCTTCAATCTTAGGTTGTTCTACATTTGTATTTTATTCATTCCCACCAGAATTTGGCCCTTGTGGACCTCTGCGCCTTTCTTGCTCAAGGTTGTCAATCCTGGCCTCTTGTCGATTCAACAGGGCTAGAATATGATCCAACCTATCATTTGTATCACCACGGGATCCACCTCCATGATTCTCACGGTGATAAGTCCTAAAATCCATCAAAGTTACTCTGGAACACACAAAATTTAGCATAATTAGGCATAGGTCCTAGATTTTAACCTAGATGCTTTGATACCAAAATGTAAAGCTCAAAAAACACTCACATTCCAAATAAAGCATTTCCATGTTCATTGTACATTAGAAGTAAGGTAAGAGAGATAACATGTGTAAAATTAATATCCATAAGTGCTTAAAGAAAATTTATTAAATGAATTAAAAATTACATACACCAAAAGGGTGTAACAAATCATCTATTTCAATGATACAATATCAAGTATACATTAATAATTACATTCATGAAATAGAGTTACAATTTACAAATTGGCTAACAAGCCATACAAAAATGATATATGAAGTACATCCATAGCAAATAAAACCTCTGATCCTCATCTGCCTTGACACCACTGGTCTTCTTGCACTGAGGCCAAGAGTGAGGTTAAGGTGCCTTTTCCACCCAACCACGAAGCACATGACTTCCCTGGGTTTCTTCCTAACTCGAAGAAATCCCTGACCTTGCACAAGGAGCCTAGCAACCTAGAACAATAAAGTAGGAGGGAACTCTTGATGCATGCCTATTGCCTATATGCATTCCTATACTAGAAAACATATTTCCTACAAGCAAGATGTGGCAGAGACATATAATATAAAAATTATAGGCTTTTAATCCATCTATTTCAATGGTACATTGCTTGGCCAAGCATAAAGAAATTTAAATGGTAGTTTATGAAAAAGCTAAACCACTGTCTCTTTGTGCCCACATTCGGCATCCTAACTTGGAAGTTTCCCATAAAAAGAAAATAACACATGATTTCATACAAATTTCATAAAGTTCAAGTATTTACTAATTCAACATTTTTACAGAAAAACACATTACATTTCATAGTTTTCCAAAGGAATAATTCACAAGAAAATAATTCTACATCTGATTTTTATGTTTCACAAAAGGCACAATTTAATCCAATCTCTATCACCTTAATGTGTATTTTCATATTTGTTTTCAATTATCCAATCAGTTGTTTTAAATTTAAGTGGTTGAATCTAAAATATCAGATTTGTATTAGTTTGAAGAGAAATACTTCTAGGTAGAAGAGTATACATTTTAAGAGCAAAACTTATCCAATTACATAAATGCATATGCATGCATATATATATATATATATATATATATATATATTTACACATATATTCTGAGATAAAACAAGTTGAAACAAAATTATATCAATTGAAAAACAAAAATATCTAGCATTCCAAATCAGATTATTCATTGCAGAATTAAACTTATCCTCATAGTTTTTGTTTTTGTATTTGTATTGTATAAATTAGTATTTATATATATATGTATATATATACATTTTTCTATAAGTATATATATATCCATATATGTCTAGCTACTTCTAAACGTTTACATTTGTAAGAGAATAATCTACAGTACATATTTAACCAAAGCATATAAATGCATTTTATTAGAGAAATGTTTATATATATATATACATTTACCAAAATTAAAATTAAAATACAGATGGAATTATTCATACACAGGTTCAAGTTAAGGGTTGCATGTGCAAAGAGAGTGGGAGACGGCATGGTTGAGGCCAACGGCCTCCCTATGGGAAGGCGCTGCCTGTGAAGGGCAATGCCCTCTCCACAAGCCGTGACCTGTGGAGGGCGTTGCCCCCACAGCGCAATCCTTCCCAAATGGGGAGGACGCGGCTAGGGGAAACCCCTCTCTCTTTAATTATTCTTCCATCCCCCGAACAAAACAAAATGGCAGTTCAATATTGTAATTCGATTTCAATTTAATTTAGTAACATATGTATATGTGCTTATATATATATAGTGTGTGTATGTATATATATATATATATATATATATATATATTTAAATATATGATACTATCACAATATAAATCAAGTTTTAATTAAAATAATCAAACGAAAAATCTCCATTTTGGGCATAAATATGCAATACAGGAAGTTGCAGAATTATTTATATATATATATATATATATATATATATATATATATATATATATATATATATATATATATGCATATATATATATTCAATATTGAATATATATATATATATATATATATATTCATATATGTATGTATATATAAATGAATAGGAATGATTGTACAGATTGAATAGCTATGCTAATGAATTTCATACAACAAGCACTCAAATACAATGATTATGCACAAATGGGTTCAAAAGAGATTAAATCTTTTCATAGCACAGACAATTTTTCACACAATTTGTAATTGAAATACATTGGAAGGGATTTAAAAACCTAGAAATCGGTCTCAGGTTGAAGATCCTCTTCTTGCTTCCTCTTTTTTTATTTTGGATCTTCTGGAAATCGCTTTTTGAAGGCTTTTCCTCTTCTTCTTCTTGTTTTTCTTGTATTCTCCCCTTTTCTTCTTGCCACCATTTAATTTTCTATGCCTCTGAAAATTCTACCCGACACCCATTCTTTTTCAGTTATTGTTCTTGAAGAGAAAGATTAAGTTCAAGAAACCATATTGTGTTTTCATTCATGATTTTCCTTCCTTTGAAGATTTTTTTTGTTTTCCTTTAACCTAATCTTTAAAATAAAAAATAAAATATTTTCTTGCATGATATTCATCTTTGATAATTAATAATAAAGAAATTCTATTTTAGTTGCAAACTAAATACTTATCTTCAGTAAATAGTTAGAAAATACAATTTCTAAATAACAAAAGAAATATTTATCCTTAATAAGCAATAAAGAAATATTATTTAATTTCAAATCAGATATTTATTCCAAATAAATAATAAAGAAATTCCATTCAATTGAGAATAAAATAGTTATTCTAATTAACAAAGCATTATCATGTATTTGCAAAAAATAAAATCTATAATTAAATTATAATTAATTATTTTGTTTCATTATACTTTTATTTCATTGCTAATTAATTTAATTAACCATTTTATAATACAAACAATAAAATAGTCATCTAAGCTAAATGCTAAATGCATCTACATGACACTAGGTGCTTGTGTGTTGCAAGGGAACCATTCCTGCTTTACCCTACCAAGAAGCTAGCCTCCTCTACCTTAGCTTCACTCTTGGTCTTCAACATTCATGTAACTCAGTACACTCAAGCACACATTAATAGATTAGTATCTAGAAAAAATACAAATCAAAGCAATATACGACATTAATTTGAAAATCATTATTCTATTTTGCATTTCTTTCAAAATAAAACTCAATTTAATACAATATAACTTTTTCAAAATTAAAACACACATTTTCATATTTCTTCTCACATAACACCATATAATTAACTATTTACTCTACCACACACATATAGTCATATATTAGATCCAAATAAAATAGAACCAAAGTGCATCATATATAGTTCGAGACGTGACAAAGGGAGGTCAATCCATTTGCCAAAGGGTAGAGAGGAAGGCATTGGTATTTAGGAAAGAAAATATAAATAAATATATAAAACAATCTAGAATCTAGAAGAGCAACAGAGGATAAAGAATATGAAATAATCATCAGAAATACATTTTATAGTCAAGCCTTCAATATTGAATATACAGAGGGATATAATCCGCGTTGGAGAAAGATATAAGAAGATGGTAGCAATTAGCAGCCATTAAATATTATAAGTAATTCGCATTACATACATATAATACATAAATATGCATATATGTATATTATATATATAATATAATTATGCAATAATGAGGCTTGCAATAATTGTTAATCCTTATTAGTAATTATTCCATTGAAACTAATCTAGTTGATTCACTTAAGCAATATCTTTTGAATATTGGGAACAAATTGATTTAGAGAGAAGAAGACACATCGGCTGAACAAAAGAGGGATCAAACTAGCGATCACAAGGAACTTGTCTAGTCCACCATAGCAGGTTGACAATTATTATATATACAGGTATATATATATGTGTGTGTATATAGATAGATACTCAAGGTTATTTTCTGCCATTCATTATCTTACATCTGTATAAATATTGCCATGCATAATGAAAGAATATTTAATGTATGATTTCTTATGATATAATAGAAGATATGTTTCATTGTTTTGAACCCACCAAGTGCAGGAAGGGCCTAGGGTGTAAGAAAAAGGGGTAAATGAGGCTAGTAGGTAGCCAACTAGAGGGCACTTACATAGAGAGCCAAGTTACCCACTTATGGCCCCTGCCCAAATCCACAATGTGGCAAGTGTCTTTAGGGGGTTGGGACACTAATGGGGAAAGCAGATACAAGTCTCTAAGGGTGGTATACACCCTCTGAGGCCTTGTATATGGCTTCAGGTGGACCCATCATGTCCCTTCTCTCAAACCCTAACTTTCTTGCATTAATGATAATATTTGATGTGATGTAATTAGTAATTACCTAATTCTATTGATTATATATATACACATGCATATATTGTTCACATGGTAATTGCAAGATTCAAACCCAGGATTGCATTGTTAAAGAGATATTTATTAGGTAAGACGAACCCTAACCCTAATTTTCTGCAATTTGTGATCAATAGGAAAATTCTAGGGCAAGTCAGGAGAGGGACATTGCAGTGGTATCAAAGCATGTTCTTGCGATCCTGCGGGACATACCCACTTTAACCACCCTTCAAATAAAACTAACTATTCAACCTTCTTAAGTAGGCTAATAATGCATTTTTGTATGCGTATACCTTTCATGTGTATTAAGTGTATTCATGTGAATACTTTGCGACTTACCTGTATTGATGTATACTTTGTGACCTAAGTGTATTCATGCGAACACTTTACGACTTATGTGTATTCATATGTATACCTTCTGATTTACATGTATACTTTGTGACTTATGTGTATTCAAGTGTATACTTTGCAAACTTACGTGTGTTCATGTGAATACTTTGTGACTTATACTTAATGACTTACATGCATTCTTGTGACTTATGTGTATTCATGTGTATGCTTGGTGACTTCGTGTATTCATGTGTATATTTTGTGTCTTACATCTATTAATGTGACTTATGTGTATTTATATGTATGCTTCATGTATTATGTGTATTCACGTGTATGCTTCATGCTTCATGTATATACCTCATGTATTACATGTGTATGCTTCATGCCTTCTATGTATACTTCATGTATTATGTGTATTCACATGTATGGTTCATATTTCATGTGTATGCTTTGTGTATTCACATATGTTGATGGTGTTTTTATGCACTTCACAACACAGGTAATACGTAGGTGCATTACCTCTCTTGAAAGACAATCTTCCACAATCAAATTGCAAAACACTATCCCAAGGTCTCTCGGATGTCAAGTCATGATGATGCTTGGAATATATCAGTTGTTTGATGTGATTTTTTTGGAATCACAAGGTAGTCTTACGTGGTTTAAAGTTGTGGGAGAATTGGTTCAACGAATAGAGTTCTTCAAATATGAAATTACTGCACTTCGTTGTAGGCTCGAACAACAATCTTGGACTCCATTGTTTCGTCAGATTTGGCTTTACAATGTGCAATGAAACTTAGCACAAATTGTTTCTAAAAAAAAGAGGGAAAAAGGGCGAGAAAGAAGGATGGTTCCTGGACCTGCAACTACCGATGAACAGTGATCATGGAGGTTCCTGCTGTGGACAGTTTCCTTAAACAAAATTTCACTTAATCTAAATTCTCACAATGTCATGAAATCTATGTTATCTTCTAAGGACTGCAGATATTCATCATTCATTCGCCATGTAAATGTGAACAAAGACAAAGTTTAATGAGCAACTATGAAATTATAGTCTAGGCTAACTTTACATAGTCATTTACCAGCAGCAAATGACCAAAAGTATGGACAAGGAAAGCATACACACAGCATAAATCTTCAAAACCAAAGACAACATACTAAATCCACTACAGCTAACTAAAGGAAACCATAATAGCAAAGTACTTTGAAATAAAGTTTTAACTAAGGGGAGAAGAATCATGAAACATGTAGAGAAACCCATAAATACACCAAGAAATGACTGTATTTTCTATTATAATTTCTGCAGCATGTCTTTACAACAACTCAACTATCTTAAAATGAGAGGAGGAGAGACCTATTTATAATTTTCAAAAAGCAAAATGAGTGGCCAAGATTTAATTCTATTGTGTGGCCAAGATTCACTTTACACTAGGGTTTCACCTACCCCCAAATATATTTCATTTACAAAACATTTTTTAATCTTTTGCCTATTTCGTCATCTAGTGACAACACTATAGCAATTTTGTCCTATAGCTATTTACTCTTTGTTGTAGCTATTCTTTGAGGAATTCTTCATCGATGACTGGGTTGCCTTCGTGCTTCTTCAACGCTGCATACTCCATAAAGCTCAAGATCAATGGCTGGAACTTGTCCAACTCCATGATATCAGTTGATAGCTCCATTCCTGGGAGTTGTTAACGAGCTTTTTCTAGTCATCATCGTATTTGGCAGCATTATCTCTAAAAAGTTATGACTGCGCGAAGGCTCGGGCTGCAAAACTCATGAAGTCTGTGGTAACCTCAACTGACATCCCCTCTTCCATGTTCTTTAAGAAGTGGGGCTCTATGCTCTCTGGATTAATCTCGACAGCGGGCAGCTCGTACCCTATCATTAACTTGAGGTACCGAGCGCACTCTTCCCTCGTCTCCCTAGCCCATTCGATATCTGGAACTACCTGTTCCAAAATTTGCTCCAGCTTTCCTTTTCGATGGTCAAAGTCTCGCTTCCATACATCCACTAACTAGTGGTCATCATCCTTGAGGGCAAGGTTCTTCTCCCAAACCTCGCTTGGTAATGCAAGTATAGCCTCAATTTTCGGGTAGGTTGCTCTATATTTTCTTGGAAACTCCTCACAGACCTGCCTTGTACCCTCAAGGGTTCTTTGTACTTATAAGAACTTATTAGTTGTCCAGACAGCCAAGTTGATACCCATGTTTCCCATGTCTAAGACCTGTCGAAACCAATTTTCTGTAGTCTTATCCAAGTTCCTTCTCTTCTCTAATTTATTGATCTACTCTTGAGATAGCAATTGAGGCGGGGTCGATGACGTCGTGGGCTGCTCATTTGGGGATGACCACTATTGAATATAAGCCATTAGATCGACCACTTGTTCTTTGAGTTCTTCCTTAGAAACCTTATCCTGCTAGATAAGATGCACCACCGTGGCGACTGATTCTTGGAGGTGATCGACCTTTTGCTCCCTTGTGGCTACTCCCAAGTCAATGATGGAGACGTTATAAATTATTCCTTGTTCTCCAACCACTAGCGCCGCTACTTGTACCACCCTAGATCCTGAGGCATCCATGGTTATCTTTGATCTGATCTTTGGATTTTTCTCTTTCTTGGTGCTTATTTGTGCTCTGGCCAAAATGGCTTCCAGCCTTGCCTTAAGATCTTTTAGGGTGGGAGTCTTTTGCTTGAACTACCTCTCCAGCCAATCGGGTACTTGGGGCTCTTCCCTAGGTAATTCACCTTGATTCTTGATGCCCTCCTTCTCAAGTTCAATGACTTTGACAACAAGAGCACTCTTCTCAGTTCTTGCATCCCTCTTCTCCTCATCAGAGTCTTGTTCGAGCGTTATATACTTAGTGGGAGACTTGGTATGCAACCTCTCATTGGAGGGATCCTCCATTTCAACACCCTTTTCTTCTACATCTTGGCCTTGTTCATGTTCCTCGGGCTTCTCCTCTTGCTCATCTTCATGGAGGGATGCCTCCTCATCATGTTCTAGGGTTTGGCCACACCCCTCAGTTGGAAACCTACTCCCTTCACTCTCTGGAGCAGCAATTTCCTCTTCATGTGCAAGCCGATCCTCGGCCTACTTATCCTCAATCATTTAAGTTGCTTTCCCCACTCTACTTTGAGTTCGGGGTCATTTGTTTCCCTGATTAGTTCAACATCCAACTCCTCGCTGCTCTCACTGGAGGACTCATAGGCTACCTCATCTATCTCTCGACGTTCAAATAGTGGATGCTCGTGGTACTCAAATTCTTCATCCTCTGGCCTCTTCGCAACCTCTAGCTGTCATCGTTGAAGTTCATCAGATATCTGCATTGTTGCCTCCATTCTTGGTGGTTCAGAAGGTGGAGGGAGAGATGGAGCATGGGCCATAGCCTGAGCTATTGCAGCTTGCACCACCGGATTAGTAAGCATCCCCAAAAGCTCGAATGGCACATTTTGCATGTACTTCACAAAGGATTCTAGGAGACTAAGGGTAGGCATCATAGCAACAGAAATGGAGGGAAGGGAAGGAGACATAGAGGAAGAGGAGACCGACAAGGTCGTGGCAAAGGATGAATCCATGGGAATAATCTACATGATTGGAGAGGTGGAATCAAGGTGGATAGAAATGTCCACCGCAGGCAAGGAGGAAGCGGAAACGACAAGTGAAGCATACGGGGTAGCATCAACAGTAGTAGCAGTGGCAATTGCGGTAGATGGAGACCTTGGTGGGTTAGATCCTTCTCCCCCTTGCCCGAGGAGCGGACCTCTGGATATTTCAGTCGTCTCCACGGCCCCAGTTGTTTTTCTTTGTTTCTTGGGCGGCTCGCCCTCTGATGCCTTGTGGGCATAACCCTTTGGTTTGGGCAATTTCTCACTGGCTTCTTTTCTCTTCTTGGTTTTGATTCATGGTGGGGTTTTGGATGTTTCCCCGGTTGTAGTGGCAGCTACCCCACTATCAGAGCCACTTGGTTCACTTTCTAGTCCCTTAAATGTTAAGGCGACTCCTTGCTATTTCAATCGGGCTACCTGTTGGTCGATCCATGTCTTTTTTCGGATCTCGACGGGCTTAGTGAGTACGTCGAGGTCGTCAAGCTCTCACTCATTCTAGTCAATCGCAGGCAGTGGCAAATTGGCGACAACATCATATCCTGGATCAATCATCGTGTCCTCATCCTCTTCAAGCTAATCAGGAACCGGGCACAAATTTATTCTCTGCACGTAAAGATCAGTCATACGCATGTAGTGTCGCAGCCGCACTTCAAGATCATCTTTACAATTAACCCAGAAATCTTCTATGTTGTGGAGGTGGGCATACTCCCGTCCCAGTGCCTTTTTGATATGTTTGTATGGGTCCATTCGAGGCCGAGTTGTATATTGTTGGAAGTGGTATTCGGCCAACTCCCTTTCTGAGTACCCCGCACACTAGGAGGTATGAATCTTGTACATCCCTTGGCTAAGCCCAATGGGGTAAGGTGTACCCGCTAGATGCTTGTTGCTCAAGATATTATGGATGTGCCATAGTTGCCAAGTCAGCTCTAATAGTATAATCTGGTCATTAGGGTACCAGGGCAACTTTTTTGGTCTTTCTGTGAATCCTTGGGCATAGATGTATGTGAACCTTGCAATTGTATGTATAGGAAGGTGTATTGCCTGAGGATGGCTCTAGCATTGTGTGAAACTCTTCTCTAAAAGTCACCTCCCAGAGATCGAATGATGTGGGCGATGAATGCATCATTCACCTTCCAATAATCCCTTTTGATGTTTTTGTACTGCAATTGAGGGTATTTATCATAAGGTTTGAGCTCCACCCCCGATGTCTCACTAGGTACCGTAGTCAATCCATGATAGTGTCGTCGATCTGCGAAGGAGTATACCAGGTAGGATATCATGTAGAACTTGGAGGTCTTCTTCACCATTGTAAACTGTTCATGGAAATAATCACTAATTATCTCCCCCCAATAGAAGGTGGTGTCGTCACCGCAGAGAATCTACTCCACAAAATAGAACATCCATTCCTGGAAGAAGGCCGCAGCAGGAAGACCCATCACTCAACTTAGCAAGGTCACGAGGTCATGGTAATCCTCAAAGAAATCATTGTGAAAAAGCTCTTGAGGGAGCTTACCGACACTACCCCGCTTGTCCTTCAACCAATACTGATTGATTAGTTTCTTACACCTCAACGGATCCTGCTCTCATAGCTATTTGCATTCTTCCATGGTGGGGGTCTCCATGCTCTTAAAAGCAGGAATGTGGAAAGTTGTCGTTATACCCGATGGGGAGATATCTGTAAGGATATTCCCATCCCAATCCACTATAGTTTGGGTCTCAAGTTGGTATGCCTCTATGCACGCCATTACCGATTTCGGGGTCACCAGGGTTGACGGGAAGCCTACAGCTTTGGCAATTCTGCTGCTCCTTATCAACCTTGCATTTTCTATCTTGGGGTTCACCCTGACTCTCTGTATAAATTCATTAACATCAACCTAGCCGATATTGGTATCTGTGAAATCTCTCCATAGAGTGGTGACTCTGGATTGTAAGGGGACCCCTTGAAAATTGTACTTCATCAAATCCTTATCCTCCTTGCCTCGAGGTTTTTTGGCTATTCCTTTCCCCTTCTCCTTGGAGGCACCAGAAATCTTTGCACCGGATTCCATAAATCCTGCACAAAAGACGTGAATCAATAACATCAAACATGAAAAAATGGCCCCGAACAAGTCGCTGCACATCAAGGTTAGCCTCACAATCATCATTCATATTGGATAATAGCATAAAATTTGATAAAACATCCTTTAGAAATCAAGGCAGGCAACCCAGGTTCCCAGGGCCGGTATTCCCTTGGCAAAATGTCGTTTGGAAGGGAAAATTGGGGATGGAACTCTCAAAGGTGTTTCCCGGTGTTGGATTTGGTCAAATGAGGGTTGGCGTGAAGGAAGACCTAATTTTAGCAAGTGGATCTAAATCCATTTTGGATTTGGAAGTCATTTGAGCCTTCATTTAGGAGTTCGTGCATCAGCTGCAGGACGACCGCTGGAAACGGTGCAGGGGAGACAAAACTCCGAAGCTCGGACCGTCGTCATCGGGAAGCGGTCACGGGTCAGCCATTTGGGGAGGCGAAATGCAAGAGGCAATCCAGGAGGGGAATTTCAGAAGAAAATCTTCAGAGACAAATTTTAGGAGTTCTCGGAGCATAGCAACAAACAGATGGTCGGGTCCCAGAGGTCGGAAAGTTGTTTTGAATTCACCATGTAAAATGGGGCCAGTTGAGCGGAATCCCGGAAGTGGAATTTCGGGGGTCAGGGTTTGAATATACTTTGGGCTTAGGTTCTTCATTAGGATTTTTCACAAGGCGAAACGGGGATCGGGGTTCGGGACTCGGAAAAATGTCCTGGGACGACTGTGTAAAACGGCAAAAGTGACACAAAATTTCGGGAATGGAATTTCGAAGGTCGGGGTCCTGGTGAGTTTTGATTTTGGTTGCTCCCATAGAATTTGGAATCGGGCTTCATGCGGTCGGGGTCTGAGGTCCGGAAAGACGCTCAAGACAGGTCGTCAGAACAGTGAAATCAACACAGAATTTCGTGAATGGAACTTCGAGTATCGAATCCCAAGGACAATTTTGCTTCTTTGTCAATTTTTTATTTTTTCTAAGTTTTGACATGGACTTCGTAGGGCCGAGATCCGAGAGTCGAAAAGATGCTCAGGGGAGGTCGTTTAGAATGACGAGGACACAACGGAAACCCGCGAGGGGAAATCTGGAGGCTAGGATTCAGGACGAGCTTGGCCGCATGAAGTTTGAAGTTTTAAGTTTGAGTTTTACACGAACAGCCATGGGAAGGTCCGAGCCTGGGAGACCCCAGCGACTGTTCCGAAGAACGGCGACGAGGAGGTCCAACTCCGGTTTGAATTATGACTTCTCAAATGATTGATTTTTCACATTTTAAAATGTGGGTTTTTAGGGGAGGGTACTTATCTACCAGATTATAACCCTGTTTTACATTTTTACATCGTTTTAACCTCAGAATTTTGATGAAAAAGATAACGAGGTGTTTGGATAGCAGATGTACCTTGAAATCTCGAAGAAGAATGTTATTAGCCGCGCAAAGAACGTCGAAAAAAGAGCTCGGATTCAGGGGCTGAAAATGTCGGATGCTTCGGAGCTCTGCAAATTTCTATTACTTCAATCGCGTGAAAATGATAGCCAGAAATCTGATTTTATAGCCAAAACTGTCATTAACACCGCAATTAATTCCTTCATACAGCAGCTAGAGAGTTGGCGAGTTCAAATCTCATAGGCGATGGTGGGCGACTCAAAGTCTGGTGGCCAGAAAGATGTCCAGTCACAGTCGTGAAGAACGGTGAAGTCAACACGAAATTCTGTGAACAAAAATCCGAGATCCAGGGTTCAGGGTCCGAAAAGACGTTGGGCATCGGACGCCAGCAACAACAAACCCAAAACGGAAATCTAAAGAAGGAAATCCAAGGGTCTAGACTTGGAAGGGGCCACGGACGCCCGAAGGGCATTCTGACAAGGAAAACCCGAATTGACCTTAGATTTAACATTTTTTAAAGGGGTCAAGTTTGGTCAAACTTAGTATGTGACTTTGAAGGGTGAGTTGACCTATTGGGCACAAAAATGGACATGCAAAATGAGGCAAATCCAAAAGGGCCCTGCAATCAAAAAGAGGGAAGAGAGGGTCCCCGTTCCGAATGGGGCGTGTGTGCAACAAGCACAACAAATGGTGACTCCGTTGGGAGAACGCTCCTAGCGTTCTAGAGATAAATATTCATTTTGAATCTATGATCTCTAGTTTCGCAGACCAAAGCTGACTTTCAAAGCGAAACTAAGAACAATTTAAGGAAGGCAGGATTGAATCAAACTACAACATCATCATGGAGGTGTGTGCATGGTGAGTTCATTTCCTTTCCTCGGAAAGAGCATGAGTAGCCACTGGTTGGGAGAGATAAGCTACTTAGTTCATCTAACCCCAAAAGTAACCTAGACATTGCTTTATTGCCAGTCAGGCATCCATAGTCCTGATGGATTTGTCGCTCTGACCCCATGAACATAGCTCTTCTGCCAACCAGGCATCCATAGCCTCGGTAGAGATATTCGCACACCCATACGGTTGTTATTTTCACTTTGTTTATTCCTTTAATTTGATATTTCTTTTTAGCACCTTTTCTTTTCTTTCTGTTCAACCGCGTAAGCAATGAAGCTCACAATGGGCTTGAGAATCGTAGTGGTCACTAGAGCAGACTTTAGATTTTTCACTTATCCCTTCTTCCCAGTAGTCACCTTACCATTCTTTGGAAACATTAAAATATGTTTTTGTGTGTTCCATGAAAAATGCAGGGGATTCAAGCGGATAGCCATCCTAGGTTAGTTCAGAGTTCGAAAGTTGAAAACCGACGCTTAGGGGCTTTCAGAGGTTAGCAATAGGGAATGAAGCCTTATCTAGAGAACAACACAAGACCAGACAGTAGGGCCAACCATTTGTCGAGCCAAGCACGGCCACCACAGCAGAACCGGAAGGCTCTTCCAAGATCAAGACCAAAATAGTCGAGATAGCGAGCAAAATCGAAGGACAAAGCAAGAAACCTATTCTAACCTATGTACAGGTATTTACATAGATAGCTCCCAAAAGAGCTCGGGCCTAGAAGTAATGTTTGAGGTGCTGTCTGTTGACAGGAAATGAGACGTCTTCACCAGTGAGAGTCTTTAGGCGGAAGGCATTATCTCCAAGGAGTTCAACAATCTGAAAGGGGCCAAGTCAAAGCTTGTTGAATTTGTTGTGTCCCCCTTTCTTTTTATGGGCCCTGTCCCAGTAAAGAACTAGATCAGAAATGCAGAAGGCCTTAACTTTGGCTCGGCGGTCGAACCACCTTTTGACTATGCCCTGATGTTTGGCAAAATTTTATATTGCACGGTCTCATACATCTTCAAGGTGTAGCAGCTCAGCGAGGCAAGCTTCTCTGCGGTCTCCTCCTTCATAAAAGTCATTGACAAATTGGAGGGTAGGGATTTTCAAATGTATGGAAAAAACAGGCTCTAAGCCATAGACTAGATGGTATGGAGAATCTTCAAGGGCAGCCTTGTGACAAGTGCGATCCGCTCACAGGGTGAAATGGAGTTGGGTATACCAATCCTTGGGATTCCTATCTAGCAGCTTCTTGATCACCGTGATCAAGTTCTTGTTGGTGGACTCAGCAAGGTCATTGCCTTGAGGGTAATAATTAGATGAAAATCTGAGGGTGATGTCATAGTCAAAGGCCCAACTTGTGAATTTCAATGAAGAAAACACAGGGCCGTTATCGCATATTAGAGCATATGGGCAACCAAAATGATTTAAAATGAAACTTTCTAAGAAATTAGTTACGACTTCAGTTGTACATTGCCAACAAGTTATTGCTTCTATCCATCTAGTGTAGTAATCAAAAGCGATTAGAATGTACCTGTGTCCAGCAGATGATGGAGGGCTTACCAAACCAATGAAGTTGAGACCCCATTACGCGAAAGGCCTTACCTCCAAAATAGGTTGCAATGGGACAGCAGCGTTCCTTTCTCTAGCGGCAGCAGTCTGGCATATGTGATAAGTACGAACATGACCGTGGGCATCCTTGAAAATGGTGGGCCAATAGTACCCAACTCTCAATATCTGGTGTGTAGTTGATAGACCTGAACCATGACCAGTCCTGAACTTGTCATAGAATTCCTTAAAAACATGATCAACTTCCTCCTTACCTACGCATCTCAAATAGATACCTTCATGATTCTTTTTGTACAATATGGCGCCCTATACCATAAAGCTACTACTTTTCAATCTGAGGTCTCACCTTTGGACTCCTTGCAGATGAGGTTGACATCTATTATGTAGCAGGTAGTACACTATGTCGTACCACTCCCCTGGGAAGACATCCTCCAACTGGTACTGTTGTATCGTGAGTTTAGGCCCAACATCAATAACTACCTCTGACATGGTTCGGGCCAGTGCCTATTCTCTTACCAACTTCATCGGTTGGATTTCCATGTCATACTCCTGTAGTAATGTGATCCATTTTTCCCTTCGTTCCTCTAACTTGTTCTGCATAAGTAATGTTTTCACTGCGGATCGGGAACTATAGAAAACACCTTATTGCATAAGATATAATGTCGGAACTTCTTGATTCCCTTAACAAGGGCATAAGCCTATTTTTCAACATTATGATACCGTAGTTCGACATCCTTCAGGGGGGCACTCATGAAGGCGATCGGATGCTTGCTCCCCTCGTCATCCTTTTGTGTCAAGATGTTGGCACATGAGTGATCTGAAGCAAATGAGTAAATGTAGAAGGGTTTCAAGTAATTGGGGCTAACCAGTACAGGGGCATCAGCGATTGCTTTCTTGATTTCCCTGAAAGCCTGTTTCGCTTTGGGAGTCCACTCAACCTTAGTGCCCTGTTTTAGCATGGCATTGAGCGGTTTGACTATTTCCGCGAAGCCAGTGATGAATTTGCGGACAAAGTTAATCTTTCCAAAAAAAGATTTTAATTCCTTCTTACTGCCTGACAACTGTATTTTCATAATGGATTGGATATGTTCGGGATCAATAGAAATTCCCCGCTTTGACAAGACATGTCCAAGGAGCTTCCCCTCAGCGACCCCAAAGATGCACTTCCTCGTGTTAAGGGAAACTCTGAATGTGCGACACCTTTCAAAGACCTTGCATAAGTCAGCGATGTGATTACCCCATTGTTTTGAAAATACTGTTAAATCATCCATGTAGATGATTATGAATTTGCCTATTAGGTCCTTGAATGCAATATCCATGGCGCACTGGAAAGTGGCGCCAGCGTTGATTAGCCTGAACGATATTCTTCTATACGTGAAAGTTTCCCACTTGGTGGTGAATGTATCTTGTGTTAGTCTTCGTACTGCACCATGATCTAGTTATATCCTGAATATCCATCCAAAAAGGACATCATCTGGGAGCCATTTACTACGTGTAACACCTTGTCCAATGAGGGTACAGGATAGTTGTCCTACTCTGAGGCCCGGTTTAGATTGCGAAAGTCCACGCATAATCTGATTTCCTTGTTTTTCTTTCTGACAAGAACCAAATTCGCTACCCATGTGGAGTGTCTAACTGGAAAGATGATCTTGGCTAACATCAACTTTTGTACTTCCTTGTATATTACTGGTTCCAATAAAGCATTGACAGGTCATTGCCACTACCGGAACAGCTTCGCATCTGGTCTGAGAGGGATAGTGTGCGTAATGATCGACGTGTCATATGTCTTGAGATCGTCATAGCTCCAGGTGATGACGTCGTGATACTTTTATAAAGCCTCAATTATCCCTTTTATTTCTTCATGGGTGCACACCTTACCTATGAACATGTTCTTGGCATTTCCAACCATCCCTAGATTGTAAGTGTCACATTGGCCACTGATGGTATCGTTCTTAGCTTGTTGATCTTGGTCTCTGATCTGATCAAGGTCAAAGATACACTCTAATTGAACCATTCCCCTGGGGATGGTGTTGGTCTTCGGGTTGATAATCCATTCTATATCCAGGTCCACCTCTTGGGGTTCGACCTCATCGATTATCTACGTAGCAAACACATCCGAACTAGTGATGAAATCCAGGATATATTTTTCGTCGTTGAATACCTGAAAATTAGCTACATTATTCGACACTGACAGGACGGAGGTGAGTTCCACCGTGAATCTTCTAAGGCTTGATAGGGACAATGGTTGTAAAGTGCTTGCCACCTACACCAGGGCGTTGGCAGTATGATTCTGAGCGCGTGGAATCAATTGGATGTTGAATGCATCTAGCCCTTCCAACAGATCCCATACGCGATGTCAATAGTTAGCGACTCTTCGATCATAGTAGGAATACAACTTCTTGACCTGTTTTACAACTAACTCTGAATCTCTATACACTTGGAGCATTTGGACATCCTTCCTTAATGCCATTAAGAGGCCTAAGACCAAGGCTTCATACTCTGCTACGTTATTAGTACAATAAAACTGAAGCCTATGAGCAGCAACGTATGACTTACCTTTGGGACTGATCAATTCAAAACCTACCCCAGCTCCGTGCTTGGATTTAGATCCATCAAAGTGCAATGTCCAAAAGCCAGGAGAATCCTTGGACATAGCACCGGTAGCCTTGATGTCCACCTTCAATGGAGGCTTCATTTCAGTAACTATTTTAGGAGGTGCAGGGACGGAAAGTGTCTGTTCGGGTGGTGCAGATCCTCTTTTCTCCATTAGAGTAGCCTATTTCCTAACATGCTCAACTATTGTTTGACACAGGAAGCAGTCAAATTCTGAGTGAGCAAGAGCTCCTAAAAGTTCATTCTAGTTCCCAGGTTAAGTTGGTCCTGAACACATTTTTCCATAAAATCTTGGAAACCATCGAGCAGTCCCCGAGTGTCATTCTCTCCTAGTTCTTCATCATCAGATTCGATGAGCACTTCAGTGCTCTGAGAAATATTGGCCAAATTAGCAGGTGGGTTGCATAGCACAAGGAAAACCTCGCTCGTTCCTTCATCTTCAGGGTATTCCTGTTCATTCCGATATGACACTGGGGAATAATTTCCCAAACCTGTTTCGGCATACAACACCTCATTCATGTTGTTATACTCACTGATCATAAATCTCATTTGTGGCTCCTGATCGATCCTGATTTGATTCGACATTCCTTTCCATGGTAGCCACATATGCGAGTAATCGATCGCGACATATCCGTTCAATGCCCTCATGATATCCCTTCCTAGGATTATATCGTATGTAGCTGGGATATCGACCACTTGTATGTTAATGGTTTGTTGGATTCGGGGATCAGCAACGACTTGCATAGGTATTCTGTTAATTTCCCTCACTATGTTGATTTCAATTTTGTCAAGTTGTGTTACTTTTCGCCCAAAGGGAGTTAGCGTTATTTCAAGTGCCTTGCACATGCTCAGGGGCATAACATTGGTCGAGGCTCTTGAATCAAGCAAGCAATTGTGGAGGTTCTTCTCGAACATGTAGATGGTGGTTAGAAGGGAGGAGTTTTGAATTTCTCCTTAAACAACCCTCCGTAAATGTCCACCTGAGCGACCTAGCCCTTATCTTTCTCGTTGCTTAAGGTTTGTGACTGATTGGCCACCCTGTCGCGCTGCTTGTTTGGTTGCTGACCCACTAGCGGGTCAGCCTTGCCGTTGAAAATCTACTTGACGACCGGCTCATTTTGTTGATCACCAAAAGAAACCTTCTTTATTGGAGCTTCTTGAGTTGACCCCTGTAGCGGAGTGCCATTTATCATTCTGAAAAAGGCGTTCTTAATGGTAATTACCTTTAAAAGTTCAAATTCTGACACGTTCAACTTTACTTTTTTAAAATTTTCAGCAATATACTCCCCCATCTGCTCAATTTCTTGATCACATGACACATTTTGGGAGGAGGTTGGCTTTGGCCACTGTTTTGTTGTTTATTTATGGTGAGGTGCCACATGGGTGTATGGGGAAAACTCGGGTTATTATTTGCATTCGGATCGAGAGGGGTGTTGAAATTGTTCGATGGAGTGGAGGTCATAAAAGGACCTCCAGCATGAGCACTAGCTTATCTATTTCTTAGATTGTAAGGGGTGGTTCGTTGGTGAAACATTTGAACCTCATCCTCCCTAGGCTCTTCTTTGTCATCTTTGAGACCATTATCTACTGAATCAAAAATTTGAGCTAGAGGACTTTCAGAACTTACCTTTTTTTTCGTATTGTTGTTGTTCGAATCAGCACCCTCCAGTTCAGGTGTGTTACATTCTACCTTTGGGAAGGGAGCCTGGTTTAGCACCAACACCGAGGAATCGTATGGATTAGACGGGACAATATCTCTGCATCCCGAATTGTCGACTGCATTCTAAACTTCTACTTGGAAAATCTTGACGGCAGTTTAGAATTCTGGACAATCTAGTTCTGAATGGTGACTCATTTTGTGAATGCGACACTAACCAAATAAAGCAGCCTCCGCCAAGTACACTTTGTTTGTTGGGTTTTCATTGTCGTTGTTGTTGGGTTGATCAAGAGGCATGGGAACGCTGCCATTATTGGGGCATGTATTCCATGTCTGATTTTGCCTTTGGAAGGGCCTTCTATCGAAGTTCTGATTTGAGTTCTGATTTCTGTCATAATTCTGCTTCGACGACGTGCTAGCATCTCGATTGTCCTGATTTTCATGATGATCTCGATTTTCCCTATTAAGGTTGGCCTAGATGCTCTTTTGCGACGCCTACAACTAGTTGTTCTGATTCCTTAGGTGCGTCATTTTGGTTGAAATTTTCTTGATCATTTATGTGAGCTCGTCGATTCTATCATTTTCAGCATTGTTTGGTTGCGGCGCGATGTTCTGAAGGAACAGAGGTTGTGCCACCGGTTGGTTTTGATGAGCGAGTGGGAATTCTACTACTTGAAGGTACGTAGGCACCTAAGATTGTTGAGGATGCGACTATTGTTGCTGGGGCAGTAGGTAGTGAGGTATTGGATATGCCTGGTTCATTGGCTGCCTTGGGTGCGAAACCAGAGGTAGCTGTGGCACTGGATTCCGCAAGGGCGTCTGATGCTGCAAGGCTTGCGTGAATCCCTGAATCTACGTCAGATGCGTGATTTTTCCAAGAGAAGGAAGTGGATCGAATATGTTCTATCCCAAATCCATGCTGGCGATAATGGATTTTGAGTATGCATCGACCAACCTCGCTGGTGGTGGTCTCATTCTTTTCACTAGGGCCGAAGTGAGATTATCCAATGCTGCATAATAAACAGGCAGGATAGCAGCATCATTGAAAACGTACGGGGCCTGTAGCCAAGTGTACGCTCTCTGGCAGCGATCATTGAACGAGTTGATCAGTTCATTGATTTCCCTTTGAACCGACATGAAGTGTCGATACGAATTGGCGGGGCTGATTGGGGTCTTGAACTTCTGCAGAAACACATTCTTTAGAAGATCCCATGTGTTAATAGTTCCGGTTGGAAAATTGGCATACCAGTAGAAGGCCTCCTCCCCTAAGGAGTAGGGAAAGAGCCTGCAGGCCACATCTTTGTATATGATCTGCATAGTCTTCAAGGCAATTTCAAAAATCTTAATATTCTCCTCAACTATCCTCTATGGATCCCGAGAGTTGAATTTCATGTAGAAATTCTCAGGATTCTTCAACATATCATGGTAGAGGTTGAAGGTGAGAGGAGACGGGTTATTACCCAGCCACGCCATTGGAAAGGGTGGTGGAGGTGGTTGCGCCAGATTGGTCTATAACTATGACGAGACGACAACAACTGGGGAGGCAGCAGCAGGGCTGGTCACTATGTTTGGTTGAATGACAACATTCAGCCTAGACGGAGAGGTAACCAGGAAATCTGTATGGATTAGATGAGTGGAAGGTGGTGCTATCAGTGAAGATGAAGGAGATGGACGTAAAAGAGCAGCGAGCTATTTTGGCGAATCGGTGATGGATGGTTCCCCTCATTTAGCTCTCTTAGCTTGGACAGGGGGTTGTAATTCTTGAAACTCTCCATTGTTTGGTGTAGACCTTAAAAATCAGTGGAATCTCTCAGGGGAGAATGACCCAATTCGATCCAGCTTTACCTTTCAGCCCTCCTTCTAGCGCTAGTTCTGTTGATGGTGTTTTTATGCACTTCACAACACAGGTAATATGTAGGTGCATTACCTCTCTTGAAAGACAATCTTCCATAATCAAATTGCAGAACACTATCTCAAGGTCTATCGGATGTCAGGTCATGACGATGCTTGGAATATATCAGTTGTTTGATGTGATTTTTCTGGAATCACAAGGCGGTCTTACGTGGTTTAAAGCTGTGGGAGAATTGGGTCAATGAATGGAGTTCTTCGAATATGAAATTACTGCACTTCGCTGTAGGCTCAGACAACAGTCTTGGACTCCATTGTTTCATCAGATTTGGCTTTACAATGTGCAATGAACCTTAGCACAAATTATTTTTTTAAAAAGAGGGAAAAAGGGCGAGGAAGAAGGATGGTTCCTGGACCTGCAACTACCGATGAATAGTGATCATAGAGGTTCCTGTTGTGGATAGTTTCCTTAAACAAAATTTCACTTAATCTAAATTCTCACAATGTCATGAAATTTATGCTATCTTCTAAGGACTACAGATACTCATCATTCATTCACCATGTAAATTTAAACAAAGACAAAATTTAATGAGCATCTACGAAATTATAGTCCTAGGCTAACTTTACACAGTCATTTACCAACAGCAAATGACCAAAAGTATGGACAAGGAAAGCATACACACTACAAAAATCTTCAAAACCAAAGAGAACATACTAAATCCACTACAGCTAACTAAAGGAAACCATAACAGCAAAGTACTTTGAAATAAAGTTTTAATTAAGGGGAGAAGAATCAAGAAACATGTAGAGAAACCCAGAAATACACCAGAAAATGAATGTATTTTCTATTATAATTTTTGCAGCATGCCTTTACAACAACTCAACTCTCTTAAAATGAGAGGAGGAGAGCCCTATTTAATATTTTCAGAAAGCAAAATGAGTGGCCAAGATTTGATTCTATTGTGTGGCCAAGATTCACTTTACACTAGGGTTTCACCTACCCCAAAATATATTTCATTTATAAAATATTTTTTGTCTTTTGCTTATTTCGTCATCTAGTGACAACACTATAGCAATTTTGTCTTGTAGCTATTTACTCTTTGTTGTAGCTATTCTTTGAGGAATTCTTCATCGATGACTGGGTTTCCTTCGTGCTTCTTCAACGCTGCATACTCCATAAAGCTCAAGATCAATGGCTGGAACTTGTCCAACTCCAAGATATCAGACTGCAAAATTTGATAGCTCCATTCCTGGGAGTTGTTGACAAGCTTTTTCTAGTCATTATCGTATTTGGCAGCATTATCTTTGAAAAGTTATGACTGCGCGAAGGCTCAGGCCGCAAAACTCATGAAGTTTGTGGTAACCTCAGCTGACATCCCCTCTTCCATGTTCTTTAAGAAGTGGGGCTCTATGCTCTCTGGATTAATCTTGACAGTGGACAGCTCATACCCCGTCATTAACTTGAGGTACCGAGCGCACTCTTCCCTGGTCTCCCTGGTCCATCGATATCTAGAACTACCCATTCCAGAATCTGCTCCAGCTTTCCTTTTCGATGGTCAAAGTCCCACTTCCATACATCCACTAATCAGTGGTCATCATCCTTGAGGGCAAGGTTCTTCTCCCAAACCTCGCTTGGTAATGTGAGTATAGCCTCAATTTTCGGGTAGGCTGCTCTGTATTTTCTTGGGAACTCCTCGCAAACCTGCCTCGTACCTGAAGGGTTCTTTGTACTTTTAAGAACTTATTTATTGTCCGGACAACCAAGTTGATACCCGTGTTTCCCATGTCTAAGACCTGTCAGAACCAGTTTTCCGTAGTCTTATCCAAGTTCCTTCTCTTCTCTAATTTATTGATCTGCTCTTGAGATAGAAATTGAGGCAGGGTCAATGATGTCGTGGGCTACTCATCTGGGGATGACCACTATTGAATATAAGTTGTTAGATGGACCACGTGTGCTTTGAGTTCTTCCTTAAAAACGTTATCCTACTGGATAAGATGTACCACCGTGGCAACTGATTCCTGGAGGTGATCAACCTTTTGCTCCCCTGTGGCTACTCCTAAGTCAATGATGGAGATGTTATAAATTATTCCTTGTTCTCCAACCATTGGTGTCGCTACTTGTACCACCCTAGATCTTGAGGAATCCATGGTTATCTTTGATCTGATCTTTGGCTTTTTCTCTTTCTTGGTGCTTATTTGTGCTCTGGCTAGAATGGCTTCCAACCTTGCCTTAGAATATTTTAGGGTTGGAGTCTTTTGCTTCAACTGCCTCTCCAGCCAATCAGGTACTTGGGGCTCTTCCCTAGGTAATTCACCTTGATTCTTGGTACCCTCCTTCTCAAGTTCAACGGCTCTGACAACAAGAGCACTCTTCTCAGTTCCTGCATCCCTCTTCTCCTCATCAGAGTCTTGTTTGAGCGTTATATACTTAGTGGGAGACTTGGTATGTAACCGCTCATTGAAGGGATCCTCCATTTCAACACCCTTTTCTTCTTCATCTTGGCCTTTTTCATGTTCATCGAGCTTCTCCTCTTGCTCATCTTCATTGAGGGATGCCTCCTCATTGTGTTCTAGGGCTTGGCCACGCCCCTCAGTTAGAGACCTACTACCTTTAGTCTCCAAAGCAGCAATTTCCTCTTCACGTGCAAGCCGATCCTCGGCCTACTTATCCTCAATCTCTTTAAGTTGCTTGCCCCACTCTGCATTGAGTTCGGGGTCATTTTTTTCCTTGATTAGTTCAGCGTCCAGCTCCTCGCTTCTCTCACTAGAGGACTCATAGGCTACCTCATCTATCTCCCGGTGTTCAAATAGTGGATGCTTGTGGTACTCAAATTCTTCGTCCTCTGGCCTCTTCGCAACCTCTAGCTATCGTCGCTGAAGTTCATCAGATATCTGCATTGTTGCCTCCATTCTTGGTGGTTTAGAAGGTGGAGGGAGAGATGGAGCATGGGCCATAGCCTGAGCTATTGCAACTTGCACCACCGGATTAGTAAGCATCCTCAAAAGCTTGGATGGCATGTTTTGCATGTACTTCACAAAGGATTCTAGGAGACTAAGGGTAGGCATCGTAGCAACGAAAACAGAGGGAAGGGAAGGATACATAGTGGAAGAGGAGACCAGTGAGGTTGTGGCGGAGGATGAAGCCATGGGAATAATCTACATGATTGGAGAGGTGGAAGCAAGGTGGACAGAGATGTCCACCGCAAGTAGGGAGGAAGCGGAAATGGCAAGCGAAGCATATGGGGTAGCAGTAGCAGTAGTAGCATTGGCAATTGCGGTAGATAGAGACCTTGGTGGGTTAAATCCTTCTCCCCCTTGCCCGAGGAGCGGACCTCTGGGTATTTCAGTCATCTCCGAATATACTTTGGGCTCAGGTTCTTCGTTAGTATTTTTCACAAGGCGAAATGGGGACTGAGGTCCGAGTCTCAGAAAGACGTCCCGAGATGACCATGTGAAACGGCAAAAGTGACACAGAATTTCGGAGGTCGGAGTCCGGGGTGAGTTTGGATTTTGGTTGCTCCCATAGAATTTGGAATCAGGCTTCATGCGGTCGGGGTCTGAGGTCCGGAAAGACGCTTAAGATAGGTCGTCAAAACGGCGAAATCAGCATGGAATTCCACAAACGTAACTCCAAGGATCGAATTTCGAGGACAGTTTTGCTTCTTTGCTGATTTTCAAAATTTTCTAAGTTTTGACATAGACTTCACAGGGTCGGGATCCGAGAGTCGGAAAGACGCTCAGGGGAGGCTGTTTAGAACGGCGGGGACACAACGGAAACCCGCGAGGGGAAATCCGGAGGCCGAGATCCGGGACGAGCTTGGCCACATGAAGTTTTAAGTTTTAAGTTTGAGTTTTACACAGACGGCCATGGGAAGGTCCGAGCCCAGGAGATGCCAGCAACTTTTTTGAAGAACGGTGACGAGGAGATCCAACTCCGATTTGAATTATGACTTTTCAAACGATCGATTTTTCACATTTTAAAACGTGGGTTTTTAGGGGTGGGTACTTATCTACCAGATTCTAACCCTGTTTTACATTTTTACATCGTTCTAACCTCAAAATTTTGATGAAAAAGACAATGAGGTGCGCGGACGGCAAACGTACTTAGAAATCTCGAAGAAGAATGTTGTTGGTCATGCGGAGAACGTTGGAAAAAGTGCTCGGATTCATGGGCTAAAAATGTCGAATGCTTCAGAGCTCTCCAAATTTCTATTACTTTAGTCACATGAAAATGACAGCCGAAAAATCTGATTTTATAGCCAAAACTATCACTAACATTGCAATTAATTCCTTCGTACGGCGGCCAAAGAGTTGGTGAGTTCAAATCTCACAGGCAGTGGCGAGCGACTCGGAGTCTGGTGGCTGGAAAGACGTCCAATCGCGGCCGTGAAGAGCAACGAAGTCAACACAAAATTCCATAAACGAAAATCCGAGATCTGAGGTTCGGGGTCCGGAAAGACGTTGGGCGCTGAACGCTAGCAGCAACAAACCCAGAATGGAAATCCGGAGAAGGAAACCCGAGGGTCCGGACCCGAAAGGGGCCACGAACGTCCGAAGGGCATTCTAACAAGGAAAACCCGAATTGACCTTAGATTTAGCATTTTTTAAAGGGTTCAAGTTTGGTCAAACTTAGTATGCGACTTCGAAGGGTGAGTTGACCTATTGGGCACAAAAATGGACATGCAAAACAAGGTGAAGCTAAAAGGGCCCGACAATCAAAAAGAGGGAAGAGAGGGTCCCCGTTCCGAATGGGGCGTGTGTGCAATAGGAACAACAACATGTATGCTTCATGCTTCATGTGTATTTTTTACATGTATTCGTGTGTATACTTCATGTATTATGTGTATTCACGTGTTTGCTTCATGCTCCATACCTTGTGTATTACGCGTATGTTTCATGTTTTATGTGCATGCTTCATATCTTATATGTATTTATGTATCTTTCACATGCATACTATATGTATTAAGTATATCCATGTGTTTGCTTCATGTGTCTTCAAAAAGATCATTGCATGTATGTTTATGATTACTTTATGCTTAAAAATTATGAAATTGTTAAAAACTTTGTTTGTCAAAATGCTTCATGAGTTGAGAAGCACTAACAAATTAAGTTATCTAAAATCAAATGATAAAGAGTTGTAACTATTGAAGTGGGAAGGTGTGACTCCCTCAAACTTGTGTTATAAAAGGGAGAGCATCTCATCCATACCAACATTTGAGGGATACAATTAAGGATAGAATCTTAAGTAGTTTTGTAAGATGCTTAAATTAGCTTCTCAAGAATAGTGATGATGTGTGAAAAAAGGAAACTCCAAAAGTGAAAAGTTGTGACCCTTAAAATATGAAAGACTATGACTCCCTCAACGATAAGATATAAAAAGGGAATCATTTCCTCATGGATAAATTATTGATAAGGGAAATTGAATCCATCAATCAACTTGGAATCTCAAAAGGAAAACATGAAGAGTGGTGACTCATTTATTGTGAAGGGTAGTGACTCCTTCAAAAAATGGATATAAAGGAATAAATTCATCCAAAAGGATTCTTCCTACCACCAATACATACCAAAGAGAGGTAAGTAAACCCAAAAGCATGACTGGAACATGTATTAGAACCTAAGTAAGTACAAACATTAATGGTCACCATATCAAGTTCTCTATGAATACAGAATAGGTGAAATAATAAATTGTGTTAAGGTACAACCTTCACACAAACAAATAAGATTCAGTAAACATACTCCTAACAACATTAGGTATCTGAGTGTATAGGATTGAATTTGCACCCCTTAGTCAAATTCCCCTTTTACCCTTTCTCACTTTAGAAAACCAAATTCGAAGGCAAAATTCTACATAAGTTGGCTGCCTTCATTCCACTTGGCATTTGTTTTGTGTATCAACAAAAGATTAACTGTCAGGGATGCCCGCATAGTGTGTAGATGTCTTCATGACATGCAAACATCCCTGATAGATTCCCACATCTGGAGCCTGCAGAGGCATTACACTTCCCATTGGAAGTTGATTTGTAATGCCCCCTTCATGAACCAACCCTAATATGGCCATTTTCTTCATCTCTACTTCAAATTCATTCACTCTCATTCCATTTCATCTCTTTTAAAACTTCTACAATGATTCTAAGCCTTCGATTCATCTCACTTGGCTCTTCACAAGCTCTAAGCATTCAATCCATCACTCTCAAGCAATACTTTACACTCCATAGCAGCAACATCAACACTCCATGAACTTCGTAGAGAAAGTGTGAAACAAACACCATTGCAACAAAGGTTTGAGTCCTCTCATTTTATCTCCCATTAGCCTTGAGTGCTCTTGGTGGAGGTGGTAAGCTTTCTACTCCTCTCTATGATTTGGTTGAGTAGCATAGCACTGTTTTGTAGTGCTTTTGTGTTCTTTACGTCATTTCCTGCTTTATCATACTTTTCTCCATCATCGCTATCTTGGTTGTCCATGGAGGTCGGAACACCAAAACGGGGGTTTGACTGAGGCAAACCCCTATACAACCCCAACAATTTCTCTCTCTTGTGTATAGGTATTGAAGACATTCTCGAGCTGGAGGTTTTATCACTTGCATGGTTGTAAGTGTTTCCTTTCCACTTCTTGTTCTCTTTATCTATTTCACCATATTTTGGCTTTATCACTTTTTGTCATTTTCCTACACTCTAGAAGTTCTCAGCAATCAAAGTAGAAGTAGTCACTTTGTCATTTTTTGTGACATTCTTGATTTGGTCCGTACGAGACGCCAGCGTGTTGTGTTGTCGTCCATATTTTGCATTGTCATCCTTTGCTCGAGAGCTTGTTAGTTTGTTAAGAGAATCTTTGTGACCTGCTCTTTCTGATTCTAGAACTCTCACCACTATTCCTTGAGGTAGTTTAGGGCAATTCACCCCGTGAGGATCTCTGAGTGAAGAGAACTCGTGAGTAGTGAATCCTCCTTCTCTACATTTTGGTGAACTCGACGTGAACCAAAAAAGTAGGAATTTATTTGCCCCTACTTGATGGGGTCTAACTTTTGACTCGGTGCTCGAAATTCAAAACTGTTTGCACCATTGGAAAGGTCTCCTAGAGAACTAATTCGATCCCTAGAATATTGTGCCTTTAGCAACTAAATTTTAGGGACCGACGCAAGTTTCGACCTCAAATTTTGCTCTGAAGACCTCCAAAAATGCAAATTACTAATTCATAGAAAATACCAAAAAATCGTAATGAATTTAATATCTTCTTTTATTAGTTCAATATCTAATTTTGTTCAAAATATTAATGATTTTCTATTTCATGCATGTGATGGTGACTTGGCTTTGCCTCTGTCACTCGGTGTCTTTGATCCCTCTCATGAAATTCTTCCTACTTCGGAGGATTTTTTTTGCAAGAAGATGAAATCATTGATACCTTTCTAAATGTTACTCTACCTTCTATTCATTCCAATGCACTCTCTTCTAGAGATGATGCATTTTTGAATGACAAACCTTTTGTTCATTCTAATGCACTCTCTCTTAAAGATGATGCATTCATGAGTGACGAATCTCCTACTCATTCCAATGCACTCTCTTCTAGGGACGTTGCATTTTTGAATGATGAATCTCTTATCTATTCTAATGTACTCTCTTTTAGAGATGATGCATTAGTGCACAATGAATCTCCTTCCATGTTTGATCTTGTTTGGATCGATGTTGAGAATATGTCTTTAAATAATTATTCTACTAGTTGTGATAATTTTGTGAATGTAATCTATGTCTCTGCTACCCCTCAAAGGCCTAAGAGACTGATCATTTACCTAACTCCAGCTAGCCCTTCTCCTAAAAGGGTTTGTTCTATTAATGGTGTTCCATTTGATAGTGACTCTCCTAATCTTTCTATGGCTCCCTCTTATAGATCGGTAGCCCATACTTATGAGAATAGTATGAATAAGAAACCAAGACTTCCTAAAAAACCTAAACCTACAACCAAAGCACCCAGTGATTACTGTCTTGTCGAGCAACCTCAAGTTACTGCAGCTAAGATCTCACTATGAGACTTGCTTCAATTTTCTTCGGTTTATCAAGGTATGCTTCAAGAAGCCTTGCAAAAGATCCTCTTACCTTCTTTTGCTAGGCCAGTAAATGTTGATGCATTGATAGCTCATATTCATGCAGATTCACCAAATATTACGTTTTATCCATAGGAGCTCCTGCCTCTGGAAGTACAGAAGCAAGCAAACCCTCTAATGATCATAATTAATATCAATAAAATTGGTATTAGACCTACTCTCATCGACATTGGTTCGATGCTCAATATATGCAGCATTGATCTATTGCCTAAAATTAATATTGATCTATCTTCTCTTAATGCTTATTTCATTAACATTTGTGGGTTCGATAATGTTGGTCGACAAGCTCTAGGTACAATAGTATTACCTTTACAGCTTGGACCCATTACTATACCCACTCTTGTATATGTTGTGTAAGAAAAACTACCATATAACCTTCTTTCAGGTAGACCGTGGATTCATGCTATGGGTGCAGTCCCATCTACCTTGCATAAATCTATTAAGTTCATTTGTAATAATCGAGTAGTCACAGTTAAGGTTGACCCTGAGGCTATTCACTTATGTGAAATGGCAATTGTCGACCAGGTTTTGGTTGTGCCTACTCTTATTCCTTCAGTTTCTTCCGATGTGTTGATGTTTACTCCAGCAATTCCTACTACAAAGGATACTCTTGAGATAGTCATCCCTGAAGAAGATCCTTCTAAAGCGAGAAATATTGAGTCTTCTCCATCTACCTCTTCTCAAGAAAATGCATGTCTTGGTGATGATTGGGGTTCTTTAGACTTTACAAATTCCTTCATTCAGGAATATAAATTCGACCCAATCCACTTAAACCCTTCGATAACATCATTTGAACCCGCTATCAAAGATGGCTATTCTTCTGCATCGCGGGGTAATGTAAACACACATTGTAACATTCTTGATGTTGATCCTTCCCCTTCTAAGGAAGATGATCAAACCTTTATTAAAGAGGATAATGTTGGTAATCCTATAAGGAAGGATGATGGTGATCCCATAGAGGAGTATGATCCCCTTTGCCAGAATAATACTCCCCATGAGGACCTCCTTTGTCTTCTATCTTCGTAGATCCTTTTTGTGAGCTGTCAAACTTTTCTCCACAAGAGAAGGGTTGCTTCCTTCTCCTCATTCTTTCTCTAAGAAAGAGCGTATTTTGTTGAGGCTTCTAAAAGATCGCTTAATAAATCTTCCTCCTCCTACATGCAAGAAATATTATAAGCATGATAAAGAAAAACATTCTTTTTGTGCATACCATCGAGTGACTGGCTATTCCACTAGTGAATGTAAGGCCTTGAAGGACAAAATACAACAACTTCATGATTCAGGTGTTTGCTGATGCACTTTCTTCTTCTTCAAATGACAAGTGATATCAAGGTCTACTTCTATCTTGTGTATTCTAAGTATCTCACGTTTTTCTCCTCCCCTATAGGGGCAGTAATAACTTATTTTGGAGATGTGCATCCTTCTTAAGGACCCCCTCTCTTCTCTATGTCTTTCAAATGTAGCGTCCCTTGAGTGGATCCTTTTCCTTTCAAAGGGTTCTCGAGGGACCCCCTTTGAAATTTTTTATCTCAAATGAATTCCATGGCGTTTAGCTTGGGGGCAACTTGACTAGATCTATTTCATATCTTTGCGTCTAGCTTGGGGGCAGCCTGACTAGACCTCGCTTTTTAAATAGTGCATCCCTTGAGTAGACCCCTCTTCCTTTTGAAGGGTTCTCGAGGGACCCCTTTGAAAGTATTCTAGCTTGACAATGGTCTGCATGACTGTCTCCTTACTTGCTTGCGTGGCCGCTTCCTAACATGTTCTATCTACGAGTAAACATGTTACTTTACAAGTGCACCCATGGAGCCGCTTTTTGACTCTGTGGAGTCCGCTTTTCTCGATTTCATTCATGTGAGAGTTCTTGGAGGATATCTTCCTTGTAGGTCTGTGGGTCTATAAGGCGCTTTTCTCGATTTCCTTCATGTGAGAGTTCTTGTAGGATACCTTCCTTGCAGGTTTGTGGGTCTTTAAGGCACTTTTCTTGATTTCCTTCATGTGAGAGTTATTGGAGGATACCTTCCTTGCAGGTCTGCGGGTCTGTAAGGTGATTTTATCAGTTTCCTTCATGTGAGAGTTCTTAGAGGATACCTTCCTTACAGGTTCACGGTCCTGTAAGATGCTTTCTTTCTTCAACTTCATAGTTTTGCAAAGCTATGAAGCCCTTTGCTTGTCTTGCACTCTCGAGTTCGCTAGATCGTAATCTTCTTCCTCAACGGTTCAGGTATACATTTCTAACTCTACTACTTCTCCGATCTACTTTACTAAAGAAATCATCAGTATTCATGCTCGCTAAAGTGGGGAAAAAATGTATAGGAGTGAATTTTCACCCCTTAGGAAAATTCCCCTTTTACCCTTCCTCACTTTAGAAAACCAAATCCGAAGGAAAAAATCCACATAAGCCCGCTACCTGCATTCCACTTGGCATCTATTTTGTGTGTCAGCAAAAGAATAATGTCAGGGATGCCTGCATGGCAAGCTTACGTCCCTGACAGATTCCCGCATTTGGAGCCTGCAGAGGCGTTACACTTCCCATTAGAAGTTGATTTATAACGCTCCCCCTTTGATGAACCGACCCAAATATGGCCATTTTCTTCATCTCTACTTCAAATTCATTCACTCTCATTCCATTTCATCTCTTCTACAACTTCTACAAAGATTATAATCCTTCAATTCATCTCGCTTGGCTCTTCACAAGCTCTAAACATTCAATCCATCACTCTCAAGCAGCACTTTACACTCCATAGCAACAACATCAACACTCCATCAACTCCATAGAGCAAGTGTGGAACAAACACCATTGCAACAGAGGCTTGAGTCCTCTCATTTTATCCCCCATTAGCCTTGAGTTTTCTTGGTGGAGGTGGTAAGCTTTCTAATCCTCTCCTCTACAATTTGGTTGAATAGCATAACACTATTTTGTAGTTCTTTTGTGTTCGTTACTTCATTTCCTGCTTTATCATACTTTTCTCCATCATCGCTATCTTGGTTGTCCGTGGAGATGGGAACACCAAAATGGGGATTTGATTGAGGCAAACCCCTATATAGCCCCAACAATTTCTCTTTCTCTTATGTACAGGTATTGAAGACATTCTTGTGCTAGAGGTTTCATCACTTGTGCAGTTGTAAGCATTTCCTTTCCACTTCTTATTCTCTTTATCTATTTCACTATATTCTAGCTTTATCAATTTATGTCATTTTCCTACACTCTAGAAGTTCTCAGCAATCAGAGTAGAAGTAGTCACTTCGTACGAGACACCGACATGCCTCGAAGATGCTAGCACACCGGACTGTCATCCATATTTTGTGCTACCGTCCTTTAGCCGAGAGCTTGTCAGTTTGTCCAGAGAACTTCTGTGACCTACTCTTTCTGATTCTAGAACTCTCACCATTGTTCCTTGAGGTAGTTTAGGGTAGTTCAACCCATGAGGCTCTTTGAGTGAAGAGAACTAGTGAGTAGCGAATCCCCCTTCTCTACACTGAGATAGAATTGAGAAACAACAAAATTATTATAAAAGCCTATGCTAAGTTACCTTATGGTTCCATAACCCACAAATCCTGGGATCATCCTCACCTTTCGAACCTGTAAATAAATTGATATTGTTTAAATAAACCAGGCACTTTCCCAAGATATGAAAATAAATTTATTACTAAACATGAGGATATGTCAAGAGGGGTAATGACACCCAATTGATTTGGAAGATGTGACAAGAATTGGATGTTAGTGTAAACCTATGAATTTAAATCCTTCTATGAAATGATTATGGGTGATAGTTGCTTACTTGTACATCTTTCTGCCTTATAACTTGCACTTGAGAACTATCTGGGAAATATATAAGTATATAACCTTTGAATTGTGACAAGATCATATATGTGAAAAGATGTTTGGAGTTGTGATTGCTTAAGGATAAGCAATCTTGGGAAAGGCGGAATGTCATGTCTCTGAAATTGCAACACTAAAATACAAAGATAGTTAAAAGTTGAAATGCAAATAAACAAATAAGATAAATAACTAAATTTATATTATATATATAAACAAGTTAACATTATTATAATTATAATTATTATTATATAATATTATAAATATAAAAATAATATATATAAAACCCAATATAAAAGAAAAGAAAGAAAAGTGCATATTATAATATAATAGTGATTGTGTTTATGATGATAAGCCATAACATAATTCATAGTTTGTGTAACAATGAGAAATAAGTCTATGTTTAAAGAAAAGCAGCGATATAATTCATTAATTAAGGGTAGCGATTACCCTTGACCCCAACAAAGGCACCGATTAAGGGAAGGTCGGTGAATGTTAGAAGGCAACACCATGTTCTCCCATGCAGGATTAAATAAACAACAATCAAAGGCAACGAATTAAGGGAAATACGAGAATTTTAAGAGAATGAGTGATAGGTGGTAGCCATTCCATATTAAGGATAGCAATAGTAATAACCAAGACAACGATTATCTTTAGAACAAATTCATAAATTAATTAAGCAGTGCAAAATGTGATAAAGCAACACTTAGTAATAAAAGAATATTAAATTAGCATTGCAGGCTTCAGGTCAGTGATTAAGAGAATGGTTGTAACTCTTTAGAAAAGGCATTAACAATGAAAAGGTGTGACTCCCAAGGAATAGAAGATATTTAAGGGAGGTCAATCCATTTTCCAAAGGGATAGGGAGGAAGGCATCGATGTTTAGGAAAGAAAATATAAATCAATATATAAAACAATCTGGAATTTGGAAGAGCAACAGAGGATAAAGAATATGAAATAATCATCAGAAATACATTTTACAATCAAGAACTCAATATTGAATACACAGAGGGATATAATCTGAGTTGGAAGAAAGACAAAAGAAGATGGTAGCAATCAACAACCATTAAATATAAAAAGGGAAGTAAGTCTTAGGATTACATGCACATAATACATAAATATGCATATATATACTATATATAATATGATTATGAAATAATGAGGCTTGCAACAATTATTAATAATCATTAGTAATTATTCTATTGAAACTAATCTGGTTGATTCTCTTAAGCAATATCTTTTGAATATTGAGAACAAATTGATTTAGAGGAGAGAAGAAGATACACATTGGTTGAACAAAAGAGGGATCAGACTAGTGATCACAAGGAACCCATCTAGTCCGCCATAGCAGGTTGACAATATATATATATATATATATACTCAAGGGTATTTTTTGCCATTCATTATCTTACATCTATATAAATATTGTCATGCATAATGAAAAAATATTTAATTATGATTTCCTATGATAAAATAAAAGATATGTTTGATTGTTTGGAACCCACCTTGTAGGAAGGGCCTAGGGTCTAAGAAAAAGGGGTAAATGAGGCTAGTAGGTAGCCAACCAAAGGGCACTTACACAGAGAGCCAAGTTACCCACTTATGGCCCCCGCCCAATTCCACAAGGTGGCAAGTGTCTTCAAAGGGTTGGGACACTGATGGGGAAAGCAAATACAAGTCACCAAGGGGGAGGGTTGTGGTATACACCCTCTTAATTTTACGTAGTGGCTAGTACTTGCCTTTATAGTATTATAGATTTAATAAAAAATAAATGTAAGTTTTGTCAATGTGAATAAAATTAAATGTAAGTTTTGTTAGTTATAATATTAACATAATCATATATTAATCATGTAAATTATAGAATAATGCATGTCTATATTCTAACTTAATAGAACAAAATGTAACTACGTGTATTTATTTAATATTAATAATTATTTATCTTAACTTAATTATATTATATAAAAATAAATTATATTATATATAAATTTAAATAATATTTTTTTAAATTATTTAATATGAAATAAAATGTAAATAAAATAAAATGATTATACAATATAATTATAAGAAAGAGTAAAATAATAATTATTTAAACATAATATTTATATAATAGTTTTGTGAAATAACAATATGTATAATATATTTAATGTGAAATAATAATAAAACATCTATTAATTGTATTAAAATTATTTGAATATAAATAATAATAATATTTTAAATGTTAATATATTAATAAAAATTTGATATAATAATACAAATTAATATTAATAATTATTACTTTTAGTTCAATGAATTTAAATTTATGATTTTTATTATTACTATTATTATTATTTAATTTATCTCTAATTTATCTATTATCTAATTTAATTTACTTAATATTACTCCCATAAACTTTAGAAAAATAGACAAAAAGAAATAAATAAAATTTGCATCTAAAACTCATTCCCAACTCTTGTTTTGCCTAACTCGCCCTCTCTCCTCTATGTCGTTGCATTAATAAATGCACCTACTTTTCCAACGAATTCATTTCTAACAGACTTTAATAAATGATCGCCCAAAACTCATTAAGGAGTTTCCTTAAAAAATGAGGAGTTGTCTCATTAAGAGGCTCAATGACTTCCCTTTGTGCCACGACTCTACAATGGATTGATGAAATTTCCTTACTAGCACTTGCACCTGTAGACATCTAAATTTGACCACTTCTATATGGTCAAAATCGTTTACTCTATTCATCTATTTCATTAATAGTGATTAAATAATCTATTTAATCATTATTTCATTTTCTGCCTAAGGTTCCTAAAGTATGTAATTAAATAAATTAAATACTTTACCTTACCCATTTTCTTCTCTAAATTAAATAAATATGACAAATTATTTAATTTAGTCTTTTAACCCATTTGAATTAAAACCAATTTTTAATTTCTTTTTTTTCTCTTCTTGTCACATTCTCCATAACCCTCTTTTAATCCAGATTAAATTAATTAATTTGTGATTAGGATGTGCACCACTTAATCTTGATTAAGTGTCACATCCTCCATAATCTCTCACTTGCCTCTAATCTTTCATTAATTATCCTAATTTTGTGTTTGCACAACCTTAATCAGAATCATTAGCCACATTTGGCTTACCTTTTCAGGTCAACCTTCCCACTTACCATTTTTTGCCTAGACTCTCTTCCCCATGTGAATTTTTAATTCATATTTATTTGCCCAAGGTTCCTCTCTTCTCCATGTGAATTTTTAATTCACTTTTATGTTTCCAAGGTCTTCCCCATCCCCCATGCAAGATTCTAGAAGCCTTGACTTGTCATTTCACATGTGCCAAGGGCTTCTAGAACCTTAGACTTGTCACATCACCCACATGTGACAAATCTCCAGCTTTTTGGAGACCTCCTTTTCTCCAATGAATCCTCCATTAAATGTAAATTTTTAATTTACATTTATTCTTCCCACACATTTCCCCTTTTCCCATGGAGATTTTTGAGGAATTCTAAAATTCTTCAAAAGTCTTTTTCATCCTCATTTGGGGACAAGAAATTCTTTTTTGAGGAAATATTCTCATCCCCCAAGGTACCTCAAAGGTACTTGTCCTTCATCCACCTCATGTACTTCCCTTCCACCTCTTGTCCTTCTCTTCCACCTCATTTCCACATTACTCCACCCTAAGACATTTCATCTTCCACATGTCAAGATGTGAGGGCTTGTGAGTCCTCAACTCACCATAGCCCTTCATCTTGATCTTTGTTGGATCAATCCCAACCATTGAATTCTCTAGAGAATTCAATTTAGCCTATAAATACCCCTTCAATTCTCTCATTTTGGGGATCAAGTCTTTTGCAAACAAACTCTTGCAAAATTGTCATTCAAGTTTTCATCTACCACTGCATTTAGCATCATCAATTCATCTTGCATCCATTCAAATCCATTGCCATCCAAGGAGCACACAATTCTTAAAGCATCAAAGGGCCAACCAAGGAAGGAAACAACAACATGAAGGTATAGCAACAATCAATTTGTTTATCTTACTTTCATATTTCACCATTTCTTAGGCTAATTTTATTGAGGTGTCTTTTTATTTTGTTACTTCTTTACATTGTACTATTAGTTTTTATCTAACATCTCACATTGGGAAGTAGCACTTTATTAGGATCACATTTCTGGCACGCCCGGTGGGACCCACAAAGAGGTCTCTTTCTTTCACGTTTTATGTTGTTAGCTTGTTTGCAGATTCAGGTCGCAGAGGGGCGAACTTTCCCTTCTAGACGCTGCAAAAGGGCGACCTTGCCCTCTGTTTCAGTTGTTTTTTGCAGAGGGGCGAACCTGCCCTTTGCAGTTTCTGACTATTTTCTGCAGAGGGGCGAACCTGCCCTTTGCTGTTTCCGACTGTTTTTTGCAGAGGGCGAATCTATCTGCCTTTTAGGTTGTTTTCTGCAGAGGGGTGAATTTTCCCTTTATGCTATTTTCTGACTGTTTTCTGCAGAGGGGCGAATCTACCCTTTAGGCTATTTTCTAACTATTTTCTGCAGAGGAGCGAATCTGCCCTTTAGGCTATTTTCTGACTGTTTTCTGCAGAGGGGCGAATCTGTTCTTTTGGCTATTTCTGACTGTTTTCTACAGAGGGGCGAATTTTCCTTTTAGGCTATTTTCTGACTATTTTCTACAGAGGGGCGAATCTGCCCTTTAGGCTGTTTTCTGACTGTTTTCTGCAAAGGGGCGAATCTGCCCTTTAGGCTATTTTTTGACTATTTTCTGCAGAGGGGCGAATTTTCCCTTTAGGCTATTTTCTAACTATTTTCTACAGAGGGGCGAATCTGCCCTTTATGTTGTTTTTTGACTATTTTCTGCAGAGGGGCGAATCTGCCCTTTAGGTTGTTTTTTGACTGTTTTCTGCAGAGGGGCGAATCTGCCCTTTTGGCTGTTTCTGACTGTTTTCTGCAGAGGGGCGAACCTGCCCTTAACAACACATTCGGGAAGGTAAAAAGTGGCATTTTAACTTCATTTTTATCTTATTTCTTTTGCTATTTTATGCTCTAATCAACTAATTTTGTTTGTTGGTGAGTGAAGTCAGATTTGTTGAAAATCACAAAAAGGGCAAAAAAGGATAAACAACTAATATTTGCTTGTAGGGCCTTTGTTTCGTTCTTTGAAAATCTTTCCTTATTCTTTTATCTATTTACTTAGTATAATTAGGGGAAAGTAAATCGGCTGCTTGTTGTGTTTGTTCTATTTGTATCACCCTAAGGGGACATTAATTCATTTTCACCTCCTCCCTTTGCACTTTTGTGCAGATCCGAAGGGGGTAGTTGGAAACGATTAGTGTTTTCTTCTTAGAGGGACCTGCTTGGGGATTTCATCACCCCAAGGGACAATCCCAACCACGCGTACCGACGGGGTATATAAAAGGGGGAGATCCAAAGTTGTACCTCAAGCTAGTTGTGTTGTAATTAGCGAAGCATTGAAGTTAGGGTGATACCTAGATAAACGTGAAGAGTTGGTCCGAGCCTTTCAGTATTTCACTAGGGTTCCTGACTCATGCTTGTGACGGACTGGTGTTCACGATTTGTGCCTCACGTACTGAGCGTATATTGAGGACTCCTTAGAAACCTTGTTCATCCTAGAGTAAGACCTTTGCCGGCCATACCCTTTAAAACACTAATCATAGGATTGTATTTGTTCAAAGTGTCTTTTTGTGAAGAACTAGTGGATTTTGATAAGTCAAACTGTCATTAAGTCATTTTAACTCCTTGCCAAAATCCCTCATCTAAACCAAGTTGCATCTCCCACTACAGAGGGGCGAACTTGCCCTCTGTTTCAGCCTTTTTTACTGCAAAGGGGCGAACTTGCCCCACTATTTTAGCCTTTTTCCACTGCAGAAGTGCGAATATGCCCCGCTGAACGGCCAATTTCACCCGTTTGATCATTTTAAAACCTCTGTTCGAACCCCCAAAGCCTCCGTTTGACCATTTGATCATCCTAAACACTCAATTGATCCAACCAAACCAATCCTCATCCAAATTATCATTTTTGAAGGTTTTGACTTTTATGCAAAAACTTTCAAAGGCCATAACTTTTGACTCGGATGTGGGTTTTGGCTGAAATTTTACGGGAGGTTGCGTTATGAGCTGGCATGTGGATTCCCAATGAATCCATGATAGGTTGGACCCCTTTTTAGCACATTTTCGAACCCCCAAAGTTTCATCTTGACCCTCAAAATCACAATTTAGTGTTTTTTTCCAATTTTTGAAAAAACACTTTCGTTAATAATTCTGTCACTATCTCAGATTTTGGATCTTAAGGGGCAATTCATCCTATCTTGGTATTGGGTATTTTTTTGGGAAAAACTTGGACTCTCAAACATATTCCTACGAAGTTTCCTAAAATGGCAAAATTTGACAATTTTTTAAAATTGCCAAATTTGGCAAAAATATGATTGTCAACACCTTACGTCCTCTAGTTAAAACCCATTATCATGTTTTCAAATCAATCCTATCATATCCTATGATCCAATCCCAATCTAAGCCCCAATTCAGTCCTAATCTGAGCTTTCATCCAATCCCCATACGAGTTTTCAATCCATCCTAGTTCTCTATCCATCATCTATTTTTTCCTTCTAATCTATATCCATCATGAATCTTTATCCCCCTCTCACACGACCAATAATAGTAGTCAAGGAAAATCCTAACTCTATTGATGACGATAATGAAAATCTTGTTGATCATGAAGATTGTTATATAGATCCTCTTGACACTATCATTGCTAGTAAGCTCTTTCCAATCGCCTCCCAAAATCCCACCACTTCTTCAAACTATCCCACCATGCCTTCATCCACATCTAATAATGGTTCTTATGCTACCCTTGACAAGGGATATCCAACATCCTCACCATCGACATATTCATCATGTCCTCCCTTTCAACCTCTATCCTATCCAACATCCACTTCCTCTTATCCTCATCATCATCAATCCCAATACTCTACCTCAATCCCACATCCCAATCTTCTCATCCTAATCCAACACTCACACATTCCTATCACAATCCCCCATCCCAATATTCCTCCTATCCTAATCCACCATCTCAATCCTCTCATCCTAATCTACCATCCATATCCTCCTATGCCAACCCACCATACATGTCCTCCTACAATGGTTCACCACCTCAATCTTCCTATTCTAATCCAACATCCACACCTTCCTATCACAATCCCCCATCCCCATACCCTTACATTAATTCCACATCTCCCCATTCTAATCCTTCATCTACATCTTCCTACTATCACTCCCCATCCCAATCTAATCCAACATCCACATCTTCCTACATCACTCTCCCTTTCACCGCATTATATCTTAATCCTCCATCTAATCATAATCCTACATCTCCTCCAACCACTCCTAGTACTCCATCTAGTCCCATCCACTCATCTAATCATAATCCTCCATATCTTCCTAGTCCTACATCCAATCCCATCCCTTCATCTAATCCTACTCCTCCAACCACTCCTAATCCTCCATCTAGTCCCATCCCTTCATCTAATCCTAATCCTCCATCTCCTCCTAGTCCTACATCCATTTCCATCCCTTCATCTAATCCTAATCCTCCATCTCCTCCTAGTCCTACATCCAATCCCATCCCTTCATCTAATCCTAATCCTCCATCTCCTCCTAGTCCTCCATCCAATCCTAATCCACAAATCCCTAATCATAATCCTCCATCTCCTCCTAGTTCTACATCTAATCCTCCAATTCTTAATCCTAATCCTCATCCACACATCTACTCATATAATCCTCCAGTTCTTAATCCTAATCCTACATCCAATCCCCTACCCACATCTAATCCTAATCCTCCATCTCCTCCTAGTCCTACATCCATTCCCATCCCTACATCTAACCCTAATCCCACATCTCCTCCTAGTCCTCCATCCATTCCCATCACTTTACCTAATCCTACATCTCTTCCAAATGTCGCCCAAGGACTCATGCAAGAAGAGCCACCATGCCCTCCCACTCTATCATGTACTGTCACTAGTGATGAGGCCCTCCTCCATCCTACACCTATCCCTCTCATCACCATTCCTACCACCATCCAAACAATTGAGCTGGTCAAACCCATCGAATCCATTGAATCCCCATATTCTACTACTAGATCCACTGAATCCATTGAAGACATCCAATCCCCTCCTCCTAGTCCTAATATTCACAAACTTCAATCCAATGACCTTCATGAATCCTCCATCCTCCTCTCTCCCCCAATTGAGGAGTCCCTCCAACACTCTTCCATCATCATACATCCCACACAAGATGAGTCATGCCAAGAGCTTGATCCAAAGCATACAAGCATATCCCCTCCTCCAAATCAAGATCACTCCATCCCATCTACTCCATCTCAAGAACATAGTCTTCCATCCATTTCATCTCATGATCCATATCCTCAACCAAGTCATGATCCTATCCTCCCATCCACCCCATCTCAAGATCACACTATCTCCTCCACTCCATCCCATGATCCCATTTGCCTTCAAGATCCAATCACTCCATCTCATGAGCCCTTATCATCCACTACCATACATCTAGATCCCATTGTACTCCCCAATTCCTCTCATGATCCCTTATCACTCATTCCTCCTGATGCGGCTATCCCCTCATCTCCATCGCATGATCCTTCATCGCCAATCCCAATGCCACTTTTGTACCACCTTGGTTTCATTACACTTATCAGTGGTGGCCTTCTTATAGAAGCAAAACAAAGTATAGGCACCACCTTTCCTCTTCCACCTACTAATGTGTTCGCACCATGCTTCCAAGAGAATAAGCATCCTACCATAAATCACATGCTACAAAATATGAACTATCAAGGAAAAGGTTTAGGCCTTAATGAGAAAGGTACTTTAGAACCCATTCAAGTTAAAGAACATCCAGGCACACATGGTCTTGGATATATCTCCCAAAACTCGCACTCTAAAGATGTTGGTACAACCTTCGTACATCCTAAACGATCCTCTTCTAAAGGCACAAGAGGTACTTCCCATCGTTCTACCAAGACATATGCCGCCATCCCCCCTCCTCCATCATACTACCTACAAACAACCATCCATCTTCCTCCCTCATCCTCTCAATCCATTTTGGGTCCTTATGTCCCTCCATCCATTGTTGCTAATCCTCCATCTACTATGGGTTCTTATATCCCTCCATCAAAACCCACACATCCTCCATATACACAGTCTATTTTGGGCCCTTACATCCCAAAATCACCCCCTCCATCTTATCCTATTCATCCACCCCCTCTCCCTTGTACATAGCATAAAAATCCTACCTTCATAACTCCTAATCAGGATCAACAAAGGCACATACCTACACATTATCCATCCACACTTCCTCATAAAATGCCTACCTCCATCGCTCCCCATCAGCCATCTCCTCGCATCTATCCCCTTGCTACTAAAAGAACTTTGGATACCAAAGCAACAATACATAAATCCAAACATCCACATGAATCTAAAGCTCCTCATGTCCCCTTCCACAGACATGTTGAAGAACAGAAAAATTGAGTCCAAAATCCAAATCAATCCAAAAGGCCACAAAGGCCCACTAAAGCAAAAACAAAAACCATGTGGATCCCAAAGAAAAAAGGTGCCATACCTTCAATTGAAAAGTCCATAACGACATCCAAAGTTGTTATTTCCCCACAAAATCATTCACCTCCTCCATCTCCTAAATCTGTTTTGGGTCCCTACATCTCCAAATTCACTATCCCAATGCCTCCATTATCGTCACACTCTCCATCCATTCATCCACCTATCTTTTTGCATCCACCGTCACATGTTCCCATGTTGGTCCTGAACACCTTCCCCCATCACCAATCCACTCCATCATTACATCCATACACTTTCCAACATCCCCTCCACTATCCTCTCTATCTCCCCCATCCAATCCCTTTAATCCATCCTCTTGCATAATCCATCCCTGCTACTAAGGTTGTACCAACATCCGCTGGCCACATTACACATAGGCTCTTATTACCTCATATGGAACTTGATGCTTGAGTCCTTCATCCATATCCTTATCAACTATCCTCCAAATCTGCATAGCCATATCCCTATCTTTATCCATCTTCGTCCACATCCTACTCCAAAAAAGAGCAAAAAAATCAAAAAAATACAAAAAACAAAAAAAAAATAATAAAGAGAAAATCATTTGTCCAATGTTGAAAACTTGGCAAACAAGCACCTTGGATAAGTATCATGATGAAAACTTGGCGAATAAGCATCATGCGTAAATTCCCCATCTAGTCTCCTTTCACGATTGGGGGCAACATCCACTTATGCATTCCTTTCCTCCATCTCTTGCATCTGCCTATCTTCCGCATCCTATCCATCCTCTCCCATTTATCCCACTCCCCGCATCTTCCTTGTGATCTTGATAAATGTATGGGAAAACCTATATACATTCCCCTCATCCATACACTATCATATTCCTTATCCACCTCTCTCTCTTTTCCATTGTCCATACACTATCATATTCCTTATCCACCTCTATCTATCTTCCACTGCCCATCTCACTCCCTTATCCACCCATCTTGCTATCCCTCTTGCCTCATCATGCATGACACATATAGAGTGGGGGCATCTCCTTATTTGAAATTGGGTCCTTGGAGACATCATCCATCCATACCGCCAGGTAATCCTCTCCATCTCCCCATCCTCTCATCCCATAGTCCTTTTCATCTTTTCATCCTTATCTCCCCATTCATCTATCTAAACATCCAATCCATCTCGCTAATTTTATCTTCCTATCTACCCATCCACAAGTCCTTTTCCATCTTTTCATCCTTATCTCATCATCTATTTATCTACCCAGTAATCCATGTCATCTTTCTGAATCCCTATCCTTCAATCCATATATCCTAGAATATTTCTATCTCCCCATCTTTATCAATCCATCCATTTTCCTTCCATCTCATAATCCCTTGTCATTGGTTTCTTGCTATAGGCTACCCTCATGCAATCCACTGACTTGATATCTCACTATCATCATTCCTATCTATTTCTCACATCTTTCCAATCTTCATCACTCATCTATCCATCATCTATCCACCTATCCTAGCATCTTCTTATCCATCCATCCATTTTCGTCCATTATCCCTTATCATTGCTATCTAGCTATAAGCTACCCTCAGGCAATCCAATGCCTTTCTATCTCACTATCATCATTCCTATCTCTTTCTCACATCTTTCCAATCTTCATCCATCATCTATCCACCTATCCTAACATCTTCTTATCCATCCATCCATTTCCCTCTATTATTCATTGTCATTGGTATCTAGCTATAGGCTACCCTCATGCAATCCAATGCCATGTTATCTCACTATCATCACTCCTATATATTTCCTACATCTTTCTGATATCTTATCACTCTTCATCATTCATCTATACATCCTCTCATCCCCCCAATTCATCTTCTAATAATATAGATCACTATCCCATCCCTGAGCTTCGCATAACCCACATCCCACATATCGACCATCCCATCCGCACGGCCTATCCTAGCTCATCATATCCACTCCATCATTTTATCCATTTATCTTGGTCATCTCATCATCCCTTATCCATTGTTTGTTGTCGGTCTCTTGTCGAACTACGTTGCCCCTGCACTTTCACGTAGGCAAGGTCGGTCATTTGATCCGCCCCCGGGGTTCTATCTTTTGTATGTCTTATCTCTTCCATCGTCTATCTTTGGCCTTGTGTCGAGCTACATGGCCCCTGCGCTTCCACGTAGACAAGGTCAATCATTTGGTCCGCCCCTTGGGCATTTTTTCCATCTAATCATTACCCTCCATCCTCTATCTTCATCATCCTCTTTCCACTTTTACCATGGTCTTTCCCTGAACTACGCGGGCTCTGCACTTTCACGTAGGCAAGGTTGATCTTTGATCAACCCTCGAGCCCCTAGGTCTTTAGGTTCAGTCTTGTGTCATGTCATCTTGTTGTATCGTCAAGTATGTCCCTATCCGAGCTAGTGCTTATCAAACAACAATCATCTGTATCCCAAGATCCAATCAGTTTCTGCTATCCTGCGTCATGTCGATCAACCAATCTATCCTCCATCTTTGGTCTCAATAGGATGTATCCTTCCTAACAGACCTCATCAACCCCATCCATCATCTTGATCCTATGGCAAAGGACATTTGAAATTGATTGTGATCTTTTGATGCTTTTGGCTTTTGTTTATCATTTGAGCTCCCTATCATCACTTGTCAAGGTCGCCTTGATCCATCATATCATGGTGTGCTTTGACTAGTAAACATAGGGGCATATCTTGCTCATTTCTTTGTTTTTGTTTTCTTGGTTGTCCCACGTAGTACCCACCAAGATCCCTAAGGTCTTGTGTTACGCTGGGGCATCCTTTTGTGCTTGTGGTTATTCCAATACCTAGCCTGACCAAAGTCATCGCGACTTTGGGGTGTTGGGATAGCCTTCTTGTTTGTTGTGCTTGTTTTATGCATTAGACACTAATTTGTCTTGGTTTACATACCCTGATGCCCGGTGTCTTATGCTATAGCAAAAATCAATGCTCTAAGGATGGCAAATTGCATTAGGATTGCATTTCATTTTCCATTCCCTCATCTTGCATATCTCCCCCATCCTCATCCATTCAAATAATCTAATCACACTCTTGGTTTTGGCCTTGCTACAAGCCTTGATCCAATCATCATCATCATCATCATCATTATCATCTCTAGGATGTATCCTTCCCTATCCTTGTGTTGTTTTGGGATGTATCTTTCCCTCATCAACAATACTCTCATCGGGATGTATCCTTCCCTATCTTTGTGTTGTTTTGGGATGTATCATTCCCTCGTCAACAACACTCATCCTCATCCTCATCATAAGTGGGATGTATCATTCCCTATCCTTGTGTTGTTTTGGGATGTATCATTCTCTCGTCAACAACACTCATCCTCATCTTCATCAGGATGTATCCTTCCCTATCCTTGTGTTGTTTTGGGATGTATCATGTCCTCATCAACAACACTCCATCAACCATCCACCCTACCTGGCTTGTACCTGGACTGGGGCAACATCACATTTTTCCTTGCATCTATTTGTGCTCACCTTTATCTCCCATCACTTATCATCATTTTTTTTGTTTCATCACTTTACATTGTCATTTTCATATCCCCTCTCATCTCTCATCCTTTCCCCCATCTCTTCCTCCTTCATCACTTGCCTAATTTTTTGCCCTCTTTCCAACCATACCATCCATTTCTTCCTATCAAGAGGTCACCCGAGACCCCTCTCTTTTCCCCCATCGCCCTCTCGAGGGGGCATACCCTTCACATTAATCCATTTTCCCTACCATAGTCAACCCCTTCCAGGATTGGGGCATCTTCATTCATTTCCCTGCTAATTTGGACATCTCAGATCCTCCTCCCCACGCGGGGGCATCATCCTCTGGTTAATTCCTCTATAGAGTCATCTGCACTTTCTTTTCTTCGAAGCACAATTATTCTAACGGTACTTCAAAGAGGGGAAAAATGTAGACATCTAAATTTGACCACTTCTATATGGTCAAAATCGTCTACTCTATTCATCTGTTTCATTAATAGTGATTAAATAATCTATTTAATCATTATTTCATTTTCTGCCTAAGGTTCCTAAAGTATGTAATTAAATAAATTAAATACTTTACCTTACCCATTTTCTTCTCTAAATTAAATAAATATGACAAATTATTTAATTTAGTCTTTTAACCCATTTGAATTAAAACCAATTTTTAATTCCTCTTTTCTCTCTCCTTGTCACATTCTTCATAACCCTTTTTTAATCCAAATTAAATTAATTAATCTGTGATTAGGATGTGCACCACTTAATCTTGATTAAGTGTCACATCCTCCATAATCTCCCACTTGCCTCTAATCTTTCATTAATTATCCTAATTCTGTGTTTGCACAACCTTAATCAGAATCATTAGCCACATTTGGCTTACCTTTTCTGGTCAACCTTCCCACTTACCATTTTTTGCCTAGACTCTCTTCCCCATGTGAATTTTTAATTCATATTTATTTGCCCAAGGTTCCTCTCTTCCCCATGTGAATTTTTAATTCACTTTTATGTTTCCAAGGTCTTCCCCATCTCCCATGCAAGATTCTAGAAGCCTTGACTTGTCATTTCACATGTGCCAAGGGCTTCTAGAACCTTGGACTTGTCACATCACCCACATGTGACAAATCTCCAGCTTTTTGGAGACCTCCTTTTATCCAATGAATCCTCCATTAAATGTAAATTTTTAATTTACATTTATTCTTCCCACACATTTCCCCTTTTCCCATGGAGATTTTTGAGGAATTCTAAAATTCCTCAAAAGTCTCTTTCATCCTCATTTGGGGACAAGAAGTTCATTTTTGAGGAAATATTCTCATCCCCCAAGGTACCTCAAAGGTAAGTGTCCTTCATCCACCTCATGTACTTCCCTTCCACCTCTTGTCCTTCTCTTCCACCTCATTTCCACATCACTCCACCCTAAGACATCTCATCTTCCACATGTCAAGATGTGAGGGCTTGTGAGTCCACAACTCACCATAGCCCTTCATCTTGATCTTTTTTGGATCAATCCCAATCGTTGAATTCTCTAGAGAATTCAATTTAGCCTATAAATACCCCTTCAATTCTCTCATTTTGGGGATTAAGTCTTTTGCAAACAAACTCTTGCAAAATTTCCATTCAAGCTCTCATCTACCACTGCATTTAGCATCATCAATTCATCTTGCATCCATTCAAATCCATTGCCATCCAAGGAGCACACAATTCTTGAAACATCAAAGGGCCAACCAAGGAAGGAGACAACAACATGAAGGTATAGCAACAATCAATTTGTTTATCTTACTTTCATATTTCACCATTTCTTAGGCTAATTTTATTGAGGTGCCCTTTTATCTTGTTACTTCTTTACATTGCACTATTAGTTTTTATCTAACATCTCACATTGGGAAGTAGCACTTTATTAGGATCACAACACCCACAAGAGGTTCAAGGGATACGTCGATAGGAAATTAAAGATTAAATTTAATTGAAGATCCACTTTGGAAATAAAGTTAAAAAAACACATTGTTGTGGTACTTCTTTGATACATGTGATAGAAAATATATGTTACAATAGAAATAGCATTGCAAGTAGCTAGGAAAAAATCATTGGTTCTTACACATATGACAACGTATGAATAAGAATTTGAATCATCTATACCAAACTTGGTTTCATCAAGTAATACATGGTGATGTGTAGGCCTAATGTTCCCTACAATAAAATCATCAAAAGAGGAATCAAAGCAACAAATAGATGTCCCTCGCATCATGAGAAACAATTTTTTTTGTTAATAGTATGTGATAGCACACAATACTTACAATTGACCCATTCTATGGATACAAAGAAATCAACATTTCTTGGATGGCATATTTGTGTATCCACAGAAGTACTTGCAATGAAGAGCATATACAACAACAAAAAATGCATTTTAAATCACAAATTCTATTTCAACTTGATGAGAGCTTTTCCTCATTTACTATTTAATCTATGAATAACATTACATATAAATAAATTAGGCTTTTTGTCGAATATGACAAGCATTTAAAAAATTCCAAGTTATAATAAATAGAGCATTTTTTGCTACATATGCCATGCCTTATTTTTAGGAATATAATAATTAGGAAAAATATAGTAACATGGTTGAACACTTTTGGGTGCATTTTCCTGGAAGAGCTTACTATGATGATTCTTTTGGGAAATTCTCAATATGATTGCATGTCTAATGGTTCACCCAAATAAGCAACTTAATGCATAGAAAACCAAGATGAAAAAATTCAATCTCAATAAGATAACAAATTCCTTTACACAAAGTAGAACAACCTTTTATATAGCTTGTAACTCAATGCTCAAGACATGATCAAATAATGACTCACTATCTTTGGATTTGGAAATATCTAAAGAATGGTTAGTACTTAAACAATATAGATCCAAGACACAACTAAATCACATCCTTAAAGAAAACCAATAACACAAAGCTAGATCAAGGACTCATTTGTCACTTATGACAAACAATAACACAAAGCATTCTTGTTGCTTCATTAATTAGAAGAAAGACTCGATACCATATCAATTGAAAAAGTGGAAAAAATGCAACAAATATAATTACATCAAAACCTTCAATTATATTTGTCTTTTCGAGATCAGGCACACATAGCTAAATCAAATCCTCAAGAGAACCAATCATTTCTTTTTAGTTTGAAATTCAGTTGACTCATTTGCCACTTATGGGAACTAATAACACAAATCATTCTTGTTGCTTCATAAATTAGAAGAAAGACTTGATACCATCTCAATAATAAAAGTGGAAAATCAATACAAAAAATATAATTATGTCAAAACCTTCAATTAGATTTGTGTTTTAAGGTACATTGTCTTAATATTGGGCAAAATTTTCTTTCAAGCAACAAAGTAACGTCCATTAACTTATGATAATGGAGAAATACACAAAATTAAAAACCTAAAGGAAACCTTTGCAAATATGAACTAAGACGTCAGTTGTCGAGCCCTTGATCTTATGATCATGGAGAATCACACAAAACTAGATACCTACAAAAAACCTATGCAAATATGAACTAAGGTCTAATTTTATTGTATATTTGAAATTTAAAAATAAAACCATAACAAGAAATTGAAACATAAAATCTATTTAGAATCTATAACCTTAAAAGAAATACTTCATACCATTTCAATTAGAAAATTAGAAATAATTACGACAAATTTAATACACCAAAACCTTTAATTAGATTTGTCTATGTTTTGTCCCTACATAGTTCTAATATTTAAAATAATTGTCTTTCAAGCAACACAGTAGGGTCATTGATCTTATGATCATGGAGAATCACACAACTAAACATCTAAACAAGACTTGTACAAATATGAACCAAAGTTAAATTTTCTCATAAATTTAAATTCTATAAATAAAACCAAAACAAACATTACCCTATTGAAACAAAAAAATTTATTTAGAATCTACAAATTCTCACAATATTTGAATTGGATATTGTTCACTCGCTACATTGTTCACTCCAAGAAACATTACAAAATAGTACATTGCTCCCAAAATATTGAATAAATCTTGTTGATTGCCTCTAAAAAATAAATTATAGAATGTTCAAAAAATAATCAATCAGTATGATGGGTAGCCAAATTGAAACATGTTGTAGTCTTGCAAAAAAACACTAATAAATAACAGAAAATGTGTAAAACACAACTTTGGTGGTTGCAGGTCCATAATTGAAGATCTGGACTATTGTGTCAGTGAAAAAAGTGTCAAACCTCCTTGTCCCAAGGTGCCAAAAGATGCTCCCATAGAGCAGAGCAACCATTGTGCTGAAGAAAAAAAGCACAACATAATGTGGATTATGCCAATATGACCAATATTTCTTCCAAAGGCATGCCATGCACTGAACTAGGTAGGACTATGCATATTGTGTTGGAAAATTTAGATCCTTTGAGCCCAGAGCAGGGATGCTTAGTTCTTTAATAAGTTATAGATTCCATTTGACAAACAGAAAATACTTTAAGCAAAGGCATGACGTTTCTCCATCCTTAAACGAGTCCTCTAAATGCTATAAGGATGACTACAACTTTTGGTTAAAAAAAGCTCAATCATTAAGTAATTACTCATAAAGTGAAGATTTTGTGTAGATATCAGCAAAGTCTATGCCGAGACAATGCTCAATAGGTATGGCGTTGACTTCCAACACCCATGTTGCTAGATTGTATCCTTTTGTAGTTGGCAGAACACCTTCCACAAACTAATTAATGACACAAGGAACAAACAAAATTATTCTCTTCTACTATGTGTTGACAATGGCATTGAGCATGTATTAATCAGTAGCTGTCTCAAGAAACCATAAAGTGAATAGAAGGCCAAATGTACCTCAAAACATTGAATTTTTATAAGAATTTTGAGCCAATGGTCTTGCATAGATCACTTGGTCACCCCTTTTTGTAAGTAGCAACTGCAATTAGGCAAGACAGAGATGGGAACCTTTACCAGAGAAGTGAACCTGCCTTATTTCAAATATTTGCACTCTAATTATCCTTTTGGAAGCAAAGCTATGAAGTTTATTGGATCCAATATAAAATATATTGTTTATTATAGCATATCAAAATCATGAAAATACTTGAATTTACCTCATCAAAAACTTCAAAGATATCAATGCTGGATCGGTGGATGGTACAGACAACCGTACAACTGATATCCATTGTGTTGTGCACAATACACATTACTATAGCTCCATCTCAGGCATCTAATCCTGAAGTTGGCTCATTCATGAAGATTATGGAAGGGTTAGTAACAAGTTGTAAGCCTTTTCCTCTGCTTTGTAGAAAGACCTGTCACCCTAGGAATCCCTACCAGAGTATCCCTTAGAGGAGTAAGCTCAACAAGTTCCATTACTTGTTGCACAAGCATCTGTAATCATTACAACAAAGATCACTAAAAATATCTGCTAGCTTAGTTTCATTACAAAGAAAGAACTTCTATCCAAATAATTGCATACAAATAGAGGAACTTGAGACCCCGTTGTTTTGGTTCTCTTATCAAAATCTTGTGGAAGATGAAGCCTTGGAGAGTACACAAGTGATTCATAGACTGTAACATTTGGGGAGTGGATATCATTTTGTTCATAATATCCTGAGATGCGAGCAAATGATTCTTGTTTCTTAGGGTATCCAAAGATGCTTATACTTCCTTCTATGTAGCCCCCTATTTTTCTCCCAGCCAGACATCCATCAATGTGGTTTTTCCAGCTTCGCTAACTCCAACCAAGGTTGTAAGCACCCCTGGCTTGAAGGATCCACTTACATTGTAAAGGAGTTGTAACTTGTTATGATCCACACCTTCATTCTTCAATTCAGGCATGCCACAAATGTGACTTAAAAAATCATTTTTTACCTTTCACTTTTGTATATCATTCAAACCCTTTTTAGTATAAAGAACTTGCACACCCACATTGTAACAGATAAGAAGAATACATTGTAATGCTTCACAAACAACAAGAAAATAAAACGACATTCAACCTTAACCAAGACCTTGAAAAGGAATTACCTGTAGGTTGTTGGAAAGAAGGCACATTTCCTTGAGAAAATCCTTTAGTAGCAGCCATTTGAGATGAGGCAATCCGCTATTAACTCTAGATTTCCTATTGGGGAGAAGCTAGGCATACCAAACTATTGTAAAATAAGTAAAAACTTAAATCAAACAAAATCTAGCTGCACCAACCTGTGGCATGTCAACATGTAGTAGTTGACGTTTTCAAAAGAAATTGATAGTGGTTGGAAAGGAAGTGACATTCTTTTCTTGTGAGGTACAGAGGCTTTAAGAGCAGAAAGTTAACCATCATGGGTAGAATGCAATTAAGAGTTTGAGCTTTCTCTTCTCTCTAGCGAGTATGCATTGCTTGACAAAAATGTTATAATCTGGGAATGAACAAAGCTAGCTTTTTCAGATGGTTTTGAACTGTTGAATTGATATGGTTCATAGGATTTTCACTTTAGCATGTCAGAAACCTTTCTCTATAACATATTTCTCAGTTCAATTGCCAATTTTCTTACTAAGCAATAGAATGCTTCCAGATACAAATTAACACACTTTGTAAGTTTTGACTACTTTTTTTGTTATGGTGTTCTATTACACAAGATACAAAGAGAATTTGTAGTTACATTCATCACGATACTAATTTTACATCATAATATTTTCAATAGAGAGTAAACAATACCATTCTCAATTTAGAACATGTTTTAGTCCTTGTCTGGGACAAGGCATTTTATATTCCATGATAGTTTCACACATTCACAAGAACAAAAAAAAATTCAAAAAATCTCTTAGCTTATCACTGGCTAACTTTCTAAACTTTATATATGTTTACATACTTGGCTTAAACAAAGAAATTCAGCTTTGAGGAGTAAGTTTAGATATTCACAAGTAGTAAAAGGATATCAGGAAAGCTCATCTTGATAGTTAATCTCATTAAATGAAGAGTTTCATTTGCCTATCGCCAAAATTTAAGCTTCCCTTGTGTTCCAATAAAACCTAAAACTATTTGTCTAGTGTTGATTCCTCTTCATACTCTAAATACTTGCCCGATTATGCACTATTAAAACCTTACCAGCCTTAATAATCAACATCATACCTTTCCAATCTCAGCAAGTCTTTCTCATAGACAAGTGCATGAATTACTCACGACCATGCTTTCCATGCAATCTGAGGCATCCTTATCAAGCTCACTATTGTCGACTAGTCCTTCCCTGAATGCTTCTACTGACTTGGTCCTACAACAATGCAACATCAAAATCCACATCAAATCTCTCAAAATCCTAGCGATAAAACAAAAACCAAAATTGAATTTGTTGACCCAATGATTGATGTGCCTACAACAGATACCATAAGTTGGGTACTCTATAATTGTGCTTCTGGAATTCCCTTCCCGTTCATGTTTAAAACTTGGAAAAGTCACTTACAACAGAGGTCTTGGAAACCTTGGGGAAAGAAATGGATTTGAAATAATATTTCCCTATAGACCCAACCTCATATAATCTCTTGGAAGGCACCCACAAAATGTGCCTATGTAACCCTTCTCTTTCTCCAGAAATGGAGATTAATTTTAAGTGTAGCCTTTGTGGCCATGTCTAGTCACTTATGGTCACGAAGATTGACAACATCCTGAGGGTGGAGTGTGAGAATAAATCTGGTAGATGCATCGATAATGAGATTAGATGCAAAATTAAATTTTTAGATTCTTGTTCACATTTGAGTCTGCTTGTGGCTTTCTTTTCACGCCAACACAGCAGGTTGTAAATTACCTAACATTATTGACAATTTATGATGGTTGTCAAATGGCATGGCAGATGGTTTACCGGACCATCGAATTGTTTACAGGGTGTGTGAGACAGATATGTTGATGGCTTGTGGATTGCCAAGTCCACAATAAAAGCCTATCGGCTAATAAAAGTGCAGGCATAGATAAATAGGGTAGAAAAAATAGACAAAATAATAGTTGATTTTCTTAAAAATAGGTAAAATAATAGTTCTGAAAAATAGGCAAAATAATAGTTAACTTTCACTTTTTTTAAAAATCTATCAATAACACACAAAATCTTTCAACCAATCATATTAAGGAAAAATACTTTTTATAATTTATAAAATTGAATTTTATTTTTTTCAAAAAAATTATTGTTTTTGATTGGTTGAAAGCTAACTTATTAATAACTAATTAACTTAGAAAAACAAAACTCATTGCAATAGTATTAATTAATTAATAAGTATTAACTAATTTGTAAAAATAAAACAAAAACCCATTGAAAATAATTAGTATTCACTAGAAGCCAATTCATAAAAAATAACAAACAAAACCCCTCAACCTGCTATAGTGGACTAGACGAGTTCCTTGTGATCTCTAGTCTGATCCCTCTTTTGTTTAGCCAATGTGTCTTCTTCTCTCTAAATCAATTTGTTCCCAATATTCAAAAGATATTGCTTAAGTGAATCAACTATATTAGTTTCAATGGAAGAATTACTGATAAGGATTAACAATTGTTGCAAGCCTCATTATTATATATATATGCATATTTATGTATTATGTGTATGTAATCCTATGAATTACTTCCTTATTATATTTAATGGCTATTGATTGCTACCATCTTCTTATATCTTTCTTCCAACTAGGATTGTATCCCTCTATGTATTCAATATTGAGTGCTTGATTGTAAAATGTATTTTCGATGATTATTTCATATTCTTTATCCTTTGTTGCTCTTCTAGATTCCAGATTGTTTTATATATTTATTTAAATTTTCTTTCCTAAATATTGATTCCTTCCTCCCTATCCCTTTAGCAAATGGATTGACCTCCCTTAAATATCTTCTTTTCCTTGGGAGTCACACCTTTTCATTGTTAATACATTTTCTGAAGAGTTACAACCATTCTCTTAATTGCTGACCTAAAGCCTCCAATGTTAATTTAATATTCTTTTATTACTAAGTGTTGTTTTATCACATTTTGCACTGCTTAATTAATTTATGAATTTGTTCTAAAGATCATTGTTGTCTTGGTTATTACTATTTCTATCCTTAATATGGAATGGCTACCACCTATCACTCATTCTCTTAAACTTCTTATCTTTCCCTTAATTCACTGCCTTTGATTGCTATTTATTTAATCGTTGCCTGGGAGAACATGGTGTTGCCTTCTAACATTCATTGCCCTTCCCTTAATCGATGCCTTCGTTGGGGTCAAGGGTAATTGCTACCCTTAATTAATGAATTCTATCGTTGCTTTTCTTTAAACATAGACTTATTTCTCATTGTTGCACAAACTATGATTTATGTTATGGCTTATCATCATAAACATAATCACTGTTATATTATAAATGTATTTTTCGTACTTTATTTTTATATTGGGTTTAATATATATTTTTTATATTTATATTATTATATGATAATATTATAATTATAATAATTTTAACTTGTTAATATATATATAATATGAATTTAGTTATTTATCTTATTTATTTATTTGCATTTCAATGTTTGGTTATCTTTGTATTTTAGTGCTGAAATTTTGGGGACATGATAGTGATTGGCATAGGTGAGACAGATTTGGTGTTGGGGATGCAATGGTTGCACTTAGAGAATACATGTAGAATTATTAGAATTTGGATTTAAAATTCAAATCCAATTGGAAAGAGGTAGTTCTGTGTGGCCTCTCCAATGGGGGTCCCATGATTATTTCAGCTAAGAGGATGGAGAGGGCTTTTCATAGGGACCAAGTAGCTTGGAAAACAAAGTGTTTAATGTTGCAACACAAGGGTAGACAACTGAGAGGGGGGGAGGTGAATCATTTTTCACAAAAATTATGCTTCTTAAACTTATTCTCAAATCTAATAAATAAAAATGAAAGCATAAACCATCATCACATCATAAATACACATAACACCAAGATTTTTGTGTGGAAACTCTATTAGGGGAAAAACCACGGTGGAGGTTAATCCACAAGATTATACTTTTTTAAAAGTATTATAAATGGGGAATTCACATGCATTCAAGTACACTACCTAGAGTTCACTGCTCAAATACAAAAAGGCTCACTGCCCAAAGGAAGACACACTTTCTTACAGTCACATTCAGATTACATCTAATAGATTTTGAACTAAGAAAATAACATCTGTGTATGCCTGATTACAGTTCCGGTTAAGCACATGAACACTTTCTTTTGCTCACTCTTCTTCACACTTTACTTCTGTCTTAGAAATATTAGAACATTATTCACACACATAACTCACACATCTCGCACCTTGCACACCAATCTCCTCAAAATAATTGATCATATATATCTGCATCTAAGGATATCATCAACTACATGTTAGCCCAACAAAATATGAAATGTGTACAAACTGTCGGCCCAAATCAATAAACAATTATCAATGTGAATCAACCAATATTGGCCAAAACATAATAGGGACCCAAAACAACATGTCTCAAACACAAAACACCTTAAACAATTAGCCTCGAAGATCCACAACACGCTACAATCACCCTGTCAGCCATGAACATGAAAAACATGAACTCCCAGAAGAAAATCACCAATCACGAGCACAACAATCAATGCTAACCAATAAAACAGATAGAGCATGATCTAGAAACATCCACAATCATCATGAATCACCACAGAAGCATCTGCAAAAACTCAGATTACTAGAATCACATCATCTTCTTTCAGGAACACCAACTAAAGCAATAGAACAACTGTGAAAACACAGATACTCATAACTTGATCAAATCTTCATGCGAACCTCTGAAACTTCATGTGGATAAACTAGATATACTTGACAACAAATCCTTTAATCCACAACTTCTTATCATCAGTATACTGAACTAGCCATCATATTGAACTTCACTGCATCAGTAACAACCTTCAACTTATTTTATTACAATTTTCACAATATCCTCGACATATACAGCCTTAAAGACATTAATACCAATAGTGTTGACATCAATGACAACCACACATCAGCAATATCCAACATTTAATTACAAATAAAGTTTTAACCAAGAATGAGAGGCCTTATCATGTTGACATTCAATCCATCACGAATAAATATAGCAATGTATTCAGTGAAATTCCTCCAAATTTACCACCAAATAGCAGCTTTTAACATGTTATTGAGCTTAAGGAAGGAGAAAAACCTGTCATTAATACACCTTATGTAATGTCCCCATTTCCTAGGCCAGTATCTTTTGTAGAGGTTAGTCCATCACTTGGTCCCCGTGAACTAACAGGGCGGTTAGGGGGCCCTTTGAGGGCATTGCAAACTCGTTCAATCCAACCTCTTTGAGCTCAATCAATGCTTTTCCCAACCCAGTGTTTACCAGGGACTTCGCAAGATCCATTCAGTTTTTTTAACTATACTATTTTTAGTAAGTCACGTGGACATTTTTTCCATACTATTTATAGTAAATCACTGGTATGATCAGTCGGCAAAGTTATTATTTTGGGAATGATGGCATATTTATATCCTAGAGACATTTTGAGCATTCAATGGTCCTATGTATTTAATTTTAATAATGTTAATTATAAAGTTTATTTAAATTAATTAACTTTATACATTATTATAATATATATTAAAGAACTTTATTAAAGGTGGGATATAAATGTTTTTAAAGTGCACTTTATAATATAAAGTTAAGTGCAAATTAAAAGGGGAGTTATAAGGAAGGAAAAATTAAATTAAATGAAATGAAATTCAAATGCAAATTGGGTTTGAAATTTGGGAATTATAAAAAGGGCATTTAGAGAGATCATTTTGGATTATTCAAGTTGTTGAAAATATTGAGCAAGGGTTTTGCAAGATGGACCTAATGGGTTTGGAAATATTCAACTTCTTAAGGATGAAAACCCTCATGGAGATCAACATAGTGCAAGAGTGAAAGATCTCCCAAGCCTACTTGCAGACAATTCCATTTCAGGGATTGTGCCTATGCTTCACGATTATAAGAAATGAATCAAAATAAGGGTTTGAAGGATTAATCAGGAAATCTGATATTTAGTCATCACAGACAAAGTTAGGAATTTATATAGGGTTTTACATTGGAGTTGAATACCTCATACTTAGGTCATGGGATTTTATGGTGCACCATTCTGCTTATCATAAGTTGGGCGACTACCTTTCTATCAAGCTAGGCGCCATACTCATATTACCCAGGGGTTGTGGCCAATCTTTCTTTTGTTAAAAACTGCATTGTGGTGCGTGGGGTTCTAAAATACATCAATTTACTGAGTACATTAGCTGACACAAAGTTGGCATGAGGTTTTATTTTGTTGTTTATACCTATACCTCTCTTAATGTGGCATTTAAGTGGTTGTTTAAGAGGCGTGTGAACCATATTCTAAGTCGTGGGGATATATAATACCTGTTGTGCATTTTTGGGTTGTGTGGGAGCCTTCTTCAGGGGTCGTGGAGCTAGTTTCCAAACCTGGTGAACAATTATGAGTGTTGCACATAATTTGAGCATACGTTGGAGACCCTACTGGACATCATAGGAGTTATACGTGGGCTTCATTCAGAGTTTCCATTGCTTCACAAGGTGTTAACTATTTCAGACTAGGCATGGTAACTCCAAGTTGGAATAACAATATTACAATAGTTGTTCATTGTATGCACAGATCAGAATATTATTTAAGTGTAATCTTCTCGCTGTTGTGAATAGTCCAAAATGTCATTTATCTTGAAGTCTATCCATTATCATTGCTCAGTCTAAGTGTTAACTTGGTTGTAACTTTGTTAGTATATATCTATTTGTAACACAGTCATTTAGCATTATTTGAGGGTGTAACTCATTTACCAATTGGAAATACATGCTCAAGAATTGGAGAGTATTATTTGGAGATACGCATCATTTTCAAATGGTAAATGAGTGACACCCTCAAATAATGCTAAATGACTTCAGCTTTTATCGTTGATTCCTTTGAGTATGAAGACTGACGTTAATAATATTGTAGTTCATGTATTCCCTTACTCTCAGAAATTGGGCCCTCTATTACCTTAGATGAATATATCATTCTTTGGTGTGGCTTGAGTGAAGTCTTGATGTAAGGATTGTATCTATGTGCTTATTGATAGACTTACTAAATATGCTTATTTCCATGCTATATCTTCTAAGTACAAGTCCTCACAAGTGGTTGATATGCTCTCTAGAGAGATTTTTGGACTTCATGGGCTGCCAAGGAACATTGTACGTGCAAAAGAAAGCAAATTTATTGACATGTATTGGCAAGAATTTTTTTGATTGACAAGTATAGAATTGAATCCAAGCACTAGCTATCTGTTGAGTATTTTTTCATTGATGTCAAGGTGTTTGAGCTGCTTGGTTGCTTGCTCAAGCTACTTGGTTGCATGCTCAAGTTGCTTGGTTGTGTGATTGAGCTACTTGGTTGCGTGCTTGAGATACTTGCTTGTCTACTTCAGCTGCTTGCCTGCTTGCTTGACACATCAATTGCTTGCTTGTTTACTTTTTTAGCTCTATGTCAGCTTCTAAATGTTGTGCCATATCGGTATGTTTTGTCAAACTTCAAACTTCTTTTTGTGGGTGGCTATTTTCTATCTATCAAATCTTCATTATAACTCCTCTGCTATTCTTTGACGTTTGCCCTTATGGAGTCTTATTTTGCAATGTGTTTATACCATATTTTAGGGGTGCAAATATTTCTTTATGAGGTGGCTTAAAGTATTTTATATATTGTAAATCTATGTATGGCATGATTATGTGAAGATGTTTAAATTAATTCATTGATTTGTATCCTTCATCCTTGGTGTGGTGGCTCAAATTTATGATTTTGGGCAATGAAAATTCAAGTGTCAATTTTATTCTTTCCCTTGGTGGCTTTCATGATGGAGAATGTGGTTACTTATTTTCCCTGTCGATTCCTCTATTCTTAGTGACTCTATTTAGATGGACGACCTCTTTATTTTGAGCAACGAATTTATTCTCCAAAATATCATGTATTTATGTGATGGCTTCTTATTGCATATTCTTTTTTAAGCTTATGGATTTTTATTCAGATTTAGAGTTTTATGGAGGTAGCTTGATTATCGAATGGTAGAGGTATAGAGTTTGTCAGAGTTTTTCATTTGTGTCAAAATGGATTTGGCTTCATATCGTGAGTGTGTTGTTTGTGGCGTGTTGAACTCAACTTTTATTGGTGATTCCTTTGAGTATGAAGACTAGCATTAATAATATTGTAGTTCACGTATTCCCTTACTCTCAAAACTTGGGCCCTTTATTACCTCAAATGAATATATTGTTCTTTGGTGTGGCTTGAGTGAAGTCTTCCTTTATGAGTTCACAAAATATGCCTAATGGAAGTCGCAAATTATGCTATCTATGATAAAATAAGCCTAATGGAAGTCACAATTTATGATATCGATGATTAAATATGTATGATGTGAGACGTTGTAAATTAGGAATGGCCATCGCTTGATATTGTTTTTCAATATTTAAAAAATGCTGAGTATGTTGGATTCATGTTGATACAATGTGCTTGCGGGGTGCTCAGGAAAGGAGTGCAACTAGTATTGCTGGTATACATGATAATCTTTGTCGAATCTTCATTGCCACGATGGGTCCTTCACCAGTTGTTATGAAAATGGGAAACATGATATTGAGGGAGGTAATTTATCAGAGATGTCATCATTAATATAAAGGTTTGTGTGTGTGAGCAAGTGTGTTGCTCTTTGTTGCAATCATGATTATATTTCATTTGTTGTTGCTACCTTATACCTTGTTCTGAGACTTGGGTTGTAGAAGGTGTTGGGGCATGAGCCTTTAATCCTTTGTGATCATTTCCTTTGCACGGGCTATGCTCATAAGTGAAAAAGAGACCTTAGTGTGTGTATGCAACAATATCAAATTTCTATGAAGATATGTTTGTGTTTTTATCAAATCAGATGTGAAGATAAAAGTTGGAGTGTGGTTGAGATGAATATGAATACATTGCATTCTCTCATGTATTTGTTATATGAATATATTTGAACGTGGTTGGTTCTTTACATTATGAAGAATATGTATAAGGAAAGATGTATTTTGGTTTTGTGATCAGATTTGCAGTGTTGAGAAGTTTCTTTGTGAGTTGGTGCTCAAGCTAAATTTGGTGCTTCAACCATTCAAATTTGGTGCTCTCAATGATTTGGTGCTCACTTGTAATCTAGGTTGGTTTCCATTGTTGTTAATAAAAGCATAGTTTTGTTGTGGTTTTTTACTCGAAAGGGTTTTCCATGTGAAATTGATGTTCTTCATATTTGATGGTTTCCCATATTGTTTTATTTCTGATTTATATGGTTTTAAGTTTAAAAATTTTAAATATTGATTCACCCCCTTGCCCCCTCTCAATATTTCCTATGTGCTCTTTATTATCATCCTCAAACCAATGTCCAAACAATTTTTTTGAACAAATGGATGAAAGTTTACTTAAGGAACTATGTTACAAAGTAGCAAATAGCATAGGTTAACTAGCTGCAACTTAGGGAATATTGCTACAATTCTACTCATCACATGTCAATAGGTATGACTCTTTTCAAGGCTCTTTGTGGTTATGATGTTATTCCATTCATGTATTTTATTCTTTCAAATAGTAGAGTACCAAGGGCTAGAGATTTGATTCAATAAAGCTTAGACATTGTGAACACACTCAAATAAAACCTACAACAGTCCCAAAACTAAGAAAAGTTGTGTAATGTCCCCTTCCTAATGCAATTCAGTATGGTGGACAATTAACCTATTTAGTAGATTCTCCTAAGATAATGTGTTACGGTTAGGGAATCCTTGGAGTTAATTTGGTTTCACACACAAAAATGAGACTCGCCAGGACTCATCGAGTCTTGAGTCGAGTCCACCTGGCTGAGTTTTGGGGGCTTGGACTCGGACTCAAATGAGTTATGTCGAGTCTTGGCATACTCATCGGACTCGCCGAGTCCAAGCGAGGCCCATCAACAGGACTCAACAAGCAGGGTTTGAAAAGTGCAAAAATCACATGAAATTTTAAGTTAAAACTTCTTTTTTTTACTTATTGTGAATACAAAATGATGTATGCCATGAAGGTTTGTATGGTTTTGGAGGTCTTAATTTGGGCTTGGTGGTGGGGAATCCTCCCCTTGACCCTACCTTGTATCACAACAAGGAGCACGCCTAGGGCATTGCCCAAGGACCTCACGAGGGGCGCTGCCCCCAAACCCCTGTGTTGCCCCTTGACCCTACTAGGGGCACTTCCCCTAGACCCCACTAGGGGTGCTACCCCCAGACCCCTGCAAGGGGTGTTGCTCCTTGAACTCACTAGGGGCGTTGCCCCAAACCCCTACAAGGGGCGCTACCCCCAAAACCCCACAAGGAGTGTTGCCCCTTGACCCCTTTGGGGGTGCTACCCCCATACCCCCACAAGGGATGTCTCCCCTTGACACCACTAGGGGTGTTTCCCCCAAGCCCCGCGAGGGGCACTACCCCTCAATCCCACTGGGGGAACTGCCACTAGACCCCCACAAAGGGCATTGCCCCTCAACCGCATTAGGGCAATTGCCCTGAAACTTGAGATTATGGTTGTTGCATCATCCAGGACCTATCTTAACATTCGTAGGATGTAGGCTCCTTTGAGCCATAAAATTCTAGTTATTATTTTGAATCTTTTAATATTTCATATTTGTTTGGAACATTTGATGTCGTGGATTTCATATGCCATGAGTTTTGTATACATTTGAGTCTTTGACTATATATCTAAGTGTGTTATTTACTTTAGTGGCTCAACTACAATTTATGTTTATACTTATATGATTGACGTATACTTGTGTTAGTGACAAGGACCTTGATTGGGTTGACCGGGCAGATAGAGAGGTTGAGGCTGTAGCCATGGAAAAGGAGGATGCTAGAGCATGAGAAAACACATCCACAACCAATGTTGGTGAGGGTGGCATGGAGTCACAAGCAAAGACTATGGCTGCAACTAAGTTACATCATCTAGGAACCACCTTAGATGCCTTTGTAGGAAGGATAAAGGCTCCTTTGAGCCATAGAATTGTAGTTATTGTTCCGATATTTCATATTTGTTTGGAAAATTTGATGTCATGGATTTCATATTCCATGAGTTTTGTATACATTTGACTATATTTATATATCTAAGTGTGTTATTTCCTTCAAGAGCTCAACTACAATTTGCATACTTTATACTTATGTGATTGATGTATACTTGTGTATGTGATCAATTTTGTTTCTATTTAATGATGTTATTGTGTCTTTAAGCTTTAATTAATAAAGGGTGCTTAAAACAAGTTGTAAATCCTTTAAAATCTCTAAATTTCTAAGGTTTTTTCATTTTATCGAGTTTGGGCCAAGTCTCGAGTCAAGTCACCCTAGCCGAGTCTGAGTCTCATAACTATTGTTGGAAGATGGTCAGCGCTCCCCTCGAGATTCGTGACATGGACTAACCACCTCTTGTGGATTTGTTAACTCTGGCAGTTGTATTGGGCTTTAACAGGCCGATCTTTTGGTGCAACGATAACTGTGGGCCAACAAGTGGTATCAGAGCCAAAGGTGTCGGGTTCGAATCCCATCGGGTAACAATAAAGGGGAGTTTGTTGGCAGATGGTCAGTGCTCCCCTCAGGATTTGTGACATGGACTAACCGCCTCTCGTGGATCTGTTAACTCTGGCAGTTGTATCGGGCATTAACAGGTCGATCTTTTGGTGCAACGACAACTGTGGGCCAACAACTATGGTTTCACAGGATGACATTATCATATCATTGTTTGTTTACTAGAGATTGTGTTGGCAAGATGCCACTTTCTAGAGTGGATTTGGATGTTTTCTCCAATACTTACTATTTTTAATAACTCATTTTCAAGCATCGATTGAGCCAATTGCTATTTTTTTTTTGGTTGGCGGTTCCAGCAGTTGTTATTTGATATAGTCTAGTGGTTTTAAATTAAATAACAATAAGTTATTAATTAATAAAGTTAAATTAAAGATTTAAGTTTATCATTATTTTAATATATTTAATGGTGGACTATATGGTGCCTAACTTTCAGTGAAAATGTTATAAAATTAAATGAATGGGGCCTTTTTGGTTTTGGATGCCACATTGGGGAAATAAAAATGTATTTTAAAATTAAAACAAAAGCAAAAGGCCAAAAAGGGGGTGTGGGCTTTTGGAGGCATATTAAAGTGCTTTTTGAAGAATTTATTTTCTTGTGTTGATTTTGGATATTGTGGATAAGACATTGCTAGTTAAACTTGTTCATCCTATGGATTTGTGAGGACGTCAACCCTTGCAAGGAACATCTTCTATGTTGGTGAAAGACCCAATCTGGAAGATTTATGGTGATTTTCACTTAGAAATCACAATTGAGCTTCATTGTTGGATTGAAATCTATAGTTGAAAACAAGACATTCATAGAAAATTTGTGAGTGGAAGATCGGAGGGTTTTGTGCCTAGTTTATTGCTTCTATTTCACTCCCAAGCTGCTCATACCACTCCCATAGTTGGTCGTACCATTTTGCAAGCATATTGAGGGTTTTGAGGGCACCTAGGGTATCTATGGTGGGAAGACATATTTACATCTACAAACAACACCATTTTAGACTATGGCATTCCATTTTGAAAGTCTCCGGTTTGTTGGTTGCAACTACAACACTTTGTCAAATTCTTCAAATCTTTCTGGGTATGTTGAATTTAGATAGGTTATGTCATTTTATGATCTAAGTCACCTTTATAATTGAGAAATAATACATCTTCTAATAGGAATATAAATTTGGAATTTTGTGTTCATTGTATCTTCGAAATTTGTAAAATTTATGAGTTGTTTCATTGTTGCAATCTATTTTATTTATGCTCATTGTTGTTAAGAAATATCATCTACATATTACTTCCTATCTCAAACACATCAAAACAAAAAACAAAAAAATAAGGGCTGATTGAGGGTGTATGTTACAAGTTGTATGTTGATCTCCACAAAATTGAAAGGGTTTTTCGTAAAATACCCTTCCCGTTTTGTGTGGAATTTTTTTATTATTCTAGTTTGATAGATGTACCATTTTATCAAAGTTATTTCATAACCATGCATATAATTTGATAAGACAATGCAAGGAGAATATGTATAACTAGATCTTATTATCAATATGCAAAGACTCTTCGCGGTTATTTGAATTTCTAGTGATAGTATGTTATTAATAATATTGGTTCTACACAAAAAAGTCTAAGAAATATGGAATATGATATACAATGATAACTCAAACTTAACCCACATTCAAATGTACTATCAAAAGATCAAACTGATGATCAAATTACATAATTTATGCACTTAGAAACCTATTATAGCATTCAGATTTACAACAATATGTTATTCTGAGAAAATGTTTACATTTGATAAGCAAATGGCGGTATGATACACAAAACTTGGACATGAGGGAAGAACTGAAATACACACAACAAATATAACTTTACTCATAATCTCCAAGATACCCCACAAATGGCAGTAAAAACCTCCAACGCGTCACCCAAAGGTCACACACATGTTTTAGGCTCCTTGTGGGTGTGCGATAGATCAAAAAATACAATAGGGGCATGGTTTGCTTCAGAGAACTCACACCAGCTTCCAGACTCTTCACTACATGCCTCCACACAACAATATCCTCCTTTATAAACCCACAAATTTCTTGGTTATCACGACCCAACCAAAATATGCATATCGCCTATCATTTGAGCTCCTTACATATATTTGTATCTATCTCCTTGTGCAAGACATCATAGCTGCAATGAATAAAGGTTGGATGTAAAATGGCAGCCCAACTGTGACTCTTCAATCAGGTGACTCAAGATTAAGCCCTCTAATACAAACTACAACCTGGAAAGTAGCCTCATAAATGTTCACCAATGGTTGAGTAACTTGTTACCTCAAACACAATAATAATGTATGTCTTTAGCTTAGAATGGATAGCACCCAAATTAACAAATTGATATTTACTTAAACTCAAACCCTTGCTATGAAACCACAAACTGAATATAAAACTCTTTCACCAATTTTTATCTTTGTGAAAAACTCATAAAAATTGCCAATATCACCCGAGTAGAAAACCTAATTTGATCTCCTCAACAAACTAGCTAGGGTGGAATCATTTCACCATTGAAACTAGATGCCCTAGAGTTTTCTTGTCCCCAAGACCAAGAAGCTTTGAGAGCTCTCCAAGATGAAAATGAGAAATAAACAAGCATGAATGAAAACGAGCCTCCAATTCTTCTTTTATATTTCTCACTTTAATTTCCCACTTATATGTAATAAAGTGAATTTATAAAGTTACCTTTTAATATTTCACTTAAATTCACTTTATATCATATTTAATTAATCACTTAACATTACCTTTTTAATTGTTGTTTTTCCCACAAGGTAATATTAAATAATTAAATGAATGAATTCCCTTATTTCGCCTTTAGCCTTCAAGAATTAAAAAGGCTAAATTAGCATCCTAGGTGATCATAGAGAAGGGGACATTACACTTTTGAGGTGGGAGAAATGGTATTCTTGAGGTTGTATCCCTATAGAAAATCTTCCCTCAAGGGAAGTGGTACTGAGAAGTTGAATCCACAATTAAATGGACCTTATAAGATCATAAGGAGGATTGGTGGTGTTGCATATGAGTTGGAACTTCCTAGATAAAAGCATGATTCATAACATTTTACATGTTCCATGCCTTAAGAAGGACCTTGGATAGAAATTTACTCCTTCATTGGAACCACTCCCACTTAATGATGAAGGAAAATTGATTTTGGATCCCAAGGCAATCATGGATTTAAGAGAAAAGAAGCTAAGAAATAAGGCTATTCTAGAGTATTTGGTGAAATGGAATAATTTTCCACTTGAGGATGCTACATGGGAAGGAGTGGAAATTTTTGAGCACCTAAGTTTGAAATTATTTTAGAGCAAGCAATTAGGGGAAGGAAGGATTGTCATGTTCCTTCCTTAGCTGGTCGGGCATCAACTAATAAAAGGTGACTTTTCACACCATGTTAATTAATAATTATTTATATATATATATATAACAAGTTAAAATTTGAATTTTAAATTTAGGTGCCTTACTTTGGGTCCTAGCACCCTTTCTTGAGCATGTACAAACAAGGCTTTGGAAGACAAGGTGAATTATCTATTTTTTTGGCAAGAATATAACAATTCACTATTTGCACTACTTGGGATGAAACCCTCAAGCTAATTACAATTGGTAGGATGAAAACCCTACCATTGTTGTGTTTTCTAAGTAAATATAGTTAGGGTTTGCATTTGGGGCTAACATTCAAAAATCATTTCTCCATCTATAGGTGGCACTATTATTTGGAAGGAGTTTGGAGCTTTATCAAGGCAATACCTATCCTCATCTCACTAGTGGCTACCTCTAGAACTATTTGGCAGCCAACCAATATCCTCCAAGGACTTCTAACTAGCTACAAACTTGCAAACTACTAGCATAAATCACAAGCAACAAACCAGATTTGGGTTGGATTGTCTTTGCAGATCTACGAACTACTTCAAGGTGTGCCCTAGACCTCAACTTATCCGATCTAGAGTTTCCAAACACCTAAAAAGAGACGAACATCCAAGGATCTGTGTGACTTAACTTCCAATATTATTGTTTAGCATCAAAACCCAATCCTTAAGACAATGCCAACTAAATAACGTAGCTTGGGAAAATGGAAAGGAGTCATTAGTCACCAACAACAACTACATTAGTACACACAACTACAAATATGAAGTTTCTCTTGATTCAAGATACATCATTAGCTAGGCGATTAGAGTTTTGAGGGTTGTCATGCCTCAAACCCTAGATCAAGCGCTACCCTCTCTAGTTTGATCTACCACAATAGGCAAGTGCATCCATCGGCCCTTGTTTCCTCGTAGCTAGACAAAAGTAGTCACTAGATCTAGGGCTCCACAAAAGAAATTACTCAGCACTAGTTCAAAAGCCTTAGCCTACAAAGATCCCTCATTCAAATAGAAACTGAATTTGAGTGCACTAGAGCATTGTAAGGAAAGGCCACAATCCAATTTAACTATAGAACTTCAACCAAAACGGTTAGTCTATGAGTTGTTGTAACTCTAATTTATTCTATTATTGAAAATAAAATTCAAACTACTTTCATACTCATGTGAGTTCTATAATCAATTGATTTGGGGTGTGAATTTCAATCTTCAGTAGTTGTTGTGCATAACTTAACAACTAATGAACTATATATTAGCCCTAGGATATTAGAGAAATCCATAGCTGGAATTAATTCAAATAATGTATCAACATACAGTTTAATTATCAATTTTTAATCTACAAATTGTAACGAAATAAGGCAGCCTTTAAACAATCATAACTTTTACATTACTCGATCAAGTTTAAAACTTCAATATGTTCTGAAAAGGTGGAAGAGAGAAGAAAAAACTCAAAAATCATTCTTCAAGAGTCCTAGCCATATAAGAGTAGTTCTCCTTACAAATCAGTCCACTTAAAGATTCTATCCAGAATAGCAGTTCTTTTCTTCACACTATTTACTAACTCTTACTGATACAAAACTCTCACAAGGTTTTACCATCAAGGATTGTGGAAATATTGTCTATAGCACTCTATGGTAGTTCATATAAGTTTTAATTCTAGTAGGGTGGGTATGAGGTTGATATAAATCTTTCCAATGACACTTATCACAGACCTTTTCCTTTCAGTTTTAGACATAAATGGACTAACAAATACAAGGAACTATTTTTTTCTTTATATAAGACAACCATCTAGAATAGTTTATAGTTTGATTGATGTTTATATATTGCAATAGAACAATGAGATTGTAAAGTGTTACAACATAAAACCTTCTGGCTATCAATAATCATAAAAGGAATTATTTTCAAATAGATAGAGAATGGATAGCAAGCATCGTAGGTACAATGTAGTCATTTTATCAAGTTGTCTTTAATTGAGTGTCGGGAATTTCAAGTTCAAAAAATAACACAAGTACATGTAATAAGCTCTAAACAAGAAAATAGATCAATGATATATGAATGCATCAAAGCAAGAAGCAACACTACAATATTTTTGATGCATTAACAAGGAAAAATAACATATTGCTACCAAACCAATCATATAAGGCATGGTTATCATGTATTGGCATTGAACTCGATTCAAAGAAAAATAGTATTACTATTAAAATCACATTATCCTTGTTTGAACAAATACTTTCCTTCATCATTATCCTATGGATTGACATGGTTGAAGTCCTTTGGCACCTAATATTTACGTATAAGTTGTCCCAACTAAGTTCCCAAACAATTTAGTAGTGAAAATATCCTTGATAAAACATCTTCTTAGTAGAGCTTCAAGTAAAATGCATCCAACTCAAGCATTTACACAATCTATTCATACAATCATAAGAATGACATCACAAAAATTAGGATATCACAAGGTTAAACTAAAACAAATGCCACCCAATTGAAAAGTTGACTGAAATCAACAATGCCAAGGGAAAGGTAGCCAACTCAATAGTTTACACAATGTGACAAAATGGTAGCTCTTCAAATTATTCCATAAGGCATTAAAAAGATCGTAAATGGATTTCTAGCAATTTCATATACCAAAAACACACCCATCAAAAAAAAAATATCATTCAATGAAACCACAAGGCTTGCAAAACAATAGAATATTTAGCCACAAGGCCAACAAGACAACATTGGACTCAATGTGGAATAGTGAAAGATTTGGTCTACATCCTATTGGCACTATCATTACAACATAGTAACAATCAAAAGCTAATTGACGAGAAACATGGAGCATGAACCTTACAGGTGAGAAACTGTTTCCACCCACAAAGTATTCATATTACTTGTTTTCCTCTTTATTTACTTAAGCTTATGTTGTCATGTCCCTGAGATTTAACATTAGAGTATAAATGTATATACACATATTTCAAACATTATTATAATTATAAGTTCTTTGGATCATGTTACAAATTATCATAATTAACAAAGAACCAATATTTTATAATTGGCTAAGTTTGGAGTTTTTATCCCTCAAAATGACAATAGTCTCACTATTTATGATAGCGTCACTATATCTCAAATTCTAAAATGCGACGCCCAATGCATTTAAATTTTGAATTGTAATATTCATCACTAAACACATATACATCACAATTTGATTTTTGGCAAACCCTAACCCTAATTTTCAAATCAAAAGATGTGTCACTATTTACATATGCGTCGCTATTTAGAATTTGGAACCCTAAACCTAAATCATGAGTTGTGTCACTAAACACATATGTGTCGCTATAAATCAAAATAACGTCGTCGATTCTAAAAATAGCATCACTATATAGCAACACCACCAAAGTTCAAATTTCAAAATGCATTAAATGCCCCTAAAATTCAAAAATCAAATCCAATTTCGAATCACGTACCGATGGTCCTATGCCTGGAAGCCTCCAGTACTTACGAACTTGGTCGAAAATGTGTCATGGGACCACTCGTTGCGCCATCTTGTTAGAGGGTCAAGGCTCAATTTGCAAGGTGTGAATGCAAAAAAGAATTGAAAGTGACCCTTCTTAACCTATTTAAGCCTCCAAATTAGGGTTTTTGCCCTAATTTAACCTCAAAGCTAGGGTTTTTCATCACTTTCACCAATATTTCCAAACTGAATCTTATTTTGCACCATTTTTTGCATTTTTGGCATGTTTCTTGCATCCCATAACCTTTTTCGAACCCTTGGGGCAACATTTTACCTTTATTGAGAAATCAACCCAAAATTCAAAATTTCCGCCTGATTGCTCAAGGGGGCAGGGAACCAACTTAATCCTTCTGCTAGGGCATCTATAAAATTAGAATTTTTATTTATTTTTATTTAAGCAGCAGTTTTTAATCCGAAGAGTGTTAGTCTTTGAATCGAAGCAATAGGTTCCTTGCTTCAAAGAGGGGCAAAATGTAGACACTGAAAAATGTCTTGAATGATATCATGCACTTGAATCAGGTATACTAACATAATTTCCTCCTAAATCCCATCCTCTTTTCATTTAGTTTATTAATTTAACCTTTAATTAATTATGTCATTTGCATCTATTAACGTCATTAATTTCATCAGGTTAATTCACCCCCTTTCATGCTAACATTTTGTCTTATTAAATTAAATAAATCTAATTATTTAATTTAAAATCCCTAAGTCCTCTTATTTAATTAAATAAACCTAAGTTATTTAATTAAATGTCATTCCACCTTTCCCCCTTTCATTAAATCACTTGATTTAATGAATATCATGTAAGTCTTCTAATTCCCCTAATTGCATAAGTAAACCTTTCTTTAATTATCAGTTACCTAATTAAATCAAATTCCCTCACTTGCAAGGGAATATTCTTCCTTTACACATTCCTCCAAAAATGGAATATTCCTTTGCACAATTTAATTTGGTTTTAATTAACTAAATAGATTTTTTCCCTCACCCATGAATATTCCAAAGAATACTATTTTTCTCCTCACTCATTTGAAAAAGGGGAATATTCATTTTCATAATAAACTCACTTAGCTTCATATGCAAATTAACTCCAAACTTCTTATGCAAGTTAAATTTTGACCTCTCGTACAAGTCAAAAGTGTGTCTGTTTGAGGGAATGTGAACCCTTGATTAAATCTCGTCTTGCATTTTCATCTATTGATGAGAATCCATGATCCATGCCTCCAACTTCTTCCATCCTTGACCGTCGATTAGCCTTTTTTATCTCAACCCTCCATTTCTCATTTGCTCTCCTATAAATAGATCACTATTTGGAGACAAATGGATCCATCTTTTAATATCAGAGTTATGTTGTTAAAATCACTCACAATCACACTCATATTTAGCACACATTTAGCATCTTTTAGTTCATTTTAATTGCATTAATTATATTTAAGCTTCCATTAATGGCTTCCATGATCACATAATGCATCCATTTTAGCTTGTTTATTAATTAGGGTTTGAATCTTTTAGTTTAGAATCCTTTTAGATTAGCTTAGATTTTGCATATCTAGATCATTTTTAGCATAAAATCATATTAAATTAGCTTGCATCATGCTCATTTAGACTAAAATCATGTTTTCATACACATCTCACAACCATTCCATAAGTTTTCTTCAATAAAATTAACTGGAACAAGCTCATTTATCCACGGGATTGGGAGAGGGTCGTCGTTCCACATCAGCACGACACCACTCCCACAACGGGATAAGTTTTGAATGGGTTAGAGTAGACATTTAACGCTTTCATAGTTTAGAATGCTTAGTTTTTATAAATGTTTAATTTAATTTACATTTGGTTGATATTTTTGAGATTGACGTTAGTGGTTTCATTATGCTTCAATTATTCATGGATCAAGCGTAATCAACCCATGCTAATCTGTCGGTCACAGACATTGTATTTTGATTATCGAGCCTGTGAGCTCCATTTTTGTTAGGCATGACACATCTTGACATTGTACTTATGACACATATTTTGAGCAATATATGATATGATTTTTGGCGACGATTTATGATATGCAGTCTTATGTTATAATGCCCTATATTTATGATTATGTTATACGATGGATGTTCATGTTTTTATCATGTCTACTTATGCATTCTATATGATTATGTGATGATCTAATATGATGGATGATTATGCATTTATGATTATGTTATGACTATTCATGCCTTTATGATATGTAAGGATGATAAATGCAATATGGATGACCTAATTTTATGAATGCAATGTGATATACAATTAATTTTGATGTAATGTAATGCAATGTGATGAAATGTGATGGATGGAAATGAGCTATGATCATAATGCAAAATGTAATGTTGTGATTGGTTATGTGCTGATGCGATGAAATGTTAATGCTATATAGATAATTTCTATATTTTTGCATTTTCTAATACAAATATATGTGGCTTAATATGATGATGAGGACCTATGATGGTGATGCTTACTATAATGCTTTGTAACATGATCTTGTATGCAAGATATTTTTGTGTGTCATAGGAGTTTTTTAAGATGTAGACAAAAGAAATGTTAGCATGAAAGAGATGGATGTTAGCGTGGAAAAAAGGGAAGAAAGATAAAATGTTAAATAGGAAATGACAAAGGGAAGACTTTCATGCTTTTATATTTTTCATCATCAGGCATAAAAATTGTCGCAAATGGAGCACAAACACCATGGTATGATATAGACCAAGGTGTACAAGGTAACCATTTGTGAGAGAAGTAGTCAAGAGACAAAGCCAAAAGATAAGGAATACCCCGATTCATACTAAGGACCCAATTATCTTGGTCTTTTTTCCAAGACAAACCACATACAACAAGCAAAGAAAAGAGGTCATGATCCATCATCGTCCCTCTAAATCCTTTTTGAAATCCTCAAGGTAACTAGTAACATGACCCAGAACCAATCAAAAAGATAAGACAAACCTAGACCAACAAAACATTTGCCAGAGAGATAGTGTTTGCCAATAATATTTATAAGATTGATTGATTGGGCTAATTAGGTTGACCAAGATGACTGAAATGACCAATTAATGGAATTTTTGATCGAAATTGATTGATAATTTGACAAAAGTTGATTAATCGTTATGATCGATTGCATTTGGTTTTAGGAAAGATACATGTTATATAAGGCAAGATTAATTGACCAAAGTGACAAGATTGATTTGATAAAGTTTGATTGATATGATTGATCGATGTGTGGACACCTAATTTCAGGAAAGACCTATCATGTTTAAGGAAAGGAACACATATGATAAAGTTTGATTAATTGACCATTGTTGATAAAGCACCTAACTTAAAGAAAGACATATCCTACTTAAGGTGAATGATAATATTGACCGAAGACAAAGTCTAATCTCAGGAAGGACACATCCTAATAAAAGACAAGGGATAAGACTGAATGAGACAAATGAAATAATAACCCATTCTAATATAAGACTAATGACTTGATAGTGAATGATGATAAGGTAATTGAGAAGATTGATTGAAGATTGAAGATTTGTTGGTTATGTTTGTCTGTTGATTCATGATTTGGTTTGAATGATTATTGTTTGCAAATAAAGAACACGACGAGACTCAACAAACCCTAAAGGACTAACCTAGGGCCTCGGGGGCTCATCAATTGATGGGCCTTTCCTACATTATACACGTAGAAACCTCGTAGTTTGACATGACTTGACTTTGTTTTATTTGACAAAAGACTGAGTCATGATTTTATTTGGACAAACCTAAAAGGACTGACCTAATGTCTCGGGGGCTCATTAAAGATGAGCCTTGCCTACGTAAAAAAATGCGTAGAGACAACGTAGTTTGAACCTACTAACACAAACTGACTTAGACTTAGACTTCGACTCCAACTCTGACTTGATTTTTGGATTTTTGATGTTTTTAGATTTTGATGTTTTATAAAAAAAAAATTGGATTTTGATGTTTTAAAAAGCTGATACCGTGTGTCGGATCCCAAGAAGACATAAGTCAAGGAATTGCCTCCTGTCAGGTACATGACCAACTTATTATGGGTCAGGAGAATCAGTGGATGAATGCATAGGATGAGCATGAAGGCAAAGGATACTAAATGTCGATGGTTCTCAAGCCATGGAAAGGATGACAACGCTTTATTATGGATGGGAAAATGGATGAGCGGAGGGTGGAAGACCAAATAGCGTGATAGTAGATGAAGGAGCATAAACTAACTACATATGGCACTTGTTTGTCAGGTTTTCACCATGGTACTTATCCAAAGCACCACCAAAGTGGTTTTCACTATTAGACGAATTATTTTTCTTTACTACTTTTTTGATTTTTTTTATTGTTACCAAGATGCCTGTTTGCCAGGTTTTATCAAGGTGGCCATTTTTTGAATTTTTTTGGTATTTTTTGACTTTTTAAAGGGATACTCTAAGAACTAAGTGTAGTACTTGTGAAGGTGCATGTTGTTGACAGGCTCAGTCAATGGTTCGCCTTTAGGAGTAGAGAGTTGATAAGCACCCAATCCATATGTTGTTGTGATGATATACAAGCCCAACCAATTAGGTTCAAACTTTCTGGGCTTTTCTCGATCTATATGATTCTTTGGATTCTCTTTCAAGACTAAGTCACTAATTTCAAAACTTATAAGTCAAACCTTCTTATTGTAGCTACATCGAAGGTGATTCTTATATGCTTGTAAATGTGTCAAAGCTTTCTATCTCTTTTCATCCAGTAACTCTAGCTTATGCAAACGGGATACACGATATTCCTCTTGATCAATCAATCCTTGCATAGATACACATAGGGATGGTAACTCAAACTCAATAGGAACTATAGATTCATATCCAAAGACAAGGGAATATTGAGTGGCTCTTGTAGGGGTGAAAACATTGGTACTATAGGCCCATAGAGAAGGATTGAGTTGGAGGTGCTATTCATGGCCAACGTCATTGACAATCTTCTTTAATATTTTAAGAATAGTCTTGTTAGATGCCTCGGCTTGGCCATTACCCTAGGGGTAATATGGGGTAGAAAAGTGGTGTTGGATATGAATTTTTTCACAAAGTTCATGGACATATTGATTCTTAAAAGGGAGACCATTATCTGTAATGATGGACTACGAGATACCACAGCGACATATAATGTAATTTGGGATGAACTTGGCTATTTCTTTTCCAATAATGTAGGCTATCTGGATGGCTTCAGTCCACTTGGTAAAGTATTTAGTGGCAACAAGGATAAACTTATGTTTATTTGCAGAAGTGGGATGAATCTTTCCTATGAGGTCGAGTCCCTATTGAGAGAATGTCCATAGTGATGTGAGCAACTGCAATTCCTAAATTGACGCATGTATAAGATCTCCATGAATTTGACACTGGTGGCATTTCTTCACAAAGTTGTAGGAATCACATTCCATTGTAGGCCAATAATATCTCATTCTCATGATATTTTTAGCTAAGGTAGGACCGATATAGTGAGCTCCACATATACCATGATGCACCTCTTATAAGATCACTTGTGCTTCATTTTGAGTCAAGACATCAGAGGAGGGTGCTATCTATACTGTGACGGTAAGGTTTTTTTGATGATGGCATATTTGGAGGCTTGTCAAATAAAGGTTTTGTGCTGGTTGGAAGACAAGTCAGGTGGGATAATTTGGTCATGTAAATAAGTGTAAATGTCTTTATACTAGGGAGATTCAAGACCAACAAGTTCACACACAAGTTTAGTTTTGGGGACATCAAACGCAGGGACCAACAATTGTTCTACCAAGAACTTATATTGTGATCCATTGTTGGGAATGTCCAAGAGAGATCCAATGGTAGCCATTACATTAGTTGCTTCATTCTAGGATCTCAGTATTTTCTCAAAGGTAATAGTATCAAAATACAATCTAAAACTATCAACCATGTGCTTGTAGGGAATCAACTTGTTATCCTTGGTGTCATAATCATCTTTAACTTGCTTGATCACTAGTTGGGAATCACCATAAACTTGAAGATTCTTAATTTTAAATTTTATTGCCATTCAAAGACCTGTCAACAGTGCCTCATACTCAGCCATATTATTAGTGCATGGAAATGCTATTTGAAATGAATTAGGAATAGAATACCCTTGAGGTGTGATGAAAAAAATACCAGCTCCTGAACCATGACTTGTGTAGGATCCATCAAAGTACAATTTCCATGTTGTCGGTGTTTCTATGACAAAGATTGATTCATCTAGAAAGTTGGATATCAAAGGATGGGTTGCCTTTACTGGTGCATCTATGAGTTGATCAGCTATCACTTGTCCTTTTATTGATTTTCGGTCAATGTACTCAATGTCGTACTCACTTAAGATTGTAACCCACTTAGCTAATCTTCCCGTTAGAGTTGATTTGCTAAGAAGATATTTCAGAGGATCAATTTTGGTGATCAATTTTGGCGATCAATTTTGTCTTGTGATTTAGCATATAATGTCTCAATTTTTGGGTCACAAATACAACTGCTAGCCATGCTCATTCAATAGGGTTGTAATTTAACTCATGTTCGACCAAGGTGTGACTGATATAGTAAATTGCTCATTCTTTGCCATCATTATCACTATGTGCTAACAATGCCCCTAGTGTTGATGTAGTTGTTGTCACATACAATATCAAATGTCTTCCATAAATTGAAGGCATAAGAATTGGTGGATTCAATAGATAATTCTTCATTTGATCAAATTCTCTTTAATATTTCTCTATCCAATTGAAGGGAATCCCTTTTCGTAACAGATGTTGAAATGGATGGATCTTGTCTGCTAGAGCTAAATATTGAAACTACAAATTGATTGCAATCTTCCTTGTAAAGTCCTTAATTGACTAATGTTGGTTGGTGGTGGCATGTCCAAGATAGCTTTTACTTTGGCAGGATCAACCTCTATTCCTCTACGAGAGACAATACATCCTAAGAGTTTTCCTGATTGGACCTCGAAAACACATTTCTTGGGATTTAACTCGAGTTGGTAATTTTCAAGTCTTGTGAAAATGTTGTCCAAGACTGTTAGGTGACCACATCATTCTAGAGATTTTGAGAAAAGGTCATTGACATAATCCTCCATAAGTACGTGCATATAATCATGGAAAACGGTAGTCATGGCTCTCTAATATGTAGCTCCAACATTTTTTAGTCCAAATGGCATAACTTTCCAACAAAAAGTTCCCCAAGTGCATGTGAAGGTTGTCTTCAGTTGATCTTTAGGAGCAATTATTATTTGGTTGTAGCCTGAGAGTCCTTCCATAAGTGATAGCATTTTATATCCAGCAGTAAGGTCTACTATGATGCCAATATTTGATAAAGGAAAATCATCTTTAGGAGAAGCTTTGTTAAGATCTCTGAAATCCATGCATACTTTGATTTTCCCATCCGATTTCATGACAAGAACAAAATTTGATATCCAATTCGCATAGTCAATAGAGTGTATGAATCTGACATCCAAGAGTTTCTTTAGTTCCACCTTGACCAAGAGTGCAATCTACAGATGCATTTTCCTTAGCTTTTGTTTATATCGTTTGGCATTTGGTAATAGTGGAAAGTGATGCAGAACAAGCTCAGGATCCAATCCAGGCATATCAACATATGACCATGCAAAATTAGCTTGTCTTTCTAAAAATAATGTTGTAAACTCAGGATTTTCTTTGGTTGTCAAAGATGTTGCCAATTGTATGATTCTAGAATTGTCTTGTGTCCCAATGTTCACTTTTTTTGTTTCCTCTATAAGCAATGTCGATCTCTCTTGGTCTATCGGGAGACTATCCAGTCCTCCATCCTCAGGTGCCTCAGAGAGGTTTTCACCTTCGGATACGTCCTTTATTTTTACTTTTTCACAGTCAGCAAGCGCCTTTCAGTTTTCACCTGAAGACCTATTATTTGTATTTTTACTTTTGCGACTAGAGAACAAGACAACCTCACCAAAGTATGTGGCACAATTGAGTTCTATGAAAAAGGAAACCTTATGATCCCCACTTGGTATTCCTTCACGAAGTCCCATGAGCTCAACAACTTCTTCGTCGTTCTTGAATGTATCTAAACTCGGTGGTTCTTGTTGATCCTAGTCTATGAGTTGGGGATAGACAAGGGGTAAGCCATCATCGGTATTGTCAAGGGTCATGGTGTAGGAAGATAAGGTAAAGAAGGAAGTAGATTCATCAGGTTCCTAGAAGGTTTCAATCCAATCTCCCATCTGCAAGGAGATCTTTTGGTAGGAATGTGACGGGTTCTGCAGGGAATCGATTGTAAGTGTTTTATTGAATCTTGCTTCAAGGGTAGGCTCATCGGGCTCTCTAAATATTTCATCAAGGTCAAGTTCAGTAGTAGAGGATAGAGAATCCCATTCATACTCATTGGAATTGGCATCAAAGTTCCAAAAATCCTTAAATGTCTCGATCTAATCTGAAGCGTCAACGACCTCAATCAATGTCAACTTAGTACTTGGAGGACTCAGTTCCGGTGGAACATACCCTAACCCAACATATTTTGGTAATTTAGGAGGCAGTAAAGGTTATGATATCCCATTTTTGTTTAAACTAAGGCCACTGTGTCCATCATATCCTTGTTGCTTCAATAAAAGGAAACATTTTGGATATCTCTCAATTGGTAACTATTTAGGCTCTATCTCCTCCTCTTCTTTATACAACCATGTATAAATGTGGTCATCCAAAGATTATTTAGCTGATTCCCCCCATTTAGTGAAGATGGTAGGAGGATTGTGGATGATAACCTTAGGATGTGTAGGATGCAATTTTCCATAAGACTTTGGTGATTTGGGTAACTTTCCATTGCAAAATAAGCTCTTCATATTGTATTCTCCACATCCTTTTTCTTGAATCTAGATTTTGGGTGTGGATAGTGGGGTGAATGGAGTGGATGATTTGAAGAGGGCAGATGGATCAATGTAGTGTGATGAAGTGGAAGATGAGGCCTCTTGATTTATGGGCACTTGACATTCAACAGTTCCTTTTAGGTTTGTGCAATACTGAAAGTGATCAGGGTTGCCCGGAATAGTAATTTCAGTGGCACTATGTGGGAACTTGAGGCATTGGTGGTATGTGGATGGGATAGCCTCATAGCATGAATCTGTGGGCGTCTAAGGAGAAGGTTGTAGTGTAATTCTAGATTTAAGACATGAAACACTATTTTTTGTATTGCTAGACCGACTCTTATGGGAAGTGATATTACTCCTTCGGACGAGCGCTCAACATCATCATAAGCTTTGATCACAATTTTCTTGGTTTGCTCTATGCAATTCTTAGAGTATCCTAATGGTTTCACCAATTTTAGTGAGCAAATGTCCTGACTTGCTCCACCGTCTACTAGGATTCGTTTGATCTTATGTTTATTAACACATACTTCAAGGTGTAGGACATTGTTATGATCATACTTTTGTGCAAAAAAGTCTTGTTTAGAGAAGGTGACATGGTGCGACATAGCTAGGTATCCAACCATGGCTTAAAATTCATTTCAATCTAGATTAGTAGGTATAGATGGTTTTTGCAAGGCTTTATCAAGGATAGCTTTGTGTTGTGGTGATATGTGAAGGAGCTCCAAAATGGAAATCTGTGCGAGAGTCTTCCCTAGCTGATCTAGGAGATTATACTGGCTTTTCAGTTGTGGATTGGAAGGAGGTCTTGGAAGAGTTATCTTGGCTCTGCAAGTGGTGACCGCACATTCTAAAGTTGTCTTGTTTATAGTAGTGGTGGAAATATAATCATCAAAGGGTCTGACGATAAGGATCATAGTGCTATAATCATGTTTGACGGTGGCATAATTGGCATTGTTGTTGTTCCCTAAATAGGAGGATTTTTACTTTGTTGTGGTATTGCAAGGGAGTTATAAATATGGTATGATCAAAATTTGTCTTGCCTTGGGAATCGTCTATCTAAATGGTTCCATTTTCAACAAGGTCTTGAATGACATTTTTGAGTGTCCAACATCTAGATGTTTTGTGTCCTTTTCTATAGTGATATTCGCAGTATTCATCTTCCTTCCACCAATCAGGTTTGACTAATGAGGGTTCATAATTTTTGATGTTTGGTAGTTGGATGACATTGAATTGCAAGAGTTGTTTTAAAACTAATTCAATGGGTTCACCCAATTGGGTGTATGTTCTCTTGGAGCAAGGAGGACCTCTGCGTTGTTGATTGTTTTGGACTGCATTCAATGTTTGACTTTGGCCTTGTGTTTGGGTATTTGATGTGTTTGGTGTGTTTGATGAGGAAGGACCTTTGAGATGGATGGTAGGACCTTTATTTATCACTTTGGCATCGGTAACTCCATCATTCGTGACATTCTTGTTTTGGGACCAGTATTTGCTTTTATCATTGCTAGGTTTTGGAGTCTCTTTGTGTACTTTGACTAGTCCTTTTGTGACAAGACATTTTTCAGTAAGGAAACATTTCTCAAGGATTTCATAAAAAGTGCGTAAAAGTGGATTTGAATACTACTCATTATTTCTTTGTCAAGGTTCTCTACAAACATGGTGACTAGTTGTTTCTCGAGAATGTGACAAGGGAACTTGCTAACTAAACTTCGCCATCTCTAATCAAATGAGGTAAGTGACTCCGCTTCTTCTTGTTTGGTTGTGCATAATGTTGCAAGGGTGACATAAGTTTCAATGTTAAAGTAAAAGTGATTAATGAATTTATCAGCTAGTTCACCCCATGTTCTAATCCCTAGAGGAAGATGTGCAAACCAATCTAGGGTTGGTCCTGTGAGACTTCGTGGGAATAGTCTCATGAAATAGGTAGGATCATATGAGACTTCCATACATGACATATTAAATTATCATATGTGTTCTATTGGACCCCCTTTCCCTTTGTACTTAGGCAAAGGTGGTGTCGTGAAATGAGGGGGAAAAGGGTGACATGTATAGATTTTTGTCAAATGGAAAAGGGCACAATTCCTCCATGGAATAGGTTTTCTTGTTGGTTCCCAATTGAATATTTTTCATTTGTTGTTGGATGGCCTGTATTTGTTGCATCAAAGTGTTTGCAAGAGATGGTGTTGCATCAGTTTGATTTGGTGTCATAGTGTTGGTATTGAGGTCATATGTCAGATTTGGATTGGGATTAGTATTTTGTGGTGTGGGACCTTGGTTAACATATTGATGTGCATTGCTTTGGTTTTAAGTGACATTGAAATTTAGATTTGTCCCAAAACTCATGTTTGTGTTTGGTATAATGTTTTGAAATTGAGGTGTAGGCCCTTGATTTGTTCCTTGGATTTGAAAAGTTGGTCCTTGATTTTTGTTTTGGAAAGATGGTGTGGGTCCTTCATTAATGTTTTGGGATGATGGGGTAGGTCCTTGATTTGAATTTTGGAATGATGGGATAGGTCTTTGATTAATATTTTGGAATGATGGGATAGGTCCTTAATTAATGTTTTGGTTTGGCACCCTTCGTGGGACAGTGTGAATTCTCCTAGATTTATTTGGTTGATTTTGATTTGATGAGGGTGTGCTTTGAAATTGGAATGAGGTACCTTGGTTTGTGTTTTGAAATGTAGATATAGGACCTTGATTTGTATTTTTAAGTAAGGGTGTGGGACCTTGTGATAGAGGACCATGATTTGTGTTCTAGAAAAGAGAGTTTGTAAAGGTCTTACCCATGGAATTTGATGAGTTTCCAAATGTGAAATTTTGTCCTTGTGTAGTCGCATGGGTCACCTTGTTTCCAAATTTGGAGATGCTAGGGGTATGTGTGGTAGTGGTTGCCACGTGTGTTGTTGTTCCAATTGGTATAGTTGACATTTGTTGTGAAGATGGCATCCCTAATACAAATGGATTTTGAGTATCTTCTTCTACAATGGTTGAGACATCAAAGCCTTGAGGGAGTTTAGCACCCTTTTTGGCTAGTGCATAAAAGAATCTATTAGGATCGGCACCAAATTTTTTATCAAACATGTATAAAACCCTTGGGTCTTCGTAAGCTCTTTCAATCTCTTCAAGAGTCAATTTCTTGTTGAGTTCATCTAGGTTTAGATTGTCAAATGTGTTGATTGGGTCTCTTTGTGGTGTCTCTCTTTGTGGAGTGGATTGATTTGAATTTGATCCAAGGATGGTGTCATGAAAGGGATCAATTGAGAAATCCACGTCCTTTCTTTTAGTTTGTGACCTTGTTTCAACCATGCGAGACTTGCAAATAGGAAGGCAATGCAAAGTGATAATGAAGCTAGACTATGTTTTTGGGATTTTTTTGAATATAAGGATGTAAGGTGATTATGCAAGGATATGAAACTAATGGATGCAAAAGATACCAAAGGTAGACCAATTGAGATTCAAGGAAAATGATATGGAAACTAAATGATGCAAAGATTAATATGAAGTTAAACTATGTTTTTGTGTTTTTGGGATATAAAGATGCAAAATGAAAGTGCAATTTAAGTCCAAGACTAAGGATTGATAGGATGATAATGAAGCTATGGTAATTAGACTAAGATAATGCTAAGGATATGAATCCTAAAATTTAAGACAAAGGATGGTAACCAAGCTAATGTAGGTCCAAGATAACAAACCTAAATGTCATTGACCTTTGTGATAATCAAGATGGTAATTTTGAAAAGGTTGAGTCTAAACTAGGACACAAGCTTGAGACTCAAATTTGATCAAGATGACAATTACAAAGGTTGGTAAAATGAAAGATGAAGGTAAATGAAAAAATTGGATAAGCAACCATGGACTATCCAAAGGCTTAGTAGTCTTCCTATGTCTAAAATTTGAAAGGATAAGTGCAACCCAAGGTCTAGGATTAATTATGCAAGGTAAGGATGCAACCTAAAATGTTATGCAAACCTAAATGAAGATGATAGAATGGTATGGTAAAGGTCTACAAGTCGCTGGTTTATGAGTAAGGGTCACTATAAAAATGAATTGATTCAATTTGAACAAGGATTTTGAGAGTTTTAGATTATCAGTAAGTTGCGACATTGTTTTCTCAGATGCTTCGTTTCTAGTTGCAAGTTTTTGGTGAGCAAATGTGGTTCAATTTATCAGTTGCGGTCCTATTTTTGTAGATGCAGTTCAGGTTATTAGTTGCGGCTTTGTTTTCTCAAATGTAGTTCAGGTTATCAGTTGTGATTTTCCAGTGAGTAGTTGCGACACAAAATTTTAGTTACGGGCTTGTTTTAGCAGTTGTAGTCATAAAATATTTATTTTGCACTTTTGATGGTTTTGACTTGGTTTTTGAGTGGATTTTTTACTAATTTTGATAAAATTTTGTTTGGCAAACACATAATACAATAAAAAACACTTGTTTTGATTTTATTTTGGGTGTGAAAAAGTTTGGTTTCAAGATAAAACACTCATAAACAACATGCACAATTCCTAAGGTTGGCAAGGAAACCATTGGTTGATATCCCCACTTGAATTTCTCCAACCACTTAAACAAGGTGGACAACTAGAGACTTGGTGCCAATGGCTCCCCCTTACATGACACACACTTCTCGGGCTCACCAAGTCTCATTCCCCAAAGGGGAATTTCTATCTCTACACATGAATAGTCAAAACATGGGGCGGCTTCAGAGGTCTGACCTCCTACAATCAACGAGTGTATAAAGGTTTTTGGCCACTAAAATAATTGGTTCTTAGTAAGGGCATTCGTTCAAGGTGGCCATACATGTGACAAGATTAACTCAAGATTATGGTCAATCAAGAGGCCTCCTAGTCCCTTCCTAATAAGGGATTTTGACGTAGCTCATGGGGCTACTAAGGGTGGCACTTGTCGATATGACACATCCACACCTGTTGCTTGTGACTTTCATCACAAACACATTTCTTATATAGTGGTTCGAAAGAGCTTGGCTTTAGCTTGTTATCAATTGGTTCATTCCCACCTTTCAAAGCGGGGTGGCAGACCTTCTAAAAAAAAGGTACACAAAAGCAAGGAAGTATGTTGTTTTTGATCTCGCAGATCACACAAAGCATAAGGAGAGAGCATACACAACACCTTTGTCTGACACTCACATGGGGTTCATTTTAATTCCAAAATCCAAATGTGGGGGTGGTTGTACAAGTTCCAAAGAGATGCTTTTGATCCTCAAGATCACCAAGTGGTGCGAGAGGAGAGCATACACATTCAATGACAATTTGCAAACCACAAAACACAAAATAATTGTAAATTTTAACATTTGCTTATGATTTGAAAATACTTGGATTCTTTTTAGGCCAATGACATGTGATTCATGTTCATTTTAATACTCATGAGTGAGAAAATGCATTTTGTTGTTCATTTTAAAGCCTTATGAATGAGATGCAAGTTTATTTTACCCTTGTGAATTTGATGCAAGTTGTAGTTGTAGCAAACAAAGAAAACAAAAATTGATTATGCCTTAAAATAAAAAATTGAAAGCTCAATTTTTTTGTTGTTTCTAAAGAATCATTTTTGAAACTCCTTAGATCCAAAGCCACATGCTAAAAAGAGACAATTAGCACACAAAAACCCAAATCTACTTGAAAACCCAAAAGGAAAATTAAAGAAAACTGAAAAACTATTTTTTTATACCTCTTAGGTGATTGCATCACTTGGCTGTAGTTGTGTCGTTGTAATGCATCATTTTTATATCAGTTGTGTCATGATTTCAAATCCAAGTTTCCCACCTGCAGATGCATCGTTGTTTTCACGGATGTGTCATTATTTTGAATTAAGCTTCCTGCCTAACAGTTGTGTCATTTCTCCGCAGTTGCGTCGCTGCATGTCTCAATTGCATCGTTTCGTACGAAAACCTGCAAAAATAAAAAAGAAAAGTCATACGAATCCTGCAAAAACTTGTCTTCACATCGGGTTCACCAATGTAAGATGGGTAAAAATCATCTAACCTAGATTCTAGTGACAACCACAACACTTCTAAGTTAAAAACCCAATCTAAACAAGAGAAAACAAACAAATCATGAGGAAAATGAAACAATCAAATGAAAGCACTCCCCATGTTTGAATTTGAGTCACTTCCCTTATCTCTCCTAAATATTCTTTTGCAAATATGCCCTCAGATCAAAGCTAACATGTGCAAATACCTGCAAATAGTAAGCAAGAAAGTCAGAGATAAGTGGTTGTTTAAATAAAAAATGGAGGAGGAATGCTTCTTTTATAGACAACCATTTGAATGGACGGTCAAGATCGAGCTTCTAGAAAGATTCCAAGATTGACGAATGAGAAGGCATGCAACACGGAAGAGTGGAGGTTACGAAATGGATGGTCAAGATTAGAAAGAGCCCATAGACGATTGACGGTTGAGATTCAAAAATGAGATAGTGGAGGAAGAAAATGGAGGAATTAAAAATTGAAAATAATTAATTCATGAGAAGGAATCTCTGGACAAGTGGAGGCATAAATAATTTTTCTGAAGTATTTATTTTGAGGAAAAGGCAGGTGGGTATTTAATTAAAATAATTTATATAAACATTTTAATTAAATAAGAGGAAATGGAAAAAGAGTATTAAATAATTAATTTAGATTAATTATTTAATAAAAGAGAAGCTTTGGGAGATAATTAAATAAGTTTAACAATTATTTAACTATAGAGGAATTAAAAGATCAGTGAATAGGTAAATAATTAATAATTATTATTTAACTATAGACGAATGATGATAGGCAAATAAATAAATAAATAAATGATAATTAATTTAATTATTGATAAAAGGGGTATTAGCGACACAATTAATTTATTTAATTGATCAAAATAGAATAAAGGTTAAGAAGTGAATTAATTAAATAATTAAAAAATTTAATTAATAGAGGAATGTGATCAAGAATAATTAAATAATTAAAACTATTTAATAATGCGAAGACAAAGACTAAGGAAAATGACGCTCGTAGACTAAGACATTTTTTAGTGTCTACAGATAGATATAAAGATACATATACGTGGATACATCGAACATATATATGTAGACAGATATATTGTTATATAGATAGATAGATAGATAGATAGTTAAATGTTTATATGGAAAGACAAATAGATATATAGATAGATAGATAAATCTTTATATAGAAAGATATAACTATGTTGCATTTTGGTCTTCATTTCGATCATATATAAATTTGGTTTGACGGTTAGGGAAATCTTTGTTTCATTTTGTAACTCATACATATATAAACAAATGTATATCACTTTGCCAAACTCAATATTGTTTTCCCAAAGTGAAATTAGTTTATTAACTCTATAATGACATATCTAAATTGATTTGGTTTATTTAGTCCAAATAACATTTTCTAAATATGGTAGATATAGTTAGCTCAAACTATTTTTCTTACATGCAACTTTATATATTTATGTATGTGTATGTACGAATGTGTGTTTAGGTGTATGTATGTATATAGATATGTACATATATAAATATACATACATATATATATATACATACATATGTACATACATATATGCATACATGCATGCATATACATATATGTATATATATACATATATATATATACATATTTATATGCATATATATATTTATCTATGCGTATACATGCATGTATATATATATATATGTATATATATAGATATATATATATGCATAGATGGATAGATATATACATACATATATATATATATCTATGTGTGATCTCCTAAAATGTTAAGTCCTAATATAAGATGCTAAACAAACTATTAATGCAATAAAAAGAAATAACACAAAGAGGACATCTCAACGATTAGCCTAAAGAATGATAAACATGAAAGCAAGATGAAATACAACAAAGAGTGATTATACCTTCATGTTGCTTCTTCCTTGGTTGACCTCTTGATCTTTGGAGATTTGTGTGCTCTTTGGATGGCAAGTTAAATCAAATATGGGAAGTGATATGCAAGATGAATGAGGACATGGTAATGGTGAACTCAAATTTTATGGTGAATGAGAGCTCAAATGGCAATTTTGCAAGAGTTTTGATAGCAAAAGATTGATTCCCCCAAAATGAGAGGAAGGAGGGGGTATTTATAGAATAATTTTAATTCTCTAGGTTGAGATTAAACCAACAAGGCCAAGATGGAAGGCTATGGTGAGTTGAGGACTCACAAACCCTCACATCTTGACATGTGGAATGTGAGATGGATTAGGGTGAGATGATGTGTAAGTGAGGTAGAAGGAAGGTACATGATGTGGAGGAAGGAAAAGTACCTTGGAAAAGGGATGATGTGACCTCTCAATAATCACATGGGGAAGAGGAGAATGTTGGATGAATAAAAGTGAATTAAAAATTCACATGATTGGGGAATCTTGTGGATAAAACAAGGTTCCAAAAGGAGAGGTGGAAAGTACTTTGGATAAAACAAGGTCCTTAAAAGGGTAGGATTCACCCACATGTGACTTGATGTGACAAGTCAAAGGTTCTAGAACTTGCATGGGGAAGAGAAGATTCCTTGGAGGAATAAGAGGGAATTAAAAATTCACATGGGGAAGAGAGGAGCCTTGGATAAATAAAAAAGAATTAAAAATTCTTTGGGTGATGGGGAGAGTTGACCAAGGTACTAATTAGGCTTAATTGATCAGTAATTAGAAGATAATTAGTGGTTAATAAGGATTAGAAGCCAACTTGAAAAAGTTGGAGGATGTGACATGTCTTAATCAAAGATTAGACATGTGCACATCTCTAATGAAGAAATTAAGAGGTTGATTAAGATTAAGAAAATGACGTGATCTGTGAGGAATTCATTTGATGAAAGGGAGGATTAAAGAGATAAGGTATTTAATTATTAACTAAATACCTTAGGGATTTGGCAGAATTAAGGGTATTAATTAAATATATACATAGATGGATATATATATATACATTGATGGATATATATATACACATAGATATATATATAGATGTATATATACATACATAGATGGATACATACATACATACACATATATATACATAGATGGATAAATATATACTGAACTATGAATTCAATTTTTAAGCTTTTAAGTATTATGTAAGAATGCCATGTCTTACACAATTAAGAGTGATAGTCATTCATAGTTGTAGATTAATTTGAAGCATTTTTTATTTGAATAAAGCACCCACAAAACAACATAACACTCAAATTCCCAATTGAAATGAATAACAAATAGAAAGAAAGGGATGAAAGAAAATGCATAAGTGGATGTTGTTGTAAATACCTAACTGTTTTATATTATATAAATGATGTTGCCAATGTTGTCTACATGCCTATCTATTGTAAACATTGTTAATATTGTACATTATTGTTATGTAAATGCCTATCTTTTTTATACTCATTAACTTGTGGATATTTGGGGTTTTAAGTTATATTGTTTGTGCTTGTGAATGCATATCTATTGTATACGATGTAATTGTTATGACCAATGTGTTGTAAGTGTGTGATCTATAAGGTTCTAAGTGATATAAATGCACAAATTAGGTTGTCTTGTTGCGATGTAAATGTTGTTGGCAATGCACTGCATTGTATATGATCGAAATGTTCAAGGTTTTGGAGCATTAAATGATTTGAGGCCTTGGAATTACATGCCATTTAGGCAAAGTAAATGGGAAGGGACGCACAATGCATGTTGCTAGATGGAAGAGACTTAGGGGGTGGCATGCGATTAATGTGATGAATTAGATGTTAAGGGTGGTAAGGTATTTAATTGCCATGCATCTGTCCAACCCATTGCCAACTCCCCTCCACACAACATCTGAAGATGGACCTGAATGATGATTGGTCAACCCTCTAAATGGGCAAGTCATTAACACGTTGGACCAATTGGAGCATAACAAGTACAAAATTTAAACCAGATGGCTAAATTTAAATTAAAAGGTTGCCAATAATTGAAAATACTTGCAAGGTAAAAAAAACAAATATAAACATATTTATAACATTAATTGCATCAAATTTCCACAGTCCATAATCAATAAGTGCATAATATTTCTAGATTGCAATTGTGTATAATATTTTTTGCATCAATGTTTTGGATCATGGAGTATGATCCAAAACATTGATGCAAAAAAGATTATAGCATCAACATCTTGACGATGGATCATGGAGTATGATCCGAAACATTGATGCAAAAAAGATTATACACAGTTGCAATCTAAAAATATTATGTACATATTTATAACATAATTTTGTATTCCCCAATGTACACAATAAATCTAGCCAAAAAAGGATTGATTTTTATGTTTGGTTCTTCCTAACCTCAAACATAATCTTGCAGCCTCCAACGTACACAACAAAACTAGATAAAAAATTATGGACTTGTAGGGCTGGTCCCAACCTTAATCAAACTAGTTAGGAAAAGCATCTAGAGGTATGTTCTCATCCTATGCCACTACATTTTGAGTTGTGGTTACATGATTTGGATTTGGATTTGGAAATTGACTACAACTTACATGTGATGGGGTGAGTGCTGAACAATTCATTCCAACAGAAAATTGAGGGATACGATGTTCTTCCCGATTGGATGTTTGACTTGAAATTTGAGTGCAACTTACATGTGATGGGATGAGAGTCGAACAAATAGTACCAAACTTTTTTTTGAGGGATGTTTATGTTCAATAATTCTAAAAAATAAAGCATGATTCTCTAGTAATGGGTTTGTAGGACTACTTAATTGTCTTTCTCACTATAATGCCCTATGGGCCACCTCAATCTCTCTTTCCTTTCTATCTTGTTCCTTTTAAATCCTCTCATGCTCCCTCTTCTGCTCTCTTTCCTTCTTTTGTAATAGTTTGAGTTGCTCCATTTCCTTATGTTGAATTTTCTTGTTAACTTTCCTTTGCCCCTTCAACTCCATCACCATAATTTGTGCTGCCTTTTCTCTCCTCATTTTGTTGCTTCTTTTTGCATTTGATGTCTTCTATTTATTTTTTCCTTTGCTCCTACTGCATTGGGAGAGTCATGTAATCATCAGTTATTAACAACAAAGGCTATCAGCTCAGCCAAATACCATTATCAACAAAATTCTTCGTTATTTCAATGACAATGTGCACAAGAAGCTTCAAGAATTTACTGATTGTCTAAATTGATAAGGATTCCATTGTTTCACTTGGGAGTCAATGTTCTCCTTGGCTTCCTTGCCAATAACTTGTGTTTCTTACTGAAGTTTGCATAGTAATGTACCATTCGAGTTATGAAAAATGTGGCAAGTGGAGATGGGAATGAAAAAGTTCTTTGCTCTTCTTGGCATTGTAAGTCAATACCCTGATTCATAGCTCCCTCCACCAACCAATATGGTTGGCTAGGCTATAAGGGAAGACTAAGACCATCATTAAATTCCTCATGCTGGCTCTCCACCATGTCATGAGATTTTTGATCAAACGTCACTTTTGTAATTGAATGAGTAAGACTACTTTGACTTGTATCTTCTATAACTTGTTGTACTTGACATTTCATTGCATACTGCAATGTGTGTGTGTTTGTGACTTCATCGATTGAAACTACAATGCCTAATAGACTAAGGATTTTCTACATTGTAGAAGCATCGTCGACTATATTGAATTAATATGTATGGTCAAAAACATATTGTCCGCCAGGGCATTGGGATTGAGGGGCCATATCCCCATCCTTTTGAAACCTGCTATGATGTTGGAGACTATTAACGCTTTCTGCAACAACTTGTTTTCTAGCTCTATCAATTGTGCCCTCCTGATTTCTATGTTTGGGTACCTAGCCATTCATGCAACTTGTTCAAATTTGAAGTATGTTTTGAATGGTCATAACACACTCACATCTAGTGGTTGTAGTTTATATGATGTGTGTGTGAGCAATGTTAGTAGTTCGATGTCTAGCATCCTTTCCTCTTGGAGGGTTTTCACTGCAACATGGCTACTATGGCCATAAAAATTGAGAAGGTGCCTGTTATTGGGTGACACGCCTCCACAAACTAATTATGCAAAGTGGTTCAACTAGTTCATGATTTTTTTTTTCATCAAAGCGTGCAACTAGGTTTCCATACAAGCACTCGGTTCACAATTTGCAATGTAGATTTTTTAGCTGCTTCTTTTCCTTTAACAAATAGAACCCTGGTATGCTCTGACCAACTACATTAATACAAAAAATAATTGTAATCCATTCTCTGCTCTTGGGAATCATGTACGAGGTGCTCTTGCTACCTCTTCTTTCCAACACCCTCATTGCACCATTTCTTCCTGCTTGAATACCTATTTCATTGCAGTTCCATATTCTATGAGGACCATATAGATTAGCATCATACATTGTGGATAGTTCATTATAAAAAGTGGATACTATTGCATGTCTCAAGTTGAGCTCCTTGTCCTTGTCAAAGCCTTTAGTTGTGCGCAATGTGAGTTCTAGATGGCTCCTCTTAAATCCAGTCCACCATGACTTACTAGGTAGCCCATCCTTGAAAGGGTTGGGTCTAGATTGGAAAATATGGGCAACCTCTGCCTTGAGATTGATAATGTAAAGGCCATGGATGACTATTGCCATTTTTTTGCACCAATCAATGATAAGAGCCTCCTCATCTTTTGTGAGGATAGTTGGAGGACCTTTCTTGGAAGTGGATGTAAGCCACCTAACCAATTCCAATGAGTGTTGTAGCTAGGATTCTCCATTTTTTCGCAGTAGCCCTTGTTGACATCCCACTATCCTCAACATCTTGAAAATCCCCATTCATGTCCTTTGTTGACCATTCTCGTTCTCGTGTTGTTGTTCTTGGCCTGCTTGGAGGTGCACTAACCCCCAAAACTACCTCAATAGGTTGAGCATTGTTGTCCACTTGTACAAGAGGCTTTTATTCAAAGGGGAATGTAACCCCTCTTTTATGTGCAAGCAACCTTGTAGTGGCTCTCTTCTTTCTTGGCTTGGTACCCGTTTGAAATTTCTATGGCACTTGCAAACATTAAAAAACATGAATTAAACAATAATCAAAACCATTAATGAACACCGTTAAGCTCACAATGATGCTTGAACAAATTATTTTCTTTACTGTACATGTTTAGAGTTTATAATGTGAAATTTGATAACAACTTGATTTTTATTTGTCTTTTTACTTTGTTTATTTGGTTATTTAAATACCAACATGCATTGACATTCATAAATAATCACTTGAAACCTGAAATATTGAGTTATAGGTCAATGTGAATAACATTTACATCACATACAATAGATTAGCATTCTTAGTCATAAATAATATAACTAAAAACCTAACACATTATGCACTTACAAAAGATTGGATCATACAATCACATCGTAGACAACATATAGGAATTGTTAGGCATAAAAATGTAACTGAAAGCACTTGATTTTATGCACTTACAACAAATTGAATGTAACAATAAAATCCTATACAACAAATATGCATTGCCATTCTTAAACAATATAACTTGAAACCCCATATTTTCAGTTACAAGCCATTGTGTAGAACATTTACATTGCATGCAACAATTTGGAATTCTCAAGCATAAAGAATACAACCGAAAACTCAATAGATAAAGCACTTATAGCAGATTGGATTACACAATCACTTCATATACAACAAATAGGCATGTAGGCATTAAGAATATAACTGAAAGAACTTGAACTTATACACACAATAAATTGGCTACAACAATTACATCGTATACAACATATATGCATTGATATTCATAGATAATCTAACTTGAAACCCAAAATATTGAGTTATAGGTTAGTGTGAAGAGCATTTACATTGTATACAACATATTGGCATTCCCAGTCATACAAAATATAACTAAAAACCTAATATGCACTTACAAAAGATTGGATTACACAATCACATCATTTACAACAGATAAGCATTGCTAAGCATTAAAAATATAACCGAAAGCACTTGATCTTATGCACTTACAACAATTTGGGTGTAACAATAACATCTTATACAATAGATATGCATTGGCATTCTTAAACAATATAACTTGAAACCCTAGATATTTAGTTACAGGCCAGTGTGTAGAACATTTACATCGCATGCAATAGTTTGGAATTCCAAGGCATAAAGAATATAATTGAAAACCCAATAGGTTATGAACTTATAGTGGAGTGGGTGACACAATCACATCGTATACAACAAATATGCATTGGTAGGAATTAAGAATATAACTAAAAGAACTCGATCTTATGCACTTATAGTAGTTTGGATGTAACAATTACATCATATACAATATATATGCATTGATATCCATAAATAATATAACTTGAAACCCAGATACTGAGTTATAGGTTAGTGTGAAAAATATTTACATAGCATACAACAAATTGACATTCTTAGTTATAAAAAAATATAATTGAAAACCCAATAGGTTATGCACTTACATAAGAGTAGATTACATAATCACATCTTATACAACATCTAGGCATTGATAGGTATAAAAATATAACTAAAAGCACTTGATCATATGCACTTAGAGTAGATTGGGTGTAACAATTACATTGTATATAACATATATGCATTGACATTCATAAACAATATAACATGAAATCGAAGATCTTGAGTTACAAGTCAGTGTGAAGAACAATTACATTGCATACAACAAATTGGCATTCCTAATCATAAATAATATAAGTGGAAACCCATATAACTAAATACCTTATTGGTAAAGACCAATGGAATACTTGAAACTTTATTGTGTTTGTCATTAGTAGTCTAATAATGTTGCTTCTACTTTTTTGCCACTGCCTCCAAGAAACTATAGTATTGGATATAAAAGTAAGAGGAGATAACAGGAATTTGACAAAGCTTGAGTAATGCATATTTGAATTTGTAAATTTCTTTATATGTTTAATGTTGGTTTGGTATGAAGTCTTTAATTTATGTCCTGCTCTTTTCAAATTTGAAATATGTTTGGGTGCCTTAATGACGTGGATTATTTCATTTGTCTCCCACACGATCTTTGGTGGCCTTACACAATTATTTAGGTGGTTGCAAGTGGGGATTGAGGAGAAGTCATCAATAGTTGGAAGGTGGATTTTGACTTATGGGACACATGTGAATCTTTCATGTTGCTTAATTATTGTGTTGTAGTGAAAGAGGGAGAGGGGATGCAATTGGATTTGGTGATAGGACATTCTTGGTTCATTACTATTCACGTGGGATCTGGTCCTTCACAAAATTGATGGTGATGTAATGCAGTAGGTGATATGTGGTTGGGAGTCTAGGTTATACTAATTTTAAATTGTGGGTGCATGTTTTCATGTTACGACTCATAGAAGACCAACTTGGATTGTTTTTGACTTGTGCCAAAAATGTTATGAATATTCTTTGACATGTATGACTGTGATGATTTATTTATTTTTGGGACAAATAAAAATCATTTATAAGACTTTTTTATTTGTACAATGATTGAACAAACTTTGTTTACTTTATGAATAAAAATTGTTTTACAATTGATTATTAGAATGTTCCATTATGAAATCCGATAAGAACTACTTCTATACCACTATTGAAACCCACTCCACTATCACACTCTCTCCCTACCTAATGAGAGGTACTTAAAATGATATCTCAGAAAAAACGGAAAAAAATCACAATTGAGCCAAACCTGACATCATTGTGAATATATGTTCTTACAGTAAAGCCATTCCACAAAAGAAGTGGGAAATGTAACAGGTATCCAAATTATTCCATTCCACACCATACGTTATACATAAAAGCTGATGCGAAACAGTCCGGGGCTCGAATCTACTCATATCAATTCGCGCGCAACTCTTTAATCCAATCTAATGTTTTCGCTATTAGCTCAAATCGAAGGCACTCACAAAACTTTTACCTCGGAATTACTATATATCAGAAAACGCTTTAAATAAGGCATTCGTTGACAATGGAGGCAGTTGCAGAGGGTTTGTGGGGTTTGGCAGAGGAATTTGAAGAAAAAGGCAACATAGGACCTGCTGTTAAATGCCTGGAAGCTATTTGCCAAAGCCAGGTCTCTTTTCTCCCAATTATTGAAGTGAAAACTCGCCTGCGCATTGCAACGCTCTTGTTGAATTACACCGACAATGTTACGCACGCAAAAATGCACTTAGAGCGCGCAGTAAGTGCTAAATTTTACTTATTAATCTATTTTTAAATAAGCAAATGTTTTGGTTCTGAAATTAAAAGGAAATTTTGATCTGAAATTTAAAGAAAATTTAGTTCTGAAATTAAAGATATTTTTGTTTGACTCAATCCTCTGCTACATAACATTTTCCACGCACTGAAAAAGGTAGGGACATGTTTTTGAACTCCATGTATCTGAAATCTGAAAACCAGGGACCTTATCCACCCAAAAAATGGGAAAATTTACTATTGGCAAATATCATAGCCCTGCATCCAATGGGCAATGGTCTAGCGGTAAAGCAGATGATTTGCATGAGACCCGTGAGAGTTAAAGCCCTTTTGGACATACTCCCTGTGTTAAAGTGATTATAAAAATGCAGACCACATCTGATTGAGGATGGATGCTATTCCCATGTGAACAAAATAGATATCCCTTGGACACGGCTTCTAGTTCTGATTGACTTTTTCTCTCCACTCGCCTAAGCATAAAGGAATGTCAAGGGATGTTGTGTCCCTTAGTAGGGGATATGGCCCAAATGTATAAGTAAAATCTAAAAATTTGGAATCACTTTAGGATATATATATATATATTATTTGTTTTGTATTTAAATTTGGGAAATGTCTCTGTGACCACCTTGAGTGTGATGCCCTCTACCATGTCCTTTTCGGACTTCCATTTTGCAGCGATGGCAGGGAGTGTTATGTTCCAAACTGTCAAGCCTCAAAGTTCAAAGTGGAAAGGATGAGAAGTAATTTTGGAAGGAGAGTTAGAGGAAAAGTTTCTAATGCTAGGGGAAATGGTTCTAAGGGTGCTGACAGAAGGAAGGTGGAAAATGACAGCAGATGGAAGAAAGAGTGGAGAGGCATCATTCTGCTTCAGCAAAGTATTTAGTGGCTTAGTTTGCTGAAACATAAATCTCGAATGCTAAGAAAGAATGCCTAGGTAAATCAGCTATGCTAAGTATACTCATAACAAAGAAAATATCCTCAAACCGCTGTACATTTATCAAAAAAATGATCCGATCAGGATGGGTAATGAGAATATGTTTTTTATCCTAGTGGGTTCTTCAACAAGTCTTGCCAAACCCAAACTGGTCCAGAATGGGTTGCGATTTTGGTCTTGGTATTTGCCTGGGGTTGGCCTTTGGATCGACCTGTGTATGTTTGAACACATACATAGGCCGAAACAGAGGCATGGAGTGAACCCAGGAGAATCTGCTTGAGACCCAAAAAAAACTAATGAAGAAAAAAGTTCTAAAAGAAAAAAATACCTAACTTTAACTGGTGCTTTCTGTAGTCTTGATGAGGGGTACTAGGCCGCTACACAGTATCATTTGAATGGTGCAGTTATTGGGAGTAGAATAGGTGCTGCTTGCTCTTCCAACAAACCAGCTGATGACATTAATGTTCTCGATGAAGAGCAATGATGATTTCTATTTATTTTACACATGCATATGCACTGATATAAATTGGATGGATTTATCTTTAATGTTTGACAATTGACATTGAGTTACCAATTATCAGCTGTGTTTTGTATTTAATTTTGTTCATTTTGTGCAAATAATGCATATTTCTATCCATTTTCAATATATGTATTGTATGGTCAAACCCAGCTGTCCTGAACCTAGATGGTAAAAACCTAAGTTACAAGTCTTGGTACTGGTTTGGGTCTGGTAGTTTGGTTCGTAGGTCTGGTCAAAAAATTTTTGGGGGTCGGGTTCATCCATACAAACACATATGCAAATCAGAAATATATACATATTTGCAGTAGTAATTAAGTTTAGAATACCACATTGGCACATAGCATCATATATACTATGGTCCACGGGGTTTCGGGGACAAGGATGTAGGGTACGACGGAACGAGTTTTCAGTACGGGGGTACTTTTGGGCCATTTTTTAGGGGACGACTGATAAAAAAATAGGGAAATTTTTAAAAATATAGAGAAATTTCAAATGTTCATAACATAACATTGATAAAGCATTCATCATAGACATTGTATAAGCTTAATACATATCATTTGACTTGAGTTGAGATTTCACATGAGAATTGACAAACAAATTAACAAAATTCAAATTCTTTTCATTATCAATGTGCATACATATCATATAAGAGTCTGATAATGGACGACTGATAAAAAAATAGGGAAATTTTTAAAAATATAGAGAAATTTCAAATGTTCATAACATAACATTGATAAAGCATTCATCATAGACATTGTATAAGCTTAATACATATCATTTGACTTGAATTGAGATTTCACATGAGAATTGACAAACAAATTAACAAAATTCAAATGCTTTTCATTATCAATGTGCATACACATCATATAAGAGTCTGATAATTATAACAAAAATGCCCAAAGGCTCCAAGTTTCAACTATGAAATGACATAAACATAAAACTAAGAAAATATATGGCTGTCCCTAACCAGCAGATGGTAGGTCTAAATAGGCATTGCCATCGGAGCTTGAGTCTGAGTCACTATCAATGTCAGTGCCAATAGAAGGGGCTGCCTCAGCCAATGGAACCCCAACCAATCCCTCATGTGCATCCTCTTCCTCAATCTGCATAGCATCTTTGGGATTAACATCCCAACGTAAGGTTGGAGTCTGATGATACTCAGTAGACTGGCGATCCTGTAGCCGCAAAACACTGTGTACAACCACCAACTTCTTCAATCATCTAGAGGTAAGGTTGTTCCTTTTGATTGATTGGATGAAGCTATATGTGGACCAATTTCTCTCTGCAGTAGAGGAATTGGCAACATGTGAAAGAAGACAAATGGCAAGTACTTTCAACTCCGGTGCATCCTTGCCATGCCACGTCCACCATCCAATAGGGTCGGTTTGAGCCAATGTAGCTCTATTTGTCCTCGCCTTTGGTTTGCCGAAGGTTGGACCACGAAGATTGGCAAATGCAAGCCATTGTGTGCGAAGTAGAGTAGATTCCTCTAAAGAATACATTTTTGTAAGGGCCCTCATGAAGCCTTCTTTCACTTCTTCATCATGAGATGGAGGCACTCTCCCAAATCTCGGTGCATGCCATTTGGGATTGAGAGCATAGGCTGCCATAGGAAGCAGGGTGTTCTTAATGTCCCATTGTTGCGTCACAATGGGCCTAAGATGCTCCTCATAAAATCCCAAAGTAGGGTCCCTGTTATGAATTGTTTGCTTGATCTGTCCAAGCATGCTATCAAAGGTCTCATCAGTCTCTCCAAGGCTAGGAGAGTCAGTATCAACATATCTAATCACTCGCACAATAGGCTGGATGAAGGAGCAAACATATCTCGCACAATAGGTTGGATGAGGGAGCAAACATATCTGCAAGTGCAAACAAGTTACAAAAATTAAAATCATCAAAAAGAATAGACATGTTTCACAAGTTAGAAACTCAGAATTAAATTAACATTTAAGATTAAGAATTAAATAATAAAATCAGCAATGCCAATTTTCTTACCTCATTGTGGACCACCATTCATCTTTAAGGAATTTTTGTTTCACACTTCTTCCCTCCGGTGTGCTTGACTCATGCCATCTACCCCACTTTGTATTGACCACCATTAGTTGTAGAGCCTCTTGGACCTTAATCATCATCTCTAATAAAATGAAGTAGTTGGCATATCTAGTCTCCACGGGCTTGAGGAATTCCTTCCTCGAAAATGTCCTAAATAAAGCAAGTGAAGTGTGATGGTTGCAAATGAACATTTGCACATCTCTAGCCTTTGACACCACTACCTTCACCCAGTCTATCTTCCCAATGCCCTTCAAGGTATTGTTCAATGCATGCACACAACAAGGGGTCCAAAAAATGTGCTTATAAGCACTCTCCACCATCAATCCAGCTAATTTACACACACGGGCTGAATCGGTTACTACCTGCACAACATTAGAGGCTCCAACCTCCTCTATTGCATCTCTCAAAATCTGAAATTGGAAGGTTGCATCCTTCCTTTTCCTTGAACAATCTATAGCTCTAAAAAAATAAGAGCCTGCTGAACTAGTGACAACAATATTGATGAGTGGCCGATGTTTGATATTGGTCCACCCATCCATGATTATGGAGCAACCATCTCTCATCCATGTTAGCCTCATATCCTCCATCAAAATACTCACCTTGGAGTACTCTCTATCAAGAAGGGTGGTGCGTAGCTTAGTTTCTTTAGGTGGAACATATGAGGGACCAACAGCTATAATATCTTTGCCCATTTGTTTAAATTATGGTGAACGGATACATGAAATGGTATGGCATTAGCATAAAAAAACTTAGCAATAGAGGAATCAGCTCCATCTCATAATGTAACATTAAACATATCTGCAACATTCATACTTCTCTTCTTTCCCCTAGTAGAACCCTCTCCCGCATGAGAAGCAACATCCACTGATCCTGTAGGCATTGCCACACTAGGCTGCAAACTCTCCATTGGAACCCCTTTACCTGATGCCTCCCCCTCCATATGCAATCTAGGTGCCTCAACTTTCTTAGCTTGAGTTATTTGATGGCAATAAACTCTCGTATAGCTGCCCCTATATTGTTTACCACACAAATGACACTCCCATACTCTACTATCCCCCAATTTTTTTTTCTTATCTTTATCAACTCTTGTTGCAAATTGTAATAGAGGCTTTTTGGGGTTAAATGGGCTTTTTGCATAGGTTTTGAGGAGTTGGGATGGACAATCAAATGGGTTTGGACCTATTGACCCTGCTCCATTCCCCTCTTGGACACCGCCCAATGTTTGCCATACTTCTAGGTCTACTTCTTTCTTGCATCTGAACTTGAACATCCTCACTATCACTACCATTGCTGCTCATGATTGTTTTTTATAAAAAAATCTGATTTCAAAGAGCTGCAAGCTCAAATAAAAAAAAAAAACCCACAATGCCCTTCCTATGTGTTGAAAAACTCGAAAAATTGGAAAACAAATTGCAAATACAAAAGAAAGATGAAATACATACCTCTAGTGTGGTGGAATTGATGCCCTAAGCTCCTCTTCAACTTGCTGTTCTCTCCTTTAGCTTGCTGCTCTTCTCTTGCTCTCCTTCACCTCAAAATGCAAATGTAGAAATGAGCTTTTTTTCATTTTTGATTGATAATATAGGTTTAGGTTTTGTTAAAAGGCATGGGGGGGGGGACGGGGCAAGGAGGAGGGGGGTCCTTGTGGGCCCACCCATGCCTTTTATTCTCTTAAAAAGTATTTTTGTTTTCTAAAAACGTGCGTCCAAAACAGTGTTGGGCCATAGGGGACAACTAGCTGTACTCGGTACGGTTGAGGGACGTCCTGGCCGTGCTGGGTATAGCTAGCCATCCCCTAAGTCCCCTGCAACTTTGCAAAACGTTTTGGAAACGTTTATGTTTTTTGGTGGCAAAAAGGGATGGGTAGGGGACGTTTTTTGGCCGTCCTTGCATCCCTGTACTGTACTCGATACGAGTATGAGGGTAAAATGCCAGGGGACGTGTCCTCGTGGAGCATCGATATTATATAATAAACAAAACCGCCATAAAAGTTAAAATAGTACAATGTCAATTAGTCAATTTCGAATGTCATGATATGTATTATATATCAAAATTAAAAACAATAGTGTCAATTGTCAACAATCAACCGTCATTGATCAAGCATCATCATATGGAAAAATATCATCATCACCATCCATATTAGATGATGTGTGTACTGGAATATTAGAAGAACTACAATTAGTGCCGTTGGCAATGGCATTGGCATTGGCACCGACACTCTCATGCTTGCCAGTTGGCTTGTCTTCAACATCAAGTGAAATAAGGTGGGAGATAGAAGCATCCAAGTTAGTATGTTCTAGCTTGATATCTCACTTCCTTGTGTCCCCTTCCTTATAGTTACTTTGTTTGTGTGAAAGGAGACGCAAGTTTGAATACACATACATTAAGTCCTTTGATTTTTTTGAGTGTAATCGATTGTGCTTTACTAAGTGGATGATGGAGTATGTGCTTGAATTCCTCTTAGATTTAGATGAATTAGCAACCTATTAAGATAAAATTAGAGGGTTAAGAGTTATAAAATTATTAATAAAACCTACTTGCGATAAAATTTTGATTGCAAAAAGTTGTAGTTGTGTGAATTATTGGCCATGAAAGTACCACCAATTGTGAGCATTGACTTTAAAACTGCCATGAAGAGCATCAATACTAAAGTCGTTGGAGCATACAAAATCCATGATCTCAATCCTAGCTACATCTGGCATGTTAGGATTAGTGAAGAGTCTATGAAGTGCTACCTTGTACGTTTGACCAACTTCAACATCTCTATATGGGGCAATGCTTGTTGACACAAAAAAGGATATCAACACTATAATATTTGGGATTCAATGTAAAGGCAAGAAGGTGTAGCAAGGTGGTCATTTCAATAATTTTGTGTTGTAGTTTGAAGAAAATTTCTTCAAGATCTTGCTCTGTCATTTATGATGGTCTTCATCTTTTCAATCATTGAGTTGATGCCACTATATATCTCTCCCAAACAAGGCCTATCCATGTCGGTATAACTGATCATACTCAATATGATTTAGGTGAAATTGAGGAGATATTCAACACAATTCCACCAAATATCATCTGGGATCATATGCTTAATATTCGCTGCTCTTGTAGTTCTAGATTGCCTCCATATGGGCCAATTTGGGCTAATGACCATGTTAGAAAGTGCCTCTTGGACTTCACAAGTTGTCTCAAAGTAATTGTGTTGGACTCAAAATGGATCTCAAGAACCAATTTCAAAATCAAAGTTAAAATAAAAATTACTACAAAAATAAAATGTTTTTTTGTTTAAAATGAAACATAGACATAAATCTTCTTGCTTTACTTACCTTCAACAACTCTGGTTTCAAGAATGCTCTGATTATGCCTTGTGACATATGGTGGTTGGTGATGAATATTTGCATCTCTTTGACCTTGACATACACTTGTTTGATCCAATCAATTTAGGTGCCAATTTTTTGTAGCATAAGGTTGAGGGAGTGGACAGCACAAGCTGGCCAAAAGATGTGTGAATAATGCACCTCAACCACTAAACCAGCTGCTCTATGTATTGTCTTGTTCAAATTTCTTTAGTTTTAAATACTAGCACTCAAAATATAAAACTTACAGTCTTACACAATCAATTATTAATAAGAATTTCTCATTTTATTAGTTAATTTAATGGTTGCTGTTAAAATTAATTTTATTTATTGCTTTTGATACTTATAAGTTATAAATTTACTTAGATTGTTATAAGATATTTGTTCTTTTAGAATTGTTGATTTTCTTGAAGTCTACAATAGTTTAATACAATGATGCATTTGACAAGTAACTTCAAATCTGCATGAGGTAGGGGTTTTCATCCACCAATTCAGCAAGGAAAAGAAAAGGGTTTTCATCCTTTAGTTTTCAAGCCTAGAGGGGTTTTGTCCTCAGGTTGTTAAGACATAGTCTATGCTCCACAAGAGATAAAGCTGGATGTATAAAATTCTATTTGATGATTTCTCAATTCTCCTTGCATGAACCCTCTTTATAGCCTTCTCCTCTATAGGATGCAACTCCTCTTTTGCCTTTTATTAACAAATTAAATTTAATTAACATGCAGTCTTCCTTAAATAGACACGACTTCTTGACTAGACCCACAAACTAGCTTGTTTTTTTTATCTTTCATAAAATATAAGGAATGGTGGTAGTAATAAGTCTTAGCTCCACTTTCCCTTTGTATATAAGACGATGGCATGTAGAGAGTGATCTGCAAGGAGCAAATATGTCACTCCTAATATAAAATTAAGGAGGGGGCATTACACTCTACAATTTTTTGTATTGCTTGTTATGACTTGAACAAATTTTTGAGGCCTTACTTCCTCAATGGTTGTCATGGGAAAGTTAACAATAATTGCACCATCTTTCACCTCGCCTTCACAATCCACTGCTCTCAAAGAGATTACCCCTTTAGGGAACATTGCAATAACATTGATCAATGGTCAATTTCTTGCATCCTTCCATCCATCAGAAACAATATTTTGGCTCACAAATCCCTTATGGGCTTAAATGACTCCTCTACGAACTTCACTTGTTTTTCCAATAAAGTGCTATATACTTTCTCGAAACTTGGGCCCTTGTACCCTTTTGGAGCCTCATTGATTACTATCACTTTGTTGCCAATATTTTGAGCAAACAACATTGAAAACCAATCCATTTACACAGAGACATCTTGCTATGTGTTGATTGGCAATCTCTCAAGACTTGTTCTAAAATGCCATTTCCAATGGCCCCTTTGATCCCTTATGTGTAAATTTAGTCGGTTGTTCTTTAGGTGTGGCAAAAGATGGGTGGCTTCTATAGGTTAAAGATTAAAAGGCGATGGAGGGGGTTGCATTCATCTAGATCCTTTCTTTAACAAAGGATGATTTGATTTGCAACCTTTTAATGGGAAAGCTTTGATGCCTAGTCTAGGGATGTGGCACAAATGCCCTTTCACCTAATTGTATAAGCTTGGATATTTGACACCACACCCAATGCAAATCCAGACATAACCCCCACTACTTGGAAGCTGTTGTACCATATCAACAAATTTCCAAAAGGGAGAATTTGGGTATGTTTTGAAGCAGGTTGATCCATGGAGTTAGAATTGGTTACTGTTCTAATCCCTATGACAACAAGTTCAATAAACAACACATTCAAAGAATTGAAACAAATGAAAACAAAAAATTATATACAACTTAACTTATTTAAAAAAATTAAGCATGTGTTAGAGATTCATAAAAGAGTGAAAACAAAACATGAATTTCAAAACAGAATGAGAGCTCATTTGTAAAAGAAGAAATGTGAAGAGCACAAAGATTTACTGAGAGGGGGGGGGGTGAATCAGTAAATCAATCACAAAATTTTATTTCTTAATCTTTTCAAACTTTTTACAATCAATTTTTGATATGAACCAATTTCCCCAAATTGATACAACTTTATTGAAATACTATTTTTAAAGTAGGCACCAACCTACAGATTTACACAAGATGATTTAGTAGAATGTAGCCTACAAGGAACACCTAGACCTTTACAAATTTAGTAGACACCTGCCTACAAGGAGCACCAACCCCTAATGCAAGGCACCAATCCTTGACTTGATGGAAGTGAGACTGCCTTCAATCTGATCTACACAAATCCAACTCTCCAATCTGCTCTATGTGATAAATAATATCACCTTCAGCCCACACAAGGAAATGGAAATCTGACTGAACTGCTCTCACTCACACACATCTTGCAATTCTGAATTGAACCTTATTTTTATATCAATCTTCAATCATTAAGGGTTGCAACTTTTAAAAGCAACATGTCCCTTGATTTAATCGCACCACTTAGTTTCAAAAGATCTGACTTTTAATATTAATTGATTGCCTTTCTTTGTCTTTTGAAGACCTTTTATCTGAATATGGATCGCACCACTTTAATGTATTAATTGTTGTCAATCTGCAATGCACGCAAAAGGGTATACCGCGATACGCAAAAAAAAAAAATTGGGGGTTGGGTACGTTTGGGTACGTCCGTACAAAAAGATATAAAAATCATAGATATATACATATTTGTAGCCTAAAAAATAAAAATAAGAATTAAATTTGCTATATATATATATAAAAAATTATTATATTATATATATTAATAATTATAATTAAATTAAATATATAAATTAAATTATTGTATTATATATATTAAATTATTATATTATTATATTATAAATTAAATATATATATATAAATTAAATTATTATATTATGTATTTAATATATATTATGAATGTATCAAATAATTATTTATTTTAAATTTTTAAATATGTGTGTATTATATAATACTAATTATATTATTATTATGCTAATAAATAAATTAATAATAATACATATATTATAGATTTAAATTATAATTAATAAATTATAAATTTATAATTATAAAATTATAATATAATAATAATTTATTTATTTTTTAATGTAAATCATATAAATTTGAAGTTTAAAGTTTTAAATTTATTCTTTGTAAACCAAGAAAAATTAAAAAAATAAACGAATACTCATCCGAACTGGGAATTTAAGTCAAATGATTGCCAGTGGGAATCGGTTCTGAAAGCGCCTTTCAAAAGAAAGAACATTTTTGTAACAACTATATCCACGCGCAGCGGCAGGGAAAAATGAGACGTGCCTCCAATTGCGTCGAACTGCTTTGTGCCAGAAACTCTGTCGTGCCTCCAATCACCCGCAACCGCATCGTTCCTGCAAATCTCATTGTCTGAACTCATTCGTCCCTACAAAACTGTGTCTAAACTCATGTTTTTCGCAGGGAAAAACAAACGAAAATGACAAATGAAATCTAAGTTAGGGTTTTCGTGTTTCGTTTTTCATGCAATTAAGTTTTAAAAGTTTTTGAACCCTACGCCAATCGCCCCAGAATCATTGAAAAACGGCACGTCACTGTTGGAAATCGCTCGGATTCGTGAAGTTGAAGACTAAAACATGTTAGCCTCCTACATCACGAATCCTGCAAGATTCCACGGAGATTCCAAAAAGTATCCGATTCCAAATGTCCCGTACCCGGAATCGGCAAGGTAAAGCCACCATTCCGGTAACTTAGGTATTAATTAATTTTTATTGATCTGAAATCATATCTTCCATAATTAATTTTTGCTTTTGAAAAATCTGAAGTGTCATTGTTTTAAGAAGAATCGCATCACTTCAAGAACAAGACGTGTCATTTCTTTTAGTCGCACCCTTCACAAATTATTAGTAATCAGCATTTTGAAAAGTCATCGCTGTTCCCTTAATTTTTGTCTCTATTCATTTTTGTTTTATTCTAATTTTGTCTTATTCATGACTCCTTATCAATCGATGCCTCTTTAAACTTATGTGCTTTTTCTTTTGTCTTATGCTATATTCGTTGCCTTGTAATTTTTGTCTTTTTCTTATTTCGTCTTCTTCTGATTTGTCTTGTTGCTGCATAGTGATCGATGCTGATTGCCTTAAAGGTATTTAATTTTTGTTTAGAGCAAAAAATATTTGTTATTTAATTCTTTACTTTCCAGATCTGTTCATTAAGCTTTCAGAATGTCTAATCGATGTATCTCTGTTAAACCCAAAACTGATCTTTCAAGGATTCTATGCAACATATAAGTTTTGATGTATATGATAGAGATCCTCTTGAATCTTCTCACTCTCTAGATATTCTTTCTGATCACCAATCTGCTATGGTCTGTGCACTAAATATCTGCCTTCTCTCATTGCTGATCTTTCTTAATTTGATCATTGTACTATCCTTGATGTCCTTAGACATAGATCTCATTTGAGATCAATGATAATGATGAAAAAACTCAATCTACCTTTGACATCAATGACGCAATTCTAACAATCTCTTATATGCCTTTGAATAATCTCTTATATGCCTTTGACATCAATGACAACATTTCCAACAAAATGTAGAAAAAAACCAAAAACTTGAAGAACTACCCTTTTTTGCAAAAATGTTTCTCTACGATCTCCTTGGCAACAAATGGGCTCTTGCAAATGCATAGGAATAGCAAACCAACCACTTTGAAACCTTCACCAATCAATCTTCAATTGTATTCATGCAATGGCAAGCAAGAATGAAAGTTCAACAAGGATGAATGATATTTTTGCTTTGCATTCATAATGAGGAAAATGACTTTGTTTTTGTCTTTGAATTTTTTTGGAATCCATGTTTTAGGGCGGGCGGGCGGGCGTGCGGGCGGGTTGGGCGGGGGGGGGGGGCATTTTGAAGCATTTAGTCAAAGTCAAATGGTAATTAAAAAAATGTGAAAGACTTGACAGGTTAGCCAAATAGAATCGACTAGGCATGAAATTCATCAAAATTCACCCTGAGCTCGTCTCAAATAGACCCACGGGGTGGGATTAGAACCCTAAGCGACTTCCATAATGGATTGAACTCAAACTCATATTCGATTTGGATTTTACTTGAATTAGCAAGTCCAGGGGATTGAACTTGTAACATAGGTAAAAATTGTTAAACCACCAAACCTGAACCTGTACTAGTAACATAGTATATATTAATTAGCTAAAATATTGTACATGAAATTAGCTATCAAAATCATTGTTGAATGTTGTGTCCAAGATGGAAGCTGAAAATGATTTGAGATTTATAGTATCAGACTATCCAACTTATACAAAATAAGGTCTTCCTCGTGAGAAAATCAAAATAGTTTCTGTGATGAAATTATTTTATTAAGGAAAGATGTTGAATAATCCAACTAGAATGGGAACTCGAGAAAGAAAGAAACAAAGAAATTACATCAATGTCCATAGATGACCAAAAGTAGGTGAATGGTACTAGAGGTTATAGCAGTTAATAGAAGATTTTAGGAAGAAGGAACCCTAGAATCAAAATAATAAAAGTACATATGACAAAATAAAGCATTGTGTTCGTAGTAAATAACAATGAAGGGCAAGTAAGAGCCCCAAAAGTATGTGTTGGTGAAGATATGAAGGAAATTTCATCAACTATCCCTATTTGTCTTTGAAATGGAGGAGTCATTTGAGCCATCATCGGTCATTGTGAGAGATATTGCTAGTTGGGGAGTACCCATGGTTGGAAGGCCATGTGGGATATCCTACGAGGAATCAACACACTTTTTATAGAAATTGTCCTAACATCCAAGCTTGGTGTAGTTTTTATAGTACAAAAGAAACTCATAATATGAGTATGCTCTTGTGGTTTGGGGGGTGGTTGGTAAGTAGTAGATCCATGTCATTAGAATGGGGCCAAGTCAAGTTGATGGGAATGAGCAAAGCCATGATGTTGAAGGAGAGTAGGTTGGGGAATTTGAGTAATTTTGTAATGTCCCCTTTTTAGCCCTAAGCTTTTCAGTGACCGTTAGCCTATTTCAGGAGTCCTGTAGGCTATTCAGAGGTGTTTCAGGGGATTCCAAGATTCTTGGAGGTTTCTTGCCAGCCCTTTCAGGGTGTTTTTGTAGAGGGTTGCCAGAGCGTTTTTTGGGTTTTTTTGAGTTCTCCGAGATCCTTGGTGGACAGTAAATGCTATTTTTAGTAAGTCATTGCTGCATCTCTATTTGGGCTAACTTTGGCGATTGGACACACTATTTTTGGTAGTGGTCTTGGCAGCAGTTTAGTGTTGGGTTTCGAGTTTTGGCAGTGATGGTAGATTTAGTTGAGTTTTGTCATTTTTGGTAGTTCAGTGCATCCACCATCCTTGGGGTTCAAAAAAAGGCAAATATTGCAACTGAAGTTATAAAGTTCAAAAAGCCCCCCTTGCACCCCCACGCCTAGCATTGGTAACTTAACTTGTTTTTAAAAAGTGTTCATGTGCTTGCTCAAGTTGGACGCCTAGATGAGAGGGAAACAAGAAATAAAATAAAATAAAATTAGTTGAGCATCCCAATTGCAGGGAAAAGCAATTCAAATTAATGGGGCCCTAATTTCTATTTAAACCCCCTCTTGCTCTCATTTTTATTATGCAATCTTATGATATTGAAGTGTTGTCGGAATGAGGATTGAATCCTTCAAGGGCTTTGGAGACGAAAACCTTTAAAGTTGCATCTAGTTTCGGAGTTGAGAGATACTCTCTAGCTGGATATTGGAGTGGCTTCACGATAGGAGTCACCATTGGAGATATGGGTGAAGCTTTCAGTTTATTTCATCATGTTTTGCTTTGATGTTTTCTAGTGGTTGTATTTTTGGTGTGTGATGATTTTGCAGCGTTGTGGGAGCCTTTTTGGAGTGATTTTCAGACTTCTTGCTGTTGCTGTTCCATATTTTCCTACCCTAGTTGTACCACCTATTTGCTTACGCTGATTGGAGTGTTGGAGATCTTTTTGTGGGTATTGGATCAATCATTTTCTAGGCCTTGGGGAGCCCCTTTGCACAAGATTGCAGATTTTTTAGTGGAGTTTCTGAATTACTAGTGCTGGTCGCCCCTCTAGCTGGGCCGTACCATTATGGGCTGTTGATGCATTGTGTTGAGGTTGCTGTTCATTTATGTTTGGCTGCAAAGTTTGTCTTCATTTTGACGCCTAGACTTCATTAGGCCTTGGTTGACGACTCTATGATGTTTGGAGGTGTTTTGGAGTGCTTGGAATGAAGTTGTGATTACCTTTGGCTTGCTGGTTGGAGGTGTTTCAGACCTGCAATTTCATCTCAGATCTGTAGCAGCAGCATATTAGACCTTCTACCATCCTTTGGGGGTCTTGCCATTGAGGTATCATTGCTATATTTTGTTGGGGATTACTTGTATTCATGTTGGGGTGTTGTGCTACAAGATATCATCATTTTCATATTGTAACAGCAGTTTATAACATTCAGGAACAATTTGTAATGAGCTCCTTTGTAACACCGTTTGGTAGCACCATCGGTGAATCAGTTCTTTTGATTGTTGTTACTTACCCCACTGAATAAGTGGCGCTCTCGTTGAATAAGCAATTGAGCTTTCTTTACTTTTCATCATTTCTAACCCCACTGAATAAGTGGCGCTCTTGCTGAATAAGAGGTTGAGCTTTCTTTACTTTTCATGTTATACCTGTTGAATAAGCAGAGGATCTTCTTTGTTTGGTCAGCTTGCTACCAAGGGCTTTCTTGCTAGTTGTAGATTCCTATTGAATAAGCGGATGTTTACTTATGCTTGAGGATTTCATACTCACCACATTGAACAAGTGGTTCATTTTAGTAGCATAGCATTGTAACCTTACCATCGTATGCTCTCACTTTGCCCACATCGGGATCTGGGTGATCGGAAAGTGGAAGGGAGTTAATTTAGTTGGTTATCTTTGATTATTGGCTAACGCTAACAAGTTGTGAAATTTCAAAAAGAAAAAATTAAGGGTAGGTTATTATAGTGGTATTAGAGCAAGTTTTCCTGCTAGCCTGTGAAGTTCTAACTTTTGCCACAATTCTTCAGTTGCATGTCAGAGTTTCAGTAGTGTTTATCAGTTCTAGTGGTTCACATCTGTTTTGCATGTTGGTGACCAGCACCTGCATGTCTATTTCCGTGCCTCTCCTTGATAGTTGTTAGAAGCAAAGTTGAAAAGATGACTACAAAAAGGTCTATATTTGAGTTGATGTAGGAATTGACCATGCTAATGAGGGATCTTGACATTAAAAAGTCATATTCAAGGATTGTTGCAAAACCTAAACATTTGGATAGAAAAGATGCTTTGACACAAAACGATCCCTTAGACTTGCACGTAACTAGTGATGATGACGATTTGTTTGACAAAAAGGACAAAACAACATCCTTGAATCCTAATTTGGATTCATCCAGTGATGATTCTAAGACTAATGACTCCCTAGATGATTCTAGTAGAGCTGATGTTTATGGTGAGTTCTCTAATGTACCTTCAAAAGTAGAGCATGTTGAGGGTAATTATGATGATGTCTTCAAATTGACTAATGATGATGACTCCTTATCTCATATTAGCAATGATAACTTTATAACAAGAAAGATTGGTAAATATTCGATGTATTAAACGAAGGAGACGAAGGCTCCATAAATATATTTACAAAGACTATGTTTTTGAATGAAACGATTGTTAATAGAAGACGAAAATAGAAACTATCTAACCTAACTAAGATGACCATTATATTATTTAATATATTTAATACCCTCCCTTAATGGTCATTGTTCTAACTACCCACAAAAACAAAGAAAGCTGCCCGCTTCTCTTCAAAACGTTTTGCAACAAAAGATAAGAGTCTGCCATTGACTTTGCCACTTGAGATGAGTTTGCCACCAACCCTCCCAGAAATTGCAGAACTTTTGAAAATAACCAAAAATCATCACAAAACGTCCAACCTGATGTTGGGTAACAAAGCTCTCCCTCCTTGTAGCCAGAGACACCGAAAACAACTGCACAAACTGAAACCACAATTTTGAGGAAAAATCGGCAAACCCTCCAAACTTTTGCAGATGAGCACAACGCTCTAGAATAGATTGCAAGAAACCACGATTTTTGAGGACAAAATCACAAAACCTTGAAATTGAAGTTTACAAAGCATCGTTTTTTTGGAAAAAAACGATAAAAACCCACAAAGAAATCCCATGCAACTCTATGAATTATAGAAGCCAATACAAAATCCAAGACACAGATCAATATATAAAACATCGTTTTTAAGGAAAAACGGTAAAACCTTTCGAGAAACCAGAGAGCCCTCCTGAACTGCAAAAACCTTGATAGGAGCCAACCCTTAATTTTTCAAGAAAAATTATAAACCTTCCCATGATTTTTTAGGCAAAAAATCAGAAAACCAAACAGAATTTTTTAAGGAAAAAAAATATTAAAAACCCCAAAACTTCCAGAAAATACCCATGAAAACGGGGTTGCACAGCCACCACAAAATACAGAAAAAACACTAAGAGATAGTGACAAAAACGCCCAGAAAATCCGCCAAAACCACGGGCAGAGATCACTCAGAAAAACGCCATCAAACACCAAAAAATCGCGCGCCAAACTGCAGGGGAAAATCATGTCTAGAAAATGGTGAAAACGCGCACGCTAGAAAAATGTAAAGAAAACCCTACGATTTCTTCAGAAAACAGCTCCCAAAAGACACGACCAGAAATTCGCGCATAGTCGCACCTTGAAAATGCCACAAAAATGCCAGAAAAAACGCCACAAAAATGTGTTTCAGAAGCTTGCAAAAAATTGCAGGAGGGTCGCGAAAATGTCCGTCACAAAACCCTTGAAATCGCACGGCCTTGAAGCAGAAAAACGCGACTTTCAAATCTGTCCAAAAGAAAACTTTTCTTCAAAAAAAACTTCTCCAAAAAATAAACTTAGAAAAATTCTAGAAATAATTTCCAAGTAGGAAGAGAGGCTATGAAAATAAAAAAAATCGCCAAATTTTATGGAACCCCATCGACCCGCTTTGATACCATATAACAAGAAAGATTGGTAAATATTCGATGTATTAAACGAAGGAGATGAAGGTTCTTTAAATAGATTTACAAAGACGATGTTTCTAAATTAAACGATTGTTAACAAAAGACAAAAATAGAAATTGTCTAACCTAACTAAGATGACCATTATATTATTTAATATATTTAATAAACTTAGGTGGCTCTTTGTTTAACTTCCAAACCAAGCCTATGAAGAGGGATGCTTATGATGATTTTAGTACTCGTGAGTTGGAGAGTGCTTTTTTCAAAGAGAGAACCACTCTTGAGGAGCACAATGAACATCTTTTCTTTGAGCAAAGCAATCAGCCCTTTAGCACATGGGGTCTGGGTGTGTTGGCACCTAAGTATGATGAAGATCCTACATGGGATGTTCAAATATTAGAGCACAATGTAAGCTGTGAGGATGCTATTGAAGAAGCTAATTTTGGGAAGTTTGATGATGATCTTGAACACAAATCTGATTTATTAATGCATGGAGCTGATTACAAGCAAAGGCTTAGTGAACTTGTTGAGTTTGATCCTCATACTAATATTGAGCATTTTTATTAAGTTGGTGGAGAGGGCTAAGAGTCTTGGAACAACTATGGAGACATTGATGACAAGAAAGAAAGTTCTGATTTTGGCATGCAACCTAACAACTATTCACCGTCCTTGCATGCTCATGATCGGAAAAATCAATTCTTGGTGTCCGTGGAAGATGAAGTGCAAAATTTATCTAGATTTGACAGCACACACAATTTAATTGAAGAACTCTATTGGAAGGCTCAGATTGAAGAGAGTCAGGAAGGAGTTAGGGATGGAGTCACTCTCCCTAATCCACAACTTATCAAAGACTCTTTGGAGACAATGAAATCAGAGTACTTACACTTGATTAGAGATCGAGATTATGCCCTCGAATTTGCAAGGAAGGCCATTAGTGCATTCAAAGAAGAAGAGAGAAAGGTTGATGAGTTTAGCTTGATTCAACAAAAGACATGTTAGAAAGTACTCAAATGGCACTAATGGAGGTGGAAGGTCAACTAGCTGATACAAAAACTTTCAGGCAGCAAGAAGATGAACAAAGAGCTAAGGAAATCAAACAAGTAATTGATGAGCTTGATAGTCTTCAAGAGGAGTTTGATTTAGAGGGTTTTGTAAAGAAATTAGGAAAGGGAAGTTTGAATCAGCAGGAGTGATTTGATTTTGGGAATGAAACTATTCTTCAATTTGCTGATAACCCATTGGCTGCGATGGGTGTTGATAAGTCAATTGATAATCCACTTTTTGAGTTGGATGATGGAACAACTCCGGGTTGTAGTGTTGCACTTGGTGAAAACAACAAGGTATGGGATCCGAGAGAAGTTTCAAGACTTGAGTTGGAGTGTGGTTTTCAGCTTGGTGTTGATCTAAGTTCACATTATGAGGTGATTGGTTGCCCTCATGGAAGACCACATGATATGACATGTGCAAATGAGGAGAAAGATGAAGATTGCATTGGGAGTGAGATGACACTAGGAGGCATCGTCATTCCTAAGTACATGAGGAAGTGGAAGGTAACTTGGGTATGCCATTTGATGATTTAGTTGAGGGTTATTTCCTTGTTGGTACTCACCTTGAGTTGTATCATTCTTGCATGAAGTTTTGTCTTGAATGTTGGAGTTGGCCAACAAGTGGGACATTTCATAAATTATCTGAGTTGATGAGTTGTAATGCATGCCCATCATATGTAGTTGGAGATGAAGTTTTTGCATGGGAAGTGTTGGATCATGGTGACTTCAACATCTTTGACATTAAGAAGAAATCAAAATGTAGTTTGGTAGCTGCTGGAAATTTCATTACGGCAGCAAGGAAAGGAGGTTTCATGCTTGTTACTTATGAAGCTTCGAAGAAAGGAAGACCTAAACATGACATCTACATGTTTGACAATCCATCCTTTGGATTGAGTGATGCTTTATCTTATACTAATCCTCTTGGGGGATTGTGTTTGAAGACAACAATTTCCCTATGCCCCTTAGTTGTTGATGCTTTCATGGATGGGTTACAAGAGATTACCAAAAAAGTCACAAACTTCCATGGTGAGCAAGATGTTATGTTTTGACACTTGGAGTTGTGATGTGTACCTTTCTAGGTATGTTGGAGATCATTCTTGGTTGGGTATCCATGCTCGGGATGTTCAACAAGGATTGATGGAGTTTATTGTGAATGGTAGGAAAGATCCTTGAAGGGATAAGGAACAAAATTTCAGAATTTATAATGTTGTTCCTTCCCTTACCAGCCATTTTGTGATTCCAATTGTTCATCTATAAATGGATTAGAGAGATATTTTAAGTGAGGTTTGGAGCAATGAACGAATGGTTACTCTTGGGAGTGTTCCTTGGCAAAGAATGGGTTAGATTTTTAGTCTTGAGCTTGTTGTTTGGTTGCAGGCCAGCCACCTTACATTTTGAGTTGCTCTCATTTAGGTGAGTTAGCACATTATTTCTTGTCAAGGGAGTAAAGGGTTTTAGTTGGAGATTGCTTTGGAATGTTTTCGAGCCACCTTCGAGTTTTTTTTGTGCAACACAATTCTCATTTTACATGCTTATACTTGGGAATTCCATTGGTGTTGCTGTTGTCCCTTGTGTAGAGTGCTAAAATCAGATTGTACTTCGTTGATTCCAACTTTGAACAACAATGATTATTTGTTTCTTCAAATCTTCCAAACTTTGAGAGTTCATCTTATGAAGGTTTGTGATGTAAATTTGAAAGCTTACTCTTAGTGTTGGTTCTAGACAACGAACTTTCGCATGCTTGGGTTCATCATTCAAAGACTCTTGGAGTTGAAACAGTAAGAGTTTTTAGAAGTTTTCATGGTTGCATGTGGTGTTATGATGATGAGTTTGTTGAGCTCTTGCGAATGATTGCTTTCCTTTTAGCAAGAAGATTAGAGGAAGTCACATTTGCAGTTGCGTCTCTGCATGACACCATGATGAGATATGTTGAGGACTATGGTTTTGGGTTGAGCAAACTTTTCTTCCTGTTGCCTAGAATCATGTTAGGTAGTGGGATTGCAGATATGGATTTTGCTGAGATGCTTTGGCAGGAGATGTTTCATGGTATAGATTTTAGCCCTCTCAGGTATTTCAGATTGAGTTTCGAGGATGGTTACATTTTGGGATTACAGGAGAGGAGAGTGCAAATTTGGCATGATGGATTTGTAGTCACAATCAGAGTGGTGCAGCTTTGACATGGTCGTTTCTTTCTGAGATTGACCTGGGACCTTGGGATCTTACTCGGTTTTAATGTGGATCGGTCTGTTGTTTCTAGAGTTGTGATGGCGTTGCTTGAGGACAAGCAATCTTTGGGAAGGGAGGACCGTAATGTCCCTTTTTTATCCCTAAGCTTTTCAATGACCATTAGCCTATTTTCAGAGTCCCATAGGCTATTTAGAGGTGTTTTAGGGGATTCCAAGATTATTGGAGGTTTTTGTCAGCACTTTCAGGGTGTTTTTGCAGAGGGTTGCCAGAGTGTTTTTTGGGTTTTTTGAGATGCTTGGTGGGTAGTAATTGCTATTTTTAGTATTTATTGTTTGTAGTAAGTCACAACTGCATCTTAGTTTGGGCTAATTTGGTGATTGGACACACTATTTTTAGTAGTATGCTATTTTTGGTAGTGGTCCTAGTAGTAGTTCAGTGTTGGGTTTCAAGTTTTGATAGTGGTGGTAGTTTTAGTTGTTGAGTTCTATTATTTTTGGCAATTTAGTCTATCCACCATCCTTGGAGTTTTAAAGAGACAAATATTGTCATTTAAGTTATAAAGTTATAAAGTTCAAAAAGCCGCCCCGCACCCCCACGCCTAGCGTTGGTAACTTAAGTTGTTTTTAAAAGGTGTTAATGTGCTTGCTCAAGTTGGACGCCTAGATGAGAGGGAAAATAGAAATAAAATAAAATTAATATTCTTTTTTCAAGTTGGGCATTCCAATTGGAGGGAAAAGCAATTCAAATTTTTTGGAGCCCTAATTTCTATTTAAACCCCCTCTTGCTCTCATTTTCATTATGCAATCTTATGATAACGAAGTGCTGTCACAGTGGGGATTGAATCCTTCAAGGGCTTTGGAGATGAAAATCTTCAAAGTTACATCTAGTTTCGGAGTTGAGAGATACTCCCTAGCTGGATATTGGAGTGGCTTCACGACAAGAGTCACCATTGGAGATATGGGTGAAGCTTTTCAGTTTATTTTATCAAGTTCTGCTTTGATGTTTTCTAGTGGTTGCATTTTTGGTGTGTGTGATGATTATGCAGCGTTGTGGGAGCCTTTTTGGAGTGGTTTTCAGACTTCTTGTTGTTGCTGGTCCATATTTTCCTACTCTAGCCGTACCACCTATTTGCTCACATTGATTGGAGTGTTGGAGATCATTTTGTGGGTATTGGATCAATCATTTTCTAGGCCTTGGGCACCCCTTTGCACAATATTGCAGACTTTTTAGTGGAGTTTCTGATTTTCTAGAGCTGGTTGCCCCTCTAGCTGGGCCATACCATTTGGGGCTGTTGATGCATTGTGTTGAGGTTGCTGTTCATTCATGTTTTGCTGCAAAGTTTGTCTTATTTTGACACCTAGACTTCACTAGGCCTTGGTTGACGATTCTATGATGTTTGGAGGTGTTTTGGAGTGCTTGGAATGAAGTTGTGGTAAACTTTGGCTTGCTCGTTGGAGGTGTTTCAGACCTGCAATTTCATATCAGACCTGTAGCAGCAACATATTAGACCTTCTACCATCCTTTGGGAGTTTTACCATCGAGGTATCATTGCTATATTTTGTCGGGGATTATTTATATATATTTTGGGGTATCATTTTGGGGTGTTGTGCTGCAAGATGTCATTATTTTCATAGTGTAACAACAGTTTATGACATTCTGAAACAATTTGTAATGAGCTCCTTTGTAACACCGTTTGGTAGTACCATCAGTGAATCAGTTCTTTTGATTATTGTTACTTACCCCACTAAATAAGTGGTGCTCTCGCTGAATAAGCAGTTGAGTTTTCTTTACTTTTCATAGCATTTCTAACCTCATTGAATAATTGTCGCTCTTGCTGAATAAGCAGTTGAGTTTTCGTTACCTTTCATGTTATACTCATTGAATAAGCGGAGGATCTTCTTTGCTTGGTCAACTTGCCGCCAAGGGCTTTCTTGGTAGTTGTAGATTCCCGCTGAATAAGCAGATGTGTCCTTATTCTTGAAGATTTCATACTCACCCCACTGAACAAGTGGTTCATTTCAGTAGTGTAGCTTTGTAACCTTACCACCGTATGCTCTCACCTTGTCCACATCGAGATCTAGCTGATCAGAAAGTAGAAGGGAGTTTACTTTAGTTGGTTATCTTTGATTATTGGCTAACGCTAACAAGTTGTGAATCTTTTTTTTTTCTAAATTAAGGGTGGATTATTACAAATTTGAGAAGCAATAGTGTGCTAAGAGAAGTGTTGCCTAACTAACCTATCATGGTGTCCAAAGTTTCCTTTTTGTTGCTTGTTGCTTGGTTGGGTTGGAAAAAAAGAGGTGATCAACATGGGGGCTTAAGAGCCTTTAGACCTGTGTTGCAAGACTTGTCGAGACTCGCCTAGACTTGATGAGTCCTAAGGCGAGCCACCCTCGACAAGTTTGGAAGACTTGCTAGTCGAGTACTCACTAGACTCGTTGAGTCTAGGTGAGCCTCAATCCAAAGACTTGGCCATTTCAATTAATTAAAAAAAAAAACTTACAACCTTTCAGTGTTATGACATGCCTATCTAGGATTTACGAAAAAATATGAAAATGGTGTGTGCCATGAAGGTTTGTGTGTGGCGGGTGCTTTGCCCCTCGACCCCAGCTTGTATTGCAATCCATCCTCTTTTGTTGTAGCATTAAATTCTACTTGTGCATGTGTACAACACATATAACTAGTTGGAGTGATATTATTTCTATTTTGTAGTAACATTAGATAAAGACCTTGTTTAATCTTTTGTTTAATTCCAATTCTTAGACACTTCATAATACTTGTGCAACAACTGTTGTTTTGTTCTTCATACTACAATACAAAAATCTATACGTTTTCTAGTTAAGGGCACTGCCCCTGGACCCCGCTAGGTGTGCTAGCTATTGATCCCACTGGGGATGCTGCCCCTAGACCTCACAAGGGGCGCTGCCCATTGACCCTACTGGGGGTGCTGCACCCAGGCCTTGCAAAGGGCGCTGCACTTGGACCTCGCAAGGGGTGTTGCCCCTTGACCTGGCTAGGGGCGCTACCCCGAAACCCTTGCAAGGGGTTCTGCCCCTTGACCTCGTTGGGGTGTTGCCCCCAAACTGCCATCAAACTATAAGTCTAAGCAAGTAACAGGCCAATGATGAATCATGATCATAAAACCTACAAAATACATATCCCCTATTGCAAATATTTGCATCTTCACAGTCAAAGCCACAATCAAGGATTATCTTGTTTCATACATTGGACAACTTGTTTAATATACAAGGACAACCATATGCAAAGTTGGCATGCTATAGTTATTGTATTGTTGAATATAGGTTAAGTTATAGTTGGCAAGAAATGACATTTTCATAATGCAAAAATGTATCAATCATGCTCTACACAAACAACTCATAGAACAATCCCATCTATTATTATTCTAGCTAAGGTCAAACTAGAACATAACCATTTATCTTTTTACTTAACCGTTCCTCTTTGTTAATTGGTTTGACAACAAAACATGCAATCTTGAAGGGTTCAAGAAAACTTCAATAATAAAATCCTCACTTGAATATATACACCAATCATTGAGACAAGCAAATATCATGGCTACACCATCATCCAGGACCTATTTTGACTCCAGTGCATGACTTGTCCTGATGTTGGGACGAGTAATGCAAGCTCCTCTGAGCCATAGACTTATTTTTTTTAGTTTTGATATTTGTTTTGATGCCATGGATTTCATATTCCATGAGTTTTGTATACATTTGACGATATATATATAGCTAAATGTGTTATTTCCTTCAACTAAAATTTGCGTTTATACTTATTTGATCGATGTATACTTGTATATGTGATCAAAGTAGCTTCTATTTGATGAAGATATTGTGTCTTTAAAGTTTATTTATTAAAGGATGCATGAAACAAGTTTTAAATCCTTAAAAATCTTTGAATTTAATGGAGTTTTCAATTTGCCGAGTCTTTGTCAAGTCTACACTGAGTTCGAGTCCAAGACAAAAATCAGCTTGTTGAGTTTGAGGCAAGTCCGAGTCTTGTAATACTGCTCTAGGCTCCCCCTTGTGGGGATTTGTGCTAGAAGGTGATGGCCTCACAAAGAAAAAGAACAAGGCATTGCTGGTTTGAATATTTGAAGAAAGTAGATAGATTGTTCCCTAAGTCCTTGTAGAGGTAGTGAAATCTTCTCTAGATATCATAGTAAATGGGGCATTTGAAAATGAAGTATTCTTTAGTTTCCACCTCCTGGAGGGAATAATGATGGTAGTTTTGGTCTTAACGAAGGATGTGATGAGTAATTTTGACCCGTGATTGGTGAGAGCATACTCTTGACTGGCCAACGAAAAACCTCAAGTCATGGGACCAATGACATTAGAGATAATGAGGGTAGTGAACAAAAACTTCCAACATCTCTAAGAAATGTTTATCATAGAAAGCCAATTTGGGGTTGTGTGTCTCATGGGAGGAGACCTATGTTGGGACTCAACCCTACAGTGTTAATTTTTGCTTGAGTCCCTTTCCTTTTGTTTGTCTATTTTTTTTTTGACCCAATACTTATAATTGATCTAAGAAATTTTGTGTGGTCTTCAATTGTTAAATTTTCCCAAAGTGTGCTCTTTTGCCATTCCTAATGTGCCTATAATGTACTATAGTTGCCGAAATTCCAAAAAGATGACCAAGTGTTTGGGTTGTATGTTAAAATGTTTAAACCTGTGTAAATTGTTGGAGTTGTCAGAGTTTCCCTACTAGGCATACCTTTCCACCCACCCTTGCTTCCCTTTGTTCCTTACTGGGATGTCAAACTTTCCTATCTTGTCATGCTACCCTACCTCAATTTGGTTCCCTTTATTATTGTTGGTGTGTTGAACTTCTCTCTACCCGAATACTTGCAGTAAGGTATGCTTGACCCTCAACCCCTGGCATGTTCGCTCACCTACCCCCTCGTACACTGGAAGACCACTTTTTGACTAGGGTTGACATCATTTTCTTGTTTAGGGTTTCTCTTGCCCACAAACTATTGTTCATCCAAAAATGCATGGATTTGTTTGCAGCGATAGAGAGGAAATGACTTGAAAACCCTAAAATTGATCCAATGGAGTTGTCTGATCATTGAATCAAATCAGATTGTGCTTGAAATTCATTGATTAATGATGTAGATGTAGATTTAAGAGGAGTAAACGACAAGGTTGATCCTTGTTGCATTTAATTTTGCTGTTGGATTTTTGTGGCCCTTTTTCTTCATGCCTTCCCTTGGTAATACATCTGCAATGGATTTCTCAGTTCTCCCTTGCCATTAAATGCCGGACTCAAAGTAATGTAGCAGGCATTTGTAGGTTTGGACAAAGGTTTATCATTAATTCCTGCATGGATTTCAACATTTCTTAGTGGTTTCTCATGCAATTTCAAATGCAAATGTCAGAAAATTGAGGACTATGAATAGTATGTGGGCGAGTTTCTTCACATTGTTAATGTTTTTCATCATTTCAAGGCTCCCACGATGGTTGGACTTAATGAAATGAAGAAATTATAAAAATCAGTTGGTTGTTCATAGTATCATACACAGAGTTGGCCGCTGAACCAATTTTAGGATCTGGTTATGTTTGTAGGTTGTTCTAGGGTATCAAACATTGAATGTTTTAATTGTAAACAAAGGGATATGCTTTATAATAGTGTAGGAAGGGTTTAATACTATACTTCTTCAGCAATGAGTGTGTCCATGGTTGTTTGCATCGATTTAGGGGAGTATTGTAATCACAGTTAGGTATTTCTTTTTACCAATATATTGAGGATTTGGTATGTGTGTGACAATGCCTAAGGTATTGCAGATGTATTGTAATAACCGGTTTTTCAATCTATATGGGTCGTTGTAGTTATGGTCATGGATGTTTGTAATGATCACCCCTGATTTTTTTTTTGAAGTCACTGTATGCTGATTGTATTGTTTTTTCTGTTGTGTTTAGTTGCTTTTTTCAATGTTTTCAAGATGCATGGCAAACATATAAAATATTGCAAATAGAAGGGAATACTAGGAGATAACATTACTTTCCATTATGAGACAACATAAGTTAAGATACCAATGTTTACAGACCAAATCAGACTTATTACAACTTGATATCAGACCTGGTAAAAGCAATAATCAGACCTGGTAAAAGCAATAATCAGACCTGGAAATGGTTATACAACAGAAGCATCCCATGCAAACTTGCATCACATGTCATGCATAAGTGCAGCCAGCAAACATATAGATCTCCACACCAAAGAGCAGCCACTTGAACTCTGAATATGCAGATTTTGGGCCTATACATCAGCAGACCACAAAATCTAGGAACCCTCAAGAAGGCACAGCTCCCTAGGTAGGGCAACCAGCACTATAAAATCAGATCTTCACCAATAAATTCAAATGTATGGTTGGAAAGGGGTGCCAAGATGAGATGAATCCAATGGAAGACTACCCAAAATGATGCTTCATGCGTGCATGGAGTTACGAGTGGATTTCACCTTCAACCACTGCCAAAAAGAGGGTTTCCAGAATTCTGGAAATGCAAATCAGACCTCAAAAAAAGCTTCAAATGTCCTCCAATCACCACCAATAATGAAGCCAAGAATCAAACACACCAAAATCTTCAAACCCACATCAAAACACTAAGAAAATCTTCATTATTCATCCCCAAAAGTGAAGTAAATCAAGAACTCTGTAAGCACAATGGTGATCCCTGAAGTAGAACCACTCCAACCAGCTAGGTTGGATCTTTCACCACTGAAACCAACACTAGAAATGAGGGCTTTCGTCCTCAATCAGCTGCAATTGAAATCTAGAATCATTCTAGCAGAATCTCCTTAAGTTGCCAAAATATCCATATCTCCAAATGAATAAATAGAGAAAAGGGGGAGAAATTAGGGCAACATCATTTTGAATTCACTTTTCCCTCCAAAACCCCATGCCCCCTTCATGAGCCTTTTTATTTTATTTTATTCAAAATACCTCCCTTGGGCGTCTATGCTCATAAAAAAACTATTTTATTTTTGTTGCCTTCTAAAACAACGTTAAGTCATTACATTAGGCACCAAGGTACTTTTTACATGACCCCCTGACCCCTTCACTTAAGTTAAAGAAACTTTATTAAAATAACTTAAGTGAGAAATACAAATAATAATTAAATCGAACCTTAGTTGTGCCAACGCCCAAACTGGAAATAGACACTGTTGAAGTAGCCTTGGCTGGGAGCAATTATTGAAAAAATACTTACTATTTATAGCAACTGCTAAAAATAGTAAATATTCCAAATCACCATACTGACACTGCCCAAACAGGAAACCCTACATTGCATTGTTTCCAGGACTAGTTACTAACTATAGTACTTACTAAAAATAGTAGGTGAGTCAAAACCAAGCTAGCTTGAATAAGGACAGCGAAAATGGGGACATTATAATGTGTAAGTATGCTTATTGTTGAAATGTAATATTTGGTTTCCATATGATTGTAAACCAAGTGTATTTTCCGTTCTTTTTGCTGTTATGACTTTGTTGGCCAATGAAGTAGGCAGCGGGCCATGTTTGTTCAAGATCAAACACTTTAATTCATGCAATATCTTTGTTTGGTTAGCTGTGGATTTAGATTAGGTTTTGCCTGCTGTTCATTATTTAGTTTTACAAACTAGGGATAAATCTTAAGTGTAACACAATGGTTAAACCATCAGAAAGCTTGAACATGCATGCTGCACCTTGCCACAGTGTAAACACTGATAAAAGAAACCATCTTAAGGGATTAAAATTGCTGTTATTTAAAGGTGCATGTGCAAGGTGTGTGATCAGCTATATAGAGGTCTTTTGTTGCCAGCTGCACATGATCTAGTTACGGAAAATGGGGTTAGGTGTGCAGTTGGGTATGGTTGTTGTTTGTTTTACTTATTGTTATGTTTTAATTGATGTAAAAATTTGTTAATTAGACCTTTGGGTACACTATCCTGGGTTTAAACTGAGCCCAAAGTGTAGGTGAGTTTACCCACTCTTGTTGTCGGCCTTTAACTATCCTTAATTTGTTGACGAGCCCTTGTTTTGCCTTCTTGATGACATCCCCTGGCCTTGAAGGTGTAACAATAGCTTTAGGATTTTGGACATATTGTTTCAGGGCCTAATAGTGGCACCGTTGTCGGGGACACAAATCTTGTTGGTGTAAGTTGGCTGTCTGCCAATTCAAAATGACATTGCTGGATTGAAATGAATTAAAGACTTTTTTGGTGGCCAGACCATATCTGTTTATTTGCCTTGGAGGTCCGATTGCTTCAAGGATTCCCTCTTTTGAAAGAGGTTGCGACTTTGCTATTCAAGGACAAACTCTCTTGTTGCTGTACCTTGCTGTTGATTAGTGTTTTACGAACTCAAATCAAATTTGTAGCAATTGGTTATTAAGGTACATATTTTCTTCCAACATTTATGGGGCATATCAATTTATTTCGTTTATTTTATGCCCTGCATAGTGGTGTGTGACTAGTCATGGCTGACTGCTATGGTTTCAATACTCTTTTGGGTATTTCTTCAAATTGGACGCCTATGAAATATGTTGAACCAACCGTTCATAACTGTTATGAAGATGCATACTTAGCCTGTTCAAGTGGTCATGCATCCTACAAAAACTTGTGTTTAAATTTACAAAGAGCCATACAAGAGAGCAAGCAAAAAATTAGTGAGTTTGCTAGAATGGAAATAAAGTGTGAAGAACATATCAAGGCATTGCAATACAATGCTTACTCTACTGTTAAAAATCAGTTTGCTCAGTTCCCTATCATTCCCCTAGATCCCATTTACAAGCAATTAGACCTCTCTTGGGTTAATTATAAAAGACAAATGATGAAATCCAAGATATTCAACTAGATATCTAGGTTTGATGGGTATGATAGCAATCAAGAGGATGCACATGTTGCTGCATTTTCAGATTTTAAGGATAAGTTTCATTTTGAAGATGAGGACATTTTGATGAGATTTTGTGTTAGATCATTACATGGAAAGGTATATGAATGGTGTTAGGGTTTTCCAGAACATTCCTTTACTTCTTGGAATGACTTTGTGTCTACATTTGAAGATGAATTTGCAATGAATGTTGACCCTGCTATTCTTGTTCAAGAATTGGAAAATATCAAAAGACAAGATGGAGAGTCAAGCATGGGGAAAAGTAATGCCTTTTAAACATCAAGTGATCCATTAAAGACTAAGGAGGTTATGCCTCAAGTCCTTATCAACGATGGACCCTTTGTTAGCTCTACAATATACATTTATTAACTATCATTGCAATGCACCACACAATGAACATTACAACAACACCAATATGCTTAGATTGGGTGACAACATGGAAAACAACAAGCACAAAGTCACACTCGTGTCAAAAGAGGAACAACCACCAAGTTTCAGTTGGGGAAACCCAAGATGGTAAAAAACTCCAAGAAGAGTCAAAATGCATCTCATGCCACTATCTCACTAGTTTGTTAAAGGCATTACACCACCAAAATAGTTCATTAAGATTTACAACATCATATGCAAGTTCTTCACACTTGCTTTGCCTCTTGTGTAGTGAAAACCTTGACTTTGCCAATGCAAATCCACCAAATGACCATAAAAATAAGTTTGTACAAAGATCCAACCCTTGCAGCTACTTGGTTATCCTAGTTATAGACCTCCTCCACCCTTCCATGGTTACTAGGAAGTGATAAAGACATCCAATGAACTGATTCAACATCCAAAACCCTTCATCTTCCACTCTCTGCTTGTGAAAGTGTGAGTTTGCTAGGGCGAATAGAGTTTTGGTGTGAACAGGCATTTGTTGTGGCCTCTGATGTGTTTGTTGTGGTGTTTGACATGTTTGCCTCCTGTGTAAGTGGAAAACTCATGAAGCTTACCTTTTCAATTAGGGGTGATGTTTACAAAGTGAACTGAATTGCATAGAGATGTTCTAGAACATCCCATACACTATCAAATCCACTTTTCCAGCTGACATGCATCATGTATCATTTGCCTTGGCAAAGAAAAGTTTTCATTAGCGCAAGCCTTTATAAGTGAGCTCTAGCAAAACCCATTGGTTTAGCATTGTCGACCTGATTTTTGGATCATACCTCCCCTACCATAAGGCTTTTGGTCCCCAAAAGCTTATCGACCGATAAAATCTGGTGACTTTCTTCCCACTTTCTCTTTGGAAACCCATTTTGCCTTTGCTAGGCAATTGTGCCTTCCACCCTATCAACCATACTTCTTGGTCACCTTCTTTTCAAGCACACCATTTTCTAGTTTACCTTGTTCCTCTATTGTGAAATCTTCCATACTTGGAAAACAACATCATTCTCTTTATTTAGCAAGGAAGGCTCAAACAACCTAAGTCTGTCAACATTAATAATGTAGAAGATCTTCATGTATTTTTTAATGTCCTTGTTGGGATATCTCTATACTTTTCCCTAAAACCACATTTCCAATTTAAATAAGAGATGCAATATATTTAAGAATAATGAAATTACCAATTTAATTGTCCTTGTAAGATTAATCTTGGTTTAGGTCTTGCACACTATATTAGTCAGTAGAAATTGACATTAAACCATAAGCCATGGCAATATATATATATTACTAATCATTAGTAAACATCATGATATCCATGTACATTAGTCACATAAAAATGTAATTAAGGCGATAGCCATTCCAATGTGGATTCCCATAATAATCTTATTAGGAATTTCTTGAAATGCTTGCAAACTGCAGTCTCAAGGTTGGTTGCCCTTGTATTGCAAGAGCATGGAAGGTGGGCCACCATTCCATCCCTCAGTCCACCTTGGAGGCTGCTCATCCTCCTTGATCAAGCCCAAGGGCATGGAAGGCCGGTTTTCCATTCCATCTCAGGGTGGCATACTTATAAGAGCATGAAGGCTGGTCTTCCTTCACCTCTTGTGAACCTACAAGGTTGATCGGCCTCCCTATTGTTAGTGTTTCTTAGATCAGATTAATCAATAAAGTACTTAAAAGAATTGCAACATATAAGACAATGAACACAACAAGATACCCTGGGAAAACCCTCCTCTTGAGGGAGAAAAACCCAGCAAATGATCTCTTCTATAATGTAGAACAACTAGCAGAAATCTGCTTACAACTCAGGCCCAACAATGGCCAATGCTTGATACAATGTATTCGCCCTTCTTCTAAATACAAACAATGCAATGACTATGAAATCCTCCTTGAATCCAAGCTGCTGCTATAAGGTGCGAATTTTGCTCATAAAGAATAGTGCGAACTTGCTTGAGATGGAATGAATTACAATGACAAAGTGACCTTGTATATATACATCATAAGGCGCCTCTTGACTTAGGTCGGCCTCTTTAGGAAAATACAATAAATGATAATTATGAGTTAAAGTCGGCTCAAGCTAAAACAAAAATATGTGAATCATAAAGGGTCGGCTCTTGCATTTATTAATATAGTGAACATGAATTAAATAGCCGAAGGCTATTCATTTAATTCATGTGTTTCTTGTGCGAGTGAAGGGCAGACCATAGCTGCTATAACATCAACACCTATTTGCAATCCAATTCTCTAAATTCAAAATAGATTATTATACGACCCCTTATCACATATAATAAAGAGAAGCATGTAGATAATTCACAAAGATCATTCATTTTCTGCAAGTACCACTATTGCATGATCACACACGCGCACACACACACACATATAATTATTTCTAATTATATTTAACTTACTTCCCAATAATATTCTTGCTAATAAGATTAATTCCAATAGATCTCTTATTCTGATTTCTTTTCCTCTTTATTTTCCAATCTGCTTGCTTGATCCAAATTGATGCCTTCTTCAAATGATTTTATCTCTCTTATGTATCCCCTATTTTAGGGTTGGGGGGGAGGGGAAGGAAGTCACACCTCTTCACCAATGATACCCTTGTCAAGAGTCATGCCTTTCCAATATGGAGCGCTGCCCTTGATTAATTATTATTTATTAACTGTTCTTCTTTCCAAGATAGGGCGCTGCCTTTAGATTTATTAATTTATTTTTCTGTTGTGGAATCGTTGCATAGACCCCATCAAACCCGCTTTAAAGAGTTGCTATTTATATATATATATATTTTCTTTTTGGTTACCACTTCTTATTTCTTTGACCCATGATTTCAAGACAGGCTACGATTATGGTTTATGGCAGGGATATGACATATTTATAGTGTTCCATGGGGATGCATCCCCCTCCACCCCCCTTCCCGCCCCTCCCCACGTTTCTGGGATGTAGGGATGGGTCGGGGACGTCCCCCTGCTGTACCTCCATTGCCACCAGAACATCGGGGACAACTAGGAGACGTTGGGGACGGTTGGAAGTCTTTGAGACGTCTCGGGGATGCCCAAAAGTCTCCTAGCCTGGGACGTGCAAAAGGTGTTTTTTTTTCAATTTCTTTTTAATACTTGGAAATTCGTGTCCTGTGCCGTGCCCTAAAGGCAAGTGGGACCCCTCCATTGCTTCTAACCTGTACAAAACACTCTCAAATCCTCTATTTTTCTCACATTTATTTTTTCATGTTTTGCAATAGCTAGGTGAAGAGGAGAGAAAACAGTGAGAAGAGTGAGTGATTAGAGATCTTCCTTCACTACATTTTGACATTTTGTACTTATTTTGATATCAATGTATCATGCTACTCATTGTAATCATCTTTATGATATTTTCGATATAATAGAAATCTCCAATTTGACATTTTCATTTGTCAAATTTTCATTTAGTATTTGCAATTTTGCTATTTTACTAATTTGCCAAAGTTTCATTTGAAATTTAATTCTTATACATCTTTTTATAACTAGTTATTCAAGTACTATATGTATATCAATGCCGCCCCCTGCTGTCCCCCCATCGTCTCCAAACTTAGGCCATTGGTCCCGCCGTCCCCAAAACCCGCCCCCATCAGGAAACCCCATGGAACATTGCATATTTGAGTAAGTCTAACCTCAAAACATTCTCACCCACTTATAGGATCTGAGCCACATGATAGTGGTTTGAATTTCCTCAAAGTGCCTTGAAGCCTCTTTTTGCCAAGGTATACCTTGACTTTGTTACTCACATGAAACTTGTGTTCTACCATGTGCTGATTATGAGAATGCTTATAACTTGCATAAGATTCCTTGAGTCTTTCTTGAGCTCTAAGATGATTTGTCTAACCTTATCAATGAACCTTGTAATCTTTTCTACCTTCATATCCCCCTTTTCAAGTTCTTGCGACTTTCCTAAACAAATATCAAAAGGGCTATGAGGCAAATAGCCAAAACAAGGCTTGAAAGTGGGTAGTTTTGTAGACGAGTGAATGGCCTGTTTATAAGAGTTTTGTATATAGACTAAATGTTCATTCCAACCTTTTAGGATACCCTTGATTGTAAATACGTAGCAGCTGCACCAAGGTTATATTCACTACTGCCATTTGCATTGTTTAGGGATGGAATTCTGTAGATTGCTTTAACTTGGTATCCATTCTACTCCACAAGGTGCACCGAAACTTGCTTAAGAACTGTGTATCTTGATCTGGAATGATTAGAAGTCCAAAGTGAATCTGCACATTTTTAAAGAATAACTTAACTGCATCACTCCCAGTTAGTGTCTTTTGCAAGCAACAAGTATGCACATCATAGACATAAACATTTTTTGACTTTGGGAACCCACCCATAGAGTCCATGAATATGCCCTCCCATGGCCTTTAAGGGACCAGCAATGGTTTGTACAGCCCGAGCTTCGTTTTGTTGGGTTTGCTAACAGTCTAACACTACACAATTGACAATCTCTTATGAATTTAAGGACATCTGCTTGCAAGTAAGGGCAATAAATGTACTGCTGAAGGTTTGCAACTGTCTTAGTTACCCAAAATATGCTTGGCAAATTGTAAGGTATGTGCGTCTCTTATGAGCATCAATCTTCTTTCTTTAGGCACACAAAGTTTCCCTGATTTGCAAAGAAGCTCATTCAAGAGGTTAATATCAGTTTTTGGCGCAAACTCATCATGCTTACCTCGAGTTGCAAATTTGTCTATCTTGCTGAAACCTTCGTCTAAATATAATCTTCAGCATGCACCTCTTTTTCAAATTGCTCCAACATAGTAAGAGTGCTTACTGTAGAGAGAAGAGGCAGCCTTGAAAGCATATCTGCTACTTTGATGGTTACCCCATGCTTATACTCGATGACGAGATGGGATTGTTGCAAAAATCCTATTCACTTGTAATGGCTTGACTCCTGCATCTTTGTTTGAGTTTGCAAATATTGCAACAGTTGGCAAGCAGTAAGAACCACTGTTTCTTTGCCCATTAGATATGCTTCCACTTCGTGACTGCTGAAACTACAGGATAGAGATCTTTATCATACCTGCTATAATTAATAACAGACCCTCCAAATGTTTCAGAATGGTAACATATGAGACTACCTCCTTGTAGCAACACTGCATCCATGGTGTAACCACTTGCATTCGTCTCAACTTTGAATGGATGTTGAAGACTAGGGAGGGCCAAAATTGGAGCCATGCTTATCTGATTCTTAATATCGCCAAATGCTTAGTGCTGTTTATTTCACCAATGGAATTTTTAATCACTCCCCATTATAGCATGCAATTGGGCAGCCACATGATTTTTTTTTCACAAACTTGTGGAGGTATTGAGTTGCTCCTACAAAACTCCTTACTTCAGTGGCAATGTTGGGCTTTGGACAGTTCAAAGTAGTTTTCACTTTGGAGGGTTTTATACAACATGGTCTAAATACACCAACAAAGTCTTTGCAAACACACATTTTTTCTCCTTCAACAAGGGCTGATTCTCCTTAAGATTTTCAAATACTTTCTTAAAATGCAAGATGATTTCTTCATACATTCTACTAAATACCAGTATATCATCAAGGTATAAAGTAACACATGAATCCATTCAAGGCCTCAGTACCTTATTCATTGAGTGCATGAAAATGGTTGGATGTTGCACAAACCAACGGTAACACAAACACTTGAAGAGACTTTGCTTCATCTTAAATGCCATCTTCCATATGTCTTCTTCCTTTATCCTAACTTGATGATATGCTAATTTTAAATCCAATTTGGTGAAGAACTTTTCATGTTGGAGCTGAACTAGCAGATCACCTATTTGGGGCAGTGGGTACCTATTTTTGATAATGATTTTATTCAAACCCCAATAGTGCACACACATGTGCCATGTCCTGTCCTTTTTAGTTACAATTACAATTGGAGAACCATAAAGATATGCACCTGGTCTTATTGCTCTTTATTCCAAAAGTTTCTTTCGCTGGTCCTTGATCTCATTTGTTTCTATTATGCTTTTACTGTAAAACTCAATGCTTTTACTGTAAAACTCAATGTTGGGCAAGGACTATCTGGCAAAAGTTAGATTTCATACTCTATAGCCTCTAGGCTCCACAAACAATTCCGAGAATTTCTTAACCAACTCGCCAATTTCCCTATGTTCGTTATGAGTGTGCAGCCCATGTAACCACTCTACTTAAGCTCCATGTTGCTCCGCTTTTCCTCTTGTCATCAACAAAGCAAATTTCCCACTTGCATTGATCAACTGTTTAGCTTGGGAAGCAATCACCATGGTTATTTTGGCCTTCTTCATCAATGCATTCAAGATGTAAGCCTGCACAATTAGTACAAGCCTATATTGGTTAGGCCTATGGAAGTATATGACATCCTTCATATAGAAATACTGACCCCCAAACATAACCCTGCATACATCAAGAGGAATGACATTGATTTGAAATTTCATCTCTAAAATCAGCAGCTATGCAAATGAAAACTTACATTGCTTCTTGACTGAATAATGCACTCCTTTTTTGAGCCAACTGAGTGAATAGGACTGCAGATAATCCATGGTCTGCAATTCTAATTCATTAACAAGTTTTTGGAAAATGAGGTTCACTTGAGAGTAAGTGTGAAACAATGAATCCACCTTTTTTCCCTTAATTTGGATTTTAATATGGAATGGCCTCATGAGTTCTTCCTCTTCTTTAGCATTGGAACTCTCACCAACCACACGAGCATCCTTTTGCATTACACAAGAAATTCTATCATCTGAATTGAATTCTCTATTTATTTCTTTGCCTTTGTTCATGAAGGTTAGGTTTGAATCCTTCTTCTTCCTCCATGAAGGTGCTAATTCCTGGTGTTGTTTCCAACACCTCTCATCTGAGTGACTATCAGTGTTACCATGCAAAGAATGGAACCTACCTTTCTCCTTCCCCTTGTCCTTTTGAACTGATGCATTGGCCTTCTTTTTGGACTTTCCTTGGCCTTTGTCCTTGTATTTTCCTCCACCTTGCTGATGTCTCTGTTTTTCTAGTTTCTTTTGCTTAAAGGAAGAGGTCCTCTTTTTGTCAAGTTCAAAATAGCGTGTTTGGGCACATGCTGCATCAATGTCTTGGGGTTTTGCCATCAGAATCAGCCTCCTGAGGTGTCCAAACAATCCTCCAATATACTTCATCATCACTTCCTTATCCATGACATCCTTCCCTAATTGAACCAACCTTTTCCAGAACTCACTTGTGTACTCCTGTACACTTTGACCTTGCCATAATTGGAAACAGTGCCATTGTATCATATACTCTTCCTCATTACAAACTGGATAAGGTTGCTCGTTGAGCAGCCTTATGAAGTCTTTCCATTTGGACATGGGAGCCACTTCCTTACATTCCAAGAACAATGCATAACTCTCATACCATGTCAAGGCATGACTGGCAAACTTGAGCCTAGCAAACGATTCTTTTTTTGGTAGGGATAGAGTTTATGAAGGCTGAAGTAAACCATTTGAGAGATCCACTGATCAAGTTTCTCAGTGCTCATCTCTCCATTATAGGGCTGAATGTTTTCTTTTAGCTTCAGCTTTGAAGAAGCTCCTTGCTGAAGATTCTCTATGTTCAGTTTCAAACTTTTCTAGCTCTTTTCCCTTCTCATGGGTCCTAGCCATGCAGAATCTCTCTGTTAGAGCAAGCATGATGTTCTTCAATCTATCAATTTTGTCCGCTAAACTGCATATCCTTGTGACATGATCTTCAAACCGTTTGAAACTGACCTTATCATTTTCTTCTGCCCTTGCCACTGCTCTTCTAGCTCTTGTCTACTCTCTAGAGGCAATTTTGGGTTTGTATGGAGTAAGATTGTCACTTCCACTCAATCTAGTGGATGACATACCATGTTCACAACATCAATTTGCTGGTCTATGCAGCTTTATTACCACCTGCTTTGTAAAAGACTGAGGTTATGCCTCAAGTCCTTATCAATAACGGACCTTTTGCTAGCTCTACAATTTACACTTCCTAATGACCATTGCAATACACTTCAATATGAACATTACATTAATACCAATATGCTTAGAATGGATGACAACTTGGAAAACAACAAGAACAAAGATGATAACACATGTCAATACAGGAGCAAACACCAAGTTTTAGCCAGAGAAAACCCAAGATGGATGAAAAACTCTAGGAAGAGCATGCAAGTGTCTCTCATACCACTATCTTAGTAGTTTGTAACAGGTATTACAATGCCAAAATGGTTCATTGAGACTTGCAACAGCATATACAAGTCTCTTTGCGCTTGCTCTGCCTCTTACACAGTGAAAACACTGACGTTTTCAATGCAAATCCACCAAACAAGCATAGAAATGAAGTTTTTACAAAGAGCCAACCTGTGCAACCATGTGAGCATCCTAGTTATAGATCTCTTCCACCCTTCCATATCACCTAGGAAGTGAAAAAGAATATCTACTGAACTGTTTCTATGTCTGAAATTCTTCAGCTTCCACTCTATCTGTGATAGTGTGAGTTTGTGGGTTTGCCACTTCATGATGAGCTCATTGGGGTGAACAGGTGTTTTCTTTTTGTATTGATTATAGTTTATGAAAAAGCAGAATGCTTATACATCAGTTATGTCCATGATTTCACATTGTTTTTGAAAAAAACAGAATAGAATAAGCTTGCCATGCAATGCCAAAAATTATGAGATATATCACTGTATTACTGATTTTCTGTATACTATGTAACAGTTTTTACTGTGAGGCATTACAGTAATTCCTACTCTCACAACATCTATCTATATCAAACTGTCCCAGCGGTGGCTCTATGGCTGAAATACCTGTGTTGGATCTCACCACCTCCATCGTCATGTCCTCATCTTGGTTCTCATGAAACTTTGGTCCTCTCTTTAGCCCAAGATCTTTCTTCACTGTTTCCACCTTGTAATTTTTGTTGTATTTCTTCTGGAACTCTAAGTAGTTCACTCTTAAGGGCAAGTTATTTTCTGTATTGAAAGGCCAGTGCCTTGCGTATTTGATATCCTCCTTGCTGACTTGCACTTTTCCACCTTTCATTAGCTTTACACATTTGGATTTGGATAGCTCCATTGTCACTGATACCTACATAGATATGTTGAAATAAATGAGTCTTCTAGAAGACTCCGTAAGAATTCTCTTTTTGCCTTGAAATTATTTCTCATTTCTTGCTTTCCATAAACACCATAATATTTCAACAGATACTAGCAGCCAAAATAAATTAACAGATTTTTCAACCCCTTCTATTTGTCCAAACATAATTTCTTGTATTTAAATCTTTCCTAATTTCTCCCAACCACTTAAATCTGCACAAAACATAAATCACCATATTTCTTTTGCATAGAAACAATAAAAAAAAATATGAGCAATATTTTCAGGTTTTTTGCGTAATTCACGTATTTCTACATTTTAAACACAGAACATGGCAGTTTTTTCAATAACAACCACCATTTAAAACAAGTTTTTTGGGCTCTAAAACATTATTCCAATTCCATTTAAAGATTTTTTTTTCCAGTTTTTTCCCTCTACCTTAAGGTTCCTGCATTTGTTTACATGTTCAAATACAACGTTTGATTCACTCATTGTCTCATAAACTGTTTTAGGCTTCAGATGGGGCCGTTCAGTACCATCCTTCCAGCTGTAACCAGCTAATTTATCACAGCTTGCATTGCCACAACAAGGTTTGATATTAATAGGGAAATGTAGTTTTTTGCTTGCTTCTCTCAGTAAAAAGTATGTTCTCCAATGTGTAGGTGGCAGACCATACTCTGTACTTAGGGATACCCAAGACTTTAGTTGAGCATTACATAAAATGTCCTTGAACCGTTTAATATCTTTCTTTGCCCAATCTTTAGTCAAATAGCCTTGCAATAGTGCAAGAGGCTTTTCCTTATGGTACATGTTCCACCATACTGATGTATTAACACATAATTTATTTTGATCTTTGCCAATAATGTTCGTATTCCTTATTTTCTCCAATGCCTTCCAAATAGTTTTAAAAACATTTGACCCATTTGGGGCAACAGAGAAATTTCCTATGAGGAAGTCACTTATAGGGTACTTTTCCAGCTTTTTGCTTTTTCAGGGGCAGCATTCTGTATATTATTCCTAACTAGGATTTTCCATGGTTCGTTTCCATCCACTGCCTTTAGGATCCATTTGACCACTAGGGCTACTCCTTGATTTTCAAGTTTTTTAGTCCAAGCCCACCATATTCTTTACCTAAGCAACACCACTCCCAACGAACAAAATGCTTCTTTTTATTGCCTCTACCATCAGACCATAGGAACTGCCTTATTTTTTTCTGAACTTCTTCAAGTTTATAGCTACAAAACAGCCATACTGATGAATAGTCCAAAGTATAGGAAGAGAGAATTTTCTGGCATGCTTGAATTCTCCCAGCTAGAGAAAGATATTGTCTATTTCAGTTGTCAAGTTTCCTTTCAATTTTGATTTTTACCCAATCCCACATGTCTTTTAAGTTTAGATTGATCGCAAAGGGAATGCCCAAGTACTTAACTTGCTTATTTGGGCCACCCCATTGAATTCCATATTTGATAAACCAACCAGGAAGGTGAGGGTTCCAGCTTATCGACTTTTCTTGAGATACTTTTGCTTTTATGGCCTTACAAAATATGTCCATCTTTTGCATTAAGAATCCTAGGTTTTCTTCATCAAGATTAACAAAGAGGGCTGTGTCATCTGCAAAGTGTATATATTCATCAATTCACTGTCACTAGGAAGTTTTAATCCTCTTACTTTGGGGCTATATAGATTGTCTCTTAATAAATAAAAATGGCTTCTGAAGCAATTACAAATAGTGCAGGGGCTAGGGAACATCCTTGTCTTATCGATATTTGTAGAGAAATTTGGTTTGTTAAATTCCCGTTTATATCTACTTGGGCATTTGCATCATGTTATAACGTGTTAACCATCTTACAAAATTCTTTTGGAAAGCCAAATGCTTCTATTGCCATTAGGAGGAAAGGCCATTCAATTCTATCATATGCCTTTTCATAATCCAGTAGCAACATTCCAATATTTTGGTAGGATTCTTTTGCCCATTTCATAGCTTCCCAACTTGTTATCAAGTTTTCTAAAATATATCTTCCTTTAATAAATCCTGTTTGGGTGTAATTAATAACCAAGTGGAGTATGTCCCTTAATCTTAAAGCTAACAACTTTGCAAAATTTTTATAAGATACATTTAATAATGTAATTGGTCTCCAATTTTCATTAGTCTTATCTCCTTTTTTGGGAACTAATTTAATTATTCCTTTGTTTATCTCCTTACCAAGAGAACCTTTGACTATTGCTTCCTTGTAAACCTGACATAGGTCTTCACTTATCTAATTTATTTTTTTCTTATAGAATTCAATAGGCAGGCCATTTGGACCCGGAGATTTATCAGGGCTAAAGGTCAGCATGGTCTGCCTAATGTCTTCCTTTGAGATTACTTTCTTGAGACTTTCAGCCTCGTCTTTTGTAATCAAATTTGGTATTAAATTTTTACAGATATCTCTCGCGTTATAAGAATGGGTGCCATCCTCTTCTGAGGAGAAAAGATTTCTGAAAATAAAGAATTGGTTTTGCACTTCCTCAGGATTAGTATTCAAGGTGTTTCCTACCCAAAGACATTCAACTTTCTCTTTTATACCTTTTCCTTTTATGTAGTTGAAGAAGAATTTTGTTCTTTTATCCCCATTGTTTAACCAGTTCAATTTAGCCCTTTTTTATTAAACCTTGGATTTTTCTTGCTTGCAAATTCCTTAACTCATTTTTACATTTAATTAGTTGTTCATTAAGATCTTCCTTAGCTGGTTTACCTTGTAGCTCAATTTCTAGCTTGAGTAGCTTTTCTTGAAGATAGTTTTCAGACTTTCTGCAATCCAAATCTTTTTTCCTCCGTATAGTTTGGAACAGCAAAGCGCAACCTTTAATATTTTTGTTCCACATTTCAATTGGGCTTAGTTCTTTTAGCATCCACTTATTAATTTCTCTTAAAGTAAAAACATCATTACAATCTTCAGCTCTAAGCAGATTAGTGTTTAAAAAGAACTTCTTTTCTTTTTAATTTTCTTTCATATTTGTATTTGTAAATATTATTCTAGCATTTATGGGATGATGATCAAAGAGAGTGGAAGGGTAAGCTTTAATTCTTTGATTCATTTTCTCTTTTATCAAAAAAGTAGTCTCTATTAGCATAGAATCTGTCTTAAATTATTATTTTTGTACATTACACCAAGTAAACCATAAGGTTTTGGTATTCTTTTTCTCTCCTTCTAGTGGATCATAAAATTTGAGTTTATTCTTCATTTTTTCCCAAAAGAACTTTTCATTACATCTCCAATCTAGGTCTAGACCCCCAATTTTGTCATTTTTATTTCCAATCATGTTAAAGTCACCCCCTACAATCTAGAGGATGTTTTCAAAATCACACATCCATTTCCATAGTTCTATTCTTTTTTTTATAATCATTAGATGCATAAATAGAACAGATTCCAAGCCTTCTATTGTCTTTTTCTAAGATTACCCAAACTGCCCTGTTACATGGAGAGGATCTAGAATCAGTTACCAAATAGACCATCTATTGGCAAGTAGAATGGTTGCACCACCTTTGCCCTTATCATGCTTGGTCAAAAACTGGGAGGCATCTCTCCAGATAAATTTGAGATTATTTTCAAGTGCGGAATTGACAACTTTTACTTCTTGGAGGAGGACAACATCTAGATTTTTTTTCCATGTTAGGTATCTTCTTACAATATATTTTCTGTCAGGAGATTCCAATCCCCTAGCATTCCAACTTGAACAATTAAATATCATCTGCTTCCATGTTTTGTGGCTCCTCGTTATTGTTCCTAAAGCTATTAAAGCATTTAGGAATGAATTCCTCCTTACTTTTACTCTCCCTCTTTGGGTATGGGTCCCTTAGAACTTTTCTATATGACCTCTTCCTTTTTAATTTCCTTTTAATCCAATCGGATCCAACAAGGGGGGAAGATTTCTCTTTTTGCTCAGAATTCCGAGTAGGTAGAGGGAGGGGAATTACTTCTTGGTTTGGTTCCTGAATTTCTTTCTTATCAAAGGAAATGAGTTCAAAGCCACTTATTGGAGCCTCCTTTTCAAAGCAGGTCTTTTCTCCTAATTGAACAGGATTATCTGCAGTTTCTTTGTTTGATACTAATCCACATTCAGCTTTAATATTGCATTTTGATTAGTGTCAGACAAGGAAAAGGCACTTTTACTTTTCCCCTCTTTAAAGGATTTTTTAACAACTTTGTTATTTTCAGAATCTCTGTTCTGCGCATTCCCATCAATAACTATCAATATGCCTAAAGCTAATTCTAGGGCAACATTACTTTGTCCAGAATTATCTATAGGCATTTCACTCTGCTTAGGGATGTTTTTATTCACCTTTTTAGCATAGATCACGGAGTCTATTTTGAATATTTTATCTTTACCACTAGAGAAACCGCCTTCCAAAGAGGGTTTGTTTGAGTTATAATCCATGCTTGATTTGCAAAGCATTATTTTGCCAACATCCTTAACATCATTTTTTGTGTTCCCAATGTCTTTTTCATTTTGTTCCACTTCTTTACCAAAAGCGACACTGAGTTTGTTTTTTTGTGCTATCCTAAGTTTAATTTTGTCTAAAACCAATTCTTGTGCATTTTTTTTTGTGACCCTGAACACAGAGAGGAATAACAGTCAAACTAGGGGTTGGGATTCTCAAGTCGAAATCACCAATGAATTGCGGAGATTGATTACTGCTTTCAACGGGTCCCAAGTTCAATTCCTATGAAGCTATTTTTGTATTTTCCTCTACACTTTCTTGGCTAGAGCTGGTACCACTACATTCTGCATTTGTAGTACCAACATTACTCAAAGTTTTTTCTTTGGGAGGAGAAAAACTGTTGATGTTTTCTGAAAATTCATTATACTATGGGTCTGCAATTACTAATTCTTTTCCAAATTCAAGACCCTTCCTCAAATTAGGGTTTGCAGTGTATGCTTTGGATTTTTGGGTATTCTTTTTTGCTTTTAAAATTGGACAACTTCTTCTAACATGTCCCTCTTTTTTATAGAGGAAACAAGCATTGAGTCCCCCCATTATTTCAATTTTGCAGTTTATAACTTTTTCAGAGAACTCAATAACTATTTCATCAGGTAAGTCCACTCTTGGAGATAGGGCTATCAAAACCCTAGCATCCATGTTCAATAAGGTGGCATTTGTTTTTATTTATTTTCATTACAAATTCTAGAGAGGAAACCAATTGGGGGAGAAATGCCCAAAATTGGGGAGGCACATCTTTAATTTTCACCCATCTTGGGTACGACAGAGCCAAAACTTCATCATTTAACGAGTTTGGAGACCAGGGCACTACCCAGAATATTGAATTCCCAATACTCCATAATTCTTTCTTTTAATGCTGTTTCCTGCATCCTATGTTCTTTAAAGAAGACTACCCATCTTGGGTACGATAGAGCCAAAACTTTGTCATTTAACGAGTTTGGAGACTAGGGCACTACTCGAAATATTGAATTCCCAATACTCCAAAATTCTTTCCTTAGTGCTATTTCCTGCATCCTATGTTCTTTAAAGAGGACAAAAAAAAACCTTTCTGTGACATTCTACAAAAGGATATCTGAATGTCAAATTTTTTAAACCATACACTATGAAACTAATCATCTAGAAATTTCCTTGCCGGCATTTTAGTACAATCTAAAGCTGCAAAATAAATGGTAGTTTTATTTAATCAACATTCCTCTTTACCAATTGCTAATAGCATATCTAGGTTTGGTGTGAGAAATAGTTTTGTAGGGCAACTCGGAGAGCCCCTTACTGACTCTTCCATCATCATCTTTGATCTCCGAGGCTCCACAATTGCTATAGGATACCAATTATGCCAAGGGTGGGATGTTAGAAACCTCTTCACCAGCGATAATGTCTTTGTATGATTGCTTTACATTTTCCAAGATTGAGTCGTTTTATTAACTACCCCTAATGAATTCGCATATGGGTCGGGAGGGTCTCTCGACACAAGTACATCCGTTTCCATTAATATCAGCTTCCCCCTTAGCATTCAAAGCGTTCAGCGGAGAAAAACATGAACAATGAAAAATTTGGACAAAAAGAATACAAACAGAGCATGCGAGACATAAATGAAAATGAAAAGCAAGAACTGAAGTGGAAAGGAATTCAAGGCAAATGAGAGTTACTTTAGGGTTAGGAATCCAAACCCTAATGGCCAAAGGCCACAACGGATGCCACTTGCAGACCACCTTCTTTGAAATTCTTATTCCCAATTTCACTGTGGAAGCCCAAAAAAATAATCAATAGTCAAGAATTTGACATAAAGATCTGAATAGGTGTTTGTTCCAGCATCTGACACATCTGCCTCCTGTGTAAGCACTGGCCTCAAGCTTACCTTTTCAATTAAGGCTGACATCTGCAAACCGAGCCAAAGTCCACTGAGGTTTTCTAGACCACTGCATACACCATCAAATTTACTTTTCTGGTTGTCATACATCATCCGTTTTGGCAAAGAAAATTCCTCACTAGTGTAGTCCTGAGAAGTGAACTCCAACTGACCCCACTGGTACAGTGTCTTCTACCTGATTTTTTTATCATCAAGGAAAGAAAATTGTTTAAAGTCCTCGGATGACCTTTCAGTTTTTCCATTTTGTCCTGTGTGGGATGTGTTCAACCATGGATGAAACCCTCAGTTGTGGCCTATCTCATCAATGACAAATTCAACCCTAGTCAAAGCTGTAAGACAAGTTTATTTGTGGCCGAGCATCTTGTTAATACTTGGTCCTCCAACTTGCATAGATCATAACTTTTACATACAGACTTGAAATGTGGTGCCTTATTTCAAATTGCATAACTTTTTGAGAGGAATCTAAATATTTAAATATTTCACAATCTAGGAAAATCCCTTATGCTACTTTTGACACTGCAACAAAACTGCATTTTCATGTTGTTAAGAGTCCAACTGTATCTGCAATTTGATCTGATTATTTTAGATCAATTACATATCCACTCATTTAATGAGCACTTAATTTGTCCTGCGGCTATAGAATACTTGCAAGTGACAGGTATGGGGCACCCTTGGTTTTAGTTTAACACAATATATTTTGTATGTAACTTAAAAACTATATTAATAAGAAAGTTTTATAGGGCAATATAGAATCAAATTACAATTTGTATATACTTATATGCTCACTCATTGCCCCGTATGTTGTTAATATTGATTGGCATAATTCACAGTATATCGATGAAAATAGTATTTAGGGTGATTAGATTCCTTCAGAGAGAATATTTGAGGTGCTTTAGCACATAACATTTAAATAAATTGTTTAATATATTAGTATATTAGCCTTTTTGAAATGAATTTTAAACCTACAAATATTAGTGCGTAATGAGATATGAAGATGGCTGCTAAATACTGTTGGTAATATAACAATACATAATCAGCAAATGTGGTATTCTGATTCTAAATGATCCCGATTGGCTTGACACAATTTATAACAAATACAATGATGACAATATATAAATGCTAATGATGAAATGGAAAAAATATTTAAATACTGTTTGGTTCTGTTCTTTTTCGTCTTGTTTAAATCTTTATCTTTGAACTGTCCATTAATGAATATTATCCTTATCTCATCTGTGCAGCAATTATTGTTGAAACAAATACCCTCATGTTTTGAACTCAAGTGTCGTGCATATAGTCTGCTTAGCCAGTGCTATCATCTTGTTGGGACAATACCTCCTCAAAAGCAAACATTGAAAAAGGGCTTGGAGTTGACAGTCTCTGCTGGAGAAGGGTATGGAATTTGTCTTTTATTAACTCTTTTTCCTTCATATGCATCACCTTGGCGTTCTACTCTAGTACTGTAGTGCAAGTCCTTATACCTCTCTTAGTTCTCTTACCTTGCAACTAGCATAAAGGATGTGCAATGCAGTTTTCAGAGATGGAAAATGGTTATAATTAGTTTTAGTTTTATTCATATACATGTGCACTATAGTTATTATAATTATGGCTAGCATATCTGTCTTTGGTTTATTAGTATTTTGATATTTGAGCTAGAATAAATGTTTAAATATTCAAAATTCCTGGTTTTATGGTCTCTAGCCAGTTTCCAGAAATCCTTATTTATTAGTATAATATTCAGTGGTGCTCTCTATCCTTTTCAGATTTTACCTTCCATGCTATGTTCCAAAGTGTTTCAGAGACAGCGGGATGACAAGGGGTGCATTTCGGGGATGGCAGTCTGAGGGCCATTTTTTGGGGACAGAAATATATATACAGAGAGAGAGAGAGAGAGAGAGAGAGAGAGAGAGAGAGATAACAGCAGCATTATAACATGATACTGTTAAAATGATCTTGGGTGATAGATAGATAGATAGATAGACAGATTGATAGATAGATAGATTTCTACTAGTTAATGGACAGCAGTATAACAGCAGCAATAATAAATAGATAGATACATTTCTACAAGTGTCATGCCCCGAAAGTGTAATACATTGAAATGCAAATAAATGAAAAAATTAACAAAATACATATTAGTGATTTAATGCTATTATATTTGAGTGCTAAAATGTGAAGTATTGAAATACAAATAAAATAAATATCAAAAATATAAATAATGGCAATCTAAATATCATTATAATTATAATTATCATAGATAATATTATAATTATAATACAATTATCATAATAAATAAAACAATTAATATTATTAATTGTAAATATCATAATAATAAAAATAATATTTACAAGAAACTAATCTTATCTAAATGTGGCTATGCCTTAGTTAAATCTAAAAGTATAGGTTCCTAATGTGACTATGCCTTAGTAAATAAATAAACGAATCTAAAAAAAGCTTCGATTAAAAGACATATTGACTATCTTTAAAACAGCAGCGATCACTACATTATAAGCCCCGATTAAAGAACAGCAGCGATCACTATATTATAAGCTACAGTTAAAAAGCAATCTTGACAAACGAAACAGTGCAATAAATGCCAAAGGGCATATCCCTTGGCAAACGAAAGGTTGGGACTGTTGGCAAAACAAATATAAAAGAGAAGACGGGTCCAAAACAAAGGGATTTGTGTGGTATATAACATGGATAAGGAATCTGAACATACCTGTAAATATAACAGCAGGTAACCTAATATGATATAATCGAATAATAGAGGAAAAGAGCAGGTCAACCTGCCAAGCATATATCAGTCAGTATAACTGTCTTATGAATTTCAAGATAGTAAATTAATATACTTGTAGGATTGAATTTCAAAATAATAAATTAATATACTGTTGTAGAATACTTACATGGGTATATGACGTGTTTTTTAAATATGGTTAATGATTCATATTATCATTTCATCTCATAGTAGCATACTCATAAACTATTATGTGTTGCTGATACAATTATTTGCTGATCTTAAATTGATTAAATTACTATGTATATATTTTCACCATGATAGAAGAGGGGAGATTTGCAAAAGGAATACAGTGAAGGGGGCCCTCTCCTAGGTATGCCACCTCTATAATGGAGAACCAATGTGTTCTATAATGGAGAACCAATGTGTCCTATAATGGGGGACCAAGTAGTCCCAAGGAGGCCAAGGGGTATCCATTTGGGGTACCAATGGTATAGTGCCTTGGGCCTAGGAGAGATGGCATTTTTAAGGCACTTGTTGTTATCCCACCCCTCCATCATGGTGAATCAGCGCAAGAGGTCAAATCATAGAAAGAGGGAAATGGTTAGCAAGATGAGGGGATAACGGAAAGGGGACACCTCCTAGGTAGAGGCCAAGACATCCGCTCTTGGGCCTAGGGTAGAAAGGGTCCTAAACCCCCCATCAAGTCACATCCTCCCATACTCTTCTATGGTTGAGCCCTCCAAGGATATTAGATGATTTGTGATTGGATTATTAATTTGGCCATGGGTTCACTAATATTTAATTATGATAATCTGCTAATTAGTATTATTGTGGTAAATGATTATAATTTGCTAGTCAGTGTGATTGTGGTAAATGATTTCTAATTTGTGTGCAGGGCTTCAATCAGGTGAAAGGTATTCTCTAACTCATTTATTTATTTGGAAATTAAGGATTTAGGGCAACTTCAGGACATTCCCTATTAAGGACATTACAACAAGTTAATGTACAGCAGTATAACAACAGCAATATAACATGACACTGTTAAAATGATCTTGGGTGATAGATAGATAGGTAAATAGATAGATAGATTATCACACGTCTACAAGTTAATGGACAACAGTATAACATTCGCAATATAACATGACACTGTTAAAATGATCTTGGGCGATGTCTGCAGAACCCTGAATGCCAACTACATTCCCAAATCAATTGTTTGTCTGCACTTCTCAAACAATACTACACTGTACCAGACCATGGCCAATGCACCTTTAATCTCTTTTGTGATTGGCAATAATAACTGACTCTAATACCATATCAAACTTTTGGAGTTTGAGACTTTGAGTTTAAAGTTTAACAATGAAATCAGAAATTCAAATTATTGCTGTTAGTGTTAACTGTTATATAACTTAAATCATTAGCTATGAATCTGAATCATGATATATTTATTGCTGTTATACTGCTGTCATTGCTGTCATGATTAATTTTATTGCTGCTATACTGCTGTTATAATGCATTCATGATATATGTAACAGCCTTTTTTTAATTCATGAATGATTTGTTTTTTTAAAACATTATAAAAACTTGCCTCGCTGTTGGGGGCATTTGGCATTTCCTGTTTGTGCCAACATGTTTTGGAAATGTTTTAGAGATTTGAAGATTTTTAGGGATGGCCAGGGGACATTCCTTGCCATCCCGCTGTACCTGAAATGCCATTGGGGATGGGGGTGAGGGTTTGAGGGCTGGGGACACATACCCATGGAACACAGCTTCCATATGAATCTCTGTCCAGACTTGAAGTAGTTACCTAAATTCTATATGCCCCATTCAATTTGTCATGTTAATAGACATCTTGTTAATTTGCTGGGTATGAAATCACAAGTGTCAGTGTCTTTCATACTTAATTTTAGCTTGAACACACTAATGAATGGAAACAATTTTATTTATTTCAAATATGAATATATAGAAACTTAAGATTTCCTCTTGAGATTTTTTGTTAGTGATTTGACTTGGGATTAAACTAAACATTGAAGGGAGTCAGCAAAGTTATGGTCATGCAACTTCAATTTACAGCTTGCAAATGCATTGACAACTGAAGGGGATTTTCAAGGGGCAATAAGTGCTTTAGAGTCTGGACAGCAGTATGCTAAGGAGACAAAATATAGTGAACTTGAGGTAAGCATATGTTAGAACAAGGTTCTTGTCTTGACAATTGTTTCTTGAGTTTTTTATTGAAATAAATAATAATATTTCTGATAATATGCTTTTACCATTTTTTTCACAAGATGGTTTTTGCAACTTCAATATTGCATGTTCATCTTATGCAATGGGAAGATCCAGCTGTTGTTGAGAAAGCTGTTGAAACATGTGATTCAATCTGGACCAGGATTCCACCAGATCAAGTAAGTTATCGTTATAAATTATAATTATACAATTCCTATGTTTGTTTTCAAATGGAGTTATTCAGTCATTAGGCTTGCTATCAAGTGTATGAATAGTAAGTGCCATTTTGAGATCTTTCCTACATTTGAGATACATTTTCTAGGACTGTATGATGAAATCCAGTCTTTGCTAAAGACTTGAAAACACAAAATAGACTATCAAGTTGACAAATGGTAGGCGCCTTTTGAGATATTTCCTACATTTAACCTACATTTTCAGGAACTGAGAAATGAAATCCTGAGGATTGTTTAAGACTTGAAAACACATATTACAAGTTCAAAGCTGGCTTCTCTTTTTCTTTGGCAAAACTCCTCATCCTGTATCAAATATTCTCAGACCCTGATTGTGAAGCTGAAAATAATCATCTATATTTTGGTTAATTTTCTACAGTTTCAGACTGGAATCGTCAAGAGACAGCCTTGGAGAAGATATTTGTTTTCAGGATCTTGGGAAAACATCTGATCCTTTAGTTCAATTGATCATTTTTCAATTGCAATAGGGTATGCCAAGGACCATTGTTGTCTTCTTTTCAACAAGATTAATGAACAATTTCTAAAGGTTTGAACCTTGAAGATGAAAACTGTAAGAGCATGCTAGCAACATCTTGTTGCAGCCAATCTCTTTGGCTTGAGAATTGGTTGGTCTAAACTTTGACGTATTCAAAAGTGGTTTAACTACGAGCATCATTAGTCTTGCTTGTGGTTATATGAACATTTGAAGCATATGAGATAACAAAGAATTTTAATGTGCTGAACAGGGCTTGTGACTCCTGAGAATATTAACAGGGAAAGGTACAATGGGGAGGGCAAAAGACTAATTATAATATTGTATTCTTCCATGAACAGAGGGATGGGTATTGGGGACATGTGGGTAGATCCTGTCAGTTATAGCCTTCAGTAGACAACAGGAAACATGGGACTACTTGACAATGGGTGGGCCCTTGCTTCCAGTAAATTAACCAAGTTTCCGGTACGGGGGGACGGCAAAATGCAGGACGTGTTTTGGGGACGGGATTTTTTTAGGGGATATTTGGGGACGGGGGGACAGCTATATATATATATATATTAAAAATATAGGGAAATTTCAGATATTCATATGAGTAATGATAATCATAACAATGAACATTGATAAAGTTGCAAATATAATCACCAATCATATTGACATATACATTATAGAGTTGAACAAATAATACTACAGCTACTTAATTGCTTTTATAATTCATGCCAAACAGTCAATATGCATATGGTATAAAATTTTAAAGATAAAATGCCCAAAGGCTACAAGTTTGCACTACAAATGTCAAAATGACAAAGTCACAAATGTCCAAAACATAGTAATAGAAAGTATAATGGCTGCCTCTACTCGGCATGTGCCAACATTGCATCAAAATTAGACCCAGAGTCTGAGTCACTACCACTATGAGTATGAGAGGATTACTCATCTAATGGAACTCCAACCAATCCCTCCTTTGTCTCCTCATCAATTTGGGCGGCATCCTCTGGATCAACATCCCACCGTAACGCTGGAGTCTGTCGATAATTAGGAGTCTGACGATCTTGGAGTCACAAAGCACTATGCACAACCACTAATTTCTCTGCTCGTCTAGAGGTCAGTCTATTCCTTTTGATAGAGTGAATAAAGTTGTATGTTGACCAATTGCTCTTTGCAGCGGAGGAACTAGCAACTTGTGAAAGGAGACAAAAACTAAATTAGTAATTTACTAATTAGGACATTCAATTATGATTATATAAATGTTCAACACTAATCAAATTAATAAATTATGTTAATGTATTACTTGTGAAAGGAGGCAAATAGCAAGCGTCCTCAATTATGGTGCATCCTTCCCATGCCATGACCACCATCCAATAGGATCCCTTTGAGCGAGTGTAGTTCTATCTACATTGGCCTTTGGTTTTCCGAATGTTGGACCACAAAGATTATAAAAGTTAGTCCATTGTGTACGAAGTAGACTCGCCTCCTCAGCTGAATACATTTTTGCAAGGGCCCTCATAAACCCATCTTTCACCTCATCGTCATCACAAGGAGGCATCCTACTAGCCCTTGGTACATACCATTTGGGATTAAGAGCAAAGGCTGCCATATGAAGTGGGGTGTTCATAGTGTTCCACCGCCACATCACAATGGGCTCAATTTCTTGCTCATATAATCCCGCATTAGGATCCCTATCAAAAACTGCTTTCTTCATTCTTCCAAGCATGGAGTCAAATGTTTCATAAATCTCTCCAAGACTTGGAGAGTTTGTATCAGCATATCTAATGACATCCACAACTAGTGAAATGATGGAGCCAATATATTTGCAAACAAAAATTTGAAGAAAGACAAGTTAGAACTTAGAAAATCAAAACATATTAATATAGAATCATATATATATATATATATTTTTTTATAAAATCAGCAATCAATAACAATTTTTTTACCTCACATTGGACCACCAAGTACCATCAATAATTTTTTGTTTGATGCTTCTCCCTTCTGTAGTGCTTGCCATAGACCATCTATTCCGAAATAACCATCATCGACTATAGAGCCTCTGGCACCTCAAGCATCCTCTTTAACAAAATAAAGTAGCTGGCATACCTTGTCTCTACAGGCTTGAGAAATTCCTTCTTTGAAAATGTCCTAAAGAGAGCAAGTGAGGTGTGATGGTTGCAAATAAACATCTGAATGTCTTTCAATGCGCTGTTCAACGCATGAATACAACAAGGGGTCCAAAAGATGTGCTTATAAGCACTCTCAACCATCAAACCTGCTAATTTGCACACACGTTCTGAATCAATGACCACTTGCACAACATTGGCTGCCCCAACCTCCTCTATGGCATCTCTCAAAATATGAAATTGGAATTCTGTATCCTTGCGCTTCCTAGAACAATCAATGGATCTAAGGAAATATGAACCAGTTGTACATGTGACTATGATGCTGTACATGTGACTATGATGTTGATAAGTGGTCGATGTCTAATATCAGTCCACCCCTCCATGATAATAGAGCAGCCCGTCCTAATCCAATATTGTCTCATGTTCTCCATCACCACACTCACCTTAGAATATTCTTTGTCAAGGAGTGTAGTGGGTAGTTTATTTTCTCCAGGGGGGGTGAATGAGGTACCAACAGCTGCCACATCTTTAAACATTTGTTTGAAGTAGGGAGAATGTGCCACAAGGAATGGGATGGCATGGGCATAGAAAAATTTGGCAATGGAGGACTCTGCCACATCTCGTGCTTGCACATTGAACATACCTGCATCTGTATTTTGCTGCTCACTAGAAGTACTAGCCTTCCTCTTCTCTTTTGTGGAAACATGAACACCACCCGCACCACTACTACCACTACCACTAGGACTACCAAACATAGAGGGCATAGGTGAAGCTGAATATGCGGATTGAGTTTGCATTGGCTGCCCCATAGGCTGTCCTTTGGCCTCCATGTGCAATCTATAATACTCTATCCTCTCAAAATCTTTTATGTCTAGAAAAACCTTGATCCCATGGCTTGTATAACCCAATAGATGAGAATAGACTCTTGTGTAGCTCCCATAAAATTTATCTTTACAAATGTTACATTGCCACAATCTACTATCCCCCATGTTTTTCCCTTTGTCTTTGTCTAGTCGTGTTGCTAATTGAAGAAGAGGTTTTTTAGGATTAAAAGGGCCTTTTGCATATTTTTTAAAATCTTCGGAAGGGATTTCAAATGGATTTGTTTGAGGCTGCTCCCTTTTAACCAATTGGGTTTCTTCTCCCCTCTCAACATGCCCACTACCTTCATTACTGCTGCTCATTTTGTTTTGTTTTGGATTTTACAAATTGAAAATAAAAAATAATACAAAAAATCATACATTTCATCATTTAAACTTTAGAAAAAATTGGAAAAAAAGAAAAAAAATGGAAGAATAACTTACCTCTTTCACTTCTCTTACTGGTTGCTGCCTTAATGCTCTCCTTTTTACCTACTGGATGCTAGTTTTTCTTTTCCAGCAGCTCCTTCAAACCCTCCTCTTTCTCTTCTCACTTTGCTCTTAGCTGCAATTTTTTTTATCTTGTTAAAATGAAATCAAATGCCTTTGAGATGAAGTTTTAAGTTAGCATTTTAGGGTTGGGAGGGCGTGGGGCCCACCTAAAAAAAATTAAAAAAACTTTTTAAATTTTTGAACTGTTTTTTTCATGTTTTAAGTTGCCGAAAAAAAGGGGATGGTCGGCTGTCCTCGGGGCGCCCCTCGACCGTCCTAGGGATGGCTGACCGCCCCCGAAACATTTTTTGCATTTCGAAACGCCCCCCCAAAAACCGTCCTAAGGATGGCTGACCGCCCCCGAAACATGTTTTGCATTTCGAAATGTCCCCCCAAAAAACACACTTTGGGGATGCCTGAGAAATGTACCCTAGGCGTCCCTTGTCCCCGAAACATCTTGGGTATGGGTACGGGGGTCAAAAGTCCAGGGGACTCGTCCCCATGTACCACTGAAAAAATATAATAGGGAATTAAAAAAGTTAAACCTTTTTAGGGGAACTTATGTTGGCACCCGCAAATCTGAACTCTTTTCAACAATAAGACTGGGAAGGATATAGTTATATGGAGAATCCAAGGAGATGGTGGGTACTAGGTACTTTGACAAGCATATGATTTGCTCTCACAAGTCACAACAGAACTCCAACGCAAGTAATGGAGTAGCATGAAAGCATTTTGGGAATCCCCTGTGTGGGCTAAAACTCCCAGCTTCCTTTGGCTTGCTACTCATGGCAATGTCTGGCTTGTAACATTGCAAGAAGATAATGATGGCAAGGGCTATCCATCTGTATATTGTGTAAGGAACATAAATGAAATATCTGATATTTGCTAATCGCATGAAGTATGTAACACAAATATGAAGCTCTGTTGGTTCTCAGACCAATGAAGAATGGATCTGTGATATAAATATATCTGTATCATGATCCTAAAATGGAGTAAGAAACCAATTCAAGTGCAAAGCACTTTTGCTGATCAGCTGTTTGACACCTTTATATGGGAATTGGAAACTATGGAATGGAAGGAAGTACAAAATACTCTAGATCCACAAAATATTTATTTAACCAATTATGGACAAATAGCTTGCACTACAGCGGGCACCCTTAGGAGCACCAATTTTTTTTTTTAAAAGTCGGAGAAATTTCACAAATATAGCTTACACAAGCATCATCATACAAATATTACCAAAATACCTCTAGAAAAGCAAAGCATGACCAACATCAGCTCCAAAAGAGAATAATATCAGCAATGTAATTAATCAAGTTTGTCTAAACTATCACCAAAAAACAGCTGAGGAAAGTAGCACAACAGAACAAGACCAGATACATACAAGCATACCAAAATTAAAATAGTCTTATCAGCCATAACATATTTTCTTATCAGCATCTTTTTTATCCACGCCATTAATAAGACCTTTTATTTGATTCTGCATGGTGTTAACTCTAAAATCCACACTTTTTAAACCACCAATCATGATAAGTCTGAATAGGAACAGCCATGGTTCATAGACTTGGACTCAGAGATTAGTCAGCAAGCCAAAAATTTTAAATTTGGAGAGTACTCGGCAACTTAGAAAACATTTAAATTTTATGCAAAATACAACTAAAAAATGTATCAAATGAGTTTAGTGGGGGTCTGGAGACAACACCCCTTGCAGGATTGAGGGGCAGTGCCCCTCACAGGGGTTTGAGGGCAGTGGCCCCAGCAGGGTTGAGAGGCAGTGCCCATCCTGGGGTCCAGGGGCAGCACCTCTGGCATATTCCTTGTTGTGATATAGGGCAGGGTTGAGGTGTAGAGCCCCCACGACCACGCCCAAATGAAGACCTTCAAAACGACACAAACCTTCATGGCACACACCATTTTCATAATTTTTTTTTGAAGGGAAAAAACAATGCACATAAAGCCAAAAAAACAGAGTTTTTGGAGTGTTTAATCCATGTTTTTTTCCACGACTTTGATGTGTTGCTGGCATGGCAAGTCGATTGGAAAAACTTAGCGAAAAAAATCAACGATTAAACCTTGTGAGTACTCGTGGAGCAAAAAATCTTGCAAGTAATCACTGAGTTTGTCAACTATGGGAACAGCAGGATAGGGTGTTGCCGCATTATCTTCCTCACTGCTCAAGGAACTGTCATACTTAGCCGCACCGTGGCCAAGAATCAAATCCTCATCCACTGCTATACCTTTATCAGCTGGTTTAGAATCACCAATTGAAACAAGAGGATTACGTGCTTCAAAACTGCTGACATCCTTGTGATCCTTTGTTTGGACTGGCCAACCTTCATTATCATAAACAAACCTTTCAGCACCATCTGCGCAATCCATATTTTGATAATCAAGGATTGGTGTACTGTCCTGAAAAAAACTTTTTACATCTTTCTTCATATGCACCTGCAAGCTAACATGCCAATTAACACTAGAAATGGTGACTTCAGCTGGAAAGCCAGTGAGAAACCTTTTATGGCCTTGAAATACTTCTTTATTCCCTTCAATTTACATAAGCAATAACATTTCAGAAGATGATACAAACCATAGTAAAGCTATGAACGTAGACAATGATGGATCATAATACATAGAACCAAATAATATGTCAAACCAGTCGATTTCAAGTTTACCAGTACAAGCAGCCTAAGAACAAAGTAAACATTTCCAAACAGCTTTAGCATTTGGACATCTGAAAAACCAAATGTTTCTAGTTTTCACTCTTCGGATTTTGGGAACATTAATATTTCTTTTGGTAATGCTTCTGGAACTAATTCATCTTCATTACCCCCCTTGGAACTTTTTGTAGAATTGGTTCCTTTCAGCTGTATGGATGGTATTTCCGCATTTTTGCAACGACCAAATAGTCTTGTAGCAGTTGAAGTGTAATTTGGAAGGCTAAGGAATAGCAGCAAATGCTCTGAACATATTTGGTCATCAAATTCATCTTGTAAGTTGTTCATGAAGGCCTCAACTAGGCAGTAAATCTTGTGACCAGCAAAGGAGAGTGGGCAGAGGAGGTCTAACCTCATTCTTCTAGAGTTTTCACCCATATCGGGTTTCTCAAGGTCAACTCTTGTGTCTCTTTTTATTTTTATTCTATTTATGCTCTTTTATTACTGTAAAACCCTTCCTTAATGGTGTTTTCCACTTAACAACTTCATTCTTGAACCCATAGGACTGTTATCTGCAATTTTCTTTCGAGAACAGAAACTAGATCAGTCTAGCATTGATTGGGACGTTATAAATTTATGTTGATAAGGAAAAGAGTGAAATATCCACCCTTTTTAGAATCAGATATAACACAAGATAATATTAGGAAAGGAGAGTTCAATGATAAGATATTTGTTAATGAAGCTAGGGAAAGGTTCAAACAGATCAAGTGTCTAACACGTGTTGAAGTCTGGAGTAAGGGAGTATAGTTGACTATGCAATCCTTAAGGAGAATGAGCTAGGAACACCAAATCATTGGCAAGAACAATACAACAATTAAGCACGATGTAAAGTATAAGTATCCTTGATATGTGTGTTTTCTCTAAGAAAAGACAGAACCTCAAGTTTATTTGTGTAGATCTCAAATGGCTTTGGCTAGAGACGGCAGACAGTTTTGACTTCAATTGTTTTTCAAACAAAGTCAAGGGAAGAAAGAAAGTCTGATGTAAGGTATAATCATCCTCAATGCATGTCTACTCTCTAAGAAAGAATGAAAATTTGAAGCTCATTGATGTAGATCCCATATAGATTGCTAGAGAAGGCACTCTAGTTTGACTCCAATTGCATTTTGTACTTTTTAGAAAGTTAGAGAATTTGTGAGCTGTTTCAGAACCTGACTTTTCTTGGAGGACCTCATGATAGTATTAGTAAAGAGATTTGAAATACTACATTGTGTAGCCTCTAAATTTGAAAAAGTAAGTTCTTAGGCAAATGTACAAAGGTCTTTCTGAATTCCATGAAGCAACAAAAGATGTTAGAAGACTGTTGATGCTTTTCAATGATAGTACTAACTACTAAGAGAAATAATGTGGTTAGTAGTTTGGAAATATTCTTAGAATCTTGCCCAGTCCCTTACTTTGAACTAATTATGCTCAAGCTGCTTGAAAAATAATGTGTTGAAAAACTGTGACATCATTTTTACAAACTTCTCCATTGTCATGATAGTTTTGTTGTAACAACCCCAAAACCGGGTAAACAAAAAATTTTCTATTTTCACTAATAAGATACAAGGAAATACAATTAAACGACAAAGTAAATAACTTTTCTTTTCATTCTAATTGAACATTTCATCATAAAGAAATAAAAGACACGATACATCATTGTTCTATTTTCCAAGTAAATAACAGAGTACGCTTTCATGATTACTTTTCTTCAAAATAAAAAGCAAGGTAAGAATCTTACAAGTTTCAAACATAGCTCGGAAGCTTTTGAGCAAATAGGAATAAGACTGTCCAGGATCTTCCCTTTCAAACCTTGGTTCATCAGAAGTCTTAAGGTGGAGGGGAAACATCACTCAGGTGCTTTTCCACCAACCACGGACTTATATTGCGGTCCCCCGCACGTTTACTGTTAAGTAGACGGCCCTCCCTTCTTCGAGGAGATTGGTTGGGTAACCGGTTCTGTATGACCAACTGAGCATAGTGTGTAATCCTACATAACTAAATCCTTGTGTCCTCACAATCTCAATCTAGCATGTAACCTGGATTACTGTGAACTGACAGTGTAATTCGTCTCACAGTCTAAGTGGACGTTAGGTATACTACACTACTTTGGCCAAAGCATTTCGGCAGTACTTATACTGACGGTCATCTATCACTTGCACTAAGTCAGGTTTGGTTTGACTTAAGGCTGCCTTATCCTACGCGTAGGTTGAGTCCTTCAGTGGGTAGTCAATCACCCTAGACTTCCTACTTCAACTACTTAAACAGGAAATGGAGTACAGTCAACAAGGGGTCCCTCTGGTACTTCCCAACATGGAAATCTTTATCCATGGAGTACGTAGCTTTCTCTAGTTAACCTATTTAACTCTAAAGCTTTAGACTACCTTGGTTCTGAATCCACCCTCGTCCTAGTATTAATAACTAATCCCTTTCCTTTACTTAAGGAATTCAAGCAGTATTCAAGCAATACAAATTATAAGGTACTTTACTAAAAGTAAACAAATATTTCCCTTTCAAATTCATCTATGATTTCAAACTGATTCGTTTCAACATGCTTTTAAGTTATTCCAATTCATCAAGTTCTCTAAGCTATTTCAAAAGCTTTTCTAAGGAAATTAAACTATTCCCCAATTTGACCAGCTCTTTAAGCTATCTCTTAAATTCAATAAGCCTTTTCTAAGGAATTAAACTATTCCCAATTCAGCAATTTCATAGAACATAGAGGTTTCTTTTATTATTTTTCCTTTCATAAAGCAAGACATAATCAAGCAATCTAATCATACATTTTAAAATAAATGACAGAAAATCTATCAACATATATCTCATGCCTGATTTCCTTTTGCGTATGAGCTTGATCGGTAGCTTCAATCCTTGCTCCACCGTCCTTCGCAGCCTTCTCTCAGCTTAAGCAAATACTACTTTCAGGTAAATGAAAAAAGTTGTTCTCAGCAATACTGTCTCTCAGCAATACTGTCTCAATTGCAAATGATTTTCACAAAATGGCAATGGCTTTCACAAAAATGGCAATGGCTCTCATAAAATGACAATGGCTCTCATAAAATGACAATGGCTTTCATAAAATGGCAATGGCTCTCATAAAATGACAATGGCTTTCATAAAATGGAATTTCAAAACACAGAAATACCACAGCACTGTATTTCGAATTTTCCAAGGCAAGGAGAGTGAATGAAAGATTGAGTATTTTTCAACAATGAGTGAGAACCTATTTATAGGTTTCAAATTCTCATGTTTCCTACCTTGTAGGCATGAGAATTCGACACCTCTCATTTTGAAAATGTCAAAATCCGCAGTGGCAGTCGAATAGCCAAACACACAGCAAAAGAGTTGATGATTCAACATAATTTCTCAAGAATGTTTCAACATATCACATGCCCATTTCGTGGATCAACGACGTACAGGTTTAGTCACTGGGAAAAGCCCTCAAAAATGGCGAACTGAAAGAACAAATGGCGTTTGAATTTTACTGCTGAAAACGTCAAGGGTTACGCACAGACAGTTCAGGCCTCCTTCCACCCAGGCGTCCCAGACCGGTGGCGTTCAAGCATCCGCGACCAAGTCTAAGATACGCGAGCTGGGCGCGGTTCAATCTCCATTGTTTTCCATTGTTTTCTGGTTCAAACAGTCGCGCGATTTCTTCCCATGAAGAAATCTGTGATTTTTCAGTTTATTCAAACATTAACTTTAAATCTTTAAAAAGTCTATAGTTCATACTTACATTTCCTTAAATGATTTTTATAAATTTCCATTGGTCTTTACAAAATTTCGAAATTCTTTTTTTCCTTTTAATATTTTCCAAGTATTTCAATATTTCGAATTTCCTTTGTATGGTTTGCAAAGTATTTACCAAAGACTATGAAAGTCTTATTACCTTTATTTCCAAAGGTAAATAAACTCAAATACCTTTATAAGATAAATGTAAATTTAAATGCTAAAGATTATAGTTTATATAAAATCTTTCCAAAGTTTTAGATATTTTAATATTCTCATTAAAATGTATTAATATATTTTATATTATATTCAATACAATATTATTATAGTTTTTAACTTACCTTTCTTTTAATATATAAATATATCTATATAATATTCAAAATATTATATTAGATATATTAATATATTATATTACTGATAAAACTATAATAACATCGATATTAAATATATTATTAAATATATTAATTAACTTACCCAGTTTACACTTAAATATATCTATACATGTTTATTTTCAAATCTCCAATTACGTGTATTATAGGCCAGTCAGAGCACCTCTAATAGATGTAATTGCATAAACATGTATTTATACATTTAACCGTAAATTCCAGGCATCAGTTACTTATCAGTTCACATTTCACGTTCAAGGCTCACAGAACAGTAAGTCAGTCAATCAAGGAACACCACTCATAAAGCATGAAGAAGTAATCATAACTCCTAAGCCTAAGGATGACTTATCATGACAACTTAATCTGACTCAGTTCCTAAAATCCTTAGTGAAGTGTGTGTATGCTCATACGATCAACTTTACCGGTTAGCCGACCAAGTTCCTCTTTCTGAGTGATATTTCCCCTCCACCTGGAGGAATAGCTCCTGTTCCTGCATCCATGGCACAAAACCACGGCAGTCAAATGCTCACAATATTTGCAGTATATATAAATCAAATATATAAAACAAGACTAATTATTTTCCTCTATTCATTGTTTTATTCAAGAATAGCATCAATCAAGAATACAGAATGAGCCAAACATAACATGTAAACAGGATTTCATATTGTCAACAAAATTCAATCACATTTATTCATTCAAAACCTTCCTTACAATCAGAATGCTCTAAGCATTACTAGAATAGTAACTATACAAATTCGAGGTGCAACGGTCCACCATCAGAGTTGTCTATCACGTGAATTGGAACAACATTTGTAGTTGGTGAAGGTACGAAACTTGAACTAGGAGCAGCCTCAGCAAATCCCATGAGTTGACTCATTCTTTGATTTTTCGGACATGTAGATCTGGTGTGTTCGACTGTGTCATGGAAAGTGCAATAAGCTGTAGACTTCTCAGCTTCAACATGCCTTTGTTGTCCTTGCGGAAACTTTGATTTGTAGTTGTTGAAAGGCTGAAAGTTATTCCTCTTCGGCTGGTACGGCTGTTGAGGTTGATATGGAGGTTGATATGACTGTTGTGTAGGCAGTACTTGCTGCCCTTGTGCGGGTGACTGCCTCTTGAGAATGGTCACCTCGTTTGCTACTTTCTGAAGTAGCGGATCAGCAGACGCTTGAACAAGCGGTCTGATTGAATCATTCCTCATCTTGCCCGTCATAATCATATTATCTTCAATTTTGATAGCTTCGTTTTGAGTGAGTTGTAGATCTACTCCTTCACTTCCCTTTAAGAGAAAGGCTATTTCTGACGGTAGTGCATTGATGAAGCTGCTCATCAAAATCTCATCGGATGGATTTAATGTATGGGCAAGACGTGTAACAAGGCGGTTAAACCTTGCAATGAATTCCCTCATTGGTTCAGTAGGCTCCATCTTTGAGTTTGAGAGCTGTGCAAATAATTGGTGATTATCCTCGGCAGGCTTGAACCTTGCCAAGAATTTCTCACTCATGACTGCCCAACTTGTGATAAGACCAGGTTCAAGATTATGAAACCAATCTGATGTGTTGCTTTCCAGGGTCTCAACAAAGAGACGAACAGCTATGTCTTCATGTGGAACATGCAAAACGGAACAAGCCGCTGTGAATGCTGATATGTGTTCATCTGGATGCTTAGATCCATCGCCATGGAATCGAGGAAAGTGCTTTCGCGATCCCTTAGGCAGCTCATGATGTCCTTGTAAGGCCAACGGTCCGATGTTATTGCCCCAAGGTAGTGGGGTTGGACGTCTCACGTTCCTTCCGTTCCGACCGTTGCCGTCGTTGTTGTTGTTGTCGTTGTCGCCCATTGTGACAGGTGGGGCTGGAGATTCTTCTTCTAATCCTTCTAGAAAATGCTCAGGAACCTCCTCAAAGTGCGGCTCTTCTTGAATGGGAGGATTGCGCCTCCTTCTGTAGTAAACCTGGTAAGCCAGGTTGCTTTATTCCCACGCGGGTGGTGGCAAAACTGGTCTACCTGCTGCAAGATCCGCCTTTTCTTCTTCTTTATCCAGAGTAGTAGCTGCGTTTCTCCACTGGGTGGTAGATGTATGATTTTCAAAAATAAAACTTCGCAAGCTACTGATGATGTCTGACTGCTCGCCTTGAATTAGCACAAAGTTTGGCTGTAAGGCAGCCGGAGTAAGTCCTGGTTGTTGAACTGGAGCAGTAGGACGCCAAATGGTCATACCCGTGACATAAAGCGTGAAGCTTTCTTGAAGATGTTTTCGCATAAAGCCTTTACGGTGGGCACTGAAAGCTGTTGGCGTAAGAACTAACACCTCTGGAGTGTGAGTTTGTACGGACAGCTATGCACACTACGTGATGAGTGCTCTTCAAATTAGGAGGGGAAGCTCCCTCGTTGTGCTGGAATGCATGAAATAGAAAACTAAACTAATGTCCTATCTTTTTGTTCTCAGCTGGTAGAGGCACAAGGTTAAGAAAACCTAGAGCGTTGCAGCTAAGTATTTTCTGGTTTCGCAGATCATGTAACTACAACTAAGCTAACTTCTTTAATATCTATCCAATTTCCTCAAGAAACAGAGCATGAGGAAATGGAGGCGGAAATCCAATACCCGATAAACTCGGTCTTGGGATCTACAACATGAAGGCAGATGCAGCAACTATTTGCTAATCCGGGAAGAAGTTTATTGAAACAAACAAATGAACGGTAAACCTGGTACAGCTTCACAACATGAAGGCAAGGTAGGCGCAACTATTTGCTTGGCTGAATGAGTCTACTATCACACACATCAAACGATAAGCTTTAAGTACAGTTTCGCAACATGAAGGCAAGGTAGGCGCAACTATTTGCTCTTCTGAATAGGCTTATAATCAACAAAACAAAAGGTAAGCAACTGGGACAGTAGATTGTATAGATGCAACACGCATGCAATAACGATCAAACCAACAACCCCATTTAACTAAGGTCGAATAAACACCATAACAATAACATGAAGGCAAGGTAGGCACAACAATTTATTATAACAGCAATTACTCTTTGAACAGATACAATAATAGCAATACTACAGGCAAGGTAGGCGCAACATGTATGCTATCAAGCAAAAGTTAAATTATAAATGAGCTTAAAACTCTTATTTATAGACTTCAAGGTGTAGGCAACCCTAAAATCACCTTGAGTCAACTAAAGTCTTGCAATACATGCAAGATCTTATTCCTAAACCTTATTTCAATGAAACTATACAGTTAACTGGAAAACTATCATCAGTTAACTAAAACATCTAATCTAAATGGACAAGGTGCAACACGCACGTCCTTATTGAAAGCAAGTCAACTGGAATGCTATCATTAGTCAACTGAAAAATCTAATCTAATCTCCAAATATATGTAGATGTTTCCAAGAAAGACATGCATGTAATGTATAACAGCAAGTTAACTCGGAAAGAAGCCTCGAGTTAACTACTTCAGATGACTCATCATTGTAAGCAACTGCATGATCTAACTGAAAATCTACTCCAAGTTTATCATCTCCTCCAGGAATTTATCAATAGTATCATCATCTGGCACTTTGACGCTGTCCACGATGATTAACTGCTTGTCCAACTCTTTGTCTCCATCTCGGATCTCCCTCTGACTATCTCTAACCTCTGTGGTCACCTTTTTGAAACTGATAGTCAGCATTGTAAACTCCTCCATCTTGGACGCCTCTGGCCCTCCACATAGGTTATCACGAACAAACTCTTCGAACTCAGCTTGAACTGCCTCTAACTCGGCGTAGGTACCATCCTCATGCCGATAATGACATGGGATTTGAGTGATGTATTCGTTGATGAAACGAAGAGCTGCAACAACCTTTTCCTGAATCATGCTCATCTTAGCAGAAATCCTGTCATATGTCTCCACCCTGCAAAGATATAATTCTCTCCAAGTGAAGACCTTCTTCTAATCTCCATCTGCTTCAATGGCATCATAGATTCCTGCAAGCTGTGATATCAAAATCAGGTCCTTCGGCTTACGCTCGGCTATGCAAATCTCGAGCTCCTGAATTCTCTGGCGAAGACTATGTGCGTCAACCCTCAACTGATATAGCTCTGTGAGGAGGTGTCGACCAACAACAATAAAGTCTTCAATCTAGGTATCCAGTAGCTTTCCTCGATTAACCAAGTGTTGAATCCTCTGCTGCTCTGCGGCGGTTTCTCGAAGTTGTGGAAGTAAAGGTGCTTGCCCCTCGTTGCCATGAAGCAAACCCGAGATGTACCTGCGAAGTTGTCTGATTTCAGCCTTGAGAACTGCCTTATCCTCACCATCTTTCATGACACGCTCCTCTAGATTACTCGCGACGACTCTGAATAGATTCATGTCGGTGTGTCGTGTATTCTTACCCAGATTAGTTTTGACGAAGGTAAAATCACCAACATCAACTTCATCCAAGTATTTGTCTTTTGGAGGAGTAGCAACCTCTATGACGATCTCTGCCTCAAGATTCTTCTCAATATTTATCTGCTTTCTGGCCCTCTTATTCAACCTATTCTGATAGGGCTCACCAAACTTAGATAAATCAAGATTATATGAAGGCATACGCCTCTCCCTCTCCAATGACTTCTCAAGCCAAGATGAATAAGGAATACTGTCCTCTCGAGGTGGAGTCGTTTCTACTGTATTAGCTGCTGACAAATCCATTGGTATGCAGGTCTCATGTATTGAAATCTCAGGCTCCAAATCAATATCTATGGGAGATGAGTGCGCTGAAAAAGGTGAACCTGGAGATGACAAACCGGCCTCAGTCTGAATAACTGGCTCTGGAAGTACTGTCTCTGCAACTGGAAGTGTTGGCTCTTTCTCAACCTGTTTCCTTTTGGTGGTGCTTTTTCCTTTTGAATTAATTCCCATCTTAACCCCTTCAGGCGGCCTCATAGTAACCTTGACTCGAGGTTTAGCTCTGGAAGTAGAAGGTAAAGAAGAAGCTACCACTGCTGGCGGCTCTGTAACTGGGATCACCCTTCGCTTCCGCTTGCTCTCAAGGAAGTACATGGTGGTTTCGATAACAGACCTGGATAAGTCTTTCACTGAAGTGTTCAATGGAACATACCAATCAGGTTGGCGAAGTGGCTGGCGAGCAACTTGGTCTCTAATGAATGAATGAAGTAGTATCTCGCCATCATCATCAGACAAACCTTCCACATCCTCTGACAAGAAATCAGCAATTTGTGGAGCAGTAAGCCTACAATAATGACGACGGCGCACCTCAAATTCATCCTCACAATTGACCCAAAAGTCCTCACGCGCTGTCGAATGTGAAACATTTCGCTCCAACCTTGCTGAATAATGACCCAACGGATCATAGGCACGCTTCTGAGGAAAACACCCAAGCTGAAGTTTCTCTAACTCGTGTGCCATTAACTTGCAATCAGCAGCTGTTTTGCATTTGTAAATACCTAACTCAAGCGGAAAGGTGAAAGCTGGCTTATGTCGATTGCGAAGAAAAGTGTGAACCTCATGTGCCTGTCTCATGAACTCCATGAAAAGAACCTTATCCGATGGGTACCTCGGTAGCATCAGAGGCTCTCCTGTATATCCATATACACGAATATATGTGAAAGTAGGAAATTGGATAAACCAATCTGCCCAACTTTCCATTGCTGATTGTGCCTCTGTAGAAATCCTCATATGCATCTCGTTATCTAAATTTCTGACTGTTCTCATAAGAAAGTGATCATTCACTGCTGTAAAGTCTTGTTCAGCTTTCGAAAACTCCAACTGAGGGTAGTATTCGTACACTTGCTGAACACCCAGAACTCCATCGGTCTTTAATAATTTAAAGCTGCCTTGAAATGCAACTAAGTAAACCAGAAAAGTTACCATATGGAATTCGTGAATCTTTAGGAACTCTGTAATCTGCTGGTGAAGACACTTGTTGATAAACATGGCCCAGTCAAATGTTTCTTTTTTATCAATAACTCGTGAGATGAGGTAGAACATCCATGTTCGGAAAACACTTGCGTCTTCAGAACCTGCTAACCGGTTAAGGAAAGTTATCAAAATAGCAATCTCGTCCTTGAAATCTCCACGTGCAATCTTCCTTGGCATGTTGGTTTTCTGAATTTTCAACCACCATTGAGCTACTTTCTTCTGTGATCTATCCTTGTCCTCCTCCCATATTCTGTCACAATCTGAAATGGATACAGCGAAATGATCTGAACGTGGAGGAATAGAAAAACATTTTCTACATCCCTCGGCTTCAGGCTACAAATAATCCTTCCATCTGTCGATCTGATTTGTCTGGTAGACGAGTCATAATGCTTGACACAAGCAAGTACGAACTCAAGATCAAAGACTGAGATAGGAATGGACGCCGCTGCAAATATCCCTGAACATTCAAGATTTTTGATTGTAGTACTGCTGATACCCTCCAATGAGTTCAGATTGACGATGGAAAAAACATGACTTAAGTCGGTATCGGTAGTTTTCAGAAAGTTATGAAGAAAGACCTATTTGGCCTTATAATCTATGGGATTATACTGCATTCTGAAAAACTAGACTTTTGATTGTAAAGTCGGGTATGTTTGGACAACTTTGGAAAAACTGAAAAAGCTCGAGGATAGGCTAAAAATAGCAAGGGGAAGTGAATTTTTTCGAACAAATTCTAAGATATGGGTTTTGTGCAGAATCAAATTCTAATGCAACCCAGAATGTCAGAATTTCGAAAAAATAGGATTTAGGCTTGCATGCAAAAGGTTTTCGGTTGAGATTTGAACTGGCAATTAGGGGCACTGGGGGCAATTTTTCCCACGAAAATCTGGAACATGGGTTTTGTGTAGAAATGGATCCTAAAACAACCCAGATCAACAGATTTGCGAAAAAACGTGATTTAGGCCCACATGCAAAGAGAATTCTGGAAAAAAGCACAGTGCTTCTAGAAAAGAAGCAGCGAGGCAATTTTCACAAAATAATCTAAGACATGGGTATTGTTGTTGATGCTGAAAAACTCGAACCCAGATGATGCTTTTCTGAAAAATCTGCCTTTTTCTTTGACATGCGAAGAAAACCTAAGACGAGAATAGAAGAAAGTAAGACAGAAGAATAGAAGTTTTATTTTTTGTTTTCTCTCTTCTTCTGTAAAAATTCGCCTATGCTTGAAGTAGAACTGATAACACCTGCATGCAAAATAGAAACCAAGTCTCAAATAATCTTCCCTT
>CM021103.1:474910907-474958659 GCA_007115665.2 Sequoiadendron giganteum | reverse complement strand
CCACTACTACCACTACCACTAGGACTACCAAACATAGAGGGCATAGGTGAAGCTGAATATGCGGATTGAGTTTGCATTGGCTGCCCCATAGGCTGTCCTTTGGCCTCCATGTGCAATCTATAATACTCTATCCTCTCAAAATCTTTTATGTCTAGAAAAACCTTGATCCCATGGCTTGTATAACCCAATAGATGAGAATAGACTCTTGTGTAGCTCCCATAAAATTTATCTTTACAAATGTTACATTGCCACAATCTACTATCCCCCATGTTTTTCCCTTTGTCTTTGTCTAGTCGTGTTGCTAATTGAAGAAGAGGTTTTTTAGGATTAAAAGGGCCTTTTGCATATTTTTTAAAATCTTCGGAAGGGATTTCAAATGGATTTGTTTGAGGCTGCTCCCTTTTAACCAATTGGGTTTCTTCTCCCCTCTCAACATGCCCACTACCTTCATTACTGCTGCTCATTTTGTTTTGTTTTGGATTTTACAAATTGAAAATAAAAAATAATACAAAAAATCATACATTTCATCATTTAAACTTTAGAAAAAATTGGAAAAAAAGAAAAAAAATGGAAGAATAACTTACCTCTTTCACTTCTCTTACTGGTTGCTGCCTTAATGCTCTCCTTTTTACCTACTGGATGCTAGTTTTTCTTTTCCAGCAGCTCCTTCAAACCCTCCTCTTTCTCTTCTCACTTTGCTCTTAGCTGCAATTTTTTTTATCTTGTTAAAATGAAATCAAATGCCTTTGAGATGAAGTTTTAAGTTAGCATTTTAGGGTTGGGAGGGCGTGGGGCCCACCTAAAAAAAATTAAAAAAACTTTTTAAATTTTTGAACTGTTTTTTTCATGTTTTAAGTTGCCGAAAAAAAGGGGATGGTCGGCTGTCCTCGGGGCGCCCCTCGACCGTCCTAGGGATGGCTGACCGCCCCCGAAACATTTTTTGCATTTCGAAACGCCCCCCCAAAAACCGTCCTAAGGATGGCTGACCGCCCCCGAAACATGTTTTGCATTTCGAAATGTCCCCCCAAAAAACACACTTTGGGGATGCCTGAGAAATGTACCCTAGGCGTCCCTTGTCCCCGAAACATCTTGGGTATGGGTACGGGGGTCAAAAGTCCAGGGGACTCGTCCCCATGTACCACTGAAAAAATATAATAGGGAATTAAAAAAGTTAAACCTTTTTAGGGGAACTTATGTTGGCACCCGCAAATCTGAACTCTTTTCAACAATAAGACTGGGAAGGATATAGTTATATGGAGAATCCAAGGAGATGGTGGGTACTAGGTACTTTGACAAGCATATGATTTGCTCTCACAAGTCACAACAGAACTCCAACGCAAGTAATGGAGTAGCATGAAAGCATTTTGGGAATCCCCTGTGTGGGCTAAAACTCCCAGCTTCCTTTGGCTTGCTACTCATGGCAATGTCTGGCTTGTAACATTGCAAGAAGATAATGATGGCAAGGGCTATCCATCTGTATATTGTGTAAGGAACATAAATGAAATATCTGATATTTGCTAATCGCATGAAGTATGTAACACAAATATGAAGCTCTGTTGGTTCTCAGACCAATGAAGAATGGATCTGTGATATAAATATATCTGTATCATGATCCTAAAATGGAGTAAGAAACCAATTCAAGTGCAAAGCACTTTTGCTGATCAGCTGTTTGACACCTTTATATGGGAATTGGAAACTATGGAATGGAAGGAAGTACAAAATACTCTAGATCCACAAAATATTTATTTAACCAATTATGGACAAATAGCTTGCACTACAGCGGGCACCCTTAGGAGCACCAATTTTTTTTTTTAAAAGTCGGAGAAATTTCACAAATATAGCTTACACAAGCATCATCATACAAATATTACCAAAATACCTCTAGAAAAGCAAAGCATGACCAACATCAGCTCCAAAAGAGAATAATATCAGCAATGTAATTAATCAAGTTTGTCTAAACTATCACCAAAAAACAGCTGAGGAAAGTAGCACAACAGAACAAGACCAGATACATACAAGCATACCAAAATTAAAATAGTCTTATCAGCCATAACATATTTTCTTATCAGCATCTTTTTTATCCACGCCATTAATAAGACCTTTTATTTGATTCTGCATGGTGTTAACTCTAAAATCCACACTTTTTAAACCACCAATCATGATAAGTCTGAATAGGAACAGCCATGGTTCATAGACTTGGACTCAGAGATTAGTCAGCAAGCCAAAAATTTTAAATTTGGAGAGTACTCGGCAACTTAGAAAACATTTAAATTTTATGCAAAATACAACTAAAAAATGTATCAAATGAGTTTAGTGGGGGTCTGGAGACAACACCCCTTGCAGGATTGAGGGGCAGTGCCCCTCACAGGGGTTTGAGGGCAGTGGCCCCAGCAGGGTTGAGAGGCAGTGCCCATCCTGGGGTCCAGGGGCAGCACCTCTGGCATATTCCTTGTTGTGATATAGGGCAGGGTTGAGGTGTAGAGCCCCCACGACCACGCCCAAATGAAGACCTTCAAAACCACACAAACCTTCAGGGCACACACCATTTTCATAATTTTTTTTTGAAGGGAAAAAACAATGCACATAAAGCCAAAAAAACAGAGTTTTTGGAGTGTTTAATCCATGTTTTTTTCCACGACTTTGATGTGTTGCTGGCATGGCAAGTCGATTGGAAAAACTTAGCGAAAAAAATCAACGATTAAACCTTGTGAGTACTCGTGGAGCAAAAAATCTTGCAAGTAATCACTGAGTTTGTCAACTATGGGAACAGCAGGATAGGGTGTTGCCGCATTATCTTCCTCACTGCTCAAGGAACTGTCATACTTAGCCGCACCGTGGCCAAGAATCAAATCCTCATCCACTGCTATACCTTTATCAGCTGGTTTAGAATCACCAATTGAAACAAGAGGATTACGTGCTTCAAAACTGCTGACATCCTTGTGATCCTTTGTTTGGACTGGCCAACCTTCATTATCATAAACAAACCTTTCAGCACCATCTGCGCAATCCATATTTTGATAATCAAGGATTGGTGTACTGTCCTGAAAAAAACTTTTTACATCTTTCTTCATATGCACCTGCAAGCTAACATGCCAATTAACACTAGAAATGGTGACTTCAGCTGGAAAGCCAGTGAGAAACCTTTTATGGCCTTGAAATACTTCTTTATTCCCTTCAATTTACATAAGCAATAACATTTCAGAAGATGATACAAACCATAGTAAAGCTATGAACGTAGACAATGATGGATCATAATACATAGAACCAAATAATATGTCAAACCAGTCGATTTCAAGTTTACCAGTACAAGCAGCCTAAGAACAAAGTAAACATTTCCAAACAGCTTTAGCATTTGGACATCTGAAAAACCAAATGTTTCTAGTTTTCACTCTTCGGATTTTGGGAACATTAATATTTCTTTTGGTAATGCTTCTGGAACTAATTCATCTTCATTACCCCCCTTGGAACTTTTTGTAGAATTGGTTCCTTTCAGCTGTATGGATGGTATTTCCGCATTTTTGCAACGACCAAATAGTCTTGTAGCAGTTGAAGTGTAATTTGGAAGGCTAAGGAATAGCAGCAAATGCTCTGAACATATTTGGTCATCAAATTCATCTTGTAAGTTGTTCATGAAGGCCTCAACTAGGCAGTAAATCTTGTGACCAGCAAAGGAGAGTGGGCAGAGGAGGTCTAACCTCATTCTTCTAGAGTTTTCACCCATATCGGGTTTCTCAAGGTCAACTCTTGTGTCTCTTTTTATTTTTATTCTATTTATGCTCTTTTATTACTGTAAAACCCTTCCTTAATGGTGTTTTTCACTTAACAACTTCATTCTTGAACCCATAGGACTGTTATCTGCAATTTTCTTTCGAGAACAGAAACTAGATCAGTCTAGCATTGATTGGGACGTTATAAATTTATGTTGATAAGGAAAAGAGTGAAATATCCACCCTTTTTAGAATCAGATATAACACAAGATAATATTAGGAAAGGAGAGTTCAATGATAAGATATTTGTTAATGAAGCTAGGGAAAGGTTCAAACAGATCAAGTGTCTAACACGTGTTGAAGTCTGGAGTAAGGGAGTATAGTTGACTATGCAATCCTTAAGGAGAATGAGCTAGGAACACCAAATCATTGGCAAGAACAATACAACAATTAAGCACGATGTAAAGTATAAGTATCCTTGATATGTGTGTTTTCTCTAAGAAAAGACAGAACCTCAAGTTTATTTGTGTAGATCTCAAATGGCTTTGGCTAGAGACGGCAGACAGTTTTGACTTCAATTGTTTTTCAAACAAAGTCAAGGGAAGAAAGAAAGTCTGATGTAAGGTATAATCATCCTCAATGCATGTCTACTCTCTAAGAAAGAATGAAAATTTGAAGCTCATTGATGTAGATCCCATATAGATTGCTAGAGAAGGCACTCTAGTTTGACTCCAATTGCATTTTGTACTTTTTAGAAAGTTAGAGAATTTGTGAGCTGTTTCAGAACCTGACTTTTCTTGGAGGACCTCATGATAGTATTAGTAAAGAGATTTGAAATACTACATTGTGTAGCCTCTAAATTTGAAAAAGTAAGTTCTTAGGCAAATGTACAAAGGTCTTTCTGAATTCCATGAAGCAACAAAAGATGTTAGAAGACTGTTGATGCTTTTCAATGATAGTACTAACTACTAAGAGAAATAATGTGGTTAGTAGTTTGGAAATATTCTTAGAATCTTGCCCAGTCCCTTACTTTGAACTAATTATGCTCAAGCTGCTTGAAAAATAATGTGTTGAAAAACTGTGACATCATTTTTACAAACTTCTCCATTGTCATGATAGTTTTGTTGTAACAACCCCAAAACCGGGTAAACAAAAAATTTTCTATTTTCACTAATAAGATACAAGGAAATACAATTAAACGACAAAGTAAATAACTTTTCTTTTCATTCTAATTGAACATTTCATCATAAAGAAATAAAAGACACGATACATCATTGTTCTATTTTCCAAGTAAATAACAGAGTACGCTTTCATGATTACTTTTCTTCAAAATAAAAAGCAAGGTAAGAATCTTACAAGTTTCAAACATAGCTCGGAAGCTTTTGAGCAAATAGGAATAAGACTGTCCAGGATCTTCCCTTTCAAACCTTGGTTCATCAGAAGTCTTAAGGTGGAGGGGAAACATCACTCAGGTGCTTTTCCACCAACCACGGACTTATATTGCGGTCCCCCGCACGTTTACTGTTAAGTAGACGGCCCTCCCTTCTTCGAGGAGATTGGTTGGGTAACCGGTTCTGTATGACCAACTGAGCATAGTGTGTAATCCTACATAACTAAATCCTTGTGTCCTCACAATCTCAATCTAGCATGTAACCTGGATTACTGTGAACTGACAGTGTAATTCGTCTCACAGTCTAAGTGGACGTTAGGTATACTACACTACTTTGGCCAAAGCATTTCGGCAGTACTTATACTGACGGTCATCTATCACTTGCACTAAGTCAGGTTTGGTTTGACTTAAGGCTGCCTTATCCTACGCGTAGGTTGAGTCCTTCAGTGGGTAGTCAATCACCCTAGACTTCCTACTTCAACTACTTAAACAGGAAATGGAGTACAGTCAACAAGGGGTCCCTCTGGTACTTCCCAACATGGAAATCTTTATCCATGGAGTACGTAGCTTTCTCTAGTTAACCTATTTAACTCTAAAGCTTTAGACTACCTTGGTTCTGAATCCACCCTCGTCCTAGTATTAATAACTAATCCCTTTCCTTTACTTAAGGAATTCAAGCAGTATTCAAGCAATACAAATTATAAGGTACTTTACTAAAAGTAAACAAATATTTCCCTTTCAAATTCATCTATGATTTCAAACTGATTCGTTTCAACATGCTTTTAAGTTATTCCAATTCATCAAGTTCTCTAAGCTATTTCAAAAGCTTTTCTAAGGAAATTAAACTATTCCCCAATTTGACCAGCTCTTTAAGCTATCTCTTAAATTCAATAAGCCTTTTCTAAGGAATTAAACTATTCCCAATTCAGCAATTTCATAGAACATAGAGGTTTCTTATTATTTTTCCTTTCATAAAGCAAGACATAATCAAGCAATCTAATCATACATTTTAAAATAAATAACAGAAAATCTATCAACATATATCTCATGCCTGATTTCCTTTTGCGTATGAGCTTGATCGGTAGCTTCAATCCTTGCTCCACCGTCCTTCGCAGCCTTCTCTCAGCTTAAGCAAAATACTACTTTCAGGTAAATGCAAAAAGTGTTCTCAGCAATACTGTCTCTCAGCAATACTGTCTCAATTGCAAATGATTTTCACAAAATGGCAATGGCTTTCACAAAAATGGCAATGGCTTTCATAAAATGGCAATGGCTCTCATAAAATGACAATGGCTTTCATAAAATGGAATTTCAAAACACAGAAATACCACAGCACTGTATTTCGAATTTTCCAAGGCAAGGAGAGTGAAATGAAAAGATTGAGTGTCTTTCAACAATGAGTGAGAACCTATTTATAGGTTTCGAATTCTCATGTTTCCTACCTTGTAGGCATGAGAATTCGACACCTCTCATTTTGAAAATGTCAAAATCCGCAGTGGCAGTCGAATAGCCAAACACACAGCAAAAGAGTTGATGATTCAACATAATTTCTCAAGAATGTTTCAACATATCACATGCCAATTTCGTGGATCAACCACGTACAGGTTTAGTCACTGGGAAAACCCTTCAAAAATGGCGAACTGAAAGAACAAATGGCGTTTGAATTTTGCTGCTGAAAACGTCAAGGGTTACGCACAGACAGTTCAGGCCTCCTTCCACCCACGCGTCCCAGACCGGTGGCGTTCAAGCATCCGCGACCAAGTCTAAGCTACGTGAGCTGGGCGCGGATTAATCTCCATTGTTTTCCACTGTTTTTCTGGTTCAAACAGTCGCGCGATTTCTTCCCATGAAGAAATCCGCGATTTTTCAGTTTATTCAACATTAACTTTAAATCTTTAAAAAGTCTATAGTTCATACTTACATTTCCATAAATGATTTTTATAAATTTACATTGGTCTTTACAAAATTTCGAAATTCTTTTTCCTTTTAATATTTTCCAAGTATTTCAATATTTCGAATTTCCTTTGTATGGTTTGCAAAGTATTTACCAAAGACTATGAAAGTCTTATTACCTTTATTTCCAAAGGTAAATAAACTCAAATACCTTTATAAGATAAATGTAAATTTAAATGCCAAAGATTATAGTTTATATAAAATCTTTCCAAAGTTTTAGATATTTTAATATTCTCATTAAAATGTATTAATATATTTTGTATTATATTCAATACAATATTATTATAGTTTTTAACTTACCTTTCTTTTAATATATAAATATATCTATATAATATTCAAAATATTATATTAGATATATTAATATATTATATTATCGATAAAACTATAATAACATCGATATTAAATATATTATTAAATATATTAATTAACTTACCCAGTTTACACTTAAATATATCTATACATGTTTATTTTCAAATCTCCAATTACGTGTATTATAGGCCAGTCAGAGCACCTCTAATAGACGTAATTGCATAAACACGTATTTATACATTTAACTGTAAATTCCAGGCATCAGTAACTTATCAGTTCACATTTCACATTCAAGGCTCACAGAACAGTAAGTCAGTCAATCAAGGAACACCACTCATAAAGCATGAAGAAGTAATCATAACTCCTAAGCCTAAGGATGACTTATCATGACAACTTAATCTGACTCAGTTCCTAAAATCCTTAGTGAAGTGTGTGTATGCTCATACGATCAACTTTACCGGTTAGTCGACCAAGTTCCTCTTCCTGAGTGATATTTCCCCTCCACCTGGAGGAATAGCTCCTGTTCCTGCATCCATGGCACAAAACCACGGCAGTCAAATGCTCACAATATTTGCAGTATATATAAATCAAATATATAAAACAAGACTAATTATTTTCCTCTATTCATTGTTTTATTCAAGAATAACATCAATCAAGAATACAGAATGAGCCAAACATAACATGTAAACAGGATTTCATATTGTCAACAAAATTCAATCACATTTATTCATTCAAAACCTTCCTTACAATCAGAATGCTCTAAGCATTACTAGAATAGTAACTATACAAATTCCGGGGTGTAACATTTGTTGTTTTGATTATAAGGGAAAAGCAGGTTTTGAAGGGACCCGAAACCCTTTACAACATAAAAGATGAAAAACTGCTCATAGAAAAAAACATTGAAACATCAGTAGTAGCTAGCAGCATACCAATAGCCAAAAACAGAAACCTAGTAGCAAAAAAGCAGTACCAGAAAACAACATAGAAAAAGACACTATTTCATGTTCTTTAAGGTGTTAGCCACCCCAATCTCCTGGTTACGATGCAATTCGACCATGTCCATTAGTTCTTTCTTCTCCTCTTCAAAGGTCTTCCTCAAGTTGTCCCTAGCTCTTGTACATGGGCCATTTGCTTCGTCTTGTCCGACCTTCTTACCCTTCTCTTTTGAAGACTGGTCCTTCTCCATCGGCTCAACAAAGAAAAGCTGATCTTCCCTTAGTTGACTTATCTTGCGGAAAATGATCTTGTAATGTCCCCTTTTCGATAGCCACCTTGAGGAGTGTTTAGCTTTTTATTTATTCCGAAAGCTAAACAGGAGAAATAAGGGAGTAAGTATTAAATTAATTATTTATAAAGTTATTTCAATAAAGTGAAATTAAAAGATGACTTTATACTTAATTAATTTAATAAAGCGACTTAAATAAAGTAATAAATTATAAAAGTCATTTAAGAAATAAAATAATATTATTTCTAGAAGCTTTTTGAAAAGTCATTGAGAAATCTTTATAAGGAGTTGTTGGCTTAGCATTTGGGCATGCTTGATTTGGAATTCATTTCTCATTACCAGTTTGGTAAAGAAGCTGAATGCTTTGCTTGCTCGAGGGTTTGAAGACTCTAGAGTACCAGGTTTGGTTGTGGAAGATCAACCCTAGCTGGAGTTGTTGAGGAATCCATCCAGGGTTTTTACAGGCGCTTAATTGGAGTATATTTACAGGTGCAATAGCTGATGTATTACTGCCCTAGCTGAGTTGATGTGATAGCTGATTTATTATCTCATCATCACCATTGCAGCAGCTGGTTAATTGTTGCAATCGATTTTTGAGAGCTAGATACTTGCAGTAGCTATTGTATTGCTGCAAAGAAGAATTCATTGTTGGAGGTTTTTGCCAAAATTTAATGACCTTTGGCCAAATTTTGGAGAAGTTGATTTGCAGATTTGAAGTTTACAACTATAGATTCTGAAGGTCAATAATCAGTTAGAAGTTCGATATTATCATTTGCAGAATTTTGGAGAATATTTGCTATCTTTGGGAAATTCGATATCATTTGATATCATTGGGCAAATTTGTCTTACCCGACAGATAAGACAACATTCAGATTTGCACATAAGACAAACGACAGATCTGATGCCATATTATATGAGGGTCGCTTCACACAAAGGAAGTCGTCTTTGGTAAAGGCTTCGAAGGAGGAATAATACTTTAAGGAAGCCATAAAGGAAAAGACAATTGCATAGACAAAATAATTCCAGCATGGCCAGGAAAAGACAAAATTGGTTTGGACGCTTCAAAATAGGAGAATCGTGGGACTCTCACAGCACATTATTGGGCCCTCTTGGCTTGTGTGCTTCCGAGTTTATTCGAAAGGCCGACCCAGCTAGTCAATGTCCTATCGTAAAAGACAAAATCTATATAAAGCAGAGACAAATCATTAGTATATTGGCGCAGCAATCAGAAGACTTGATAGCAATTGAAGCCAGCGATTGGAAGGACGAATTTGTGATATGTTGAGACAAATAAAGAGCCCGATATTGTTACTTTGGAGATATCAATATTAAAGCAGCAAGGAGTGACCATCCTATTCGTGGAGATTGATTTTGAGAAGTGTCGACAATTTGAGGAGTTGCAGTCACTGGGCATATATACTACAATATCGAAAATCATCTTACTGGCTGGAAAATGAGCTTCATCAGCATTCTGTAGGTTGCTGGTCAGGTTATTTATATATCTATTTGCTGTCTCAATAATGTTCTCTTAGTGTTGATAGGTTTCCATTATTGGTGTTACAGCATTAGTGTATGCATTAGATGATCATAGTATCACTGTCCTAGCAGCTCTGTGCATTGGCATCATTAGTTTATAGCTAGGTCTTGTATCAGAGGTTGTCTATCTAGCAGAATTGGAGCGAATATCAGGTATTTATTAAAATACTCATTACTGCAAATGTACACTTCATGTGACAAACTTGGGTCTTGCAGTGTCATACGATTTACAATTGGAATTTGCATATAAAGGTCAACTGCTGTACTGTACTTTGCATTTCAGACATAATGAGAATTGTAGTTGGTATGGCAAATGTTTGTCAAAATTCCTATCTGCTGTAGCTGTTTATGTTATGCAATGTCAGTCATCTATATGCACTAGAAATTCATAAAAAGGCTTGCATATTCATCTTAGTTGCACGTGAGTTCCATTGAGCATTATTAGCTTAAGTCTTTAATGCATTTTACCAACATTCAAAACAAGAAAAGCAAACTGAAACACAATCACCAGCAAGAATACAGTTGCAAGACAACCATTTGACGAAATGTCCAAGGCAGAAAACTGAAAATTTACATCAGAATTGGCAAAGGACATTATAGACCTCCAGAGACTCAACACTGTTCTTGACTGAACTGTGGCTAACTTGTAGCAGCTTCTTGATATCCGCATTAGTTTCATTAACCTTTGCCTCCAATTCAGAGAGGTGCTTCTCACACAAGGATTTAAAATCCGTAAAGGAGCACTCTAAGTCCACCAATCTTTCAATCAAGATATCTGAGGCAGAACCCTTCGGCACATTTTGCATATTCTCTTTCAGACCCTTGATCTTGATATTCACCCTATTAAATTCACGCAAAACCCACTTGGCTAGCTTAAACGTGCAGGTGGCCCTGAACAAGCCATATCAAGAAGTTCGAATATTGAAGTATTGTCATCGTTTAGGTAAGTGAAATCCTCAGAGAGAGGGTTCACCTTTGTTAGATTTTAGTGATCAGATATAATGCACAGATTTTAATTCAAAATAGACTTAGAAACATAGCAAATACCCTGGGAAAACCCTCCAACTTGAGGGAGAAAAACCCAACCAATATATCTCTTATATATTGATTAAAATGAGAGCAGAATTCTGCTTACAACTCAAGCACAATACAATGCCAAATTGATACAATGGATAATGGCACCTCACTTAGATGCAAGATACAAATGAATATGATTCTCCTTATAATCGATCTGCTGCTACGACTGAATGTCTTCTTGCTGAGATCAAACTTCTCCTTATGCTGGGCGTGAACTTCTTCTTCTTCACAAAATGTGAACTTATGAACTTCATACTCTTGAATGATAAACATCAAGTATATATATACACAAAGAGGGAAGGACGTGACCCTTCATAAAGAAAGTCGGCCTCAAGAAAAAATGTCCTTTCTAGAAAGTCGCGACTTTCACAAAAGTCATCTTTAATTAATAATTATTAATATCACAAAGATGCAAAGTAAATGAGGCGCCTCCTCATTTCAAATATCTTATAATAAATTAGAATAGCCAAAGGCTATATTCAAATTTATTACTCCAAGTCGAACCTGGAAGTATTTCTTCAGACGCTGAACATCAACACTCCCTCTCAGCTAGGGAGGAATACTTCCAACTGAACAAGACATATCACCTCATCGTGATGTCGATCAACATGGCTACACCCATGTGAAAAAGAGCTTATCACCTCCTCGTGATGTCGATCAACATGGCTACACCCATGTGAAAAAGAGCTTATCACCTCATCATGAAAGCATATCACCTCATTGTGAAAGCATATCACCTCATCATGATATCGGATATCACCTCATTGTGATATCAGATATCACCTCATCGTGATATCAATCATCATGGCTACACCCATGTATGGTATGTACAAGTGCTCATTACTCAACGTGATGTTGTCACCTCATCGTGACGCTTCACCATGGCTCTCGTAGAGGGTGTAACACAAGTACAAGTGAATCATCACGACTCTCTCACGTGATGTTGTCATGGAGTCACACACATGACATCCACCGTGGCTCTCCCAGAGGGTGGAAACAAGGACTTTCACCTCAAATCTCAAAGAGAAATGCATTATCAAAGGCTTGCACCTCAAATCTCTCTCAAAAGAGAAATACATTAAAGAGGATCACTGATACTGAGACTCCTTCTTAGCTAGGGCTTGATTCTCCACCATACCAAGCTTATCTCAAAAGTACACAAACTTTATTCTGGAGAGAGGCTCGGTGAGAATTTCTGCTGTCTGCTCATCAGTGCTGATATACCTCAACTGAATTGCTTTTCTCAATAACATATCTCTGATATAGTGGTATTTGATTTCCACATGCTTCGTTCTGTCATGAAACACAGGTTTGACAGAAAGCTTCACACAGCTTTGGTTATCACAATGAATGATAGTTGGCTCCATTGATTGTCCAAACAATCCTGCAAGGAGCTTCCAAAGCCACATTGCTTCTCAAGTTGCCACACAAGCTGCAATATACTCGGCCTCTGCTATACTCAATGCCACTGAAGACTGCTTCCTGCTACACCAGGATATCATCGCAAACCCCAAACTGAAGCAACATCCAGAGGTACTCTTCCGATCAGTAACACACCCTGCCCAATCAAAATCAGCAAAACCATGCAGCTTCAAGTCCACACTTGAAGAATATATCAACCCATATCCAACTGTGCCACGCAAGTATCTCAGGATATGTTTTGCTGCAACAAGATGTATATGCCTTGGTTCACACATAAATTGACTGAGTGCACTCACTGCATAGCAGATATCCAGTCTAGTGTTGACTAGATACATCAATGAACCAATCAACTGCTTGTATATCGTGGGATCCACCAGATCTGAACTGGCTGCAGCCTCCTTCAACTTATGTAAGTTGGTCTCCATAGGCGTAGACATGGATTTACAATCCATCATACCAAACCTCTTCAAAATGTCAATGGTATACTTCCCTTGACTTAGAGAATCATCTCATTTGGCTTCTGCCAAACTTCTAAGCCAAGAAAGTAATGCATGAGACCAAGATTCTTCATTTCAAATTCAGAAGCTAACTCCTTGCATTTGAGAATAAGGTGTTCTTCTCCAGTAATAATCAGATCATCAACATACAAAACCAAGATCAATGCTTCACCATCAATTACCTTGAAGTAGAGGTTAGAGTCAGCATCATTCTTTGAGAAGCCCAAACTTAACAGGTAACGGTCAATCCTTTCGTACCAAGCACGAGGAGCCTGCTTAAGACCATACAAGGCCTTCTTTAGCCTGCAAACATGAGACTCCTTCCCATGCATACCTCAAATCCATCAAGTTGCTCAATATATACCTCTTCCTCAATTACACCATTCAGAAAAGCTGTCTTCACATCGATTTGATGAATCTTCCATCCTCTAGATGCAGAAATAGCAATGATGGTCCTGACTGAAGTATAACGAGCCACTGGAGCAAAGTTTTCTTCATAGTCAACTCCCTCTTTTTGTGAAAACCCTCTAGCCACGAATCTAGCCTTGTATTTCTCGATGCTCCCATCAACCGCATGCTTGATCTTGAAGAGCCATTTAGAAGATACCATAGATTTGCCTTCGGGTCTAGGTACGATGTCCCAAACATCATTTTTAAGAATGGACTGATACTCTTCAGACATAGCATCTTTCCAAATCTGTTGACTAGAAGCTTCCTCAACACTGGAAGGCTCGGACTCAATAATCCGACTCATCAAGGCTACATAACTGGAGAACTTATTAGGTCTCTTACTTTCTCCGAAGGTTCCTCTTCGGGCTGCAAAACTTTCTGCCTCTTGCATTGTTTTTGTTGAGTACAAATCAGAATTTCACAAGTCTGAATTTTCTATTCTAGGATTTGATTTGTAAGAACAAAACATTTATCAATTTCAATGTCTTTCAATGAGAATCGAATGCCTATTAATATTTCAAGGAGAGACACGTCCCATGAGAGGACGTGTCCCTTTATTCATGCGGATCTTTCTAACTAACCAACCTATTATTAATCGGTGGCCAATTTACTTTAACAATCACATGAATCTAAAGTTCGATCTGAACTTTAGATTTGCACAAATAAGCAATGTCTGATCTGGACGTGATCGCTGGAAGTCATGCAAGATCAGGATTTAATAGAAGAGCATGAAAACTCGATAATCTACATAGGTAACTTCTGATTGTAGATATCATACTTGGGAGTAGAATTCGATTATATATAAATGATGATGATGCATAAATGCAATCATCATTTATATTTGACCAAAGCTACTTTAAATCAACACTCCCTCTTAGCTAGGGAAGATAACTCCAACCAAGTATACAGTGATATCACGTTACACGTGATATCTGAAGATATGGTAAGATTCTAAAAAAATGTCAAGTCACATGACATTCTTCATAACACATCTTCATTATGGTATGTGCACTGACATCAAGTCTCATGATGTCTACCATAATAAATCATGGCATATCCATGGATATATATACATATCCACCATGAATAAGGATCATAATGATCTTCAAATTGATATCAAGTCTCATGATATCTATCAAAATGTCCAAGAGATACTATCATGACATATCCACGGATATCAAGTCACATGATATCCATCATGATAGTGAAACTAATCATTGTAAAGTCGTCACCTTACAATGTCAAAGTGTTCATTATCGAAAGATCGTCACCTTTCAATAATGTACACAAAGGGGGTGAGCCCATAAAGTCATGGAGTCACACACATGACAAAAGAGTTTACACATTAAACATCTTTTAAATATATTAGTACAAAATAAACAATTTGAGTCTCAATCTCAAAAATAACTTACATTTCAACCATACCAAGTTTCTTCCTGAAGTGTTCAACTTTGACTCTGGAGAGAGTTTTGGTGAATGTCTGTTGTTTGATCGCTTGTACTAATATGCTCCAACTGGATCACATTCCTTTCTACCATGTCTCTCACATGGTGGTAAGGAATCTCTATATGCTTTGATCAAATAATCCCACAAGCAATTTCCGGAGCCATACTGCTTCTCTTGCTCCCATAGAGGCTGAAATATATTCGGCTTCTGTTGTACTCAGAGCCACAAAAGATTGCTTCCTGCTACACCAGGATATCATTGCAGACCTCAACCTAAAGCAACATCCAGAGGTACTGTTTCGATCATCTTCTTTAGGTTCAGTAGGCTCCCTTTGAATCTTCAAGCACTTGCATCAACCTCCTGACTTTATCGTCCAAGATTGCCTGCAACACTTGTTTGAGAGAAATGGATTCCAATGCACACCTTTGTAGAGATTTAGGGTTGTCCTTTTCAACCTAATCCTAGATCCCTCTATTATAAATAGGTTTGCAGAGCTACCAATGTTAATTCCAGGTTGACTGACTTGAGCAATTTTGATCTCAACTGCTGAAGAGGTACTTCAAGGATTTAGCATCAACACTGCAACCCTTACAGAATCATAGAACTCCCTTTCAAGGTTTAATTCTTCCTCTTTGAAGAGATGTCTTCAGCCATTTATTCAGTCTCATGGCTGCAAGTAGTGTCTCCATTCTCTTCTTCTTTTGAGAGCAATCTCTTAGTCCATCCTAATGCACATTAAGAAGAGATTCCTTAATAGTTCATATGAGTCAACTATTCTGAAGAGAAATACAAGTGCTAGAGGCATACACGATTCACTTATCCAATGTTTATACCATGAATTAATGACTACATAAAAATTCATGAGCAATATTAAGGACATGAAATACTTATCTCTCAATCATAGATGCCTGTCAGATTTCAATCTCTATAACTTTCCCTTCGATGTATTAATGGCTTCTTATACGCACATTCAACACCGAAGCAAATAATTGAAGAATGAATTCCGGACTATACCAAATACTGGTTATGCCAACCACAAAATTTCAATATGATAGACGCCATCTCAGAGATCACGATTGTGAGATGTTAATGTCTCGATGGCCTCCCCGGTGCCAAAGGTCTCTCCGGACAGCATATGTGATCATTGTCTGCAAAAGAGACGTCTTGATGATGCAATAACAAACTGTGTAATATGCGTTAATATGCTAGATATCTGGATAATGATCCTCAAGTCGTTACAAGAGATGAGCCCATACACATTCCCGATTATCTTCCATCTCGGTTACACCAATGAAGATTTCCGATGGATTCCTCCAAAATGTGACTACTCCTAGTCACGAATGTATCTGCTTTGAGTGCTGCTGGAATGTGTATTTGGATAATATTGAGAAATATAGAGAAGCGCCACAAAGACACGAAACTTTACTCAAACTTGGCCACCTTAACTATTTCCTATAACTGCATATGTATCAAATCTGTGTCTTTAGCGATAGTCTCAATTTTGTCTTCTTCAGCATCCCAACAATATGTATTCAATACCATTCTTCAGTGCTGATGTTCACATGTAATAAGCGGAATGCTATTGAAAGTCCATTCTCGATAAGAATGCCGGAGTCGCCTCCAATAAATCGTTCATATGAGGCCCTTGCTTTCGTTAAGATTCATCAGGCAACATATATTGGATATATGCATTTGCTATTGATCCCGATCACTCTAATGATAATCCTGTCTGAGAATAATCCAATAGAATTTCGCTCCAGGAGATGAATTTTAATGATTTCCAATGTAGCGCCAATTGCTTGGGACGGGATTCAATAAACACGGTCGTCTTGGTAGTCCTCCATTAATGCTCTGAAGAATGATAGTGTGTCGGCTACAATGATCCTGATGTCCTACCAGTCGAAACTTTACGGGAAGGTGAATAAAGATTTCCGTCCATGCCAATCAATGATGAACCCTCCAAGAAAATGATACCTCATATATCCGCTGATCGATCTGGGCATACAGGGACTCACGAAGAAGATCCTTCCCGTAATGGCGACGTCAAGCATAATGTTATCTCTGCTTCTTGCCCATAAGCGATATCATCCAAGTGACCACGGGGACAATCTCTTTGCAGGTGGCTGCATAGCCTTCGGCTCTCACCATCCGCACCATGGGTCCCTCAACATCATATCGTATTCCCGCGATATTGAGGCAGCGATGTATGTAGCGGACGCATCAGCCGAGGTCTCCTGTGCGCGTAAGGTTGTCGCTTCCTCCTCCATGGGTCTCCCGTGTCGGCTCTCTTGCTACCGTGGTTTTCAACAAATGTTGCGGGAAGAGAGCACTACAGGCGTCGATCTGCAGGGAAGAGATCGGGTGATGCTCATGCAAAGGATGGCCAGAGCCGATATCGCACTAGTTAGGAGTGAGCGCCTGAAGGAGATGAAGATCGAAAAATTCAGACTTGTGAATTTTATAACTCAGCTCTGATACCATGTTGAGTACAAATCAAAATTTCACAAGTCTGAATTTTCTATTCTAGGATTCGATCTGTAAGAACAAAACATTTATCAATTCAATGTCTTTCAATGAGAATTGAATGCCTATTAATATTTCAAGGAGAGACACGTCCCATGAGAGGACGCGCCCCTTTATTCATGCGGATCTTTCTAACTAACCAACCGATTATTAATCGGTGGTCAGTTTACTTTAACAATCGCATGAATCTAAAGTTCGATCTGAACTTTAGATTTGCACAAATAAGTAATGTCCGATTTGGACATGATTGCTGGAAGTCATGCAAGATGAAAACTCGATAATCTACATAGGTAACTTCTGATTGCAGATATCATACTTGGGAGTAGAATTCGATTATATATAAATGATGATGATGCATAAATGCAATCATCATTTATAACTGACTAAAGCTACTTTAAATCAATGGTTTTCCTGGCCCAAAGAGGTATTTTTCTTCCAATCACAATATCTGTAGGCTCATCAGTAGGTTCCAAGGGCTCAATTGGATCAACATCTTCTTTAGGTTCTAAAGTTTCGCTCCGATTCTCAGGAATATGGTCAACTTCCATATCTTGAGGAGACTCTTCATCATTGATCTCCATATTAGTGCCCTTGGATCTTCTAAATGCAACATCCTCTTCAAATGTGACATCTCTACTGATCTCAATTAACTTCTGACTCAGAATGTAGATTCTGTAGGCTTTTCATGTCTCACTGTAACCTACCAATATTCCTTTCTTGCTAGAAGGTTCCAACTTTGTCCTCTTTTCCTTTGGTACATGAACATACACTGGACATCCAAAGATCCTCAAATGACTTACTTCAGGCTTCACCCCTGTGAATGCTTCTTTAGGAGTTATATTCTCCAAGATCCTGTGAGGACTTCTATTCTGAACATAAACAACTGTCCCGGATGCTTCAGCCCAAAGGGAGGTTTGCAGATCTTGGTCATGAATCATGGCTTTGACTGCTTCCACAATAGATCTGTTCTTCCTTTCAGCAACACCGTTTTGTTGAGGATTATAAGGAACGCTGAACTCCCTCTTAATCCCAGCTTCAATGCAAAAGTTATGGAAACTGATGGAAGTATATTCTCCTCCATTATCGGATCTCAAGACTTTGATCCTTTTCCTGGACAAATTCTCCACCTGAGCTTTGAATTCTTTGAATCTCTCTAATACCTCCTCAGATTCTTTAGATTTCAAGAAATAAATCCAAGTCTTTCTAGAATAGTCATCAATAAAAATAATGTAATACAAGAAACCACTCGAAGAAGCAACAAACATTGGACCACATAAATTAGAATGAATAAGATCTAGAATACATTTGGATCTACTTTCACTACTATGAAATGGACCTTTTGTATTCTTACCCAAAGCGTAGCCTTTGCACGTACCTTCATGCTCCTGGTTGAATTTTGGAAGATCTGTGACCATCTTCTCCATGATAGGTGGAGCTCGAAAGTGAAGGTGAGCCAATCTTCGATGCCAAAGATCACATACACTTGAAGAATCATGCACTAGAGCCTGAAGAGGACGAGTGCATAGCCTGTACAGACACTCATGTCTAACTCCAATCACCCGAGCAGTCTTGATGTTTGAGTTCTTAGCCGATATAAGAACTTTACCTTTTGAAAATGCAACTTGGTACCCCTTGTCTTCCAAGGCTGAAATGGAAACAAGGTTTCTCTTGATGCTTGGAACAAATAGCACATCATTTAACTGCAAGGAAATGTCGGAATCCAAGTGGAGAGAGGAGTTCCCAACTCCTTTCACAGAGTAACTAGCATCATCTCCAATAATGACTTGTTCATTGGAATCCATCTCCACCAAATCAGATAGATGCTCCCTAAATGCGGTGATGTGGCGAGAGGCACCACTATCAATAGCCAGGTGTTGGTGTTGGTAGTTACATTGCTTGACAAGGTAGAGTAGAATAGGTATTCACTTGAATCCTTCTGCATAGAGACTTCATTAACATCTGCAATGGAGGCCTACTGCCTAGGCTTGGTAGGACATTCCTTTGCAAAGTGACCATACTTGTCACATCGAAAACATTGAACTTTTGAGAGGTCCTTCTTCTTCTTGAATGTAGGAGCACCATCAGCTTCTTTATCTCTATTCCTCTTGAAATATTATTTCTTTCCACCTTTCCCTTAATTCTTGAAGGATTGAGTGGCAAGAACATGAATGTCTTCATTAGTGGAGCTTTGACCAATACCTCTCGTAGCCAACCTAGACTCTTCTTGAATGCAATCCGCCCTCAAACGATCAAACTTGGGAAGTTTCGATTTTTCACTGTTTCCTTGAATGTAAGATTCCCAAGATGAAGGAAGACCATTAAGAGCCAACATGGTCAAGTCCTTGCTATGAACAATATGCCCAATAGAAGAGAGCTGATCTCTTAACTCAATTATCTTCATGAAATAAGCAATAACCGATTCTCCTTTCGTCATCTTCACATGATGGAGTTGTTGCTTCAGTGCAAGTGCCCGACTTGTGTTATTGATTTCATACATCTCCTCCAAGGTTTTGAACATCTCTCTTGCCGTCTTTAACTTGGAGAAAATAGGAACAATATGATCCTTTACGGAATCAACTAACATCTTCTTCGCCTTAATATCTTTCTTCTTCCACTGAACTTTTTCTTCCTCATATGTAGGCTCGGGAGCTGTGCTCTCCACAAACTCTGCCAATTCACTTTCCTCCAAGGTGAGCATAATTCTGAATCTCCATGAAGTGAAATTTGATGCTCCCTCAAGCCTATCCTCAATCTTAAGACTGTTCACCATCTTGATGAAGAGATAGAAGTAATCAACTATGAGAAAGAGAATAAAGAGTATTGCTGTAACACAAAAATCTGATCAAGATCTTCTTCAAACCCGCTTTGATACCATGTTAGATTTTAATGATCAAATATAATGCACAGATTTTAATTCAAAATAGACTCAGAAACACAACAAATACCTTGGGAAAACCCTCCAACCTGAGGGAGAAAAACCTAGCCAATATATCTCTTATATATTGATTAAAATGAGAGCAAAATTCTGCTTACAACTCAGGCACAATACAATGCCAAATTGATACAATGGATAACGGCACCTCACTTAGATGCAAGATACAAATGAATATGATTCTCCTTATAATCGATCTGCTGCTACAATTGAATGTCTTCTTGCTGAGATCAAACTTCTCCTTATGCTGGGCACGAACTTCTTCTTCTTCACAAAATGCGAACTTATGAACTTCATACTCTTGAATGATAAACATCAAGTATATATATACACAAAGAGGGAAGGACGTGATCCTTCATAAAGAAAGTCGGCCTCAAGAAAAAAATGTCCTTTCTAGAAAGTCGCGACTTTCACAAAAGTTGTCTTTAATTAATAATTTAAATATTAATTATTAATATCACAACAGATGCAAAGTAAATGAGGCGCCTCCTCATTTCAAATATCTTATAATAAATTAGAATAGCCAAAGGCTATATTCGAATTTATTACTCCAAGTCAAACCTGGAAGTATTTATTCAGACGCTATATCAACAACCTTAAGTGTCTCAGGTTTTCTAGGACTCGGATTAACCCCCTCATCCTCATGCATAGCCTTCCCACTAGAAATCTCCACACTGGGCGACTGTCGAATCGAGGAGTCATTGATTTCAACAACAGTATCCACAACACCCTTGTTCTTACTCTGGTCCTTGATACCCTTGACATCCCCTTTCACAACCCGTGTTTTCAGCTTTGCAATCTACTTGGATGCCCTTCGTGGCATTTCCTTGGCTTCCTTAGCCCCAACATTATCAGGTATGTCCTCCTTACAACCATCCACAACAAAATTTTGACCATTAAACTTATTATCTCCCTTAGAATGAGAATCACCAGAAATGACATCAATATTATTGCCAGCCTAAGGGGAATATGACCCCTGTAAAACAATCCTCTGAGCAACACATTTCCTCTTGAGATTCCCCTTCTTTCTCTTCTTAGAGGGGGTTGGCGTAGGGGATGAAGACCCACCCTCATCCTCTTCATTCCATTCCTCCTCACTAGCAGCACTGGTATCCGAACCAATCAAGAGGGAATCTTCACTGATAGTCTTCTCCTTACCTTTCATCGATTTGGCAGGGGTATGGGCTCTCACATGCTCCATTATGAGCAATATGAGGCCCTCATGGAGAATAGGAGCCCTCCTATTTTTCAAATGAGCATACACCGACACTTGCAATGAAGACAAAAGAAAGAATGGAAACGAGATATATAACCCATGTCTGAAATGATTCAACAAAGTGAAATGGTGACCTTAAATTGTTGTATATTGATGATAGTTTTGTTGTTATTTGTATTAGAGTTGCTTAATTTTATAGTCAGGTGAATAATGTGCTACAAACAAGCTGGGGGTATGCGAAGAAATTTGAAAATAGCCTCATCAAATTAGTTTGTACTGAGAAGAACAAGAGAATCGACATCACCTTTGAAGTCCTACAGTTTTTCTCCTTTGCTAGTACACAAGAAGTTGGAGGGGAGGGAACCTACAAAAGGCATCATTTTGGGGTTCCATAAAGAGAATTGGCATGGGAAAGTTGGGATTGGGAATCTCGTAGGAAGAAGGTGATAACAAAAGGTATGAATGGGAATTGTGGAGACCATCAAGAAGCTTGTGTCACCAACACAAGAAACTCATGCTTATTTCATTGGAGGAGATGACAACACTCTCTATAAGTGGAGATGGATGAAAGTTCATTGACGAGTCCACAACAAAATCTCGTATATGAATTTATATTACTTATCATACCTATGGTTTGTGAGACAAGCACAATGCAAGGAATTGAGTCAAGGGTGGATGTCTAAAGGACATGCGATTATTATGCTTTCAATTTTTGTTTAACGGAACAATAATCAGAAATTAGTTGAGAAAGGTGTACAACATATTCATCAAACTCCGAAGCATCAAAATGAATTGATGGTGTGATGTATGTCAGTGGATTTTGAGGGAAGTAATAATGAGGATGGAGAAGATACAAATGGAGTGAAAGCCAAAATACATGATGGACAAGGCGGAAGTGGTAAGGGATAAAAATCCTAAATGTGATGTACCTATTGACATGGACATAATCAACCACATTGACATCCCCATTGGAAGGGAAATAGGCAAATTTTCTAGAATTAGGGTAGGGTACTTGATTTGTGCCAAATGTAGGAGTTTGCATAGAGGACAACTTACAAGCTAAATAGTAGATTGATATACCTAATTAAGCCGTGAGTTATATTGAACATGCAATGGAAATGTGAAAACGAAATACAAAAGTACCATTATACATTTATAGAGAACAAGGGGTAGCAAATAATATTCTTTGTAGACATTGAAAAATGTCCTAGACCTATTAATACCATTATTCCCTGTCAATTCCTTTATCTAATGTCATAAGTCTTCTATTAATTAAATAATTTTTAATTAATTCATTTCTAGCTTTATATTTTCTTCTCTTGATTAATTGAATAAATTCTATTTATTTAATTACATCACTAATGTCCCTTTCTACTACAATTAAATAAAGTTTATTTATTTAATTATTTATTCCCTCTCTACTATAATTAAATAGTTATTTTAATTATTTAATTATTCACTAGCCTTTTCTATCATTAAATTAAATAAATTTTATTTAATTAATTGTTTACTAATTTGTCATTCTAACTTTTGAATTAAATTATTATTTAATTCAAAAATCACCTTGTCACTTGGCTCTTATAATTAAATAATATTTCTATTATTTAATTATTCATTTCCCACTTTTGAATTAAATTGTTATTTAATGAGAAAATCAACCTGTCACATGTCTTCTATAATTAAATAATACTTTTATTATTTATCTCGAACAACCTCTTTTTGTGTGTCAATCTTATTTTCCACATCAAATCTTATCTTCTTTTGTCTCATTCATTTTCAGCTCTTGATTAAATTATCTTATAATTCAATCTTAGCCATTCATTTCTTATTTTTGCCCTAACCCTATTTCATACTACAACTTTCATTCTTGGCCATTGATTAGGACATCTTATTGTCATTTAATCTCAGCCCTACATTCAAATTTGTCTTTTCTATAAAAGACCCTTGTCCTTGTCATTTTGACATATCTTGAGCTAATGCAAGTACATGCTGCTATTATGAGACAACAATATTCAATATTTTGCTAGTCATTGTCATAAGCTATTATTGCACACTCAAATCTGAGGGCATTTAGTACATTCAAGCAAAATGGAGAAGAGCAATGGAGGTGATTCAATGATGGCATGAAGACTTTATGGTGATATTGCTTTATATTTCATGTTTTTATGCTTATTTGTGCTCCATTGTTGGTTTAGGGTTAGTTTTTATGCTTTATTACATTAACCTAAAATTTTTACCGTAGATTACACTCTTATTTATTAGATACATTATATTATACAAATGAGTATAAATGTTGGACTTAAGAACCAAAATTACATGATATATTGGGAAAATTCCAAGATGGATTTTAGGGCATTGAAAACATGTTACAAAATCATGTGGTATAATCCATATTCAACTACCTTGAGAAAAAATTGAGGGGACGTGATTTCTTAATTGTTCAAGCTATAAGAACTGTTGTCATTTCAGATACCCAAGTTGCTTCTTGTCTTGGAAGCTAAATTGTTAGTCGGGTTGGCCAGTTACTAAAAATGTGCGCTCAATCGGTTTTTGAGGTTTGTCTTGTGGTGCATGTAGGACCTGACACGATGATGTAGTCTTTGTAGTCTCGTGAGTGTTGCAAAGTTCACAAGCTATCTAGTGATAGCATTAATACATTGTGAAGGTGTTCTCTTATGAACTTTGCAAGCTACGAAGTGATTCTGTTAATACCTAACTAAGGATTTTGATGGAGGGTGTGAATCCAACCTGGGTGTGCTCATATCAAGCTTTGTGAACATTGTTGTTGGTTTCTTACCCTTAGAGAAAATGTTTGCAATGCAAAATCATATGAATTTAACTCAGGAAGATAAAGCTCATCCTTTGGAAGATCACTAATAAATTCTTGGAGGGCCCCAAATGGGCATTGAAATTGTACCAAACGATTGCATCATCCAAAGAGAGAGTGAGGATTCTCTTTACATATGTCAAGATACAAGTTACCATTAGCATGAACAATAAAAAACATTGAAGCTGGTGGAAGGTCAAGGAATGGACTCTAAGGAAGATATATTGAAGGGGGATGAGCCCCTTTGGACTTATAGTCCCATGTATTTGGAGAAGTAAAGGTGTCTCATTTCTAGTATTTTCTAGATTCTTTGTATTCTTAGATATGGTCCATGCAAGCATGATCATTGGTGATGACCCTTGCCAGTTAGGAATGCCTTGAGGCACTACATGTGCATCAGTATCCTCTCAGAGTCCATCTTAGGTGGTTGATTTTTTCTCTGGAATGGCCTGTGGAAAACCTCAGATTGGGCTCTGCTCATTGAGTGCTATCATAATGTGTAGTGGGTTCTCTGAGGTGGACTAGCTTGATAGCCACTTCTTTTGTTTCATTCTGAACGAGCAGTGACAATATGGCCTTCACTACGATTTTGTCAATGTCTGAGAAGTGTAAGACACCATTAGCAACATATCTACTAACAATGACAGCATTTCATTGTTTCCAAATACAATACAAAATTTCCATTCTAAGCCAAACACTCAAAAAATTTATTGGTTTCACAATGCTCGGTCACAATCAGAGCCAAGTTGCATGACATGGGTTTATGAAAAATGGGCAACACAGGCTTTCAGACAAAAAGTACAAAATTAGGAGAAACAATTTGACCATACATTGTGTCTGCTTTCTAAGGAAGAGTCAAACTCTAGAGCCATGATATAGGATGAACAAAACCTGAAGGTAAGCTGCATCTACAGAAAAATTGATTTCAATGAAGGCCTCAAACCAAGCTCAAATTTTGATGTTCAGAATATGAAAAACTTGAACATCAACTCTATTTTGAAAGTGGTTCCTGCAATAGAGATAAACTTGCTATTTGACAGCTGGAATTGGCACCTTTGCATTAGTTAATGTTGTTGATGTAGATTAGTGTCTGGATGACAACTTCCTGGCTCGATATTGAGGAGATTAATTTAATATAGCCTTTGGCTATTCAATTTATCTTAAATCAATTAATAAAAAGAAGATTCGATTTATATCATTTATTAATTAATATTTAATTATTAATTTGGGGCCGACTATAGTGAGGTGCGATTTTCTAAAAGTCACATTTCTTGGAGGCCGACTTGATAATATGAAGAGACACATCTCTTGGGCCGACTTCCTTCCATGAAGAGATGCGGATCTTCTCTCCCTTGTGTATAAATACAAGATGAAGATCATTCATTTGATCATCAAGTTCATTTCATCTATTCACATTTCTCAGAAGAAGTTCACACCTTGCAGCAGGTTGTCATTTCTGTAGCAGCAGGTCGAGTTCAAGGAGAAACATATTCACTTGTATTTGCATCTAAGAGAGTTGCCTATTATTCATTGTATCAATATTGGCATTGTGATGTGCCTGAGTTGTAAGCAGATTGCTGCTCTCATTATATCATTATATAAGAGATATATTGGCTGGGTTTTTTCTCCCTCAAGTTGGAGGGTTTTCCCAGGGTATCTTGTTGTGTTTATTGTCTTAAGTGCTGCATTATCTGATTGCTTTCAGTTTATATATCTGATCATTAAAAACTAACATGGTATTAGAGTAGGTATAAGAAGATCTAGATCAGATTTTATTCAAGCAGCGATATCCTCCATTATTGTTCACATTTCAGTTTACATCTATCTTATCATCAAGATGGTGAACGGGCTCAAGGTCGAAGACAGACTTGAGGGTGCATCAAACTTCGCATCCTGGAAGTTTAGAGTGATGCTCGCCTTGGAGGAAAATGAGTTAGCTGAGTTCGTGGAAAACGAAGTTCTTGAACCAACCAAAGAGAATGAGAAGCCTCAATGGAAGAGAAATAACACAAAGGCGAAAAAGATGTTGGTTGATTCCGTGAAAGATCACATTGTGCCAATCATCTCTAAGTTGCAAACAACAAGAGATATGTTCAAGACCTTGAAGGAGATGTATGAAATCAACAACACAAGTTGGGCTCTTGCATTAAAGCAACAACTTCATCATATTAAGATGGCGAAAGGAGAATCGATCATCTCATACTTCATGAAGATCACCGAATTGAGAGATCAACTCTCTACCATTGGGCATATTGTTGATAGCAAGGATCTGACTACGTTGGCTCTCAATGGTCTCCCTAAATCTTGGGAGTCATACATTCAAGGAATCAGTGCAAGATCAAAATTTCCTTAGTTTGATTGATTGAGAGCAGATTGCATTCAAGAAGAATCTAGGTTGGTTGCAAGAGGCATTGGTCAAAGCGCTATAAATGAAGACATTCATGTTCTTTCCGCTCAATCCTCGAAGAAGAAAGGAAAAGAAGGAAATAAATGATACTTCAAGAGGAATAGAGATAAAGGGTCAGATGGTGCCCCTGCATTCAAGAAGAAGAGGGATCTATCTCGTGTTCAATGTTTTAGATGTGACAAGTTTGGTCACTATGCAAAGGATTGCCCAACCGGGCCTAAGCAACATGCTTCATTTGCGGATGTGGATGAGATCTCTCCTTAGAAGGATTCGAGGGAATTCCTATTCTATTCTACCTTATCAAGCAATGTTCCAACAGATAGCAACACTTGGTTGATTGATAGTGGCGCCTCTTGTCATATCACTGGGTTTAAAAGAACATCTCTCAGATTTGGTGATGAGAGATTCAAGTGTTAAAGTAATAATTGGTGATGATGCAAGTTACTCTGTGAAAGGCGTCAGGACCTCCACCATCCACTTAGATTCAGGAATCACCTTACAATTGAGTGATGTACTATTTGTACCTGGCATCAAGAGGAACCTTGTCTCAATTTCAGCCTTAGAAGACAAGGGGTATCAAGTAGCATTCTCTGAAGGAAAAGTTCTTGCATGGCCAAAGAACTCTAACATCAAGACAGCCAGTGTGATTGGTGTTTGACAAGAATATCTCTACAGGCTCTCCACCTGTCCTCTACAAGCCTTGTTGCATGATGCTTCAAGTTCATGTGAGCTTTGGCATAGAAGATTTGCTCACATTCACTTCCGTGCTCTTCCAACCTTGGAGAAGATGGTCACTGACATTCCCAAATTAAGCCAGGAGCATGAAGGTACTTGTTGAGGATGCGCTTTGGGTAAGAACACTAAAAGACCTTTCCATAGTAGTGAAAGTAGATCTAAATGTATTCTAGATCTTGTTCATTTTGATTTGTGTGGTCCAATGTCTGTTACTTCTTTGAGTGGGTTCTTGTATTATGTAATTTTTATTGATGACTACTCTAGAAAGACTTGGATTTATTTCTTAAAGACTAAAGAATTTGAGGAAGTACATGAAAGATTGAAGGAAGTCAAAGCTCAAGTAGAAAACTTGTCCGAGAAAATGATCAAAATTTTGAGATCCGACAACGGAGGAGAATACATCTCTGGAAGCTTTCAAATTTTTTGTGTTGAAGCAGGAATTAAGAGGGAGTTTTGTGTTCCCTACAACCCTCAACAAAACGATGTAGCAGAAAGGAAGAACAGATCTATTGTAGAAGCAACTAAGGCCATGATTCATGATCAGGATCTGCAAATCTTCCTTTGGGCCGAAGCTTCTAGGACAGCTGTGTATGTCCTGAATCGAAGCCCTCATCGCATCTTGGAGGACATGACTCCTGAAGAAGCCTTCTCAGGTGTAAAGCTTGAAGTCAGTCATTTTAGAATATTTGGCTGTCCTGTGTATGTTCATGTCCCTAAAGACAAAAGGACAAAGTTGGAACCATCTGGAAAGAAGGGAATATTTATGGGCTACAGTGAGACTTCAAAAGCCTACAGAGTTTACATTCCTGGTCAGAAGTTGATTGAGATCAGCAGGGATGTTGTATTTGAAGAAGATATTGCATTCAAGAGATCCAAAGGTCACCATATGGAGATAGACAATGAAGACCAAGAGTCTTCCTAGGATATGGAAATTGACCATACTCCTGAGATTCAAAGGGAGCCTACTAATCCAAAAGAAGATGATGAACTAGTTGAGCCTTTGGAACCTACTGATGGGCCTACCGACATTGTTATTGGTAGAAAGAGACCTCTATGGGCTAGGCGAACAATGCAGGAGGCAAAAAATTTTGCAGCTCCTAGAGGAACTTTTAGAGAAAGTAAAAGACCTCAAAAGTTTTCAAACTATGTTGCCTTGATGAGTCAAATGATTGAGTCTGAGCCTTCCAGTGTTGAGGAAGCTACAAGTCGGCAAGTATGGAAAGATGCTATGTCTGAGGAATATCACTCTATCCTCAAGAATGATGTTTGGGACATCATGCCTAGACCCGAAGGCAAATCTGTGGTATCTTCTAAATGGCTCTTCAAGATCAAGCATGCAGCAGATGGGAGCATTGAGAAGTACAAGGCTAGATTTGTGGCTAGAGGATTCTCTCAGAAAGAAGGGATAGATTATGAGGAAACTTTTGCTCCAGTTGCTCGTTATACATCCGTCGGGACCATCATTGCTCTTGCAACATCTAAGGGATGGAAGATACACCAGATGGACGTGGAGACATCATTTCTAAATGGTGTAATTGAGGAAGAGGTATATATTGAGCAACCTGATGGCTTTGAGGTTCATGAGAAGGAGTCTCATGTTTGCAAGCTGAAGAAGGCATTGTATGGCCTTAAGCAGGCTCCTCGTGTTTGGTACGAAAAAATTGATCAATGCCTGATGAGTTTGGGTTTCTCCAAGAATGATGCTAACTCAAACCTTTACTTCAAGGTAATTGATGGCAAAGCATTGATTTTGGTTCTCTATGTTGATGATCTAATTCTTACTAGAGAAGAACACCTCATTTTCAAATGCAAGAAGGAGCTAACTTTTGAATTTGAAATGAAGGATCTTGGTCTCATGCACTACTTCCTTGGTCTAGAAGCATGGTAGAAGCCAAATGAGATCATTTTGAGTCAAGGGAAGTATACCATAGACATCTTGAAGAGATTTGGTATGATGGATTGTAAATCCATGTCTACACCTATGGAGACCAACTTTTAGAAGCTTAAAGTGGCTGCAGCTAATTCAGATATGGTGGATCCCACTATGTACAAACAGTTGATTGGATCGTTGATGTATCTAGTCAATACTAGACCAGATATTTGCTATGCAGTGAGTGCACTTAGTCAGTTCATGTGTGAACCAAGGCAAATACATCTAGTTGCAGCAAAGCATATTCTGAGATACTTGCGTGGCACAGTTGGGTATGGTTTGAGATATTCTTCTGGTGTGGACTTGAAGCTGCATGGTTATATTGATTCCGATTGGGCAGGGTGTGTCACTGATCGGAAAAACACCTCTGGATGTTGTTTCAGCTTGGGGTCTGCTATGATCTCCTGGTGTAGCAGGAAGCAGTCTTCAATGGCACTAAGCATCGCAGAGGCAGAGTATATTGCAGCATGTGTGGCATCTCGAGAAGCAGTGTGGCTTCGAAAGCTCCTTGCAGGATTGTTTGGACACTCATTGGAGCCTACTATCATTTATTGTGATAATCAAAGCTGTGTGAAGCTTTTTGTCAATCCAGTGTTTCATGACAAGACCAAGCATGTTGAGATCAAATAGCAGTATATCAGAGATATGGTATTGAGGAAAGCAATTCAGTTGAAATACATTAGCACTGATGAGCAGACAACAAACATTCTCACCAAGCCCCTCTCTAGAGTAAAGTTTGTGTACTTTTGAGACAAGCTTGGTATTGTGGAGAATGAAGCCCTAGCTGAGAGGGAGTCTCAACTTCAGTGATCTTCTATGATTTTCTTTAATGTATTTCTCTCTATAAGAGAGATTTGAGGTGCAAGCCCTTGTTTCCACCCTTTGGGAGTAGCCAAGGTGGATGCCATGTGTGTGCCTCCATGACAACATCACGTGAGAGAGTCTGTGATGATTTTCTTGTACTTGTGTTTATTCACCCTTTGGGAGTATCTATGGTGAATGTCATGATGAGGTGATGACATCACGTTGAGTGATGGGCACTTGTGCACATATACCATTCATAGGAGTAGCCATAATGGTTGATATCACGATGAGGTGATAAGCTCCTTTCCACACATGGGTGTAGCCATGGTGGTCGATATCACGATGAGGTGATATGCTCTTTTCACACATGGGTGTAGCCATGGTGTTCGTCATCACGATGAGGTGATATGACTTGTACAGCTGGAAGTATTCCTCCCTAGTTGAGAGGGAGTGTTGATGCAGATCAGTGTCTGGATGATTACTTCCAGGCTTGATATTGAGGAGATAAATTTAATATAGCCTTTGGCTATTCAATTTATCATAAATAGATTAATAACAAGAAGATTCGATTTATATCATTTAATAATTAATGTTTAATTATTAATCTGGGGCCTACTATAGTGAGGCACGATTTTGTAAAAGTCACATTTCTTGGAGGCCGTCTTCCTTCCATGAAGAGACGCGGATCTTCTCTCCCTTGTGTATAAATACAAGATGAAGATCATTCATTTGATCATCAAGTTCATTTCATCTATTCACATTTCTCAGAAGAAGTTCGCACCTTGCAGCAGGTCGTCATTTCTGTAGCAGCAGATCGAGTTCAAGGAGAAACATATTCACTTGTATTTGCATCTAAGAGAGGTGCCTATTATTCATTGTATCAATATTGGCATTGTGTTGTGCCTGAGTTGTAAGCAGATTGCTGCTCTCATTATATCAATATATAAGAGATATATTGGCTGGGTTTTCTCTCCCTCAAGTTGGAGGGTTTTCCCAGGGTATCTTGCTGTGTTTATTGTCTTAAGTGCTGCATTATCTGATTGCTTTCAGTGTATATATCTGATCATTAAAAACTAACAAATGTGACTTAATAATTGCAACTTGTTGATAGTGACTTCAAACATTGCAGGCTATTTATTGCTAGTGCCTGCTTTGAACATTTTTCACACCTTACATTAGGATCTAATCTAGGAAAAATTGTGATGATTGAAAAGATTGCAAGCACACATATTCAATGATCTATTTCTTGATTTTTTCCTTTGATTGGGTTTGTGAATATGTTTTCTGTGACATGACTTCTGTTTTAGTGAGTTCAAAATACCTATGCTAACATGTATATTATACAATTCAGGCCTTATCTATATACATGCATGTATATATATTAGACATGGAATGTTAAAATGTAAATTAGGGAAATCATCTATGCTTGTTGTGTTGTTCTGAAATGAATTCTTTTATAACTGACATGTCCTCTTTATGCTTTTCAGAAAAAATTGTGTCGTGGTCTGCAACTTTATAATGAGTTGCTGCACACCTTTTACCTTTTACGTATATGTGACTACAAAGAGGCCCAAAAGCATGTTAATGCCTTAGATGCTGCTCTTCAAGATGATATGCAGCAAACAGAACGATTCAAGGAATTAAGTACAGAACTTAAGAGTGTAGAGAATACACTTTCTCGACCTGGTTTGCAGGAAAGGAAAAGGTCAGAACTGTCTGAGAAGCAAAAGAAACTAAAGGAGGAGTTACATAAGGTGCAAAAGTCAAAGATGGGCCACAATGGCCAATTTTCAGAGCCCTCTAGTTTTGGGAATCCTAGATCCATTTGGAAAGAAAAACTGGAATTAGGACCCCCTCCACTAAATGGAGAGTGGTTACCAAAGAGTGCAGTTTATGTATTAGTTGATCTTATGGCAGTTTTATATATGCGGCCTAAGGGAACGTTTAAAGAATGTATAAAGAGAATTGAGTCAGGAATATCACGCATTGAAGGTTGAAAAATGTCATACTTTTATGTCAGTTTTTCTTTTCATTTGTATTATTAATTTCCATGAACATGTTGCATGACTTTGATTTCTGTGGTCAAGTACAGAGGAGCTAGGGAAGCTTGGAATAAGTGGGAATGTGAAAGGTGAGTTAATTTGAATTGTTGATTTCCGTAGTTGTTGCCAGAGGAATGGATTCTAAAATTGAAGCTACATTAAGCTGAATATAAAAAGTCCAAATCTAATCAATTATGGAAGTTTAGAGAAAACTTCTTAAAATGTATTCATTAGTAAGGTTTTGCATTAGTTTATTTTATTCCCTTACTCAGTTTTCATGGAAATATATTAACATTCTTGAGACTGCAGACTTCTTGCATATGCGCTCATATACAGGTGTTGTGCCATTTGTTAAGAATCAGGATAGTTCACATCTGGTCTCTGTTCATTATAAATGCCTTGGTTTTTGGTTCCAAGTCTTTCTCAATTGAAAATCATTAAAACTTTCTACCCTAATAAATTAAGTAGGACACAATTCATGGTTGATGTTTTTGGTTAATAGAGTGACAACTGATTTTGTCATATTATTGGTTTTTACAGAGGTGGATTTGCAACATTGGGCAATTTGGATGGCAGGTGTTTATCTAATGCTTCTTGTGCAGCTTCTCGAAAACAGGGTTATTATAGATTTGACAAGGACAGAATTTACAGAAGCACAGGAGGTCAGCAACTTATTTTCTGAGATATGGCTTACCCATAGATGATCTCTATATAAATATGATGGAGAGATTCTGATTGATACTCTAGATCCCTGTTTCTGGATTATAGTCATTCATTTTGAACTCAGACAGATATGGGAAATTTTAGAGTTCACTTATGCTACAATTTGTTGAGTTTTCTGCTTTTTCAGGTTTTTTAAGATTAAATGCATCAAGGTGACCTTGTTGAGTCAACCTTTCAACTCATCATAGGTATCATCATCACTAAAAGTCTCAATGGGAAAGTTTTTGGTTCCTCATTAAGTCATTGTAGAATCAAACTCTTCTTTAATGTAAAGCACTCGAACTTTTCATGGCCCCTTTACAGTAAGTACAAAGTTTGCTAGATTTCTTAGTATCAAAAGGAGAATGAGTACTATGAGAAGAAGATTGAGAAGAGAAAGGATATTTCTCTCTCTAAGAAGGCTGTTGTGATTGAGAAGCTGATGTCTTGAAATTATTAGAAGAAAATGAAGGCCGAGACATTTGAGTGGGCAACAAGTTTCTCTTTAACTAGTTCTGCTTGATTGATGCAACATCAAATGCTTCAATAGCAGTACTTTTCAGCTCCCAAAATAGTTGTTCTTGTAGTTCACTCTTGAACTTAAGAGTTAGAGTAGAAGCCTCATCTCGTACCGTGAGCATTATCCTTAGGTGGTTGAACTAGCAAATATAATTATATAGACAAGTGGGCTTCCTTCTGCAAATGAAGCCAATGCTCATAATTAGAAGGATAAAAAGTGCATTTAATGGTTGTGGCAAGTTGTCCATAAGCATTGAGAGGGTTCTTAGCATCTTGGCATTTAGTGACCAAGACCTTAGCAATGTTGAAGAACTTCAATTTTGCGAATATGAACTTGTTCTCATTAGCTATTTGGTAGTAATTGAATCATGTCTCTATGTCAACAATCTAGCTGGCGAGGGCCTCATGGCCATGAGAGCCATCATAGATTTTGTCCTCACACTAAGTTGTAGTATGGATGGTTTTACGATGAGTGATCTCTTGAGTGGCAATCCTCATGATGGTAATGTCATTGAATTTCTCTCAATATTGATTCCACGTGCCATATTGTGAGTTAGAGCTAGTGGTAGACAAATGTCTCTTCTCAACAATAGATATAAGCAAAAATACAATTACTTTTATAGATTAAATTAACTCAGACTTTATATATAGATTTTGGCCAAAAAATACACTTTAAAATATAGCACTAAAAATGGATTTGTATGGGTGAGAAAAGTGTTATGGAAAATTTGAAAACGAGAACATAATAGGAATTCATAGATAAAATTGGAAATATCAGGAACAATGAAGTGTGATAACTAGAGATCTAGATGTAGATAAGTATTGCGTTGGTGTTGAAAAAATAACCAAAGTAAGAAATGGTCACCTTGATTGGATTCCAAATGAGTGAGAATGGGACCAACGATCAAAGTTGTAGGGTGCAATTAAAATGTGAATCCCCACCGGCGAGGATTTCCTAAACATTTGAGGATGTCAATGGGATGACGTGGCTTGGTGTGGGTTATTGAATGGAATGGGATATTTTCAAGGAATTTTCTAAGAATATTTTTGTAAATGTCTACGATAAAATTCCACTAACAAGCAAATCACTGTTTGAAATGGACTATTTTGCAAAGATGTTGGCAATAGGTCTTTTCTGGCCAATAGGTTGCTAGCATCGATTGTTTGTTGGTGGTGTTTGTTGTGTGTATCACTGTATAGTGGTAGTAGGAGTAGGATCAATAGTTAAGAGTATAGTTGTTAGCTTGCAAGGTGTTGGAAATTGCCCAACTGTTATGAGGAATTAAACGAAGTTTGACTTGAATTGGTGAAACGACAGGATAAAACTTGCAAGTGGCAAGTAATATAAACCGACTAGTGGGAAATTTGATGACAATGAGTGATAGCCACAATGATGCACAATCATAGGGTTGTACGAGATGCAAATTTTCTTTGAAATGCATGCGCATTTGGAATTGCAAAGCCAACAAAACACATTGAAACTACAAACTTTTATAACTTGGCCTTTGTTTGTCCAATTTGAACAAAACAAAAGGCTAAACTGATTTTCTTGGTTGCTTTGATGTACGATGCCTCTAGTAGAAAGTTGTAGAGAAGAGCTCCAAAAATCCTAATCCAAAGGATTGGAAAGGGGCTTCGATACCAATCGATATGGAGCCAAGCAATTTAGCATTCGATGGTCTACACAACAATGTGTGACAGTAAAGTTTATGCAAAAAGAAGTTACAAACTCGATCAAATTTCTTGGAAACTCACAAAGATTATTTAGGTACACACATTTTTACATTATATAAACAGGATATAGAAAATCCTCAAAATAGCATGTTGGTTGGATGAAAAACCAATGTGAGAACCAAATTAAAAACAATCAACTAGTTATCTTATTCTTAGGTTAACAGCATATCCATTATAAATCTACCTTTTTACTTTTACATAGATAGAAACCTAAGTTATTGGGTTTGCTTAGGTAGCCCCTATACCTACATTTCAATCTGTTTGACTGTATGATTTTCATAATGTATTGAATGTGAGGAAGGAAAACCTCTATCCCAGTCTGCATTTTAAAGTAGTGAAGTTTTGGCATGTTCAATTATGGATTGATTTTCTCCCAGATGTTCCATTGGTGAAATGTTCTAGAAACACTAAGTTGTTAAGATGGGTCTGTAATATTTGGAAGTAAGTTTTTTGTTTATAGATGTTGAGACTTGTTATCGTATTTTTGATTGGTATTTGAAGTGAGGTGCTCAATTCTTTTGGCTGCTAGAAGTTTTTAATAATAAATTAGGAACCTTTCCAAATTGTTAAAGGCAAATTTTTTGTTTATAGATGTTGAGACTTGTTATCGTATTTTTGATTGGTATTTGAAGTGAGTTGCTCAATTCTTTTGGCTGCTAGAAGTTTTTAATAATAAATTAGGAACCTTTCCAAATTGTTAAAGGCAAACATGTTGCCAAAAAGCACTGGCGTGCATTTTGTTATGATGAAGATATTGTAAATTTTTTCCACTTCATGCAACCATTGAATTATCAATTATCTTCAGCTGTGTTTACTATATCACTTTATAATATATCTACTATATTAGTTTGTAAGTTTATAATATAATATATTTATTAATCTATTATATATATCGTAATTTTAATTTTTTTTTGGTAAGTAAATGAGTTCGTATTGATTTCAAAAGAAAAAGTTGTTACATTGATCCGCCTCAGCGGTGGTATGACTAGAGACTCCCAACCTACCCACCACCCCCTAGTTCATCCAACCACGCAAAAAAATTACAGTGCGGGATTGACCACGACCAACTGACTATCCCAATCCCACCCTCGACCATCTCAAAATACAGCTATGACCATAGTTGAACACCACAAGCTGCAAAAAACGGACACCAACCTTATATCAAGCCTCGACTGATGATGATAGCCCAAAATTCCCAACATCACACCATGCCAACCGAACCACAAACAATGACGTTAGTCAAACAACATGCCTTCCTCTAGCAGGTACTCGCGGAAGCAACCTTTCCAGTCCACTCGTGCCGCCTCCTCCAGGTGCAAGAAGATCTTTAGAAACTCCACGCCATGCTGCATCCGCTCCCTGTGGTCCCTGAGCTCACGACCCTTGATGTCCAGTAGAAAGGAACACTTCTTCACCTGGGTGTTCGACAGAAAAACATGTGCCATATCTCATGGGCATGGTATGCCCACCCCTAGCTTTGCAATTATTTAGATGTCTTCCACACCACCCAGCAGGTCTGCCATGAATAATTTGCGAGCCATGAACAACACCATGGCTTTCGGAATCTCCAAGTCCAGTAAGGCCGCCACAAACCTCGATGCTATGTCCACATTCGTCCTATAGGGCTCTGTTGACACCATAAAATACTTGCCCAGAACCAACTTTATCGCCCCTAGCACCAGCTGATCCCATTCTTTGAACACGAAGTGCAGTTTGCTCTCCCTGATCTTGCCGAGAAAGGCCCACAATTTTCGCATCGCCGTCAGCCTTATGGGGGTCTCCATTGCTACCACACACTGTCACCACCACTTCACCGCTCGAATGAGCTACAACCATAGCGACAACCCCCTTTAACACCCGCAATACATGCGTTAATTAAAACCTGCTTACACCAACTTACCAAGGACTGTCCTCTCCACACCCTTGGGAAAGCCACGACCACCCTGCAACAAATGTGACAAGACGGGCATTAAAGACTCCCTCCCGCTGTCGCTGCCAACCCTCCGTACCGCACCAACCTAGATGATGCGCTGTGACCGCCACCTCACACAGCCGCACAATGTTATCCTTACCACCCGCTAGGTTGCTGCAGGATATATTGTAATTACAATTAATACACACACATGTTATTAATTATTATATATATAATATTTTATTTTTATATATTATGAAGCTGATTACAGACATACTAAAACCCAGGGAAGTTTTTTTTGCCATTGTGAACCCAAACCTGAACCAACAGCTTGATGTTATATATGTATAGATAGACGCTAGTTCAGAGAGAAATACCTATTTTGTACTTGTTATATGCCATGTTGTATCATGACCATGCAAGTCAAAAAAAATGCACTTAATAGGCCTTCATATAACACATTCATGGCATCATAACTTAAAATTTTAAACCTTATTGTTTTTGTGTACTTATTTAATGTTGAAATACTGCTGTACACATCTTTGCCATATCCTGCCAACTTAGATATAAGGTGTACTAAACCATAAACTTATTAATTGTATTAATTTCTGATAAAATGATGAGAAGAGGGGCAAATGGTGTTAATAATACAAAATAGATTTTTTAATTGAATAGTGATCCAAATACCTCCTTGGTAAATGCATGTGCTGGAGATATAAGATGAAAAATTAAAAAACTTACCCTCTCTTTGCAGGCTGCTATAGTTGTTTCCAGATCCTTAGGGTTCAGAACAAGTAGATTATCTGTCCATTGCCCCAACTCTGGAGCAACACGAGGGTGCTTCTAATGCAATGGAATTGTGTTTTACACTTTTACTTACAGAAAGAGAATTTATGGAGACAGACATCATGAATGATATGGATCAAAGAAGATGATAGAAACACTGGATACTTCAACTTTTTACAAATCATTGATCATCAGAAGGAACATAAAATCATACAGGCACAAAGAAAAAAGCTTAGATGGTTATATTGCTGAAGACTCAAAGGAAATAGAAAGCATGATACCATATTATCCCCAGATTCTTGACAAGTGTGATGCTCATAGAGACAATGATGACATCATTTTCTTAGGTATATACCTAGCATTATAACATCTTCTTAAAGTAGGGAACTGTGGAAGAAGAGAGACAAAAATTTATGATCTCCACATATTACCAAGGTAGGTCAATAAGATTGGAAAGCACATTCAGTTACACTAGAAAAGTGTTGGGTGAAAAGGACCCAAGTTTTCTTAATTGTGTTAATACTTAATACTAAGCACAAAAGGAATTGAACATAACAAAGGGGCAAACTGGAATGGTTAAACCCTGAAATCATAAGAAAATTGAAATAAGCACAAGTACAAATAGCTATGTAAGAAAAAAACTCATTGGAACATGGAGCTTGTAAAGATCCCAACAAGAGTCCAATGATGAAAACTAGTGTTGTCACATGTTTGTAACAAGGTTCAGGCTAGAAGAACCAGCAACATGGGCTAGAAGGGCCAAATACATTAGTATCTACCACCAAGAGATCCAAGAGAGCCAATGTAAGATATTGTATTGTCGACAATGTGTGGGACCAAAATATGAGGAATCATCTACAGACGGAGCTCAAAAGTGTTGTTTTCTCATTAATAGCTAAGAGCTCCCCAGGTTGTTATTGATTTCCTGTACAGTTTTATCAGCAGTATTGGCATATTGTAAATGCATTTAGGATTAATTTTTGGTGCCAATATAGCTGAGTGGATATTGAATCAATTTGGGGCCCCTTCTTACTCTGCCTGTTGGATTTCCTTTTGCCTGTGATTGAGAAATGAAGCCCTTCTGCCCATGTTTGAATTTTTTTTTCTAAACTGTTCTGTAATTTGCAATAGTAAAAGCTTTGTTCACAGCTTCAAAATCCCATTCAGACACCAGATGTGACTTCAAAAACTTTTGTGACTGGTTGTGAATTGCAAAAAACCCTTCACAATTTATGAACCATGAACATACAAGTCCAACTGTAAAAATTGCAAGTCCAATTGTGAAACTCAGGCACATTTTGACTAAACTTGGCCAAGTTGTGGCGAGTCTATGGAGGATTGGTGAGGTTTCATTTTGGACTTTTGAGTCACAGCAAGACTGTAAGTTTTCCATCTATGACTAGGAGTGTAAACAAGGTTCAAAGCATCAACAAATGTGGAATAAACAAAGATTACAAACACACACAATTCCGAAACAAAACATAACTGCTGGAGAAACACTCAATTGGGTAGAAAACATGAGGAAGAGTGAGTAAAACTCCTCATGTTACTAGTTCTCAGCTGTTATAAGTGTATTACATTGGGTTACTACTAGACTTGTACAATGCCTTGGCATCTCTATGACAATGCAACAACCTATGCCACAGACTTAAGAATGAATTGCATCCATCAAACTATGGAAAATTTACAATGAAACCTGCAACATATACTTGCACAGTCCCGGAGTGGCTCCACACACCATAAATTGATTATCTCCCAATAAGAATGGCTTTCAAATTGCCAAATCCAGCAGCTTATCACTCTTCCACACATGAAGAAGGTGCAATGTAACTCCCTCTTGATTCTCATGCCAACTGACAGAAGAATAATGCTCAAAATAGATAAGGAAACACTCAAAAAATCTTATTTTTTCAACTCTTGCCTTGTGTACAGTTCTGGTCATCCCTTTACCAGTTATATGTTTGATGGGGTGTATGGTGGTCGCCATGGTGAACACCCAATTGCTAGGGGCAAACACACGATTCAGCAGGCATTAGTAGGATCTTCTGGAGGCCATAATTCTTTGCATCTGGACTCAAAATTAGGTTTAGTTTATTTTGAAATTGCACTATTTCTTGAGGGCTATCCAAATATGCAATCAAATCCAACTTTTGATTTCATTTACCCATTCATTCTGCCCCTGCAACATGACAGCATTTATGAGGTCCCAAATGAGCTGAATCAAGCACAGAAGTTTTATTTATCCACCAACAAAGATACTGAGATGTCTATACCATCCAAAACATCCATAAGCATGAAACAAATCGGCCAGTATCTAGAACAACCCTGTTACATTGGTCTGATAATGAACTCTATTGCTGGGCTTCTTGGCAACACACTGCAAGCTGGAATGATATGTCCAAATGTCAACTACATCCAAATTTTTGGATCAGACAAAGGAACAAAAAAAAAAGTTGAAAAAAAATTGTGTTTAATCACTTAACATTGTACAGGTTAAAACAACTTCAAGATAGGAGAATCATCATGAAATTAAAAATATTAAAATTTAAATTCAACGAGTCTCACTTCTAACTTTTAAAAATTATAGTTTGATAATAGTTGATCATCTGAAAGTAAAAATTCTAAAATACATAGAATTGTTACATTGCATTAAAAAATTGATATTTGCTAGACCAAAAGTTGTAAGTTAAATCATGTAGCAGTAATTTCAGATTGAATCAACCAATCAGAATCAATATATGCCTGATAAAGTCATAAATTATAAAAGAGAGTTTAAATTCCCCAGACATCAAGATTTTAGTTTTGTAGACTAAATACTAAATAGAGAAAAACTTGAAGTCCTGCAAATGAAAAGACAAACTTGTCTAATGGTTCTTGTTTGTGCTACCGCTATTTTACAATTCTTACCTTCTATCCACTTGAAAATTTCCTCAGATTTAACATGATACATTCTAACATTATCATCTCTCTCAGAATACTTAGGCTGATCAAACACACTCGTTGGCACCCCAAGTAATCCTTGGCGAAGATCTGTGCATTCCTCATCAACCTGTGTGGCATGCTCAAGATCAACATCGCAATGTGTGGCAGGTCTCTGCAAATACTCTTGCGTCTTCCTCTGATTAAGACACAAGCCACTATGTATTCTAACCAGTTCCTCCTTTCTCCACGAGGCAAGTTTTTCTCTTGATAGAGAGGATGAAGCTATAAGTGGAACAGTTTCTCTCAGCTGTACAGGTATTAATAGCTTGTGAGAGCAGTGGAATAGCAAGTTTTCTAAGTTACAGGGTTTTGTTGACATGCATACTTCGGGACCCAATTTGGTTCCTTGCTCTATTCTTTAGCTGTGTTACATTTGTTGAAAGGGCAATTGAATTCTGCAACTTGAAGAAATTGCTCTTAGAGCCTAAGAACAAAAAGCCATGATTTACCACATCAGCATCAGTATAAACCACTCTCCCAAACCAATTCAGATATCGATCAACTTAGAGTTCAATGCACAGGCTGCCATGTGCTAGGACATGTTTATACGATCTGATGCACATTATTTTTATGTATGTATAATTTTATTGGGGTTTTATTTTCTTTTATTTACCTTTGGTTTTGTTGACTTTCTTTTTGAGGGAAGACAGGTCACTCAATTTTAGGGACAAGTTTTCCCTGACATGACACCCATGAGAAATGTCTGGATTCCCCATTTTAGAGGATGCGTCCCAGAAGATAATGGATGAGCTAGCTTGGAGTCTCTCTACTGGGGAGACATGAGAGAAGTTCCCCATGAGTTTGATGAGCACATTGTTTACTGAGAGGGGCCGTAGCGGGGGGGGCGGGGGAGAGGGGGGATGGTGGTGAATCACTATAAAAATAATCTTTACTTTTTCAAACTTGATACCATATTTAAAACTTGATCAATAACAATAGTATCATTTACTCAGCATCAATAATCATGCACATGAGAAGAACATGATAACACACGATATTTACGTGGAAACCCTCATGGGAGAAAACCACGACAAATTAATGCTTTTCTATAAATTCTTCTTTACAAACTTTGTAGGCACCAACCTACAAGAGATACCAATCCCCTCAATTCGTAGGCACCAACCTACTGGAGGCACCAACCCCCACAATATGTAGGCACCAACCTACTAGAGGCACCGACCTCCACTGCTAAGCACCAACCTAGCGAGAGACAACAATCTCTCCTTTAGGAAGCACCAACTTCCGAAACAATGTTCCACCTTGAATGTTGCTTCTTCAATGGATGATGGTTATTTATATATCATGCTTATTCCTTCACATCAATTTGCTTCTTCTTGGATGATCTTCATATAGATTCAAATTATTCCATCCTCTTATTGTGAACAATTACACTTAAATCTGCAAGTTCTCTTCAAATATGACTTTACTCTCCTTTATAGATCTGTCATAAATATCTCCTCTATATCTCTACAATCTTCTCCTCTATCTCTGCATAGATTTCTCCTTTATATATGCATAGATCTCTCATTTGTTTCTGCCCTTAATGCACACAAATAATCCTTCATATGCTGCTCATAACTCTGCTGTAGCATATCCTCAAATTCTGCCCTTAAATCTGCTCTTGTAATCTTCCATAAATCTGTTGACATACTCTCATAGATCTGTTCATAATCTTCCTTAAATCTGCTCACAAAGTCTTCATAAATCTGGTGTATATGATATGTTTGTTCTTCTTTTTCTCCACTCTCACATTTATAAATCTATTTGCATTAGATATCACATTCTCTTCTCCACATCTTTTGCAAATCTGTTTTGAATCATATATATATATATATATATTGGTCAAGGATTGCAACCTTTTGTTTGAGCAACATGTCTCTTTGAACTGCTGCCTTTTCACAAGCAGATCGCACCATTTAAAATCTGCCTTTTGATATTTATTTGTTTGTCTTATCAAATCATAATCGCACCCTTTCATGTTTTAATTGACTTTGTTTGATAAATCTGAAGTTGCATAATTAAAATGAATCGCACCACTTTATCAGTGAATAAGACAAATTATGAATAAGACAAATCTTGTCTTGTAGTGGGATGAGTAAGTCAGCCACAAAAGCTTTAATCGCAGTTTAAAGTGCTGCCTTAAACTTATCGCTGCTCCTTTCCTTAATAATATTTGGTGCACTTTCGTCTTTCTATTTTCCTCTTATTTGTTTGCTTTTTACTTTTGTCTTATTCATACCCAGCGCTGCCTTATAGTCTTTGATTTTTGAACCGCAGCCTTTGGAATATTAATTTAATCACTGTCCAAAGGTAATTGTGAATTGCTGCCTAGTAATAATTAAAATCAGATCGCTGCCCCTTGCTATTTTTTCTTAATCGCTCCTTTTATTAATCATTGAATTTTTAATCGCTTATCATAGTCTTTTTAACTGCTGTTCATTTATTGATAAGCACTTCCTCATAATATCCTTAGGCATTAAACTTGGGTGATCTTGAATCTTACCATGATGTAGAAGGAGGTAATCCATTCCTTTACCTTTCAAATATGTTATCTTCAGTTATGCTAATCTTCTCACTTCACCTTGACATCAATGACAATATCCAACAATCTCCTCATTCTTCCTGACATTAATGATAGCAAACTTCGTCTTTGTACATTTGACATCAATGACAATATTTCCAACAGAGTTTCCCAAGTTCTTGAAACGAGATTCCCCTTCCATCCCTCACCCTAGAAAATGTTTGATAACAAAATGAGCTCCCCCAAAACACTGGATGTATCCTAGAAAAAAATTCCATTGGTAGCCTCATAGATAACATGGTCAAAACCTCAAGCATGATGCATATTACTTTATAGGTGCTTTAGTTGTGAATATGCACAGAATTACAAATCTTAATGAGATATGGAGAATAAGAACCAAGCATTGCTTAAAAGCCAAAGGAACAAGAGACCATTGTTGTTGAGACTAGATATAATTAGAAATGATATTTTTTGAACAATTCAAGCAAGCTTCGTAGCTTGGCACAGTCTTATTATTAAATTCATATTTTGAGTTGCAATTTTTTTTCTAAAGTAAAACACCTTGCTGAATCAGAACATGAATATTCAAGCACATTTTATTACTAGAAATAGATTATAACCAGAGTACTTGTCCCGTAATTTATTTTTGATATCATATAGTTTATACTATATGACAATCTCTGATGTTCACATAAATGTGTTGTGTAGTACATCTTTATATTGATTGATCTATTCTCACCTGTGTAGTAAATAAAATTGACCAGGATATGTAAATCTTTTAAACGTATGCAATTTTTTTATTAGGTGCCTTTCCTAATGCATTTTATTGCAGGTTCTAGTGCAAATCATTGACTGGTTTGAGCGCTTTCCAACCATTTTACAAGGGTGTGAGAACACCATTCAAATGCTTCTTGGCCAATATACGCATTCGATAGGTTGCTTCAGTGAAGCTGCTTTACACTTTACTGTAGCAACAAAGGTTAATCACATTGTTTCCATATTTAATAAAGATATTTAATTCAGTAGCCCTTCTGAAGTGAGGTGAATCTTCATGTAATAGTAAAAATCAGAACTTGTACAGTTGTACTGTGAGTTTGTAAGAGCATAAGTAGCAAAAGGAGCAATATTAAGATGCCTTGCTAATATTCTGGAATTTGTTTCAGCTAACGGAGAGTAAAAGTACACAAGCAATGTGTCAGATTTATGCAGCAATATCTTACATTTGTATTGGTGATGCAGAGTCATCCTCTCAGGTAAATTGTATATGGCCATTAAATCTAATTTAAGATGTGTTTTTTTATAAAAAGCCATCGATGTTTAGAAGCATTATCCAGATATTATTATAAACATGTGGGCAGTCTTGTCTTATAAGGTTCTTAGGTTTTGATTTAATAAAAAAATTCTAACCAGTCATCCAATTTCGATTGCTTGAGCCAGGCACTAGATTTGATAGGTCCTGTCTACAGGGCGATGGACACATATGTTGGTGTTAGAGAGAAAACAGGTGCACTTTTTGCTTCTGGGCTTCTGCAAATGAAACAACACAATTTACAAGAAGCACGGTAAGCATTTTCAGAATGGATAGATACATCTTCAGCAATCTAAAGCTACACAATGCTTCAAGAAACTGTTAATAATTTCTACTGTTTGCAATAGCCAATAGTAGATTTAGTGGATCGATGCTTTGTCATTGAATGCTTGTATGCTTCCTGCTGTTTGCAGATTTTCTTAGAATTAAATAGACTTTCTTGAAACAATTTGTCTAGAATACATCTTCTGGGCATTATTCTTGTCTTATGATTTTTTTCATTTTTCAGTCAGACTGGAGATTGGAGCTGTCAACTTGTAGACTTTTCTGTTGGAAATTGTTCATTAGCATGTTGCTTTCAAACACTTTCTTGGATACAAACCTTATATATTGATTGTTAGGTGTTTTCAATGTTTAAAGCAGTTTTAGAACATCATGATCAAGTGTATGAAGTTGCTTCCTGCTGTTTGCAAATTTTCTGAGAATTAAATGTTCTTGAAACATTTTGTTGAGAATACTTTTTATAGGCATTATTCTTGTCTTACGATTTTTTTTCATTTTCATTTTTGTTTTTTTAATCAGACTGGAGATTGGAGCTGTCAGCTTGTAGAAACTTTTATGTTGGAATTTCTTTGTTAAATGTTGCTTTCAAACACTTTTTTTTTGTATTAGATATCGTATGATCAACAGCTAAGTTACCGATTCGCCACTCCCAGCCTCCGGATACGATACGATTCGTACCGGATTCGAAATTCGGGTTTGATTCGGGTCAGATTCGGAATTTTGACTGTGGATTCGCTGCAGATTCGATTTGCCTCTGCGGATTCGTCCAGGATACACCCAGACGAATCCGAGGCGAATCCAAGGCAAATCCAACAAAAAAAGTGCGTTTTTTTTCAATTTTTTTTTTTGGGACCAAAAGTTGACTTCTAAATCATACTAACGAGACTCGGACTCGGCTCGGACTCGGCTAGGGCGACTCGACTCGGGACTCGGACTCGGCGCAGACTCGGCAAAATGAAAAAAAGTTGAAAAAACCCTAGAAATTTAGAGATTTTTAAGGATTTAAAACTTTTTTCAAGCACCCTTTATTGAATACAATACAAATAAAATAAAATTTAATCACATACACAAGTATACAACGATCACATAAGTATAAAGTACACAAATTGTAGTTGTGCTGCTGAAGGAAATAGCATACTTAGATATATAAAATTAGTCAAATGTATACAAAACTCATGGAATATGAAATCCATAACATCAAATGTTCCATAACAATATGAAATATCAAAACAATAGCTATAAGTCTATGACTCTATGGCATAGTGGAGCCAACATCCTTCCTACGAAGGCGTCTAAGGATCCTGGATGATGAAAAAGTTACTTACATAAGTATTGTAAAATGAAAAGTTTTAAGTTTTTAATTTTAAATTTGAATTCGATAGTGAGATACATCTAGATTCTAAAATAATACAATTTAAATATAAATTTTAGAACAATTGAACGAAAAAGAATTACCTGGCTACATGGAAGGGAATGGTGTAGTAGTACCAAAAGTCTACAATTGTCTTTTTTGTTGCATCATGTGCGTCCTTGTTCCAACCCATGCTCTCAAGTGACGGTTGAGAACCAGTAGTAGTGTGTGGTACAAAATATGAGTCCACAACATCAAATGTTCCAAACAAATATGAAATATCAAAACAATAACTACAAGTCTATGGCTCAAAGGAGTTTGCATCCTTCCTACGAAGGCATCTAAGGTGGGTCGTAGATGACGTAGCAATTGCAGCCATAGTCTCTGCTTGTGACTCCATGCCACCCTCACCAACATTAGTTTTGGATGTGTTTGCTCATGCTTTAGCCTCCTCCTCTGCCATGGCTATAGCCTCAACCTCTCTATCTACCCAGTCAACCCAATCAAGGTCCTCATCACTAGCACAAGTATACATCGATCATATAAGTATAACTATAAACACAAATTGCAGCCATAGTCTCTGCTTGTGACTCCATGCCACCCTCACCAACATTAGTTTTGGATGTGTTTGCTCATGCTTTAGCCTCCTCCTCTGCCATGGCTATAGCCTCAACCTCTCTATCTACCCAGTCAACCCAATCAAGGTCCTCATCACTAGCACAAGTATACATCGATCATATAAGTATAACTATAAACACAAATTGTAGCTGAGTTGCTCAAGAAAATAACACACTTAGATATATAGTCAAAGACTCAAATGTATACAAAACTCATGGAATATGAAATCCATGACATCAAATGTTCCAAACAAATATGACAATAGCACACTTAGATATATAGTCAAAAACTCAAATGTATACAAAACTCATGGAATATGAAATCTATGACATATCAAAAGAGCTTGCATCTTTCCTATGAATGTGTCTAAGATAGGTCCTGGATGATGTAGTAGCCATAATCTCAAATTCTCAAGTATCAGGGAAATCGCCATGATGGGGTTGAGAGGTAGTGCCCTTTGTGGGGGTTTAGGCGCAATGCCTCTAGTGGGGTTAAGGGTCAACACCCCTCGTGGGGGTTTGGGGGTAGTTCCCCCAATGGGGTCAAGGGGTAGCGCCCCTTGCGGGGATCTGGGAGCAGTACCCCTAGTGGGGTCAAGGGGTGTTGCC
>CM021103.1:474828198-474910807 GCA_007115665.2 Sequoiadendron giganteum | reverse complement strand
GATCTTCTATGATTTTCTTTAATGTATTTCTCTCTATAAGAGAGATTTGAGGTGCAAGCCCTTGTTTCCACCCTTTGGGAGTAGCCAAGGTGGATGCCATGTGTGTGCCTCCATGACAACATCACGTGAGAGAGTCTGTGATGATTTTCTTGTACTTGTGTTTATTCACCCTTTGGGAGTATCTATGGTGAATGTCATGATGAGGTGATGACATCACGTTGAGTGATGGGCACTTGTGCACATATACCATTCATAGGAGTAGCCATAATGGTTGATATCACGATGAGGTGATAAGCTCCTTTCCACACATGGGTGTAGCCATGGTGGTCGATATCACGATGAGGTGATATGCTCTTTTCACACATGGGTGTAGCCATGGTGTTCGTCATCACGATGAGGTGATATGACTTGTACAGCTGGAAGTATTCCTCCCTAGTTGAGAGGGAGTGTTGATGCAGATCAGTGTCTGGATGATTACTTCCAGGCTTGATATTGAGGAGATAAATTTAATATAGCCTTTGGCTATTCAATTTATCATAAATAGATTAATAACAAGAAGATTCGATTTATATCATTTAATAATTAATGTTTAATTATTAATCTGGGGCCTACTATAGTGAGGCACGATTTTGTAAAAGTCACATTTCTTGGAGGCCGTCTTCCTTCCATGAAGAGACGCGGATCTTCTCTCCCTTGTGTATAAATACAAGATGAAGATCATTCATTTGATCATCAAGTTCATTTCATCTATTCACATTTCTCAGAAGAAGTTCGCACCTTGCAGCAGGTCGTCATTTCTGTAGCAGCAGATCGAGTTCAAGGAGAAACATATTCACTTGTATTTGCATCTAAGAGAGGTGCCTATTATTCATTGTATCAATATTGGCATTGTGTTGTGCCTGAGTTGTAAGCAGATTGCTGCTCTCATTATATCAATATATAAGAGATATATTGGCTGGGTTTTCTCTCCCTCAAGTTGGAGGGTTTTCCCAGGGTATCTTGCTGTGTTTATTGTCTTAAGTGCTGCATTATCTGATTGCTTTCAGTGTATATATCTGATCATTAAAAACTAACAAATGTGACTTAATAATTGCAACTTGTTGATAGTGACTTCAAACATTGCAGGCTATTTATTGCTAGTGCCTGCTTTGAACATTTTTCACACCTTACATTAGGATCTAATCTAGGAAAAATTGTGATGATTGAAAAGATTGCAAGCACACATATTCAATGATCTATTTCTTGATTTTTTCCTTTGATTGGGTTTGTGAATATGTTTTCTGTGACATGACTTCTGTTTTAGTGAGTTCAAAATACCTATGCTAACATGTATATTATACAATTCAGGCCTTATCTATATACATGCATGTATATATATTAGACATGGAATGTTAAAATGTAAATTAGGGAAATCATCTATGCTTGTTGTGTTGTTCTGAAATGAATTCTTTTATAACTGACATGTCCTCTTTATGCTTTTCAGAAAAAATTGTGTCGTGGTCTGCAACTTTATAATGAGTTGCTGCACACCTTTTACCTTTTACGTATATGTGACTACAAAGAGGCCCAAAAGCATGTTAATGCCTTAGATGCTGCTCTTCAAGATGATATGCAGCAAACAGAACGATTCAAGGAATTAAGTACAGAACTTAAGAGTGTAGAGAATACACTTTCTCGACCTGGTTTGCAGGAAAGGAAAAGGTCAGAACTGTCTGAGAAGCAAAAGAAACTAAAGGAGGAGTTACATAAGGTGCAAAAGTCAAAGATGGGCCACAATGGCCAATTTTCAGAGCCCTCTAGTTTTGGGAATCCTAGATCCATTTGGAAAGAAAAACTGGAATTAGGACCCCCTCCACTAAATGGAGAGTGGTTACCAAAGAGTGCAGTTTATGTATTAGTTGATCTTATGGCAGTTTTATATATGCGGCCTAAGGGAACGTTTAAAGAATGTATAAAGAGAATTGAGTCAGGAATATCACGCATTGAAGGTTGAAAAATGTCATACTTTTATGTCAGTTTTTCTTTTCATTTGTATTATTAATTTCCATGAACATGTTGCATGACTTTGATTTCTGTGGTCAAGTACAGAGGAGCTAGGGAAGCTTGGAATAAGTGGGAATGTGAAAGGTGAGTTAATTTGAATTGTTGATTTCCGTAGTTGTTGCCAGAGGAATGGATTCTAAAATTGAAGCTACATTAAGCTGAATATAAAAAGTCCAAATCTAATCAATTATGGAAGTTTAGAGAAAACTTCTTAAAATGTATTCATTAGTAAGGTTTTGCATTAGTTTATTTTATTCCCTTACTCAGTTTTCATGGAAATATATTAACATTCTTGAGACTGCAGACTTCTTGCATATGCGCTCATATACAGGTGTTGTGCCATTTGTTAAGAATCAGGATAGTTCACATCTGGTCTCTGTTCATTATAAATGCCTTGGTTTTTGGTTCCAAGTCTTTCTCAATTGAAAATCATTAAAACTTTCTACCCTAATAAATTAAGTAGGACACAATTCATGGTTGATGTTTTTGGTTAATAGAGTGACAACTGATTTTGTCATATTATTGGTTTTTACAGAGGTGGATTTGCAACATTGGGCAATTTGGATGGCAGGTGTTTATCTAATGCTTCTTGTGCAGCTTCTCGAAAACAGGGTTATTATAGATTTGACAAGGACAGAATTTACAGAAGCACAGGAGGTCAGCAACTTATTTTCTGAGATATGGCTTACCCATAGATGATCTCTATATAAATATGATGGAGAGATTCTGATTGATACTCTAGATCCCTGTTTCTGGATTATAGTCATTCATTTTGAACTCAGACAGATATGGGAAATTTTAGAGTTCACTTATGCTACAATTTGTTGAGTTTTCTGCTTTTTCAGGTTTTTTAAGATTAAATGCATCAAGGTGACCTTGTTGAGTCAACCTTTCAACTCATCATAGGTATCATCATCACTAAAAGTCTCAATGGGAAAGTTTTTGGTTCCTCATTAAGTCATTGTAGAATCAAACTCTTCTTTAATGTAAAGCACTCGAACTTTTCATGGCCCCTTTACAGTAAGTACAAAGTTTGCTAGATTTCTTAGTATCAAAAGGAGAATGAGTACTATGAGAAGAAGATTGAGAAGAGAAAGGATATTTCTCTCTCTAAGAAGGCTGTTGTGATTGAGAAGCTGATGTCTTGAAATTATTAGAAGAAAATGAAGGCCGAGACATTTGAGTGGGCAACAAGTTTCTCTTTAACTAGTTCTGCTTGATTGATGCAACATCAAATGCTTCAATAGCAGTACTTTTCAGCTCCCAAAATAGTTGTTCTTGTAGTTCACTCTTGAACTTAAGAGTTAGAGTAGAAGCCTCATCTCGTACCGTGAGCATTATCCTTAGGTGGTTGAACTAGCAAATATAATTATATAGACAAGTGGGCTTCCTTCTGCAAATGAAGCCAATGCTCATAATTAGAAGGATAAAAAGTGCATTTAATGGTTGTGGCAAGTTGTCCATAAGCATTGAGAGGGTTCTTAGCATCTTGGCATTTAGTGACCAAGACCTTAGCAATGTTGAAGAACTTCAATTTTGCGAATATGAACTTGTTCTCATTAGCTATTTGGTAGTAATTGAATCATGTCTCTATGTCAACAATCTAGCTGGCGAGGGCCTCATGGCCATGAGAGCCATCATAGATTTTGTCCTCACACTAAGTTGTAGTATGGATGGTTTTACGATGAGTGATCTCTTGAGTGGCAATCCTCATGATGGTAATGTCATTGAATTTCTCTCAATATTGATTCCACGTGCCATATTGTGAGTTAGAGCTAGTGGTAGACAAATGTCTCTTCTCAACAATAGATATAAGCAAAAATACAATTACTTTTATAGATTAAATTAACTCAGACTTTATATATAGATTTTGGCCAAAAAATACACTTTAAAATATAGCACTAAAAATGGATTTGTATGGGTGAGAAAAGTGTTATGGAAAATTTGAAAACGAGAACATAATAGGAATTCATAGATAAAATTGGAAATATCAGGAACAATGAAGTGTGATAACTAGAGATCTAGATGTAGATAAGTATTGCGTTGGTGTTGAAAAAATAACCAAAGTAAGAAATGGTCACCTTGATTGGATTCCAAATGAGTGAGAATGGGACCAACGATCAAAGTTGTAGGGTGCAATTAAAATGTGAATCCCCACCGGCGAGGATTTCCTAAACATTTGAGGATGTCAATGGGATGACGTGGCTTGGTGTGGGTTATTGAATGGAATGGGATATTTTCAAGGAATTTTCTAAGAATATTTTTGTAAATGTCTACGATAAAATTCCACTAACAAGCAAATCACTGTTTGAAATGGACTATTTTGCAAAGATGTTGGCAATAGGTCTTTTCTGGCCAATAGGTTGCTAGCATCGATTGTTTGTTGGTGGTGTTTGTTGTGTGTATCACTGTATAGTGGTAGTAGGAGTAGGATCAATAGTTAAGAGTATAGTTGTTAGCTTGCAAGGTGTTGGAAATTGCCCAACTGTTATGAGGAATTAAACGAAGTTTGACTTGAATTGGTGAAACGACAGGATAAAACTTGCAAGTGGCAAGTAATATAAACCGACTAGTGGGAAATTTGATGACAATGAGTGATAGCCACAATGATGCACAATCATAGGGTTGTACGAGATGCAAATTTTCTTTGAAATGCATGCGCATTTGGAATTGCAAAGCCAACAAAACACATTGAAACTACAAACTTTTATAACTTGGCCTTTGTTTGTCCAATTTGAACAAAACAAAAGGCTAAACTGATTTTCTTGGTTGCTTTGATGTACGATGCCTCTAGTAGAAAGTTGTAGAGAAGAGCTCCAAAAATCCTAATCCAAAGGATTGGAAAGGGGCTTCGATACCAATCGATATGGAGCCAAGCAATTTAGCATTCGATGGTCTACACAACAATGTGTGACAGTAAAGTTTATGCAAAAAGAAGTTACAAACTCGATCAAATTTCTTGGAAACTCACAAAGATTATTTAGGTACACACATTTTTACATTATATAAACAGGATATAGAAAATCCTCAAAATAGCATGTTGGTTGGATGAAAAACCAATGTGAGAACCAAATTAAAAACAATCAACTAGTTATCTTATTCTTAGGTTAACAGCATATCCATTATAAATCTACCTTTTTACTTTTACATAGATAGAAACCTAAGTTATTGGGTTTGCTTAGGTAGCCCCTATACCTACATTTCAATCTGTTTGACTGTATGATTTTCATAATGTATTGAATGTGAGGAAGGAAAACCTCTATCCCAGTCTGCATTTTAAAGTAGTGAAGTTTTGGCATGTTCAATTATGGATTGATTTTCTCCCAGATGTTCCATTGGTGAAATGTTCTAGAAACACTAAGTTGTTAAGATGGGTCTGTAATATTTGGAAGTAAGTTTTTTGTTTATAGATGTTGAGACTTGTTATCGTATTTTTGATTGGTATTTGAAGTGAGGTGCTCAATTCTTTTGGCTGCTAGAAGTTTTTAATAATAAATTAGGAACCTTTCCAAATTGTTAAAGGCAAATTTTTTGTTTATAGATGTTGAGACTTGTTATCGTATTTTTGATTGGTATTTGAAGTGAGTTGCTCAATTCTTTTGGCTGCTAGAAGTTTTTAATAATAAATTAGGAACCTTTCCAAATTGTTAAAGGCAAACATGTTGCCAAAAAGCACTGGCGTGCATTTTGTTATGATGAAGATATTGTAAATTTTTTCCACTTCATGCAACCATTGAATTATCAATTATCTTCAGCTGTGTTTACTATATCACTTTATAATATATCTACTATATTAGTTTGTAAGTTTATAATATAATATATTTATTAATCTATTATATATATCGTAATTTTAATTTTTTTTTGGTAAGTAAATGAGTTCGTATTGATTTCAAAAGAAAAAGTTGTTACATTGATCCGCCTCAGCGGTGGTATGACTAGAGACTCCCAACCTACCCACCACCCCCTAGTTCATCCAACCACGCAAAAAAATTACAGTGCGGGATTGACCACGACCAACTGACTATCCCAATCCCACCCTCGACCATCTCAAAATACAGCTATGACCATAGTTGAACACCACAAGCTGCAAAAAACGGACACCAACCTTATATCAAGCCTCGACTGATGATGATAGCCCAAAATTCCCAACATCACACCATGCCAACCGAACCACAAACAATGACGTTAGTCAAACAACATGCCTTCCTCTAGCAGGTACTCGCGGAAGCAACCTTTCCAGTCCACTCGTGCCGCCTCCTCCAGGTGCAAGAAGATCTTTAGAAACTCCACGCCATGCTGCATCCGCTCCCTGTGGTCCCTGAGCTCACGACCCTTGATGTCCAGTAGAAAGGAACACTTCTTCACCTGGGTGTTCGACAGAAAAACATGTGCCATATCTCATGGGCATGGTATGCCCACCCCTAGCTTTGCAATTATTTAGATGTCTTCCACACCACCCAGCAGGTCTGCCATGAATAATTTGCGAGCCATGAACAACACCATGGCTTTCGGAATCTCCAAGTCCAGTAAGGCCGCCACAAACCTCGATGCTATGTCCACATTCGTCCTATAGGGCTCTGTTGACACCATAAAATACTTGCCCAGAACCAACTTTATCGCCCCTAGCACCAGCTGATCCCATTCTTTGAACACGAAGTGCAGTTTGCTCTCCCTGATCTTGCCGAGAAAGGCCCACAATTTTCGCATCGCCGTCAGCCTTATGGGGGTCTCCATTGCTACCACACACTGTCACCACCACTTCACCGCTCGAATGAGCTACAACCATAGCGACAACCCCCTTTAACACCCGCAATACATGCGTTAATTAAAACCTGCTTACACCAACTTACCAAGGACTGTCCTCTCCACACCCTTGGGAAAGCCACGACCACCCTGCAACAAATGTGACAAGACGGGCATTAAAGACTCCCTCCCGCTGTCGCTGCCAACCCTCCGTACCGCACCAACCTAGATGATGCGCTGTGACCGCCACCTCACACAGCCGCACAATGTTATCCTTACCACCCGCTAGGTTGCTGCAGGATATATTGTAATTACAATTAATACACACACATGTTATTAATTATTATATATATAATATTTTATTTTTATATATTATGAAGCTGATTACAGACATACTAAAACCCAGGGAAGTTTTTTTTGCCATTGTGAACCCAAACCTGAACCAACAGCTTGATGTTATATATGTATAGATAGACGCTAGTTCAGAGAGAAATACCTATTTTGTACTTGTTATATGCCATGTTGTATCATGACCATGCAAGTCAAAAAAAATGCACTTAATAGGCCTTCATATAACACATTCATGGCATCATAACTTAAAATTTTAAACCTTATTGTTTTTGTGTACTTATTTAATGTTGAAATACTGCTGTACACATCTTTGCCATATCCTGCCAACTTAGATATAAGGTGTACTAAACCATAAACTTATTAATTGTATTAATTTCTGATAAAATGATGAGAAGAGGGGCAAATGGTGTTAATAATACAAAATAGATTTTTTAATTGAATAGTGATCCAAATACCTCCTTGGTAAATGCATGTGCTGGAGATATAAGATGAAAAATTAAAAAACTTACCCTCTCTTTGCAGGCTGCTATAGTTGTTTCCAGATCCTTAGGGTTCAGAACAAGTAGATTATCTGTCCATTGCCCCAACTCTGGAGCAACACGAGGGTGCTTCTAATGCAATGGAATTGTGTTTTACACTTTTACTTACAGAAAGAGAATTTATGGAGACAGACATCATGAATGATATGGATCAAAGAAGATGATAGAAACACTGGATACTTCAACTTTTTACAAATCATTGATCATCAGAAGGAACATAAAATCATACAGGCACAAAGAAAAAAGCTTAGATGGTTATATTGCTGAAGACTCAAAGGAAATAGAAAGCATGATACCATATTATCCCCAGATTCTTGACAAGTGTGATGCTCATAGAGACAATGATGACATCATTTTCTTAGGTATATACCTAGCATTATAACATCTTCTTAAAGTAGGGAACTGTGGAAGAAGAGAGACAAAAATTTATGATCTCCACATATTACCAAGGTAGGTCAATAAGATTGGAAAGCACATTCAGTTACACTAGAAAAGTGTTGGGTGAAAAGGACCCAAGTTTTCTTAATTGTGTTAATACTTAATACTAAGCACAAAAGGAATTGAACATAACAAAGGGGCAAACTGGAATGGTTAAACCCTGAAATCATAAGAAAATTGAAATAAGCACAAGTACAAATAGCTATGTAAGAAAAAAACTCATTGGAACATGGAGCTTGTAAAGATCCCAACAAGAGTCCAATGATGAAAACTAGTGTTGTCACATGTTTGTAACAAGGTTCAGGCTAGAAGAACCAGCAACATGGGCTAGAAGGGCCAAATACATTAGTATCTACCACCAAGAGATCCAAGAGAGCCAATGTAAGATATTGTATTGTCGACAATGTGTGGGACCAAAATATGAGGAATCATCTACAGACGGAGCTCAAAAGTGTTGTTTTCTCATTAATAGCTAAGAGCTCCCCAGGTTGTTATTGATTTCCTGTACAGTTTTATCAGCAGTATTGGCATATTGTAAATGCATTTAGGATTAATTTTTGGTGCCAATATAGCTGAGTGGATATTGAATCAATTTGGGGCCCCTTCTTACTCTGCCTGTTGGATTTCCTTTTGCCTGTGATTGAGAAATGAAGCCCTTCTGCCCATGTTTGAATTTTTTTTTCTAAACTGTTCTGTAATTTGCAATAGTAAAAGCTTTGTTCACAGCTTCAAAATCCCATTCAGACACCAGATGTGACTTCAAAAACTTTTGTGACTGGTTGTGAATTGCAAAAAACCCTTCACAATTTATGAACCATGAACATACAAGTCCAACTGTAAAAATTGCAAGTCCAATTGTGAAACTCAGGCACATTTTGACTAAACTTGGCCAAGTTGTGGCGAGTCTATGGAGGATTGGTGAGGTTTCATTTTGGACTTTTGAGTCACAGCAAGACTGTAAGTTTTCCATCTATGACTAGGAGTGTAAACAAGGTTCAAAGCATCAACAAATGTGGAATAAACAAAGATTACAAACACACACAATTCCGAAACAAAACATAACTGCTGGAGAAACACTCAATTGGGTAGAAAACATGAGGAAGAGTGAGTAAAACTCCTCATGTTACTAGTTCTCAGCTGTTATAAGTGTATTACATTGGGTTACTACTAGACTTGTACAATGCCTTGGCATCTCTATGACAATGCAACAACCTATGCCACAGACTTAAGAATGAATTGCATCCATCAAACTATGGAAAATTTACAATGAAACCTGCAACATATACTTGCACAGTCCCGGAGTGGCTCCACACACCATAAATTGATTATCTCCCAATAAGAATGGCTTTCAAATTGCCAAATCCAGCAGCTTATCACTCTTCCACACATGAAGAAGGTGCAATGTAACTCCCTCTTGATTCTCATGCCAACTGACAGAAGAATAATGCTCAAAATAGATAAGGAAACACTCAAAAAATCTTATTTTTTCAACTCTTGCCTTGTGTACAGTTCTGGTCATCCCTTTACCAGTTATATGTTTGATGGGGTGTATGGTGGTCGCCATGGTGAACACCCAATTGCTAGGGGCAAACACACGATTCAGCAGGCATTAGTAGGATCTTCTGGAGGCCATAATTCTTTGCATCTGGACTCAAAATTAGGTTTAGTTTATTTTGAAATTGCACTATTTCTTGAGGGCTATCCAAATATGCAATCAAATCCAACTTTTGATTTCATTTACCCATTCATTCTGCCCCTGCAACATGACAGCATTTATGAGGTCCCAAATGAGCTGAATCAAGCACAGAAGTTTTATTTATCCACCAACAAAGATACTGAGATGTCTATACCATCCAAAACATCCATAAGCATGAAACAAATCGGCCAGTATCTAGAACAACCCTGTTACATTGGTCTGATAATGAACTCTATTGCTGGGCTTCTTGGCAACACACTGCAAGCTGGAATGATATGTCCAAATGTCAACTACATCCAAATTTTTGGATCAGACAAAGGAACAAAAAAAAAAGTTGAAAAAAAATTGTGTTTAATCACTTAACATTGTACAGGTTAAAACAACTTCAAGATAGGAGAATCATCATGAAATTAAAAATATTAAAATTTAAATTCAACGAGTCTCACTTCTAACTTTTAAAAATTATAGTTTGATAATAGTTGATCATCTGAAAGTAAAAATTCTAAAATACATAGAATTGTTACATTGCATTAAAAAATTGATATTTGCTAGACCAAAAGTTGTAAGTTAAATCATGTAGCAGTAATTTCAGATTGAATCAACCAATCAGAATCAATATATGCCTGATAAAGTCATAAATTATAAAAGAGAGTTTAAATTCCCCAGACATCAAGATTTTAGTTTTGTAGACTAAATACTAAATAGAGAAAAACTTGAAGTCCTGCAAATGAAAAGACAAACTTGTCTAATGGTTCTTGTTTGTGCTACCGCTATTTTACAATTCTTACCTTCTATCCACTTGAAAATTTCCTCAGATTTAACATGATACATTCTAACATTATCATCTCTCTCAGAATACTTAGGCTGATCAAACACACTCGTTGGCACCCCAAGTAATCCTTGGCGAAGATCTGTGCATTCCTCATCAACCTGTGTGGCATGCTCAAGATCAACATCGCAATGTGTGGCAGGTCTCTGCAAATACTCTTGCGTCTTCCTCTGATTAAGACACAAGCCACTATGTATTCTAACCAGTTCCTCCTTTCTCCACGAGGCAAGTTTTTCTCTTGATAGAGAGGATGAAGCTATAAGTGGAACAGTTTCTCTCAGCTGTACAGGTATTAATAGCTTGTGAGAGCAGTGGAATAGCAAGTTTTCTAAGTTACAGGGTTTTGTTGACATGCATACTTCGGGACCCAATTTGGTTCCTTGCTCTATTCTTTAGCTGTGTTACATTTGTTGAAAGGGCAATTGAATTCTGCAACTTGAAGAAATTGCTCTTAGAGCCTAAGAACAAAAAGCCATGATTTACCACATCAGCATCAGTATAAACCACTCTCCCAAACCAATTCAGATATCGATCAACTTAGAGTTCAATGCACAGGCTGCCATGTGCTAGGACATGTTTATACGATCTGATGCACATTATTTTTATGTATGTATAATTTTATTGGGGTTTTATTTTCTTTTATTTACCTTTGGTTTTGTTGACTTTCTTTTTGAGGGAAGACAGGTCACTCAATTTTAGGGACAAGTTTTCCCTGACATGACACCCATGAGAAATGTCTGGATTCCCCATTTTAGAGGATGCGTCCCAGAAGATAATGGATGAGCTAGCTTGGAGTCTCTCTACTGGGGAGACATGAGAGAAGTTCCCCATGAGTTTGATGAGCACATTGTTTACTGAGAGGGGCCGTAGCGGGGGGGGCGGGGGAGAGGGGGGATGGTGGTGAATCACTATAAAAATAATCTTTACTTTTTCAAACTTGATACCATATTTAAAACTTGATCAATAACAATAGTATCATTTACTCAGCATCAATAATCATGCACATGAGAAGAACATGATAACACACGATATTTACGTGGAAACCCTCATGGGAGAAAACCACGACAAATTAATGCTTTTCTATAAATTCTTCTTTACAAACTTTGTAGGCACCAACCTACAAGAGATACCAATCCCCTCAATTCGTAGGCACCAACCTACTGGAGGCACCAACCCCCACAATATGTAGGCACCAACCTACTAGAGGCACCGACCTCCACTGCTAAGCACCAACCTAGCGAGAGACAACAATCTCTCCTTTAGGAAGCACCAACTTCCGAAACAATGTTCCACCTTGAATGTTGCTTCTTCAATGGATGATGGTTATTTATATATCATGCTTATTCCTTCACATCAATTTGCTTCTTCTTGGATGATCTTCATATAGATTCAAATTATTCCATCCTCTTATTGTGAACAATTACACTTAAATCTGCAAGTTCTCTTCAAATATGACTTTACTCTCCTTTATAGATCTGTCATAAATATCTCCTCTATATCTCTACAATCTTCTCCTCTATCTCTGCATAGATTTCTCCTTTATATATGCATAGATCTCTCATTTGTTTCTGCCCTTAATGCACACAAATAATCCTTCATATGCTGCTCATAACTCTGCTGTAGCATATCCTCAAATTCTGCCCTTAAATCTGCTCTTGTAATCTTCCATAAATCTGTTGACATACTCTCATAGATCTGTTCATAATCTTCCTTAAATCTGCTCACAAAGTCTTCATAAATCTGGTGTATATGATATGTTTGTTCTTCTTTTTCTCCACTCTCACATTTATAAATCTATTTGCATTAGATATCACATTCTCTTCTCCACATCTTTTGCAAATCTGTTTTGAATCATATATATATATATATATATTGGTCAAGGATTGCAACCTTTTGTTTGAGCAACATGTCTCTTTGAACTGCTGCCTTTTCACAAGCAGATCGCACCATTTAAAATCTGCCTTTTGATATTTATTTGTTTGTCTTATCAAATCATAATCGCACCCTTTCATGTTTTAATTGACTTTGTTTGATAAATCTGAAGTTGCATAATTAAAATGAATCGCACCACTTTATCAGTGAATAAGACAAATTATGAATAAGACAAATCTTGTCTTGTAGTGGGATGAGTAAGTCAGCCACAAAAGCTTTAATCGCAGTTTAAAGTGCTGCCTTAAACTTATCGCTGCTCCTTTCCTTAATAATATTTGGTGCACTTTCGTCTTTCTATTTTCCTCTTATTTGTTTGCTTTTTACTTTTGTCTTATTCATACCCAGCGCTGCCTTATAGTCTTTGATTTTTGAACCGCAGCCTTTGGAATATTAATTTAATCACTGTCCAAAGGTAATTGTGAATTGCTGCCTAGTAATAATTAAAATCAGATCGCTGCCCCTTGCTATTTTTTCTTAATCGCTCCTTTTATTAATCATTGAATTTTTAATCGCTTATCATAGTCTTTTTAACTGCTGTTCATTTATTGATAAGCACTTCCTCATAATATCCTTAGGCATTAAACTTGGGTGATCTTGAATCTTACCATGATGTAGAAGGAGGTAATCCATTCCTTTACCTTTCAAATATGTTATCTTCAGTTATGCTAATCTTCTCACTTCACCTTGACATCAATGACAATATCCAACAATCTCCTCATTCTTCCTGACATTAATGATAGCAAACTTCGTCTTTGTACATTTGACATCAATGACAATATTTCCAACAGAGTTTCCCAAGTTCTTGAAACGAGATTCCCCTTCCATCCCTCACCCTAGAAAATGTTTGATAACAAAATGAGCTCCCCCAAAACACTGGATGTATCCTAGAAAAAAATTCCATTGGTAGCCTCATAGATAACATGGTCAAAACCTCAAGCATGATGCATATTACTTTATAGGTGCTTTAGTTGTGAATATGCACAGAATTACAAATCTTAATGAGATATGGAGAATAAGAACCAAGCATTGCTTAAAAGCCAAAGGAACAAGAGACCATTGTTGTTGAGACTAGATATAATTAGAAATGATATTTTTTGAACAATTCAAGCAAGCTTCGTAGCTTGGCACAGTCTTATTATTAAATTCATATTTTGAGTTGCAATTTTTTTTCTAAAGTAAAACACCTTGCTGAATCAGAACATGAATATTCAAGCACATTTTATTACTAGAAATAGATTATAACCAGAGTACTTGTCCCGTAATTTATTTTTGATATCATATAGTTTATACTATATGACAATCTCTGATGTTCACATAAATGTGTTGTGTAGTACATCTTTATATTGATTGATCTATTCTCACCTGTGTAGTAAATAAAATTGACCAGGATATGTAAATCTTTTAAACGTATGCAATTTTTTTATTAGGTGCCTTTCCTAATGCATTTTATTGCAGGTTCTAGTGCAAATCATTGACTGGTTTGAGCGCTTTCCAACCATTTTACAAGGGTGTGAGAACACCATTCAAATGCTTCTTGGCCAATATACGCATTCGATAGGTTGCTTCAGTGAAGCTGCTTTACACTTTACTGTAGCAACAAAGGTTAATCACATTGTTTCCATATTTAATAAAGATATTTAATTCAGTAGCCCTTCTGAAGTGAGGTGAATCTTCATGTAATAGTAAAAATCAGAACTTGTACAGTTGTACTGTGAGTTTGTAAGAGCATAAGTAGCAAAAGGAGCAATATTAAGATGCCTTGCTAATATTCTGGAATTTGTTTCAGCTAACGGAGAGTAAAAGTACACAAGCAATGTGTCAGATTTATGCAGCAATATCTTACATTTGTATTGGTGATGCAGAGTCATCCTCTCAGGTAAATTGTATATGGCCATTAAATCTAATTTAAGATGTGTTTTTTTATAAAAAGCCATCGATGTTTAGAAGCATTATCCAGATATTATTATAAACATGTGGGCAGTCTTGTCTTATAAGGTTCTTAGGTTTTGATTTAATAAAAAAATTCTAACCAGTCATCCAATTTCGATTGCTTGAGCCAGGCACTAGATTTGATAGGTCCTGTCTACAGGGCGATGGACACATATGTTGGTGTTAGAGAGAAAACAGGTGCACTTTTTGCTTCTGGGCTTCTGCAAATGAAACAACACAATTTACAAGAAGCACGGTAAGCATTTTCAGAATGGATAGATACATCTTCAGCAATCTAAAGCTACACAATGCTTCAAGAAACTGTTAATAATTTCTACTGTTTGCAATAGCCAATAGTAGATTTAGTGGATCGATGCTTTGTCATTGAATGCTTGTATGCTTCCTGCTGTTTGCAGATTTTCTTAGAATTAAATAGACTTTCTTGAAACAATTTGTCTAGAATACATCTTCTGGGCATTATTCTTGTCTTATGATTTTTTTCATTTTTCAGTCAGACTGGAGATTGGAGCTGTCAACTTGTAGACTTTTCTGTTGGAAATTGTTCATTAGCATGTTGCTTTCAAACACTTTCTTGGATACAAACCTTATATATTGATTGTTAGGTGTTTTCAATGTTTAAAGCAGTTTTAGAACATCATGATCAAGTGTATGAAGTTGCTTCCTGCTGTTTGCAAATTTTCTGAGAATTAAATGTTCTTGAAACATTTTGTTGAGAATACTTTTTATAGGCATTATTCTTGTCTTACGATTTTTTTTCATTTTCATTTTTGTTTTTTTAATCAGACTGGAGATTGGAGCTGTCAGCTTGTAGAAACTTTTATGTTGGAATTTCTTTGTTAAATGTTGCTTTCAAACACTTTTTTTTTGTATTAGATATCGTATGATCAACAGCTAAGTTACCGATTCGCCACTCCCAGCCTCCGGATACGATACGATTCGTACCGGATTCGAAATTCGGGTTTGATTCGGGTCAGATTCGGAATTTTGACTGTGGATTCGCTGCAGATTCGATTTGCCTCTGCGGATTCGTCCAGGATACACCCAGACGAATCCGAGGCGAATCCAAGGCAAATCCAACAAAAAAAGTGCGTTTTTTTTCAATTTTTTTTTTTGGGACCAAAAGTTGACTTCTAAATAATAAAATATTCATTCCAACCCTAATCTTTGCCTCCAAACACATCTAATGATGCTGATGATGCTGCTTTTTTTGATGACCCATTTGATTCAGATTGATCAATGATCAATAATGGCTGATTGTAAACACTTGACATTTTTATGTTTGAACTTCAATTTATAATTCTATATCATGACATTCGACTTTTGAGTTTTACTAATATTTTAATATTTGACTATGAAAGTGGTGATGTATTTTTGCTATGTTATTAGACTATTAATATGGTGGTGTATTCTGAGCTTAATCACTGCTGCAAATATGTATATATTTCTGATTTTTATATGTTTTTTGTATTGCTGTACCCAACCCCAAAAAAAATTTTTGCCGAATCCCATACCAGATTCGTGTACCCGTACCCAAATCTAAAAACGAAATGGTAACTTAGATCAACAGAATAACAAGAGTCTTTTACATGGATGTATCAGGAAATAGAGAATGCCCTACCCACAAACTATATAGTTTTTTGCCCCACCCAATACATATCTAACATGACATAATTACATCTAAGAGCTGTTTTATACATAATTACGACCAGGAGCTATTTACATCATCAAATACACATTATCGTGTAGCTGTTTAAAACTTTAAACATTATCAAATACCAGATCATTATCACTGTGCTGATCCAAGAGGTGCTGTCACAAAAAGGTGCTGCCTGTATCACTGTGCTGTTACAAAGGTGCTGCGCTGCCAAAAAAGCCCCTGGAGTGCCAAAAAACACTGCGTTGCCTGCCAGATGAGTCGAGCCATGCCAAAATCTCAACATGTTACCAAAATTACGGTGGGGCTGACCTCCTTAGTTTGCGCCTCCTCTCTATGGGACTGATTTTTCAACCTTAACAGGGCTCCTGCTGATTCAATCTCGTCTCTGCTAAAGTCTTCTAGACTGAGCATCGGTGGCACATCTTCTCTTTGGCTGTCTTTGTGAATCTTCTCATTGAACTCCTTCAGGAACACCTCCAAAGCTCTAAGGAAAATCTCGGTAGTGTATTGCCAACTGTCCCCGAAGTTGGCCTCTCGGAGAGATACACTGTACCCTCCTCCAGAAATTGAAGGAACTTGAATTTGGTGATTTTTACTGACATTGTTACCTGCACAGCCACATTATACAGTATGAGTCTTTTGTTCGACTCAGTAAGTGCCCTGCTTAACCCTTTAAACTTGTCATCATTCCTTGATTTCCATATTATCCAAAGAATTTCAGTCGCAAAGCAATTCCAAAACAAAATTAATTCCTTCCCTGATTTATTGTATTTAGAAAAAAGAACTCTGATTGGGTCAGGTTTGCCTCTGATATTCCAAATGTCCTGTTTGCAGCAAAACAAGTTCCAGATTTCTTTGGCAAATATACATTCAAAGAAAATATGAGTTGTTGTTTCTGGGACCCTACAAAGATTGCAAATTTCAATTTCATCCGATTTTAACTTGCAAGGTAGTTTCTACAGCATAAGGAGCCACCTGAAGCTGGCCTTCTTTGGCTCAATTGCTGTGGCCCATGAATCCCTTAGTATCTTCGATCATTCACCTTTGTTTAAACTGAGGTTCCACACCTTATTGAGGTGGTTAAATGCTTCTTTGTTGGCTGGTAAGTGTGTTGTACACTGTCTTTGCACTTAGTTTAGAGAGTTTACAATCCTCCCCCCACTTGATCATTTTATATTGCCCGTCATTGTATATACACTTTACTGGAGCAGTAATTTCTTTGCAGGATTCCTTAATGACAGAGAAGGTCCTCCAATTGGTTGCTGGCAGGTCAAATTCCGAACTCAACTGGTTCCAATCTCTTAATTGCCCATTATCAAACATATGGGAGAAGAACTTTATACCCTTGGCGACCCAGCTCTTAGCTGAGCACCCTTGCAGCAGTGCCAAGGGTTTGCATTGTGCACAAGATTCCGCTTTCAAACACTTCCTTAGATACAAACCTTATATATCGATTGTTAGTTGTTTTCAGTGTTTAAAGCATATTTAGAACATCATGATCAAGTGTGTGAAGCTACTTGAAATTCAATTTGGAGACTTAAAATGCAGAGTTTTTAATTGTGGGGCATTTTTTTTATTGTATTGTCATGTGTAAGTTAGCTGACAATTCACTGTCATTATTTGTGGACTGAGAAAAATATTGTGGATTTTATTCAGTGAATTATCGTTATGTGTTCTATTGCCAAATGGTCCGCTTGATGAAACATATATCTTCTTAGATCTGGTCATCTGCTTCATTTTGTTGATGGCTTATGTATTTTATAATATTTTGGACCAGTTATTCAGATTTGCTTAGTCTCTAATTTTCTTATTCAGTATTACTATTATATGACAGATTGCTTTATATACTGCTACAGAGAAACATTTGCCTTACTCCGAAATATTTAAATGTAATGCTTGAATACAAGATTGATTTATAGTCGGGTCTTTGCAGAACACGCTTAGCAAGTGGTCTGAAGGTTACCCACAAGAGTCTTGGGAATCTTCAACTGGTTTCTCAATATCTGACAGTTTTAGGTAGCTTGGCACTTGCTCTTCATGATATAGTGCAAGCACGAGATATCCTGAAGTCATCTTTAACGTTAGCTAAAGCTCTGCATGACATTCCGACACAAATTGGTGTGCTTGCTGAATTAACAGGTATACATTCACCCTCACTGATGAGTTCAAGATGGATATACTTGCAAGTAGATGAAATCTTAATTTATGCCATTTTCAAGTGTTATTTATATATAATTTTGGTGCCTCATGTGTTTGCTTGGGTGATACTATAGCTTTGTATCGAGAACTTGGTGAGACAGCTAATGAGACTGAGAATTCAGAAATTGAGGCTAGAAAGGTTGAAGATTTGACAAGGAGAATTGAAAGTGCCAAAGCTACTCCTCATCACCTTCGTCTGTTGAAGGTGATGCATCCATCTATTTGCTTTTTATTTTTTCCCATTTATGAAAAGTTGCAAGCATGTCGTTGAATTTGTATACCATTTATTAGTGTTAATATTGTTGCAAAGTTGTGTCGAGCAACTGAATTGTTCTTATGTGGGTGCTTATATGTATATGTTAAAGCTTTATTACTATTTGTAATTTGCATTCTATAAATTAGTTTTTTCCAATCATGCATCTGAACAAGGCATACTATGGGGCAATATTTGTCTTTATTATTCTGTACATTGCAAACTTACCTATATATAATATTTAATAGCTTTATGTTGTTTTTGCAGTTTGGCATTGAGAGATGATTTACAAAGTGAAAGGCGGAAGCCAGTTACGATTTTCTGTGGAAATCCAAAAACTTGTAACATATTTCAAAATGTAAATTCTGAATTCTTGAATGGATTTAAGGGGATCTAATAGCTTTTTAGTTTTTACACATTTGTAGCAAATTCTGTTTGCTCGTGACTATGAGCAACAATGTTTTGTAGCCTTTTTATGTAATCATTTTCTCTGCTGTTGTGTACGAGCAACAATGTTTTGTAGCCTTTTTATGTAATCATTTTCTCTGCTGTTGTGTAATTCTTCCACTTAATATAGAGAGTTCTGCTATGTTAATACCAACCGAGACTTCAGCCAAATGCTAGGAGGATGGTAAGAACTCTATTTTAAATCATCCTATTATATGAGAATATATTTCAACGAAAAAATATGATCTACAATTCAGTGCATGAATTTGCCTATAATGACCTATTATCTAATTAGCATATATTTGATTGTCATCAACCATGCGTTTCTGGAATTCTCTTACTGTACAGGTGAGCCCTCAGATATTGCACATGATGCTTTTATGTCTGCCTATATGTCTTCCAATGTTCTTTCCATCCCAAACAGAGTTGAATGACCATTAAAACCAATTTGATTCAATATGAATGGAAGTTTCTTAGTGCATTGCCATGGACACAAACATGTTTTAATAATTGACTACCTATGAAGAGCAATCACTGTGAAAACTACAATATTCATGCAGTAAAGTTAAGTTGAATTAGAAAATTTGATAAATTTATGTTACTTCTGGATATTCATTCTATAGTAGTCACTATATTGATCAATTTGGTAAGTATGGGAGCCTCTTCTGTTTCTAATTGTTCCACCTTATATTCTCTCTTTTGCTGCCATATGTTTGAGAATACTGATTATTGAATAGGAACACTCGCTCATCACCATTTAGTGTATGAGGAATGCACCGGTTTAGCTTTTTTACTGGTTTGAGTGTATTTTTACACATTCTTTAATGTGATGAGCTTGCTCTTCGGTGTTTGAACTCAGGTCATAATTATGGCACTTGCTCTATCTTTGCCACTAGATCATAACTTGCTGGGCAGCTGCCAAAGCAAGTTCTCTTATTCAAGTTTCCATAACTTATACTTCATGTTACCAGAAACAAGACAGGAAATGCAAGGACAATGACAATGCAACGAAAAATGAGATTTAAAAAGGTTGCATGTAAGAAATGGGTTTCTATATTGTATTTATTTTAAAATATATAACTTAATTTTAATATGCAGTTATTTATATTAACTTTATATTGACCATAAATATTTGTAGTGGTGAAATTTAAACACCCATGCCAATACCCATTTAGTTTTGGGCCTATTTTGAGGGAATGTCTTAATACAACAACATATTTGACAAATGACACTCTTGTGCAAAGTTGGGTTCATTGCCCAATCCTTTACCCATCTCCTTTTACACATAATTTACACATTTGACATTATCATATCCCTATTTGCATGCACTCCTGTACATTTACCATTATTAGCTATTTATTATGCCTATCATTGCACTTACATTCATATACTCATTACCCAACTTGAGATTTATGCCTCCTTGTCCTAGGTTAATCTAGTTGTGCTTGGGTTTGATTCTGAACCATGTGAAATTGGTCTTTGAAATTCAAATTATAAATTCAATTTTTACGGACTCTCACCTTTTCACAAGTTGTAAGAGAATAATCAATCCTTCCTAAGCAAAAAAATAATGTATCCTTATAGTACAAATTAAGTGGGAAATAATTATAAACAATAAGTAGAATTACATTAGAGTATTAAACCCAAATTAAGATGACATTTTATTTAGTCCAATTCATTTAGTAAATATGTATACAAATTATTATTCAAGGAATTCAGAAATTAGATTATAATGTGATTAAATTAAATTTAAATTTGAACTTAAAGAGTTGTTTAAAGGAATTAGGACTTGGCTAAAGTTCAATTGTTTTGGTGCTTTAGTTAAATTAAAATACCTTAGAAAAGTGAAACAATTATGGTTTTAAATATTAGTTAAACTGATAGATGTTGTAATGTAATTATTTTATAATGCAAGGATTAAATGTTTAGTTATTTTTTTATGTGTTTTCAAATGCTGCTTGAGATATTTAAACTATCCAAGTTTTTATATGAATTAATTGAAGAATCAGTTAGTTTATTGTTTTTAGTTGTGATGGATATTAAAAGTAGTTTGTTAGTTAAATGTAGATAAAGTTATGGAAATTTAATTAAATTATGAGTGCCTATTTTAAGTTTTAGGTAATGCATTAGTGGCTTGACCACCCCACCTTCTTATAGTAACTCTAAATGGGTTAAACCTTGTATGGTCCTCCCTTGGAGTGTCTCACATAGAGACACAAACCCTTGATTAGGATAACCCCCATCATAGGGTGTGTGGAATGGGTTCCACATCTTATTCTCACTTTTGGGAGGTGTGCTTGTGGTGACGATAGATCATGCAATGTCAACAAGTGCAAACATTATCATACCAGGATGAGTGTGATAAGAGTTAGTGATTTGAGCACTTGAGAAAAAAAAATGTTACTTGGTGTGTTATGTTTACATGTAAATTTTAGGCATGCCATTTTCTATTTTAAGTGCATGGAGGATCAAACACTTCTAGGATGGGTGCCTATTCAGTGGGTTATAGAATTGCAGTTACCAAAAGACACAACATATAGAAATCACAAAAGAGAGATGACATCAATAAATGAACATGCTTAATCATCCCTCTCCAAAATCCAAAAAATCACATGTAGTATTAAAAAGACCAATACAAAGAATGATTTGGAATGCTACAACATCCATTTGATCTCTCTTACATTCATACCATCAAATGTGGCAAGAGAAACCCCTAAGAAAAGAATAAGTTCTCACATATGATCTCTTAGAAGCTTCCTGGAAGATCTAAAAATGGGCAATGAGACATTCAATTATAAATATATGCTATAAATAAGCTAACGATTTATGATTTCTAAAATGAGTTGCTCAATAGGCAATTAGACGTGGAAGATTTGGAACCCTGGAAGTTCTTTACTAGCAATTGCATGGAAATCAGAAAATGGCCAACCTTTGTTCTTTCAAATGAACTCATATTTATAGCACTTTGTTTTTTCATTGAATCCTTGTAGAAATTTGACTGACAATAAGATCTCATTCATATGGTATGTGGAAAAATTTGAAATCCGTTAAAATCCGTTGAAATAACATCTTGGTGATGGTGTAGAGACAATCTATATCAAAAAAATTCAACCACCATATTCATGGCTAAATGGAATTCTTCATCATCCACTATTGATTTTGAAATTATATTGACACCCTTAGAATAAACAAGCTCTTGTGGGAAGGAAATACCAATTAGGTAGTTGTAGGAGTCAAAATTAATGGCACTTGTGGGATGATTTAGTAAGTTTAGGGGACTATTTAGAAGAAATGATTTTTTTGAGATGGATTAGGATGTAAGAATATAACCATTCTAGGATTTTGAGCCAGGACTATAAGTTTGAATTGGATGTTTATAAGTTAATTGGAACTCTGGAAGAAATGAGTAGCAAAAGACATTTGAAGTTTTTGTGTAAATTAAATGCAGAAGTGGACATTTTCCAAATGTCCAAATGTGCAAGGGAACCCCATAAATAGGGATGCAATAAAAACTTGTACAAAAAGTTGAAGGAAGAAAAATGTTTGGATCCACAAAAGTGAAAGGCATTGGAAACCGTAAGTTTGTAGGAAAGGAAAGGATGTCCAAAGATCAAACGAATGTGATTACATTGTTAAGTCTAGCTACCACAATTGAATTCCAATCGGGATCCTCAATTCTCTTGGATGAAAATTTGGAGGAATAGATCTATTCCTGAGGTTAAGTTCCTCTGGTGGGCGACCTGCCACAAGAAAATCCTAATGCTGAACAATCTCTAAAAGAGAGAGAGATAACTTGTCAAAAGATGTTTTCTTTGTGAGAAAGAGGAAGAATCAACTTCTCATCTTCTCTTTCATTGCTCTTACTCTTGGCAAGTTTATAAAAAAAAATCCAATCCTTATTTCAGGTTAGCTGGGTTTGGAACAAAGATTCCAAAAGAGTAGTGGATGGTTGGACCTCCCCGGTTAGCCATCCATTGCTTTCGGAGCTTTGGTGCTAGGCCCTTCTCTTCACTAGTTGGGCGCTATTGGAAGAGCACAATAACAAGATATTTAGGGAAAAAAGTGTCTTTGGAAGGTGTTAGTGAATCAAATCATCAACAAGATTAAAAAGAAAATAAAATCTAAAAGGAATCCTTCTAATTTGGAGATTGTTGTTGCTTCATCTTGGAATTTATTAGATATCCTTAATGTATTGAGCTCCAAAATTCTAACTGATTGTAACAATACTTAATGGTCCGCTAAATTTTGATGACTCAACTAAAGGTAACTTGGGTCGGGCGGGTGCAGGTGGCGTATAATGAGATCACAAAGGGAAGGTGATTCTCATATATGCAGTCAATATGGGAAGGCAAATGTCCAGCTATATGGAAGTGGTCACTACCTTTCATGGTATCCAAATTTCCAAGAGAAAAGGAATTGCCAATCTGGATATCGAGGGTGACTCACACAAACTACCATGATGCTTGAAGGAAAATATAGCCCCTTGTTGGTCTGTTCAAGATATCATTTCCAAGAGCCACCAATATATTATGAACATAGAGAATTGTAAGTTCTCTCACGTGTTCCGTCAACAAAATAAGGTGGCAGACGTTATTGCCAATATTGGGGCGTTTGTGGCAGGAATAAAGATATGGGGAACATTTAATGATCTTGAATAATGTAAAAGGGCTTATCATTAAGGATCGAAAGGTACTCTAAACTTAAGATTAATCAGAACCCCCTCAAGGTTCGTAATGACAACTGGCACGACTTGTACAACATGGAGTTAAATCACCCCCTTCCACCTACTTACAAGTCTACTCTAATTTCATATCCTAATGGCATTTGGTATTTCTAGAATCCTCGCAACCCTCTTCCTTCTGTTGTGTCTAGTATGATGGGGGGAGACCTAGTTCAAGAACCTACCTCTTGTGAAACATGGAAAAAGGACAAAGACTTATGGACCCTCTTGCACATAGGGAAATCGACCTCTTACATCGAGGCGATGCAAGGGAATGATCCTAATTTAGTAATGGAGTTCACTAACACTTGGAAGGATGGTAAAGTTGAAGTGGGGGCCTATCTTTCATTATCTCCATGGATTTAATCGTGGAAGCTCTGGTCTCTCCCTTGAAGGGCGTGCATCTCGAGAAAGTTGAAGGGCCATTATAAAAAATACATGGAAAGATTTCTTCGAAAGGGGAAGAAACTAAGCGCCTCCAATATAGTTTCAACAGGGAGGGTCTTCCAAGGGTGAGGAAAAATATGGCAAAATTCCTTATGAGGTATGCTACATTAGAGGGTAGATTCAATCATTTTCACGCTCATTTATTTCTAATGTTTTTGAAAAGTTAAGCAGCATTTTCAGGGTGTCGTACCCTTCATAAAAGAGCCACAAGGGCCAAAAAAGAGTAGTCTAAAAAGTAAACATTAACATAAAAAACCAGAAACCAGAGACCAGAGACAACACACTGGCAGCACAGAGACCACATGGAGACAGCCGAAACACATGACACCAGCGCAGGTAACAACTAACTGGCGTTGTCCCAATTTTTTAGCAGGAGGTCCACAACCTCATCACCCATCCAGTCTTTGTTCTCCTCACTGCTGTTCTCCTCCAGCTCCTCCTTGATAGCATTAGACAGGGTGCTGGTGACAAAATGGCCCAACTACATGGTGAAGCGGGTCAACCCACGGAACCTCTTGTCAAGCATGTCCATTCTCTTTTCCAAATCACAGGGCTCCACCCCAATGTCCATGGTCCCCGAGACCTCACCAAGCTCTTCGACTAGAGGATGCAGAGAGTGAGAGGCAGAGCCAACATTAGGATCCTTGCTGTCCACGAGAGTAAACTGGGGCTCTTCCACAAACTCATCCTCATCCTCTTCAGTTTCCTCTTCCTTGTATCCTTTGCTGTCAGACCGCTCCTCGTCCAAATCCTCAATAATCAGCCTCTTTTTGTTGTTCTTAGCAAGCCTCCCGGATCTCCTTTTGGCATTTTCCCCTCCAGTCATCTCAGTAGTCCCCACCACAATGTCGCCTCTAGAGTCTTTCCTTATTATGTTCCTACCCTTTCCTTCCCTAACAATCGGGTCCGTTGTACTTTTCTCCTTCCCTTTCTTTGCAGTAGAGGCCTTGTGGGCCGAATCCGCCAGAGTGGATTTTAATTCACAGAGACCCTCCGCCACGCTAGCATGACCTTCCCCAAACCACCCTTAAGTTTCTTGGTGGTTATCCTAGCTTTGGGATTCCCCGCATTGCCCGTATTGGATTTTCGGGGAGGGCTTTTAGACTCAGTCGGGGAAATGTTCACAGCCGACAGGGGTTCAATATCCTCAATGCGAACAACCGTAATAGCTTTAGGAGGATAGAGGGCCAGGTGGAAGTGATAAAGTCTAAAAATGAGCAGCTGATGGAGCGGGAGCAGTGGGAGATCACTGGGGTTAAGGTTGGCAAACTCTTTGCATTTTTCGACCGAGTTTTCCAAATCTATTAGAAGAAAGAACGGAAAAATAAGCAACATCTTGTGACTAAGATGGTTTAATAGGGGGAAGTGATAAAAAAACAGGTTTCAAACCTACCTTCCAAAATGACGTACTTCATTAGCACCAGACACACCTAATCCCAGGGCTTCGGGAGGCCTTCTCTCTCAAACCCCGACTGGTTCCGCACCGGGGCCTCATCACCTCTGAAAAAAGCTTTCAAGCTTTTGTGATCCGATTTCTTGGTGTGCTTGGGGTATTTTTTCCCCATACACTGTAAACCCGTGGCTTGCGCAATGACTTCCTCACTGATTTCAAATGAAATTCCTCTGATAGAGACCCTCCGATCCTTCCACGAGTTGGCTAACTGGGCCGACAAGTTAGGGTCATGGCTGACCAAAATTTCCATAAGCGGTGCAATGCCACCTTCCACACAGATGTGCCAAACTAAAGGATTATTTTGAAACTCATCGCAGCTATCCGGCTCAGTCCTCACCCGCTCGCCACCCATTTTACCAACCTGTACAGGAAGCCCAAGAGTTTGCAAGAAAAACCAAATGCAGGCACCATAGATAATTACAACATTGTATTCAAAATGGCAAGGTATACATCAAAGGTTAATAATGCCACCGTACTGGTCGCACACGCGGAAGGGGAAATCACCACAAGGTGACTTGACAGTGAATTTAATGAGGATCTTGGGGTGATTGCGGCCAACAATGCAGGAAATGGCAGGCATGTAGGAATCCTCCTTCTTGGATAAAATGCGCATAAAACGAGGCCGAATGGCCTTATGACTAAAAATAGAAACCTTCCTATAAGTGCCAAAGGAGACACGTGCTAAACTAGCTAGCTCGAAGACACTAAAAGGAGGCAAACTTCCATAATGAGGGGTCAAATCATTATAAAAACTCTCACACAAACTGATGCGAGGATGAGAAAAAATGAGATATCTCACAATCCCCAAGATAAGAGATCACACTATACGACACCTCTAATTCAATGAAGTCACGTCCTTCCATCTTTCCTTCATCAAGCCGCCAAACTTATTCATGTTACCATCCTTCAAATTTAAACCCCGCCACCTTTCCATCACCTTAGTACATAGACCCATCCACCAGTTCCAAAGGGCAGACACGTGGAACTCCCTTATGACATTAAATTGAACTTTGCATTCTGGATTTTTTCTTCACTTGAGCAATCAATCAATGTAGTCTAGAACAAGGGGAAATAATTGTCCCTTCACCAAGGTCTGATCTTCAGATTGTATCAATTTAATATGACCCTTTCCCCTTCTCTAAGGGTGTCTAAACCTTCCCTTATTCTCATTATCTCTGAAGAGTCATCAGATTCCACTCCTCTTCCCCCAGGCCTAGTGCAATGTCAACCCCTATCGACACTCAAAATTCTAGGACTAACCCTCCCCGAGCCTCTAAGAAAAACCCCCTTGTTGGAGAAGACCCCACCTTGGTCAATAAGAAAAATGAGGCCTTGTCTAACCCTCCAATTTTCCATATCACACAACTCTGATGACTCTTGGCATCCCACCCCTGAGAACTCCCCTATTGGCTTGCCCTCCTAGGAGACCTCCCCAAAGGTCTCTCCTCCTAGCTCCCCTTTGTCGAATAACCCTACTAGCCCTTGTAATTCCCCTCCCCAGTATGTGCTTCAAGATCACATCCTTGATGACTCTCAGTTGGACGCTACCATTTGCGCAAGTTGTGCCCCTTTGAGGCTAAAAACCAATGCAATTAGTGAATGAACAAATATCTAGAATAACATATTTAAATGGTTGCTTTCACAACTTGTTACTGCTAAAGATAGGATTCAAAAGCTGGAGATGATAGTGTTCAACAATAAGAAGGATTGGTTGGGGGAAGTTGAGGATGTGGGGCATTAGAACTTTCTATCTAGCATGGCCAATAATTTTGAGAATTGGGCCAAGATTGAGTCGAAGATTGATGGGATCAAAGCCACAATTGGGTCCTCTAAGGAGAGGAAAAAACTTCAAGATGAAATGGCCGCTATGAGAAGCAATCAAGAGAAAACCCTCCTCTGCCAGCAGGACTATGGGTTATAGAAAAAAATAGTGAAGAATATTGTTTTCACCATCCAAGTGTTCCAACAGGAGCTCATGAATTTCCATGGTAAGCACGCGAGGGAAGATCATTTGGAGGCTATTGCTCTCAAGAAGAAAGGCAAAAATGTGGAAAATTCTACCTCTCCCCATATCAATGATGATGAAACCAAGAAACACAAGCCATTGTCATTCCACAAGAAACTAAAATTCTTGGTGAATGAATGGCAGGGTATCAAAGGCCTCAGATTGTTGGGTGATCAATAGGTGTTTTTGATTTCTTGTTGGTATTTTTCTATTTTCATGCTTTGTTTTTGCTGGACTTTTCTATTGTTTTGTTTTCAGGGTGTCTCACTTCTCATGAGATCCCCCACTTGGACTTCATGGTTGTTTTGTAATGGGTATGGGCCCTTCTTGTCTTTATCTTCATCAAAACATCTTGCAATGGTTGATATACAAGAAACTTCAAACTAGTCGGCATCTTAGCATCTAATTTGTAGACTAGTTTAAAATGGATCTTACTAATAGTTATTTTATAGGTCACTATATCAACCCACAATAAATATTGGAAATTTTCATCCCATCTCTTCTTGTTCATATCCAATATTCTTTGGATGGTGTTCATGAGGATTTTATTGTTGGATTCAAGTTGTCAATTTCCTTTAGGATGATAATGGGATGTATACCAAATCAATCCCATACTTAGTGTATAGACTTGAAATATCATTGGATATGAAACACATGGAATTATTTGTAATGATTCTTACAAGCACCTCAAATTTTCTTATGATGTTATTAAGAAGTCAACTACCACCCTAGGTGTAGCATTATGGGTTGGAATTATCTCAATCCATTTGGTGAAGTAGTCAATGGCTATAAGAATCCATTCATATCTATTGTTTGATATTTCTTGATTTTCTCCTATAAAATCAATTCCCTACTACTAGACAGAAGATTCTACCATCAAAAATTTCAAAGGGCACCTACAAACTTCAATTTACCTAAGAATCTTTGAGAAGAAACACATTTTCTTACTCTCCTAGCCACATCCTTGATAAGGTATGCTACCAATATACTAAAGGACCTTGCGTGTAATGTTTGATAAGGTATGCTACCAATATGCTAAAGGACCTTGCGTGTAATGTACTTGGCCTTGAAATTTCCTCCACAAATGCCTTGATGATATTCATCCATCACCTTATTGGATTATTCTTGATTTAAGAATTTGAGGAGCCCATTGGCATATCCCAACATTAGATCACTATTTAGTACCATCTACCTTTGTATTTATAGTTTAAACTTTCTTTTCTAGTTATTATTCATCTCAAAGGGACTTCTCATATTTTCTAGGTAAAATACAATATATTTATACCAAGGATCATCCTTCAACTGACAACAAGTATATTCATAATTATAAACTCATTAACCTCACTTGTTTATAAATTTACATCTACCATTAGTTTGTCTAGCCTTGATCACTAACCAACTTTGTAGTTTGTACCTCAATATTATATTATTGGACCTTATAGATACACTTGCATCTCTTACCAAAAGCTTCCTATTGATTAAAAATGTCTCACTATTGTATGTGGTACACACACAATGATATTTGCACCTGTTAGATGTGACCTATAATTCTTGATAATTCTCGTAAGGGTGTAAGCATTCTTTTCCATGATTGAATACTTCAAGTCACCACCTTGTAAAGACTTACTAAAAAATAATATAGGGTGCTCATATACATCCTTTTTCTTTTGAAGTAGTACAATAGGAATATTACGAAATGACACAAATGAGAAGAGTTGAAAGGGTTTGGAATAGTTGGGACTTACCAAGACAAACACTTCTTTGAGGGTTTCCTTGATCTTCACAAATATATTAGTTGGTTTGTCACTCCACGTGATTTATTTTTTATTTTCTCAACATTTTGAAGATTGTTTATCTTTTCAACAAAGTTTGGTATGAACCTTCTAACAAATTTGATTTGTTTAAAAAATGATTGCACACCCTCAATTATTTTGGCTTAGGAACAAGGTCAATTTACTTGAATCTCTCTTTATCTATCCTCACTCCATCCTTTGATACAATATGCCCCAAAAATTTACCTTCACACCAAATATGCATTTTTAGGGATTTAAGGAAATCCCATGCTCAAGGCACCTTTTGAAATCATATCCAATTGCTTGCAATGATCTTTTCTATACTTGAAGTAAGTTTTTAGATCATCTTGGTTAACCACCATGATCTCATCAACGAGACCTAGAAAGACAACGTCTATTTATCTCTATAAATTATATTTTGTATTTTTTAGCCCAAATGACATTCTTGCATAGACATAAGTGTCCCAAGGAGTAGTAAATTCAATCTTGCATTTTTTTAACTCCTTGACCACCACTAGGTTGAATTCAAAGAATCCATCCATCATAGACATTAACTCTAATTCAATTTTCTTCTACAATAAGTGATCCCTTGGGAGTGGATAATTCACACATATATATCTCTCCATCTTTTCTCATAATTAGGACAAGATTTGATTCCCAATTTAGAATGTCAGATAGGTTTGATAATACTTCCATTTTTTCAGCTTCATTAATTCCTTTTTCATTTGGGGAGCTAGCATAGGATTGAATGACCTTTAATTTTGTCATGACATAGTATCAAACTGAAGTAGAATGGTATACTGATACAAGCCCTCCCTATAAGCTTTAAGCTCATTGTAAGATTGCGGAAATACTTTTTGAATTCTTTCAATATTGCAATCAACATTTATTTTCGTTTTCCCCTAAACTTATTGTTTATATAAATTATCTTTGGGGTTTCCTTAGTCCCTATATTTACTCCTTCAATGCTACCTTCATAAATAATCTTTTTACACTCCTATAAAAATTTGCAATACAAACATTCTTTCTAACTCCACTAGTCCTTTGAGAATTATGTTGGTTTTTAATTGCATCATTCCATTACCCAAAAATATGTTTTTACCACCATCCATCTTAAATATAGGTTTACAATCAATTAGTTGGTTTCCATATAAATCCATGCAATTGAGAAATATATATTTGTTGATTGTTATAAAATACTTGCCAGTTGTGGATGCTATCAAGTATGCTAGTCCTTGTGATAATTTCAATACTTTGTTCCTAATGGGAAGGAACCAATCTTAAATAAAACATATGATACAAAAACCAAAGCATCAACAACAATTTTTTTGACCCATCAAATAATTTGAGACTAAAAGTGTCATATAAGTCAATGGTGTCTTGAAAAACATTACTATATATTCTTAACCTCTCATCCTTTGCAACATAAATATTGTTTATTTTTAATATAATCATATATGAATATCCAAGAATTATCAAGCATTTAATTTCATGCTTGTAAGCAATTTATTCGGCCCTAGCATAATAGATTCATACTCTACAACATTATTAGTGCATTGTAATATTATATTGAATGCATGTTTGAAATATTCACCATTGGGAAATACAATAACTACCCCTTCTCTTAAACCATCTCTTGAGCATGCACCTTCAAAGAACATGATCTAAAAATCATTTACATCTTTAACATGGGTAAAGAACATGGGAGATTTAGCACCTTCATGATATTTTTAATCACAATATCCAATGAAGTGGTCAAGACCAACATCGATATAAGATACTTAATTGGTGGCTTAATAGTGATAATAATGTGCCACATTTTATTTTCTCCATATATCTTGACCTCTTCTTCATTCAATAGGATTTTAGCATATGAAAAGTCTATTGCTATACTATCCCTATTGAGGTTGCCCACTTTCTATATAGTAACATACCCCCTTTGGCCAAACAATTTGAAATGATTACATCTATTAGTGTTGGTGTAAATAAGGTCGCGTATCTAGTTAATTCATTACTAGGGGACTTATTTACATGTTAAGTTTACTTAGGTCCTAGGAATCTTTCTAGAAAGTGTTAGTTGTCATTAGTTGTTATCTTATCTTTTGACTTGTAACACGTGACCTAAGTAGTTGTGATAAGTTGTTTCACATCATAAGATTAAGACACTTGTCATAATCTTATGTTATCTTATGTCTCACCTTGGCTATATAACCAAGGGGTATCCCATACATTGTACACACACAACATTGAATCATATTTGCATAATTGATAAGAATACAATTTATTCTTGTCATATTCATATTCTCTCTTTGTGCTTTCCATTTGGCCTCAAGATCTTGGTAGGTTATCTCCACAGCCAATTCTAATATGGTATCATAGTGAGTTGGCTGCCATTGGTTAGCCACCTTTTGAGAGATCTTGGTAAATCTTGAAAATTAGAGTATGCTCTTCTCTTGCATCGTATGATGATCCAAAGAATCAGAAAAACTTGATAGAAATACCAAATTTTGGGGGGGGTCCTCTTTTTTGGCTCTTTATTGCAGGTCCAGATTAGAGCTTGTTGGTACAAATTTGAGGTCACCATTGAGATTAGAAGGTTTGAGAAAGTCGGTTTTACCTTTTGTTTCATCCAAATTGGACATATGAGGCCAAATCTATGAGGGTTTGAAGTTGGAGAGTGGTTGCTAGATCTAGAAGGTAGTTGCATTTTTGGAGCATTTTGGGTCAAATCCGACCCTTCCATCGCATCCAGAAGGGCTGAAAACTCTAAGATCAATTGTAAAATCGTCCAAATCAAAAAAGTTGTTCGCTGAGGCAAAAAAATTTCCCAGGGAGCCATATGGCCCCCAGGTCGTGTTATAATTACAATTGTTAGCGTAAAAAAAAATTGCATGGCGTTGTCAGAAAAATCTGTCGGGAAATTTTTTTTGAAGGTGAAATTATTTTTATAATTTTTTTGGATTATTTCATAAAGTTTCTTTCTGAATTTTTTATTAAAAATAAAAAAGAAGTGAATGCAAGTCGCTACAGACCATAGTAGGGTATGGTGGTACAAGGGCCCCTGCGCGGCTACCACGTGGCCGCTGGCTCGAGTGGCCTCTACTCATCAACCGACAACCGAAGACTTCTTTATAAAAATTTGGTGACCAAAAATATCAAACTGATAGTAAAAAAAGAAGATTCTACCAAAATCTCAGAGATTCCTACCGGGGAACTCATCCTTACGGGCGATGTGCATAAGGCTGCCAATTTTAAGCCAACTGTGGGCGAATATTTTGTTGGCAAGAGTATATTTTTTTAACACCCTATAGACTGTCAAATTTAATTGTGTGGTTTTCTGACATTAACACACATCAGTGATGATGTCATCATGCATTTGAATTTTTCCTACCCCTCACCAATGGAGTTTTAAGTTTTGCAGGCGAACTTTAGAGGCCCATAACTTGCTCATTTTGGCTCCTTTTTTCAAGATTTTTTTTTTATTTGGGATAATTTTTTGTGCTCTATGTAGTGGTGCAATTATATTTTGGTTTTGGTTTCTAGATTTTCCAGGAATTTCAGATTCTCATAGGTGTTGCTGCTTCATCCTTCTTTTGGGAACTTCAGGAGCTCATATCTTACTCATACGGTAACATTTTTGGGTGCAATTTTTTTTGAAAGTGCATAATTTTTCATGTAATTTTTATTGGTATGATCAGATTGATCTCATTTTGTACCAAAAATTGTACTTGATTTTGTGGCCTATTTTTAGCATTTGCATGTACCAAGACCAAGTCTAGCATGCTATTTTTGGCATCTAGAAACTGTAAATGCACTAAATACAAAGTTCCAAATCATATATTGCTAGGGGGTTTCATGATTGAGTGATTTGAAGGGGTCTCTTGGTGTATTCTTTTAATCTTTTTGCTTGTGCACTCTCATTTTCATGGATTATTCTAAGGTTCCTTTGCTCACATCATATAATTATTCAACATGAAATTAAAATGCATGGATCATTCAAAGGTTCCTTTGCTCACATAATTTTCATGGATAATTCTAAGGTTATCTATTTTTTGAAAATAAGGTACCTGAACCTACAGATGCAGATAAAAAGATAAAAAGATAAAATGGATGATTGAACATACCAAAGCTCTTGCATGTCTTCATAGACTAGTTTCTCAAGATTTTTTGTTTCAAATTGAATCATGTAAAAAATATCATGAAGCTTGGGAAAAATTGAAAATATTGTATGGTACTATAGATGAAGTAGAAGGCTATCAAATTGATAATGAACTAATGAGCTTTGATCCTAAGAACTTTGACAACATCCAAGACTACATCACTAAGGTTAATGATTTAAGAGAGAAAATTAAGCATGTGGAATTGATAAGAAGGACATTCAGTTGGTCTACAATACAATGAACAAACTTGGTCTTGATTATGCTTCTTTTGTTTCTAGCTTTCATACTCATAGATTGACTATGGGGTATGCATATACTACACCTTAATTTGCATAATTTTCTAAGATGTTGATACATGAGAAACAAAATCTTATCTCAATGGGTCTCATCAAGACTTTTAAATCAAAGGAATTATTGGTTAGTCAGGTGAAAGAATCAGAATTAGATAAGAAACAAAAGAAAGCAATGAATAATCAACATTCAGATCAAGCAAAGAAAAAATCCTCTTCCAAAGAGAATTCATCTAAGAAGGAGAATAAAACTTGTGCATATTGCAAGAAGGGTGGACATGAACACTTTTGTTATAAGAAGGATATTGATGAGTTGAAACATCTTCTCAAAAGAATCACATTGATTTTCCTTCTAGAATGTATAAATCACCTCCTTCAAAACGGTCTAAAAAGGACAAAGGTCAAGCTTCTACATTAGGAAATAAAGGACATGTTGTTTGTGCTTTTTGAAGTCATGGATCAAGGAGATGACTTCTAGATTCAGGAGCATCTCATCATATAGAATCTTCACAGTCTATATTCTCTTCTTTTGAGCCTTGTACTATGTCTCCTATCTTGATGGGAGACAATACATACATGAGTGTAATTGGGAAGGGGTCTATTAGTTTTGGGGACAACACTTTCTAGGATGTTTTGCGTGTTCCTCATTTGATGAACAATCTTCTTTCCATATATCAGATTATACATAGTGGAGATGGGAGAACTATGGAGTTCACACTTGATTCAATCATCATTCAAGACTTGGAGAGTAGAGAGATTATTGCTACTGGGATGGTTGATCATTCATCTCGATTGTATACCTTTGTAGATTTTTCTTTTGACGGTGACATTGTTCTTTTGGATATTGATCACACTTCAAGTATGAACCATGATTCAGAGGAGACATTTGGCTTCTTGAACTTGGAATTTCTCACATCAGATCCAGTTCTTGAGTCATGAATTTCATCCCTCCATCTACTATTGCAGTTGATGATGCTTGTATTGCTACAAATATGGCTTCTTGTGATTCAGTGCAACAAGATCCTCATTGCCTTTCAAATTTGACTACTTGTAATGGCTTCTTGATGGAGTCTCATATTGTATATTTGGGAGACATCATTGATGACATTCATATTCTCTTTGATGGAGAATATCCTTCTTCAGTTGGCGCAAGGGAACACTTTGACCCTCTTGTTCATTCTCTATATGATCATTCTTTCTAGTTTGACATGATTGTGGATACTTTTGGACAACATTTGGAGGAGGCTTCTTTGTCTTCAGAGGGGATATATTACTCTTTGGATCATGTTCTACATTCATCTCTACTAGATTTTGGATTGTCCTCTTCTACAGTGTGGCCTGGAACACCTATTTGGAGTGTGACATCTTTCAACATTTACATGGAGACACTTGAGCATGCTTCAGAGACATCGTGCATCATCTATCTTATTTCATTTTCTTTTCAGGAATGGGAAGAACTCTTGCATACATTCTTGTTTTTTTTTCTTCCTAAGGGGAGGAACATTGTTTGGCGAGATTGGATCATCTTCAACATTCAATGTCGAGCTTCTACCATCATTGTAGGAGACTCATCATTGAGGGGGGGGATGCATTTTATCTCTTCTTCTTCTCTCTTGGGGGGGTATTTTTCCTCACAAGGGGTTTTGGCCTTCTCATGCATCATTGAGAGCATTTCATTTTTGTATTTCATCTCTCTTTTTGGAAGGAGTTTTCTCCCACTGGGTTTTCTCGTTTTCTCCATTTGTGAGATATTCCATTTGCATATGTATATGGGTACCTAACATGGCCTCGTAGTTGGGACCCATCCTTGCATGTTTGTTTCATTTTCATAATAATCTTCTCCCTAAGTTGCACTCAAGGGGGGTGTTTGTGTAAGTAAAGTCTTGTACCTAGTTAATTCATTACAAGGGGACTTATTTACATGTTAATTTTACTTTAAAGGTCCCAATAATCTTTCTAGAAGGTGTTAGTTTTCTTTATTTTTTATGTTTTGACTTGTAACACATGTGACCTAGGTAGTTGTGATAAGTTGTCTCATATGATAAGATTAAGATGCTTGTCATAATCTTATGCTATCTTATGTATCACCTTGGCTATATAACCAAGGGGTCTCATACATTGTACACACACAACATTGAATCATATTTGAATAATTGATAATAATACAGTTTATTCTTGTCATATTCATATTCTCTCTTTGTGCTTTCCATTTGGCCTCAAGATCTTGGTAGGCTATCTCCATAGCCAATTCTGACAATTAAGACATATTTTAAAATATGAATCTAACTAAACTTTCACATTGTTCATAATTATCACAACAATTACCTCTTTAGAATCCATGGAAACATATTTTCCATACAACTTGGACACCATCAGACTATAGTAACAAAAAAAGTATCCCTTTTTCCTTAGTTTGGGGAATGAATAATTAATAATAAATGAGCCTAATGTTGTCTTGATTTAGTGTTGTAATGTGTTTTACACCTTCACACTAAGTTTAGGACCCTTTTTAATAAAATGGACTTAATGGTGCCTTATTTAGGGTGTTGTAAAGTGTATCTTTACACTTTCACACTAATCTAGGGCTTTATTACTTAATTGAGATTAATTTAAGCTTAATTGGCCCCTTAAATTCAAATCCAAGCCTTATTAATTGCATTTTATGAGGGATAAAACCTGACACTCATTAATAATGTTACACAACACTTAATTTGGCAAGGAATGTGTCCTAGGCTAGTGACCTAGGACTCATTCGCCACCTGGTGAATGGGTCCTCACTAGGTCCTAGGGCCCCCTTTTGGCATAACATTTCACAATCCCCGAAATGTTTCCTAGTTAAGTATGATAGGACCCATTCACCCTATGGCGAATGGGTCCTCCTTAACTTAGGACACCCCCCTTGGGATATGTTTTTGGCGGTATTTTAATAATTTCAAATCCTAGATTTGATGTCAACTTGTGTTATTTGATTTTTGGGAATTAAAGTAAGTTAAGTATAGATATAAGGTTATTTCACATATTTTCATCCTAGATCTTCATAAGCAATCAAGAATACTTTCACAAGAGAATTATAGAGCATTCAAGGGTAGATTATTAGAGGTTATTGTAGTAATCAAATATCCAATTCATCATGTCAAAGTCATTAATGTTGGTGAGCTAATGTGATGTTGTAGCATTGGTGATCAAGTTCAAAGCCATTATCTTATGTCAATTTCATGATCAAGATCTACACTCATAAAGGCTATTTCATGCTAAGTTTAAGATTTTTAATCCAAGTTTCAATTGAGGATTGGTGAGTTGTGGCATTACATTGTTCATTCATATTTCCTTTTATGCATTGTTTCATCTCAAGGTTTGATTACCAAAATGAGGTTTGACCAAGGAAAACCCCTATTCCTTAAAAAACCAACATTTTTCTTCTCCTTTAATGTGTGATTACAAGTTTTAGGTTGAAGATCAAGTGGAGAGAAAGATTGGAAAAAGTTGTCAAAGTTGCAAAGCTGCAAAAGTTGTCACCTTTCTTGCAAGATCACAAAAAATAAGCTACAAAATTTATTTCTGACTTTCGAGAGTTGAACACCTAGGATCTAGGATTGCAGACATTGAAGAATGAAACTCGGAAATTGATTTTCCAAAACCCTAGCAAGGACCCATTCACCACTAGGCGAATGAGTCCCCAATGAGGCCTGAAAAAGAACTTTTTGCAATAGGTACACAACATTTAACCCTCTTAAAGCTACCTTTTTATTGCTATATTGGTTAGGTTTTATTTTTTCTTCTTATTTATGCATTATTACCCTCATAAATTGAATGAATCATAGGATAGTGGTTCATCATTTTGTTAACTCATTTTGGTGAAGCCTATTTTTCTATGGTTCACAAACGTAAATAATTCATAACCTGAAGAGGTATGAAATTAATCAAATATGTCAAATCCAACATGCAAATGTGAACTAACCATCCATTAATCACCAAGTTGATATAGAAATGGTCAACAATAAGTTGGTTGTTAGATAGGGATTTCCCTACATTAATCTCAATAGTTTCTTATTTATCTGTATCATTTATTACATCATTAGGAATATCAACAAATTGGTGTATCTCTTTTATAGCATTGAAATAGAACAAAAACCTTTCCCTATGCTTATCGATTATAAGGAATTCCCCTCTAGGCATGGAGACTCTAATTTGACTAATGAAATGAGCCATATCAATAGGGTTATAATTGGATAAAGGTGCATCATTTGGCATAATTAAATCATTAGCATCAAGAATATAAAGCATGACTATACCACAAGAGGAAAATTCCTTACTTCTTATGTCCTTGTCTTTGTCTCCAAATTGTCCCTTCATTGGTTGGGATTGAGGGCTTGTCGTGTTTAGTTGTTAAGTTTCATCCCCTTTGGAGTAGTTGTATCACATGAAGGTGGGTATAGCATGGTTACAAGGATTTGATACTATAGAGGAGGGGGCTAGCTTCTCTAGGACTCCAGGTCACAGGAGAGTCCTAAGCAACATGTTGCCCTGATCTACCTCAAGCTTTGCTAAGTGATTCAAGAAGGTTAAGATGCTAAGGTTGAAAAGGAAGAGAAATTTGGTTGTTGTTGTCCTACTAATCTAAATATTTCAGAAGATCAAATTAGTTTATTTGCGGAGTTCAATCTATTGCCCAAAAAACTCACTACTTGAGGATGACATTGCAAAATACAAACTCCAATGTGGTGTGTTGGCATCTCAGTGGTGTGTTGATGTCTGTATGAACATAAAGTTTAAGAAAAAAACCAAAACACTAGAAAAGCAACTAAAAATATAACAGGTAAAGTTTTATGCAATGACATAATGTAGAAAAAGTACATAAATGAATTATTTAACAAGAAGAATACTTTAACTAAACTACACTCAAATTGACAAAGGAAATGAGAAAGCAATATTAAACTCCTTGCAACTTGATTCTTCGAACAACTCCAATCGAGAAGCACCTACACCCACAAGACCAATGGAAAATGTTGGGTTGTTTTTAGAGAACTTCCTTAGCTAGTTCCTCGCTTTGGTGTTTCCACCTCCATGGATAACCAGATAGCAACAAGTGTAGAAAATGATAGAGAAACGTACGGAAATAGAAGTGCCAAGAAATAACACAAACAACAATATGCTACTAGGAAAATACAATGATGCAAAAGCAATGGACAATGGAGGATATCACCTTCACAACTATGTTTTCTCAAGGCAAGTAGAGGAAGGAGTGAGCTTGCAAGTTCTCCAACAACAACACTATCGCAACAAACATAGCGAAGGAGCTAAGAAACCAACAACTTATAGCTACAATGGAGTCGTGATGAAGCTTGAAAGTGTGTAGTTGATCAATAGAGAATGAAGAAATCAATTGAGAAGCAAGAGAGAGTGAAGAAGTTGGATAGAATGAAGAATTAGGAAATTTGAATGGAAAGAGGGAGGCAAAAGAGTCGTTTTGTGTCAGTCAAGAGTGCAGGAAGCATTACGATTTGCATCCAATGGAGAATTGTAATGCCTCTGTGGATTCCAAAGGCAAGAATCTTGTTAGGATGGTAGTGCAACACACAAACATCCATTTGGCACGTGTGCATCCCTAAAAAAATTCCTCCACTGACACAAAAACGAGCTACTGGGTAGACAAGGAAAAGTGGCAGATATGAAAATTACATCATTAGAATCACATTTTCTAAGGTGAGGGGTATGAAAATGGGGAATTTTCTTAGGGTGAAAATTCATTCCATTACATTTTGGCCCCACTTTAGCGAGCATATGCATCAGTGAATGCAAGGTAAAGTAGAGAAAAAGCTGAGGAGTATACACCTGAAACGTCGAGGAAGAAGACTGCAATATGACATGCTCAGACGTGTAGGAGAGAGAGGTGGCTCCACAAGCACTTGGTCCTATGAAAGGTGAATAAAAGCATTGCAGGTGCTTGGTCCTACAAAATTGGCTCCACAAGTGCTCGATCTCGCAGAAGGTGAACAAAGGTTCTATAGGTGCTATGTATTGCAAAGGAGGCGCCATAGGTGTTCAATCCTGGGGAGACATAAACAAAAGGCTCCAAAAAGTTTGATTGGTCCTTATAGGTGCTCAATATTGCAAGGCAAGCTTGATGAGGTGATCGATCCTACAAAACAATATGTTAATCAGGGAAAAATTTAGTGGCGAATCTTCGCCAATTGGCAAATTCTAGGAATCAGGCAAGTCGAAATTGGTGAATTTACAGTACCTAGCAGGGTGTCCGAATTGATCGGATTTTACGAACTATCGGTCCAATGCATGTCCATTCGCCAACGGTTTTTTTTACGAGCATGTTTAGGCAATAAATTCACCATAATAGACTACGTGTTTCCAATATATAGATTAATATTTTTTCCTAGAATCCTGGGAGCATGTCATAAAACACCTACATATTCGCCAATTTACTATTAAAACAACATTATATGAGGACCCATTTTGCCAATTAAAATTTACAAATAGTTGCTTGTGAAGACCCATTTTGCCAATTAAAATTTATAAATAGTTGCTTATGAGGACCTATTTCGGCAATAACATTTAAAAATAATTACATTTGAGGACACATTTCACCTTGAAAATTACAAAGTATCGTTGTATAAGCACATGTGATTCGCCAAATTTTTAACATACCATTTAAAAATCTTGTGAAATTCGCCAAATTTGGATTGATATAAATACAATTGAAACTGTTATTTATTCTTACACATTTTATTCAGTTTTGAGGTTCTACTTCTCGATTTAGAAGTCAACGAAAGATGAAAACGTAGACTTAAAGGTGAGTGATCATTTCTTCATATTGTTATTAGTTATTAGTTATAATAATAAGATTTCTTTATCTGTTTTCCATTCTTTCTTTAGTCTTAAAGATGATTTTGAGTAGGGAATGGGATCTATATTCTATGTCGGTCTATCCTTCTTAAACAAGACATTTTTTTTGAGCTTTTATTCGAAGTGAGAGATCAATATGTCAAGCAACAAGGTTAAGAATCCTTAGGGTAATGAAGAGACTGGGAGGCCATCAAAATGCCCAAAATGTGGAGGTACCATACAATCTTACTTTGGAATTGGAAAAGCCTCTGATCCATCAGATCAAGGTGGCGCTACATCATCAACTCTTCCACAAAATATTATTGAAGAAGGCATTCACAATACCTCACTGCCATAGGAAGGTCAAGGTGAGATTGTCATTGAGTTAAATCAAAATGTATCAAATGAGGATGGAAATACCGTAGAAGATGTTCCAAGGGATACCCTAGTTAGCCAGAATGAGATAATTGACTTGGATGAGGATGATGTTGGTAGCAAAAAAAGAAAAGGAAAATCAAAATTGGGGCACGAGTGGGAAATGACAAGGAATTTTCAACTTGGTTGGTTGTCGAAGTACCCATTCATTGTACCATGGGGGTAGCAAACAAAAAATGATATTGAAAGGGAAACAAAGGTCAAATGTACGATTTGTAGTTGGAAATGTAGAAGAGACAAGACGTTGCAGCTAAAGCTTGACACTATAGAAAAGAATATCGGTAAAGTTTACGAAAAACAAATCATAGACGGAAAGGAACAATCAGTCATACAATAGAAATCAAAGGAAGAATGTCTTCATGTTAAGTATGTCACAGATTATGAAGAGCATAACCATAGAATATCGAAGCTTGATAAATATCAAGGTACACTTGAGGCTCATTTTGGAAAAGCCATGGCAGCAACAAATTTGTCAAAAATTGTTCAAATGAGTGTTGTTTTTCATATTTTGTCCAGAGGGCGTCCTATGACAGACTACCCATAATATTTTTATTTATTATCTTATTTGAGTGTTCCCCAATTTCCCTTCTCACTGCAATGGAAAAGGAAGATTTAAAGGAGAAAGTAAAAGAGTCAAATTTCATTGCATTATCTTTAGATGAAGTTACTGCGGTAGACAATACTTCTTGGGTCTGTATGCATTTGTATACTGTAGAACAACATTTTCGCCAAGCTCATCTTCTTTGTGTTCATAAAATGAAGGACAGTTCAACATCGCAAAATTTATTTGAACTAGTCAAGAAATCTTTGAATGGAATTGCAGGTATGGATGAGTTGACAATTGCCAAAAAGTTGGTGTGTGTAGGAGCCGATGGAGCTGCAGTGATGCAAGGTCAAAGGAGCAGTGTTTGCACAAAGTTACAAACTACTTGTGCACCATACATGCTTGGCATTCACTACATGGACCACATAATGAATTTAGCATGCAAAATTGTAAGCAAGTTTCCTACAGTACATCAAAATTTGAAAATCTAGTTCGTGAGATCCACGCATACTTCTGCCAAAGTCCCAAACATTTCCTTGAATTTTAAAATTTTGTTGATGGAATAACACTAGGAAACAAGCTTCTCAAGGATGTTGATACTAGATGGATCTCCCTGCATGGACCAATGCAACAAGCTCTTTCAGAATATCACTCCTTGATTGGAGTGATGTACGGGCATCACAACACAGTAGACAAAGCTCCTGACCTCTTACATAGGTTAAGCGATATAGAGACACTCTTGACTTTAGCTAGTCTTCTCCCCATGCTGGATGAGATGAACAATCTTGTGAAGAAAGCCCAAGATAGAACTATGTATATTTATGAATATGCCAATCTACATAAACTTACATGCTTGGCCCTTGATCATCTATATCTAGATCTAACAGAAGAAGGCACAAATTATTTCATGTGGTGGAAAATTACTGATTTGAATAATCCTGATAATTATTTACAATTTAATGCAAGTGGGAACTTATGTATCTATGTACGTGGATATTAGATAACAATGTACCATTGTAAGACAACCAAACACTCTAGTAGAGAAGTAGCTATTAACGAGGAAGATTTTAACGACATTGTTAAATCTGTTAGTGATAATTTGAAGGAAATTGCAAAATCTCTTTCCTCAGAGATTTGTGAAAGATTCCTTTGACATGAAATACTTGAAGCCATGGGTATTGTGTATCCTCAATTTTGGGTAAACCAAGATAACCCAAAATATTTTCATAATCAAGTAAAAATATTGATTGAGCAATTTTTGTAAAAGGTAACATACAATGAGCAGACAATAGAAGGAATTTTAAATGAAAATAAGCTTAGACAACAATGTAGGATTTTTGCAACATCTACGAGGGACCAGTATAAATCCATGGGCAAGGAGAAGGCCTATGAATCGTGATCAATAAAAAAGGTTTGGACAAGCTTAGGTCAGAGTGAAATATTGCGTGGTTCAATATCATAATATTTCAAACTTGTTGATTTATGTCAAATAATGATATTGGCGTCGGTGGAGGATGAGAGAGTTTTCAGTACATTGGGGTTTTTGAAATCAAAGTTAAGAAACAAATTGGACAAGAATTTGGAAAATTGCTTGAGGATGAAAGGAATTGTGTATAATGTCAAAAAAATTCCTTTTCAAAGGGCACTTGCAATCTGGAGGTCCACATGTGAAAGAAGAGGGACTGGGTTATGCAACACAGGCACTCCAATTTCAAGCATTGGTATTGGTGGCACTAGCAGTGGCAATGGGACTGGGGCAGATGACAATGATATTGAAATTGACACAAATCACACAATGAATGTTGAATTTGAGACACAAGCCGAAGAAAGTGAAGAGCAGACTCAAAATTAAGATGACTCTTTTACTTTATCTCAAGATGAGCATCAGTTTGAGGACCTTGAATCCGTTTGGGAAATGGAAGAGAATTAGCAGGTTTTAGGTATTTTTACTGCACTTCATGAATCAGTTTCCATTGTTCCAAAGTCCAAACTGTAGTTGATGATATTTTATATTGTATTCAATGAACATTGAAATTGTGAATCATTGCACTTCATGATATCTTATTTTATATTGCACTGCATGAATCATATTCCAAACTATAGTTGATGATATATTATATTGTATTCAAATAAATTGTGAATCATTGCACTTCATGATATTTTATTTTATATTGCACTTCATGAATCATATGCCAAACTGTATTTGATGATATTTTATATTGTATTCCATCATCCATGAAATTGTGATATTGAAATTTAAATTTGATCTCTTAAAAGAAAATTTAATTTTTCTTTACAAAGAAACTAGCCTCCGCCGAGTCCACCCCACTTATCTTCCACATATCAATAATCACAAAAATATACCACACTTTGATTTTATGAACAATGCAAATTTTAGAAATTTGTGTGATAAGATCCATATTATAGCCTACATTGCATCCATAAACAAATTTTAAATTATGTAGTGATGTAGTCCTTCCCCCATTCCTAACAAAATTCAATACCATCAGCCTAACAATGCTTCATCGATGGAACCCCCATCACAACTCCACCGATGGCTTGATGAAAATAGCTGACAACCTAGTATCAGTGTAACAATACTCTATCGGGTTGACTCCTAAGGTGCTCTCCCCGATATACCGATAGAGTCAAGTTGTCAACAAAAGTAACCATGAATTATCGAATGCATAAAGTATCTCAAGGGAACTAGGGACCATTGGGGAAACGTTATCTGGCATCCCACTGATAGAACAAAGGAAAGGTGTCCATCGGTGGAGAGGGTGGCTATCGGTGAAAAACTGATGTGACATCCTAGGGAATCGTCGAATTTGAGATATTTGAAATAAATGTTCTTCTACGATGACAAGACTGAAAGATGGTCCATGAATGGTGCATTTATGAACCAAAATTGAAGTGAATTATATCACAAGTTGATCGTATAGTTTTTACAAAATATTGAAAGATTTCACTTAGGGCATAAGAAAAAAGGTAAAACTTGGAGTTTTGACACAACAAAGACCATTGGACTATGGAGGAAACTCGATCAGACTCACGTAAGTACGTCAAACCTAGCTGAGAATCTATTTTCATCAAAAGCTTAAGATTAAATAATGGAAGAGAGTACAGACAAACCCAAAGCTAAAAAATAGAAAACTGAAAAGACTAAGACTTTGGATCAACTAGACATTAAAAGTCCTAAGAGACTCCTAAATGAAGACTTGATAGATCAATGCCCTGGGTCGGGGCCGAGATCCAAGAGGAGTGCTCAAGTGAATCCTTCAATGGATCAAATATGGGACAAACATAAAGGCTTAGGAGATATTTGGACACCACAATGAGGGTACAACCTCTTCATGTACCATTACATAAAACAATTTAGGTTTCAACCAGTCTACAATCTGTGGAAGTTGAACTTGGGAAGAATTGTGGTGCCCAATGTGTTTGTGAACACAGAGCTAATTAAAGCTCTTGCTATCAGATATGACCCCAAGAAAAGAACTATTCAGTCACATGGCGGGGGTGACATACTTGTTATTTCTAAGGATCTCATTTCTAATGTATTTCAGTTAGAGTGTTCATTGAATTTATCATTCACGGTCAAAGACCTCTTGACAGAGTATCGCCACATGGATACCAGCTATAAGAGATGGAAATTACCTTTGCATAGGCCCAAGGATGAAGGAGGCCAACTCAGGAGGTTCTCTAGTAGTGAAAACCCTCCTTTCCATGAAGATTTGTTCCAAGAGTATTTTCGATACACCTATTATTCAGCTAGTCAGGGTTTGGGAGTAGAGGTTCTGCATCTCATGTCGATTGCCCCAATGGTCTTAGCTATAGACATACAGAGAAAGGATGCCAACCCATTTGATTATGATAGCTACTTGGCCAACGCCCTACATCGAGGACTTGAAAAGATTAAAAATAATAGTGATAATATTAATTTTGAACACTATTCTTTGCTTATACATTTTCTTTTGTACGAGGGACAAGTCAAAGGGGTCTGGAGTGAAGAATTAAGGATAAAAGATAGAGATGAAAATGGAGATTTTAAACTTGTACAAATGTGGACTTCATTGTGGGACAACCGATTGGTAGGTCTCATTACCTTTATTTTGAAGATTTTTTTGTAAAATCATTGATGAAGTTGTTGGGATATCCATGCAATTATAACCTATCCCCAGAAGTACAAAGATTTCTAAGACCAAAGGAAAATGACCTGATAAATAAAGTGAATCATAATTGGGGAGACTGGTATGCTTTCCCTGATTGTATAGTGATAAGGGTTTATGTGTTTTAAGGAGCTCCACACTTGATGCCACAAGTAGTTCTTGACCTAATTTCTTATTTAGAAATTGTGAGGCAATTGGCACAATCTGATGCCAAACACCTCAAAGGACATAGAAAACAATCAATTATGCCCAACACCTTTTTTTTGGAGGCTTTAAAGTGGTTGCCAATGAAGGATATGAAGAATTGTCATATGAAATCCCAAGGGAAATGCAAAGAATTGGAGAAAGAAGTGAAAACCATCAAATATAACACTGTATCTGAAATGATAAAAGAAAGATTCAACAAAATGATGAAGTGTGTTGATGAATATTGGAAACTATTCAAACAAACACGTATTGCATTGGTGGAGAATGAATGATTGCATCCTAGAATGATGGAGAAAAAAGAGAGCTCCTAGATAAGAATATCATGAAAGGACAAATATTGTTGACATATAACAAGTTGGTAGAATCACATAATGGATATAATAACAGGCTTAGGGAATATTTCGACTGCTTTGATTCAGTCCCAACACTTCATAATGGCATTGGAAAATCCGTGAGAATATGATGATTGGAAGGAAGAGCTTGTTGGGCTTCTAACTGCTGCATTGCAAGAAATAAATGATGAGGTTATGGTTTTACAAAACACTCATAAGCAAATCAAAGAATAATGTTTATGGAATATGATATGAAACAGGCGATCTCTAACATGGACACCTATGCTGAACAAGAGTACATCCACCACCTCTCTACAATCAATCTGTTTATTAGCCAGAATATAGATGTGTCGGATGCAACAGGACAACCATCAAATTCAGAGTAAGAATTCCTGTTGACAACATGATGAGCGCCCTATCATGGAGTAGAAGCTTTGAACAAATCTTAGGTGGTCACGGGATTCTACTTGGAGATTAACGGATCGGTGCATTCACCTATGGCATTGTTTTATTTGAGTTATGTTTAGTTGTCAAACAACATGAATTTTTGTAACAGGTTTGTAGCTTGTTGCCTCTCATATATAAGAGAGATCAAGACCTGAATAGGATATCATCACATCATTTTTAATTAGACTTTAGAGTAGAAAATAGTAAGAAGATAGATAATAGATTGCACCAATTCGCCCATCCATCTCATATCATAAACTATTGTTATAATGCATATCATTTGAAGATCAATACAATGGAGAAGGTTACACATAATTACTGATTTGCTTTCGAGTGTTCAACTATTGTGGATTCATATGCTTATATGTTATTAACTTATTTGGCTGTCTCCAAAGTGGTTGTTTATGTTATTCAAATTGAGTGTGTGGAAGTACATTTAATTTGTCAGTGCATTGAATTTGAATTCTTCAGGAATAGGGGTTGTGACCATGGGGTTTTAGATTTATTTATGGATATGATCAAGTAGTAATGTGGGCCACAAAATGGATCTCGTCACACAAATCTCTGCAATTTTTTCTAATCATAAAATCAAATGTAGTGTATTTTTGCAATATGTGGGATGCAGGTGAGGTGTAAGTTGGTGGATACGAATCAAGATTTTTAGTCCCAACATAACAGAAGCTAACAGTTCAACATCCATAACTTAGAAGCTCTACCAAGAAGTAAATACAATGAGCTAATAGTTCAAGATCCATAACTTGGAAGCTCTACCAAGAAGTAAATATAATGAGCTAATAGTTCATATTTTAACTGTGTTAAAAGTAAATCTTGAACATGTACTCAATGATTAATCACTCAACTCAATGCTTGATAAAATTTTAATAATAGTATTAGTAGAATATACAACAATGAACATCAACAATCATTTAATCATTAATGTGTATCTTGTATTTGAAACCACAAAATTTTTCTTCAAATGATAAAATAAATAATACAAATAATTGAACATCATCACATTACTGAAGTTTGAATTTGAGCTTTTTTATTGATTTTCACATGAAGGAGTACATATAGGCATTGGCAATGCAAAATCTTGCCAATTCCCAAAGACAACTCTGCACAGAGCTGAGTTGGAACTTGGAAACTCATATTATCAAATATTGAAAATTAAAAATCAAGTCACTGTATCACCTTTTCTAGCAACTTCCAATCTTCAGGTGGTGGAATTTCCATTTGTTCTAACTGATGTTGTTTGACTTGAACTTTTTTTAACATTTCATGACTATAATTGGAAGTGGAACCTGTCTTGAATTCTTCAATCAATTTTGTATTCAAGGTTATCAGTGTTATGATGGAATCCAAATAGTTCACCACATTTGGGTTATGAGGAAATTGGTCCAGATCAATCTTCCTTGCACCCTCCATCTTCTTTCTGAAATCATCCTTTCCAATGAATCGGTCATTTGTGTCAAAAGCCTCTATAAAACCAAGCTCTGTGAAGTTCCTTACCTTTTCATCCACCACCTTCATCTTTTCTGCAACCAAATACAAATATTCCTTTGTTCCACGCATTCTCGAACACTTTTCAATGATATATGACAACTTCATTGAGGTATCAATCCGATTAGTAATCCCTTTTGATTTCAAATCATTGCCACTGGATTTGTAGACTATTTGTAGAACTTGATTTGTAGATTTCTCTAATTCCAGCACATTTTTGTTGTCCACTAAATATTTGTTGAGCTTCTTAGAATATTTTCTGATAGAATCAATCAATTGAAACATGCCACACAAATGATCGAACCTCTGCATTATTTCATCCCAGATCTTTTGTTTCATATGCCTCATTGTATCTCTACAAAATGCAGATAACTTATTTTGACAAGAGTTAATTTCTTCTTTTTCTTCCTTCAGTTCTATCTCCAATCTTTCATTTGTTTTTCTCCGTTTCTCCAATTTTTACCCCACTGTGCATTTCCATTCACAATGCTTAGTCTTAATTTTTCTAAAGTAGAGTTTTCCTCATCATATTTCTTGTTGCTCTCATCTAGCCTTCGCTTCAAGTCATTCACTTCTCTCTCATTTGGTTTATCCTCTTTGCTTGTTGATGTAGAGGCAAATTTCTAATTCATTGCTCTTGTTATCTGTTGCTTTCCTCTTTGCTTTCTCATTTGCTAGGTCTGCCTGTAACTTTTCTATTTGGGTCTGCAACCTTTTCTTCTCTCTATCTTGTTTTAGCAATGATGTGTACACTAATTCATTTCTCTTCTTTGATACATTAATTTTGTCAATATTTTTTAGGCCAAAAAAATCCAATTGAAAATTGGTCACCTGGTATTCTAATCGATCCATCTGATTTGTTGGTTTGTTTTGAACTGTGGGAACAAAAATTGTGTACTCCATGATTTCTTTATTTGTGTCAAATGTGGGTAATACCATAGTTGTTGTAGGCTCTGAAGTTATTGAAGACACACTCTCCATTAGTTGCTTCTTTTCTTTTTTATACAAGTTTGATTTCTTTTTAAACTCTTCAATGAAATCATAACCTAGGGACGTAGGAACAATGGAATGCTTGAATGGCAAAGGAATAGGAGTACTTGCAATTGCTAATGATTTCACAACCACACTAACTTGCAGTGGGGGAGTGCTCAGAAATAACTCCTTTGTGGTGGATCCACTGATAGTGTGACTTGGACCTATCATAATCCTTTGCCTCTTCTATATGCCTTGATCACTTGGTGTTTATGTGGTATCTTATATTGTTTTTCTCTTGTGTGTAATTTTTTGTTGTAGCACATGTTGACCACTACTAGTACTACTACCCATACCATCGCCACCAAAGGCAGTGCCAATTGCACTAAAATCTCCACCATGGGCATGTCCTAGTTGTGATTGTATATGACCATGAGGATGAGGATTAGAAACTCTAATAAATTGAATTGTTTTGGCTCTACTTGTATGCCCTTGGTCTACTGTATTAGCTCCAAGGCTAGATCTATCAACTAGTTTTCTATGTTGTACATATATTACTGTAGGAACTCCTTGTCCTTGGGACCCCAAACCACCACCTTCATAACCCATTTTTTCAACGATGACTGCTCCTGAAGTATATGCTTCTTTTGTGGCCTCACTTAAACCAGGTTTTTAATTGACATGGATTTTTTCTAATTATTCCCTATCATCATTAGATTCATCATCACTTTCTTTGTTACCATGTTCATCAGGATGCTCTATATTCCACAATTTGCTAAACTCTTTATCTTCTTCGTTATCTCCATACTCTGCAAGAGCTCTTGGTTCACCTAGCTCCTTCCTCATAGACCAAAAGGCAACAATTTTTTATCGTGACCAATTTTTATCTATAACTTCCTTCTCTAGAGAACCTGGAATTTTTACTCTTCTAGATGGTTTATCACTTTTTTCAAAAAAATTGTTGTATGTCCTAATTGTCTTTAAGTGCAATGCCATAATTTCTACTGAAAATTGTTCAAAAGAAATACCATTCTCAGCAACACTTTTCTCCATTGTTATTTTTACCTCATCACAAGAATCCTGTTTCTCAAGTTTTCAAGCAAGGGCTCACTTTGATGTTGAATTCTATTTGCAACATCCCTATTGGCCACAATCATTGATTTAGTGATGTCACATGGATCATACTGCCAGTGACAGATAGCATCAAAATAAAAAAAATAAAAAGATTATGTGCCACACTAAACTATTTTCTCTCGAATGTGAACCCTCCACATGAAAAAGGTAAAGAAGGAAATAAGGTCTTCTTTTGATGATTGAAAAAGTGTAGTTCATCAGTACTCTACATTTGCCTTACATATTCCAATGCAAAAGCCGTTTCTGTCACATGTTCTGGAAGTTTGTATGGTTGTACTCCCGATCCATAAAATTTTAGCACAGTATATTCTTCCATTAAGTATCAATCAACCAATTGTATTTATTTTCCTAGTTGAATGCAGTTTCTACATGACACAGTAAATCTAGGCATTGGAGTATTTGTACTTGCTTGATGCAATGGAGCCAAAAAATAGTCTACAAAATGACTGTAGTTCCTTCGAGAATCATCCATCCTTATCTCAATGGTCCATTCATATACTGAAGCCATTTTATTTTCCTTAGCATTACTATAGGGTTGAATCTGAAGCTTGTTGGTTTGAAACATTCCTCTAAACTTGAATAGAAAAAGATAGTACAAGTAGGTTGTGAACCTAAATGTCTTGGTGGAACCAACTTTAATAATTAAAAATTGTTTATGCATGGATTCTACAATGTGCTAAATAAAATTATATTTGACATGTTGAACACCATAATAGATATTAAATAACATTTCAAGGAGGCTTGCACCCACTTCCAAATTGCTATCCAGACCGAGGCAAAATGCTAGCATGGAAATAGTATCATGAACCCATGGTTTAAAAATATCCAAATCATAAGGAGGCATATGATCACCTTTCAATTTTTTTCTATCCTGAACTATTTTATTTAACAAATAATTTTTCTCCCTTTCTTCCACTACTTCATAATCACTAGCAAGCTTTTCTAGTAACATCATGTGCCCTAATCCAATTACCCACAGTGCACTGATACTATTAACTTGCGTTTTCTTAACAAAATTATTCTGAGATGAAAATCTAAGTTTTGAGGTATGCCTACCATAGATTTCAGGATCATAAATATCATGGCACCCATTAGTGAAACCTGGGGTTTTAAGCAATTCTACATAATGTATTTTTTTATCGGACATTGCTCTATTGGTATTGGTGGTAGACATGCTTATACAATGTGAAGTTGTGAAATTTGAATTCCCTAATACCTATTAGTCCCCCTTGATTTTTCTTAATTCTTAAGTCTCTAAACCCAAACTTCAAAGTTTGACAAAATAAGATTTTAAGAAATGTCAAACGATGAAACGTAGCCACAAGAATTCTTTCACTTACTCGGATTCTGAGTCCTAACTCTTGAAAAGATTAATGTTGACAATCATGGAAACTGGAATGGATTTGTTGGAAGTGGAACTATGGAATCCAAAATAGGGTGGTGCACTGCAATGAGCAATTTGAAGAGTGAAGACTGAAATCTCCTCGTGTGCTGACCCTCTCACTTAAAAAAAATTCACTCGACACTTATTAGTACAAAGTACTTTAAATGCTATTTTTCTCAAAATTGGAACATTAAAGTGAATGAAACGTATTAGGTCTACAAGTTGCAAATTCTTAACCGTTGATCTTTCTAAATCTAACAGTTATAGGGTGATTCTGAAGGTTTAAGTTCGCAAGCCTATCACTCTTTGTATTTCATTACGGAATGCAACTACAACCATACATCAAATGTTCATCCAACGGTTGAAACTTGAGTAATTTATGATATTAACTTAAAAAAATAAACATGACACGTGTTTTAAAGTTGTTTTAAACTTTTGTGGACTAGGATTGACATCAAGGCCAAGGGGTCGGTAACTTAACGTTGCAAAAGACTTAAAAATATATCCCCATGTGCTGACCCTCTCACTTAAAAAAAAATTCACTTAACAGTTGACACTTAGCAATACAAAGTGTTTTAAATTCTTTTTTTTCTGGAAATTGGAACATTAAAGTGAATGAAACGTCTTAGGTCTACAAGTTGCAAATTCTTAACCGTTGATCTTTCTAAATCTAACAGTTAGAGGGTGATTTCAGAGGTTTAAGTTCGCAAGCCTATCACTCTGTGCATTTCATTATGAAATGCAACTACAACCATACATCAAATGTTCGTCCAATAGTTGAAACTTGAGTAATTTATGATATTAACTTAAAAAAATAAACATGACACATGTGTTTTAAAGTTGTTTTAAAATTTTGTGCACTAGGATTGGCATCAAGGCCAAGGGACCAGTAACTTAACATTGCAAAGGACTTAAAAATATCTCCTCGTGTGCTGACCCTCTCACTTAAAAAAAAATCACTTAACAATTGACATTAGCAGTACAAAGTGCTTTAAATGCTTTTTTTGCTTCTCAAAATTGGAACATTAAAGTGAATGAAACGTCTTAGGTCTACAAGTTACAAATTCTTAACTATTGATCTTTCTAAATCTAATGGTTATAGGGTGATTCCAGAGGTTTAAGTTCACAAGCCTATCGCTCTGTGCATTTCATTATGGAATGCAACTACAACCATACATCAAATGTTCATCCAACGGTTGAAACTTGAGTAATTTATGATATTAACTTAAAAAAAGAAACATGACACGTGTTTTAAAGTTGTTTTAAACTTTTGTGCGCTAGGATTGGCATCAAGGCCAAGGGGCCGGTAACTTAACGTTGCAAAGGACTTAAAAAATCTCCCTGTGTGCTAACCCTCTCACTTAAAAAAAAATCACTTGATAGTTGGCATTTAGCAGTACAAAGTGCTTTAAATGCTTTTTTTCTTGAAATTGAAACATTAAAGTGAATGAAACGTCTTAGGTCTACAAGCTGTAAATTCTTAATCATTGATCTTTCTAAATCTAATGGTTATAGGGTGATTCCAGAGGTTTAAGTTTGCAAGCCTATCGCTCTGTGCATTTCATTATGGAATGCAACTACAACTATACATCAAATGTTCATCCAACGGTTGAAACTTGAGTAATTTATGATATTAACTTAAAAAAATAAACATGACACATGTGTTTTAAAGTTGTTTTAAAATTTTGTGCACAAGGAATGACATCAAGGAAAAGGGGCCGATGACTTAACGTTGCAAAGGACTTAGAAAACTGAATAATGATATGGGGAATTGAGTGAGAAGGTCAACTAAAAATTAGAAATCAATAACAACAACATTTAGTGTTTATAATGTTTTTTTTCAATTTGATGGAAACTTTATTTTTTCATTTGTATTTCTTTATGTTTTACTTTTAAATTTGCATGCATTTATTTCTTAAATAGATATACCACAAAAATATACCACTTTGATTTTATGATCAATGAAAATTGTAGAAATTTGTGTGACAAGATCCATATTATAGCCTACATTTCATCCATAAACATATTTGAAATCCCATACTCGTAGTCCTTCCCCCATTCCTAACAAAATTCAATACCATCGGCATCGGCCTAACAATGCTTTATCGACGAAACCCTTGTCACAGCCCCATCGATGGCCCAAAGAAAATAGCTCACAACCTAGTATCGGTGTAATAATACTCTATCGGGTTGACTCATAAGGTGCTCTCCCCGATATACCAATAGAGTTGACAAAAGTAAGCACATCGTTGTAACACATAAACATAACCATGATTGCACTCCCCCGATGGCCCGATATAACCATGAATTATTAAGTGCATATTGCATAAAGTATATTACTTAATTTCTTAAAGGAAAAAAAATTGATTTAAATATATTAATAGACACTGAAGTTCTGAACTTAGAAATAACTCTACTGTAAGTGTAAAAGAATAATGAACAATAACACAACACAACCATTTATTTTATTGCAACTGAATTTCAATGTCACATTATTACATATATTTTTAAAGATGAGTAGTTGTAGAGCAGGCAAGCTCCTGTTTTGTATAAATAACATATGTTAGTGTGTCACTTTACATAGACACAATTTAATAATTTATTCCAAGTTGTTTCTCATGAAAATGGATTACAAATTGATTCCAATTTCCAATCTTTTGTTGGTGACAACTTAATACAAATGTAACTCTAAAAATAAATGCATGATTCCAAGCTTTTGCTTGTGACAATGTAATACAAATGTGGCACTGAAAATAAATATTGGGGGAAAGGTGGTTCTAATCATTCTAGGGAAATGATTGTGAAGATAAAAAATTTACTTATCCCCTTTGAGAACCAAAGTCATGCAGAAGATATAATACAAATGTCTCTTTGAAAATAAATGCATGGGGCTTGCCTGGCCAACCATGCTGGGAAATAGGGAGTTGTGAAAATACAAGAGGAGTAGCAAATCTGCTCCCATCTTTTGCACATAGCTTCCATGCACTGGTATAGAACTTACCTCCATCAGAGCTCCTCATCCTGATTCAAAACCTATATGAGAAGTTAGGTTAACCAAATCAAATTCTTTCCAATTCCACCCATTCTGAACTTGAAGGAAATTCATCTTTGACTGATTACTCTGTAACTACATAACTATAGGCAAGATAATTTACATTATCCCCAATAATACCACATCATCTTTACATAATTTACATGAATCCTTATTAACCCTATAAAATGAAAACCCTTATGACAAAATCCACTATTCACTATCCCTATTTATGGGCCACCAATGCTGCTACCAGCCTAGGTATAATGATAATCACAATTCGTGTACAATTAAAATGTTTAATTTGATTGACGTTTGGCTACATGCCAACTGTACCTCAAGCTGACAAGCTGCCAAAATCACCAGTTCCACTCAAATGATATGAAATCATTACAAATCTTGTTTCATTAAAGCTATGAGTTGTCCAAGAAATTGCTTCGGATTTTCATATCACATATGGCATTAATCGTCGCCACTGCCAACACTAGCAGTACGACAACCACACTTTCTTCAAAAATATTGAGAATTTTAATTAAATGAAATGTACAATGTCGAGGCATTGAAAAGACAGAATGAGTGATGAGCGATGAGCCTTGCTTTTGCCACATGTGTGCATCTAAAGGTTCTAGTGTTATTCTAGAGGTTTCAATTAACAAGTCTAGTGCTTCAGAGATTTACTTATGGAATGCAACTCTTTTTTCTTGTTGGTGTAAAGATTTGTCACTTTAACCATGAAAGTAGATGCAAGATATTTTAAAACAAATGATACAAAGTCCGTTTGTATCACAATCAATGATCACATGCAAAAAATAAGTAAAGAAAATTGATAGTTTCTCTTTTACCAAATGAATTAATCCGAACACAAAGTCTTAGAGATGAAAATATATGCATTCTGACCTAATAGATAAAAATTGAAGAATAATCATGAAGAAACACAATTCATTCATAACTAAAAGGAAGCATTAAGAAATACACCGATTTAGAAATATATTCTTTATCTCTCTAATGCCAAAAATGTGTATTCATAGACCCGTCACCCCACAACCTGTACAATCAAAAAGTGCTCAAAATCTAAAACTACCCCCCCCTTATCATTACGTGTCACAAAAGGATTCATGCATGCTATTAAACTACTAGAGGTGTCAGGACTCTATACAGTTCTAGCTACATTTCTATAACTAAATTGTGAAATTCAACACGTTCTTCTTCTTCTAAAATGAAAATCACCCTGTTGTACTCAACATTGTTGGTTTTCTCTTTCCACGCCACTGAACACAGCTGGGAAATAATGTCGAGTTTCTCTTCTTCATGCCAATTCAAATCTAGTTCTGTGACGAGCACAGGTTCATCTTCCCATTCCTTGATATCTCCAGGAAGTACCATTTTGAGGAAACTCTAAGTCTAGAGTTAGAAATGTTGCCACCTTTCCTCATATGCAGGCTCACTTAACTTTACCGACAGGAAGTGACTATTTATTTTCCAAGAAAAAAGTGCCAATTTGCTACTAAAGATTACGTTAAACCTCAAGTTAGCGTTTGAAAGCATTTGAGAAGACATCCCTTAATGGCATCGTATAATTCATTAAATGAGCTGACACCTCAAAATTTGTGCATCCCATCGAGGTCGCCCCATTGTTGAGAAACAAAACTCTATAACCATTTGTACGGTAATAAAATCTCAACCATTGATTTCTAGAAATCTAAGTTCTAACGGTTCTAGTGTTATTCCGGAGGTTTCAATTCGCAAGTCTAGTGCTTTAGAGATTTACTTTTGGAATGCAACTACAGTCGTCCATCAAACATTCATCGAACGGTCCTTATGATTTTTTATTGGCATATCCGTTTATTTCACAATTGAATTTTTTTATTAGTTTGATATTTTGTTTAATTCACTAATGGAAATATATTTTTTTCTTTGAAAAAAGGTTTTAATCGCCAACAATTTTTTGTTTTGTTTTGAAAACAAGATTAATTCACTAATGGAAAAAAATTCTGGTTTGAAAAATGGTTTTAATCGCTAATAAAAATTATTTTATTTGTTTAAAAAAAATTGCAATTCACCATGATTTCCAATAGACTTCTAGGGATTATAAAAGATTCGTCAATTGACATTTTTTTTTCCCCGAAAAACAAAAAATTCGCCACTAAAATTAATATTTTTATCGGGAAGTATAAAAGATTCGCTAGGATTTTACACCTTTGTTGGGGTTTCTTAAAGTTTTCCTTGATGTTAATCCACAGAAAAAAAAAAACATGTCAAATAGGCAAATTTCATGTAGACATACGGTCATATCCCAGAGCAAACAATTGAAGGAAGAGCTTTCAAAGGGGTCCCTTGGGAACCCATCAAAATAACAAGGGTTTCATTCAAAGAGACACTCCGATTGAAAAGAATAACATTTTCCACAAATGATCTTGTCATCAAGGAATCCTTTTGAAAGATCTCTTTCATCAAGGAATCCGATAAAAAGAATGGTCTGCTCGAAGGCAAGTTTTTCGATTATTTTTTTCTTACGAATTCATTTTCGACAAAAAATCTTGCTAAGGGGATCCTTATTGAAGGATGCAAATTTTTAAAAATGCAAAATTTTAAGTAAGGGATTCATTAGACACCAAATTCACCTTATTGAAAATCATAGTAGTAGCCCCCCTTAGGATGGTGCATGCAAATTGAAGGAGCAAGTGGCATCCTAAGGAAAGGAAGAAGAGATCTAGTGATTTTGTAGCCCATGAGACATAGCGAGATGTAAACGTGGAAATTTTGTCACACACACGAGGGATAAAATTTAAGAACCACAACATCACAAAACAAAGTAGAAAAGATAAGCCAACAAAGATAAAGAAAATAAGAGATAAACAAAGACAAATAAATCAAGAGACAATGGGGATCTAGGAGTTAAGGGTCAAAACTGTCCATAGATATAAATAGATAGATATAATATAGTATACATATGAATTGTAATCAATCCCCAAAGTTACCAAATATGAAGAAAGGCACATGAAGACAAAAAAATAAAAATAAAAATTGGGTCAACATGGAAGAGAGACCTAAAATCCCCCAACACTTTGCATCATCCTCAATTGTTGAAAATCAAGTCACAACATATAGAAGAATGCTAAAACATATAGAGTAAGTTTATGACACAATTTCACTCCTATATCCAAGCACCTACAAGGGTCCTCCAATAACACACAAAAACAAGCACGAGGGAAACACAACACACACACAAAAAATATAATCTATAAATAAAGAAGAGGTACTCCCCTAGTCCTCATCAACCAGGAGGTCATCATTCTCCCAATATAGATCATTATATGGGGAGGGTAGATGAGCCTACAAGGTTGGGATAGGAAGGGGAGAACCCTTTGAATCTCCTACAACAAGAGATAAGGAAGAAGGCCCCTCGAGGTATCCTTCACTTAACTCATGCAAGGTAAAAGTCATCGATCTCGCAAAGATCATTGACAGAGCAAGGACATCATCAAATGAGTTAAATATACACTTAACAAGAGTTCCATGTGTTAACTTAGCAGGAGATGAAGGAGGCGCCCGAGATCCACCATCTGCCTCATCAAGAGGGATGATAACAAACTTAGGAGATGTCAAGGCCACCTCCTTCACAAGGACGGTGCAAGCCAAAGAAAAACTCCCTTTCGAAGAAGGTGACCCCTTCTTCTAACCTCCATTAGAAGTGAGGTCGTCCTCCAACTTACGCTTCAACGAAGGATGTGAAATCCCCACAGAAGAAGCAAAAGTTGAGGAGGAAGGGGATAGGGCCGTAGCAGACACCATTATGGTGTTTGGCATGTCCACGAGCTGGGAAAATGGAGTGATGTCCAAAAGGGACATTAGAAGAGGGGGCTCCACCGAGGGAGTGATAAACACCTGCACCATTTTGGGGTGAGGGTCATCAACATTTGCAAGGAGCTAGAAGAAAAATTGAGACGAGGGGAACTAAAGCGAAAGGAGCATAAGAGGGAGGAACAACATGAAATGTTGAAACAGGAGCTGGTGGCTCCCCTTTTTCCTTCTGCAATGTATCTTGTTTAGTATCTAGAGCCTTTATTCGGTACTTATGCTCACACACAAGACAATTTCATCAACTTTGGGAACTAGAAGTCGTTGCTTGAGAAGGAATGAGAGGTTCTTATTTTGCCAAAGGTGTGCCCTCCACAACTGTTTCCAGTGGAAGGACAACCTCCTAGACGGGAGTAGGAGTAGGAAGCACACAAGCAGAAACAATGACAGGTGGAGAAGCAGACACATGTGCCTCAGCAGCGGTCCTCTTCCCATTCAATTTCTGAGGGGTAGGAGTTGTAGGAGGTCAAGACATAGGGGAAACTCCATGAGGGCTCTTCCCTTACCATAGAAAACAAGCCTCGACACCGTGGGGAAGATAGGAATTTCAAATACTTGACACTTGGAATTCCACCAAGCAAGTACCATCAGACTCCCCATGGGAGGCATGGGAGCAGAGCCAAAAGCTACCACAATAGGGTGAGAGGTAGAAGTTGATGGAACAACAGAAGAAGAGAAATGCTCTTAGGTGTGAGCAAGCTTCCCCTTCCCCTTTTGCTGAGAGGAGGAGGAAACTCATTGTTGTGTGATCATAGAACCTTTGACAGATATGACATAGGGGGAGATAGGGTAGGTCACCATCGATGCTATGCCCCCTATCTTATATTTGACATAGGTTTGGTACAAAAAATCTTCCCTTGGAGGAAGTGGATCGACCGAGGCAGGCCAAAAGTGATCTAATGAGTAGCCCCTATGCAACACCAGAGGTTTATATCCGGTGTCATGCACAATGTGCATAGAGCCCTCATGAGAAAACCTCAAACACGTGAATTAAAAAAGAGACCACATTCATGGAAACTAGCCATGGGATACCTAGTTTTACCTTGAACAAGTGTGACTTCAGAATGATATCAAAAGGAGTATTTATAGTCATGGGTCCTACCAATACTAAGAGAGTGATCAAACCAATTCGAGGGATTGAGAGCCCTTTGTGCGTACATATTGTGCTCTTTGATTCATCATACACATCCTTATGTAAGAAATTTATCAGCAAAGTCTCCTCAGTTATAACATTCACACGACATGTGGGATCAACCAGAACATAGGTCACAATGTTCCCATTGATGCGAGTAGGAATGTACATAGGAGAAGGCTCTTTGTTCATAGGCAGGTCCTGTGATGTGAAAGTTATATCTGGTGATATATTCATAGGCTAGGAAGTAGGTGTAGGAGCTGAGATATAGCTCATAGAACATGTTTGATTCACTCAAGGACTCAAACCTCTAGGATCATCTGCAAAATCCAACAACAACCTTCCACAAGAGAGAAAAGCAAGAACATGAAATTACAACAATGGATGCAAGATATGCCAATATGCAATACTCAAGATTACAATAATATATTGGACTTACACAACTGAAAAATATCTCAACTAATTTTATTGGATTGATACAATGTATATATGAATCCTTTCTTACATATGCAAGGAGTGAGATAGGATTAGACAAGATCATGACAAGTGTCTTAATCCTATCACATGGGACAACTAATTCATAACAACCTAGGACACATGTATTAAATTCTTAATGCAAATATTAAATGTATGAGAGAATTATTAAATTCCTAGATAACTAAAATTAAATAATGAGACATGGCCCCATTATAACTAACTTCTATAAATGACAACCAGGAAACTTAACTCCTAAGTAAACATAATAATGTGAATAGGTCCTCACTAATAACTAGCTAGTAAATAACTCCATTCACACCAACACCCTCTATAAGTGAAACTTAGGGAGAAGATTATTATTCAAATGATGTAAAGATGGGTCCTAGCTATGAGGCCATGTTAGGTACCCATGTACAAATGCAAATGCAAATGCAATCTATCAAAAATAGAGAAAAGGAGAAAACCCAATGGGACAAAAATCCTCCCGAAAAGAGAGACAAAGAAGAGAACATTTAGCACCCCCTCAATGAAATGATCCATCACAAATCCAATCAATCTCTATCCACACAAGGGATGATAAGAGAGACAATTTAGCGCCCCCCATAACGAGATAACCTATTGCAAAGAAGCATTAGAAGCACACTATGAAATAACATTGGAATCCTTAATTTGAAAAGCAAAGGAAAGATAATTCTATTTGATAGAAACCATATTAGAGTCACTCAAGGAATCAAGTTGGAATCATGAAAAAAAAACAATAAATTTGATGCCAAGGAACACCCACTATATCATGCAACCCTCAAATATATGAAGCAATAGTTGATTGAAAAATGATCTGGAACGAAAATGAGATGTAGAGAAAATGTAAACCTAATGCATACAAAAAAGGAAATAGTGCATGCACTAATGAATGTTCACATCTGCCTCCATGAATAAAAATGACCTTAGATCTATGTAGAGGAAAAAATCTGAAAAAATGATCAACACCACTGTGAAGTTCTTGAAACTATCTTTTCATCGGTATCTCGTTTGCCAAAAACAGACACCGTGACGAAAAGTTATGAAATTTTTGAAAAAGGTTAAATTTTGCTAGCTGACAATCAACAGACATGACCCTTTTGATTTGATTTCTATTTTTTTTGGATATATGCAAAAACTAATGGATACCCAGATAATAATTTGATGCTACCAACAAAACCCAAAAATAATTTTTGAATACAAACCTAGAACATGCAATTTGGTAAAAAAAGTAAACTTCACCTGTAGGAAAATAGTTGTGTTGGGCTATTTGATATTCGTTTCTACAAAATCTGCTCACTATCTACAAAATCTAGTTGATACTCAAATGGTATTTTGTGGTTTTGAACAAAACCGAGAAATATTTTTTCTCTAAAGTACATGAGGCAAAATATATGTCATTTTTAATCCAACATGCGCCCTGCAAAAGCTCAAGTTCAAATCACCCTCAGATCTAAGAAGGGGTTTTGCAACTCTAAAGCTCTAATACCATGTAGGAGCTAAGATATAGCTCATAGAACATGTTTTAGTCACTCAAGGACTCAAGCCTCCAGGATCATTTGCAAAAGCCAACAACAACCTTCCACAAGGGAGAAAAATAAGAACATGAAATTGCAACAATGGATGCAAGATATGAAAATATGCAATACTCAAGATTACAATAATATATTGGACTTACACAACTAAAAAAATATCTCAGCCAAGTTGCTTGGATTGATACAATGTACACATGAAGCCTTTCTTATATAGGCAAGGAGTGAGACAGGATTAGACAAGATCATGACAAGTGTCGTAATCCTATCACATGAGACTACTAAGTCATAACAACCTAGGAAAAATGCATTAAATACTCAATGCAAATATTAAATGCATGAGAGAATTATTAAATACCTAGATAACTAAAAGTAAATAATGAGACATGGCCACATTATAACTAACTTCTAGAAATGACAACTAGGAAACTTAACTCTTAAGTAAACATAAAAATGTGAATAGGTCCTCACTAATAACTAGTTAGGAAATAACCCCATTCACACCAAAAATAAGGAGATGCATTAAAGATACCATGCTTATGTACTTCAAGAAGACTTCCTCATAATACTCCAAAGGTTGAGAAATTAGACAATGACCTATCTAAATTTCACCTCCCAATATCTAGGATCTCCTCTAACTATGCCTCTAGAGGTCATAGGTTGGGTTGCAAGGCTACATGCCCTACAAAACACAAACCTAAAACACACCTAGGATACAAGAGAAGGTTCTTCAATATCCAAATATGAAATAAAAATAGTTCATGTCTGGTTCACCAAAATGTAGAGGGGGGCCAGCTACTCTGAGACTCTAGGTCATGGGAGAGTCCTAAGCAACAAGTTGCCCTAATCTACCTCAAGCTTTGCTAAGTGATTCAGGAAGGTTAAGATGCTAAGGTTGAAAAGGAAGAGAAATTTGGTTGTTTTTGTCCTACTAAACCAAATGTTTCAAAAGGTCAGATGAGCTGATTTTTGAAGTTCAATTTGTTGCCTAAACAACTCATTGCCTGAGGACAAAGTGCAAGATACAAACTCCAGTGTGATGGGTTGGCATTTGTATGGACAAAAAGTCTAAGAAACAGACCAAAACACTAGAAAATCAACTAACGATTTGACAGGTAGAGTTTTATGCTATGACAAAATATAGAAAAATTACAAAAATGAAGTATAATAAGAAGAATACTTTAACTAAACTATGCTTGAATTGAGAAAGGGAATGAGAAAGCGGTACCAAACTCCTTACAACTTGATTCTTCAAACAAATCCAACCGAGAAGCACCTACACCCACAAGACCGATGGAAAATATTCGGGCTAGTTTTAGAGGATTGCCTCAGTTAGTCCCCCGCTTTGGTGTTTCCACCTACACAGATAGCCAGATAACAACGAGTGTATAAAATGATAAATAAATGTATGGAAATGGAATTTCCAAGAAATAACACAAACAACAATATGCTACTATGAAAATACAATGATGCAAAAGCAATAGAAAATTAAGGATATCACCTTCATAGCTATGTGCTCTCAAGGCAAGTAGAGGAAGGAGTGAGCTTGTAATTTCTCCAACAACATTGTCGCAACAAACGAAGTGGAGGAGCCAAGAAGCCAACAACTTGTAGCTACAATGGAGTGGTCATGAAGCTTGCAAGTGTGTAGTTGATCAATAGAGCATGAAGAATTCAATTGAGAAGCAAGAGAGAGTGAAGACGTTGGATAAAACGAAGAATTAGGCAATTTGAATGGAAAGAGGGAGGCAAAAGAGCCATTTTGTATCGGTCAAAGGAGTAGGAATCATTATGGTTCATGTCCAATGGATAAACATAATGCCTCTATAGATTCTAGAGGCAGGAATCCTATCAGGATGGTAGTGCGACATATGAACGTCTGTGTGGCATGCACGTCCCTAACAAAATTCCTCTGTGGACACGAAAATGAGTTGTTGGGTGGATAGGGAAAGGTGGTAGATGTGGAAATTGCATCATTGGAATCACATTTTCTAAGGTGGGGGGTATGAAAATGGGGAATTTGCTTGTGGTGTAAATTCACACCATTACAGGTACATGTGTCTTATTGGATGTTTATTTTTGTGTTTTACTTTTTATTTTCTACATAATCTTCCTTCCATTGGTGTCACTCTTAGTCTAATTTGTTCTTTATTTTCCTTTCTCTAGGTGTACATTAGCCCTACTTGGCATATCAACAACCTTATCTCTTGAAAGTACTTGCATTTGACCAAGCTCATATCCATCACATACATGCCTTAATGTTACATATGCAAGGGCTCTTATTTCTTCAGTTGGTGGTGTAGTCCCTTTGTATTTTAATTCATAAGTTTCCTTGTGTGCTGAAAATCATGAGAAAGTATCTCACACTAGCTTGGATTTGTACCATGCTTATATTGGAGGATTTTTACGAGTTTCCTCACATTCAATATATTTAGTATCTTCCTCTAGGGATTCATAATCAAATGTATTCAATTGATCAAGTTCATCCTAATAGTTGTGTAGTACCTTCCTCATTAGGTAATTATTCATTTTTTCTTATTGATACCATAATTGTGCAATTGGAATGGATAATGTGGCAGACACTAGCTTTCACACCATAATGAAGTGTCTTAGAAATGTATATTTTCCCTTCATAAAGGGTCAAGAGTTTCTTTGAATTTATTTTTGAAATTCCCTTTCCTAGAAGCCATTTTTCTATCATATTGTTGTGGTCTCTTGGACCAACCAATATTAAATGGCCTATTATTGAGACATTGACCCTCATTGAAATGAGTTATAAAATTATGAGGTGGCAGGCCCTTATCATTCCTTGCTATCTTATATGATAGATACTTAACTAAACCTATCAATCTATCCAGTTTTTCTTCATCAATGAGAGGTTTATTAGTATTTCCCCTACCCAATTCTGAGATATTAGCATCCACTATTTTCATACGTTTTCCAAGTTCTCTCCTATTGCTCTCAATTTTTTATAGTTGTAGCATGTCTCCCTCAAAATTATGAATTTTTGTCTTACTTTGGCATCAAAAACACTATAGTACATGTCAATACACATGGATTCATTAGGTTTGAGATTTGGTGGCACCTTCCTCATTTTCATGATGAACTTGTTATCAAATTCAGTCATCATTTCATTTATGCATTTCTTAATGGTTGTGAGTTCGTGTATAAAAAATTTGGGATCCATTATATCCCCATACTGTAGTCTAAAAACTTGATGAAATCCTCCCATGATTAAATACTATTAATTGGGAGGATTTTGTACCACTCTTTTGCACTTTCATCCAAGGATTTCCAAGAAAAACATCATTATATCCCCATCTTCAATCTCATACTCATAAGTGAAATTGATGAAATTTCTTAAATGATATCTTCTTGTAGCTATATTTTTACCTTGAAATCTTGGTATCTTTCCTCTTATTTCTTTTGGAATTTTATTTGGAAAACTAGGGATACCCACGAATTCTAATTATTTATATCTTTTAGCTTCCAAAGGTTGTCTAATGGGAAGAAATACTCAAGCTCGCTTGCAAAATGGGGGTCTTTGTAGGAGTTTATGGTGAAATCCTCAACACTCCAGGATCACCTACAAGACAAAACAACTTCCACAAGAGAGATGGAAAAATATCATGCTATGATTATGGATGCAAGATTGCCAAATTGAATTTGAAAATATACATATGATGCCTTGTTTATATAGGCAAGGCGTGATGAAGTACCAACAATAAGTGGTTGTGTCATAATTAAATGACATGAGCCAACATCAAATGACCTAGGACACAAGCATTGAATGCCAAAAGATAAGATCTAGCGAAAAATAACACTAACTAGAGAGATTCCCTCCTAGGACTTAAGTGGACTTAACATGTAAATAGGACCTAGATAAGTAAAACACCTATTTACACCAACACCCACCCTTAAGTACAACTTAGGGATTACTTATGAAAATGACACAAAGATGGGTCTTGGCTATGAGGACATGTTAGGTACCCATGTACAAATGCAATCTCTCACAAACGAAGAAAAGGAGAAAACCCAGTGGGATAAAACTCCTCCCCAAAAGAGAGATAAAATGCAAAATTCTCTCAATGATGATTGAGAAGGAAAAAACCCCATTTGAGGAAAAATACCCCCTCATAAGAGAGAAGAGAGACCATGCAACCCCCCTCAATATAGTGTATCATGCAAATATGGTGGATGTCTGAAAATGAATGTTAAAGATGATCCATGATCGTCGAACACCATTCCTACCCTTGGGAAGAAACAATACCAAGATGGTATGAAAGATGCCCCATTCCTAAAAGGAAGATGCGGGTTGAAAGATGATGTGTGATGTCTCTGAATAATGCTTGTGTCTTTGTTTCGATGTCGAAGGGTGTCACACTCCAAACAGGTGTTCTAGGCCACACTACCGAAGAAGATAATCCATAATCTCCTAGAAACAATTGTAGAACAAAATCCAAAGACAAAGATACCTCCTCTAAAGAAAAAGAATCATCTTCCAAATGTTGTCCAAAAGAATCCACTCATGTCAAACTACAAAGGATGATCATGTAGAGAATGAACAAGAGGGTCAGAGTGTTCCCTTGCAACAATAAAAGACAGATCATCTTCATCAAACAAAAGATTAATACAATCAATGGTGTCTCCCAACTTTGAAATGCAAGACTCACAAAACAAGCCACCAATATCATTCAAGTAATCATCCCAAGTAGGCATCTCTAGAAGACGATGAAATTCTTGTTGCACTAAATCACAAGGAGCCAAATCTATGCATTCACAAGAATCCTTGGGTAAAATAATAGATTAAGGAGATGAGATCTCAGTGTATTTCATTTGAATACACTTATCATCCCCCATTATGTCCTCAAAACATGATGAAGTAAGAACACTAGATGATTCTTCCAATGTTGGATTACAAGAGTCCTCACCCTCAAGATGTTGACTCATAGATGAAGAAGATGAACCATCTAAATCTAGATCAGGATCCACATAAATTGAAGTCTCTATAGAAGTCTCGGTAGGAGGAGAAGGAGAAGGTTATGTGTTATCAAAGCTACCAAACCTTTCCCAATGAGTAATATCAGTAGTTTTTTTATCATCAATTGGTCAAAACTCAACAAGCTGCAATAAGATCCTTTGGAAACAAAGGTTCATCATTCAAGTTTTCATACATCTCACAAAGTCTGGTCATAAGGTCACAAGGGATCTCAATACCATCAGTGGCCAAATGTGTTTCAATATCACAACTACAAGCAATTACTCCCAGAATATGTTATATTTTATGCCCCACACAACTCTCTTCCATTTAGATGATGGTTTAAGAACTTATCCATAGAGATATGGAAAAAGATTAAGCCACCTACAATGTGTTAGGATTCCAGCTCACCAACACTTAAAGTTCCATGTATTTAACCCAATTACAATAGGATGCTTTTTGACACCCACATTAAACTCCTCAAATTTGGTCACACAATAGACCAATTAAGAGACATAAGCCAACAAAAGAAAAATATTACCCTTCAAATCACTCAACCATGAAACCCCCCAATAAATATATGATTTGTGGCACTTTATAATTAGTACAATTACAGGTGCCACTTGCCAATAACAGTGAAGTGGGCTTGATCTTAGTGCATGTAGATGCAAAATTTGGCCACAAGCTCAAAGTAATTTTTTTACACAATATGAGATCAATCTGATTACACCACTAGAAATTACACAAAAAATTACACTTTCAACAAAAAATACCCAAAGATTTTACCGTAGGAGAAAGAACGGAGCCTTGGAAGTTCCCAAAACAAGAATGACTCAACAACACTTGTGAGAATCTATTTTTTGGAAAAAACCATGAAATTGAATCAAAAACCAATTATACCACTATAAAGAGAGTGAAATTCTACCCTAAATAAAAAAAAATGGTCTTGAAAAAATGAGTTTGTATGACCAAGTTATGGGTGTTTGAAAATTGCCTTCAAAATCAAAACTGCCAACAAAGACGGGGTCCAAATTTTCAAAGCCTTGATGGCGTCATTTTTTATGAAGTGATGATGTCAATATATGTCAAGCTTAAAATTTTCAATCACTTGGCTATCAAAATGGAATATTTTCCCTTGGTCGGAATATGCTTTCTGTCAAAATATTCCTTATGAATATTCTTTGGTGGGGAATCTCGAGGAATCTTCGACTGGCAAAAAAATTGATGAAATCTTCAGGGATGATTGGAATATGTCATTGTATCACTAGGTATCGGCCAGTGGCAAATGAAGGAGGGTTTGAGCATTAGGCTAGTGGTGTTGGGCCACATGACCATAGAGGGCTGCACACACCTATCGTGGCAGGTCTACGACAAGTACTATAAAGTACCTTACTCTACTAATTTTATTTTTTAATTTTTTTTAGTTAAATTTTCTGAAATATTAAAAAAAACAAAAAAAAAATTCTCTAAACCTATGTAAAAAATATTGACCTACCCTCAATCGATTTAGTCGATATTTCTATCGTATGACCATACGACTATACAGTAAGTTGTACAACCGAATAGGACAATAATTTACTTCAAGCTCAAGGGCAAGTGCTCTGATTTCAACAATTTGACAGTATATATTAGGTTTTTGGGGCCTTCCAAATGCAATGGAAAGGGCTATCTTGACACCAAGTGCTTTGATAATTCAAGTACCTCTTGGATCTGGTAACCCTTTCCCAACTTGAAACCCTTGTAACTCAAACAAAATATAATGAAATTTGACCAAAAAAAAGGCAAACTTGACTTTATTTGACACCTTGAATTCAATGGCGAGGTCCTTGAAACCCCAACTCACACCCGACAAAAATTTCATGCCAAGATTGATCCCTTAAATTTAGGAATAAGTCGACAATATTGAAGCTCTAATACCATGTAGGAGTTTATGGTGTTCAAAACCCCAGAATCAACTGCAAGATAAACAACTTCCATAATAGAGAAATGGAAAAAATATCATGCTATGATTATGGATGTAAGATTGTCAAAAATAATTTGACAATGTGCATATGATGTCTTGCTTATATAAGCAAGGTGTGATGAAGTACCAACATTAAATGATTGTCATAATTAAATGACATGAGCCAACATTAAATGACCTAGGAAACAAGCATTAAGTTCCAAAAGATAAGATAAGATCTAGTGACGACTAACACTAACTAGAAAGATTCCCTCCTAGGATGTAAGTGGAATTAACATGTAAATAGGACCTAGATAGGTAAAATACCTATTTACACCAACAATATCAAGTTTAATTGATTATTATCGTACTGATTTGTAACATTTGGGATATAGTTATGATTTATTTTTTGGGCATTCTAAGAATGTTGGTTTTGATCTAGTTGTTAGAAATTTTGTGAGTTGTGTTTTCTGCATCTCAGTTGTGATTTATCTTATTTCTTATGCCTTATATGGTAAATAAAATCTATCCTTACATCAACTTCTCTCTCTCTCAACACTCGCTTTCAGATTATATGATTATTTCAACATCACAAAACATAAAATCTTCCTTATGATTATTTATATGGGATTATGTATGGGAATCGGTGTCCAAACTCGCTCTTATCATTCTTATGTATGAAGGATTAGGAAAGTTTACATTTTGGGAATTCACCTCATAGGATACAATTTTATATTTACCCCACCCATATTTCTTTCATTTCTAAGCATACAAAATTCATGCCTTCTATTTCTTCTATTGATCCTAATAATTTCATCACTTGATCCATTTGAGTCATTTGAATCATTTGAAGCAAATAAGGATTGATCTTTCAAATCAAGCAAGATATCTTTATACCCTTTATTTTATTGGGGGATTTTAGTTGTCATACCTTTACCTTTATTTCTAACCTTCCATGTAACGCGTTGTCTTCCCTCTTGTGTTAACATGTCTTTAGGTTCTTAGGAATCCCTCAAAAGAACTCTTTCGTCCATCTTTAGTTCTTTAAATTTGTGCATTGATTTTGGGCTTGAATATGATAGAGTTGTCACTCTTCACTTGGAAGAGATAAAATTTCCTTTACTAGTTGAAGTATCCAATATATTAGTCAAGAATTGACTCTCTTCAATGATTATGTTACTCGACTTTTCAAAATAAAAACCAAGCTAAAACATCCCTGACAATGACATCATTTTGATGGGTCCCAAAATTGTTGCTCACACTTCTAACTGATTCAACCCACTTCAAGGTGAGGGAAATTTCATTCTTGAAGGTGAATGAATCAACACATCAACAACATGTGAGTGATGATAAGCCAATTATTGAGAGTGGATAATATCTCTTTCACTTTGGGATCAACTAGACCTTAGAGGGTATTCTTAGAGGTATCCTAAACAAGATTGATCATAATTGAAGTACAAATAGAAAAACTATAATGATATCTAGTGTACACTTTGCACCAAAAATTGTTACTACACCAAATACTAACCTATTGCACATATAACCTCTATTAATCTAATGAAAATATGCAAGACATGATTCTCTAGGATAAGAATATTTAGGCTCACTACAAATGTTTCAATGGATAAATAACTAAATCTTGAAGTGTATACAAACTAACATCCTACTCCTAAATTACTGGTTAAAGATGTTGCATTTTAAGTGCATAGAGAGTCAAACATTTCCAAGATCAATACATATTTAGTGGGTCATAGATTCGCAATTACTAGAAGTTACAACACATAGAAATGAAAAAAGAGATTATGTCAATAATCATCCCTCTACAAACTCCAAAAATCCATAGGTAATATTGAAAAGACTATTACAAAGAATGATTTAGAATTTGAAAAATTCATCTAATATATATTACATTAATACCAGTAAATATTGGCATATTGTTGTCATTGATGTCAAAAAGGGGATTAAGTGTGAGATGGAACTAATCTTACATGATGGAGAGTCAGAATTGATGTTGAAATGTTGTCATTAATGTTTGAGGAAGATATTATACTATGAGCCTCGAAGTTAGAGTCAAGGAGACAAATGTTGCTAAAATTCCTTACCACTCAAGAAAAATTTGAACCTAGATTTATCATGGGTTATCTAAGAACAACTCAGAAATGTGTTTGGTAGGACTAGAGGTTAAAGGCTATCCTCAGAAAAGGGTCATTTGTGCTCTCAGACCGAATTAGGGTTTGAGGTTAAACCTTGGGCATATATAGTCATGGAATCATAACAACGTTCCTAGTTTGATGGTGATTTATGTTTGTGAGTTGCAGGTAGCTTAAGTAATAACGTAAGACTATTACGTTGTGTGGGAAACTGACCCCTTCACCTAGCAGTTATCGACAACCATGCAGATATTTGCGGCATTTAAATATTTCCTAAGTCTTGTGCAAATATTTCCTTTTGGTGAGATCAACAATGTTGGTTAAGACTCCAAGATCTAACAGTCTCCCTGCCAACCCATTGAGTCAATGGTGGGTCCCGGCCAAATCCCGTGGGGACACGGGGATTGGTGGAAAGTAATCCACAGTGGAGAGTGGGACCTACAGTGGTAGCATACAAAGTTATTGGTACATGATATCATCCTAGACGGTTGTCATAATGAGATTGATCAACAGTTGTGATCATATTGAAGTGGAAAATATGATAGTGCTCACTAGCCCATGGCACATGTGGTGGGACCCATTCATATCTTTCGAGGAAACGGGGAACAATGTAGATCAAATCAAGCTAATTGAACAATGCATGTTAATGGTAGACTAAACCTTGGTTGATCCTATGACACGTGGTATCATTGCTTCACATCGATGTTGTGAAGCGGAGCAGTTGGGTGATAAAGCGATAGAGATGTGACACTTGGCACAAGCCCGCCAACCCACGATGATCTTGTGGGCTCGTTGTTAGCTCTAGCGGGACATTAGGGAATGGCACATATTTTTTGATAGGAAATCCGACAATGATTGTTGCATCAAGGAAATGAAGGCAAATTTTCTTATAGGACATTGTCAACGAAGGAGATTTAAAGGACCGTTTATCGGATGGTTGTATTTTAAAGTTGCAACGATGAATGAAGAACACATGATTGTGTCATGAAGGGAGAAGATCAATGACCCATTTTTAAATGAGGTGATCATGAATGGCTAACTGCATGTAAACAATATTTCACTTGCATAACAACTTGGAGATGGAAATTTATTGGTCTAACTACCTCAGCGATAGATGTAATGTGATTTGATGCACAAAATAGTGGTACATATGGTCACAGAGATAGAGATCAAAATCAAATCGAAGGTTCAGAAGAAATCACTAACTACATATCCGATCTTAGGGTTTGGTTTTATGAAAGGAAGGAAAATTCTCTGCACCAGGAATTAATGTTGTGTGGCTTAGTGCAACATTAGGATAGTGATGAAGATATTTACCCTAGCAGAAGATCCTAAGGAAATCATCATTGATGTGAATAGCACAAAACAAATCTGAAGGATGTCTAAGTTAAAGTGAGATATAAGAGAGAAGTGTAGAGTGGTCCAAAGCTCCTGAATCAATAAGAAAATATATAAAAATAGAAAAGGTGAGTTATAGAAGTGTACAGTAGTGCATTGAGGCAGATAGACAATGCACTAAAGAATAAATAAAAAGAGCAAAGCAACAAACAAAGTTGCAGTGACAACAACAAAGAGTTGAGCAGTTACAAATTTAGTTGTAACATTGATAATAGTTCTTTAGGAACAAATTATAATCATCTCATGTGTTGTAAATCTGATTGGTTGGTGCCATCAGATAACTGAGTTGGTGCTCAGTTCAGGGGATAGGTGTCTCCTTATGGTTGGTTCCCTTAAAAATTGTAACAAAGGATTTCATTGTGAGGCTAGATTAGGACAGTAGCTCCTAGCATCATTTTCTCACCGTGGTTTTTTACCATCTTGGTTTTCCACATATATCTGATGTTATGTGTTTACTATATCTTTAGTTTTAATTTGCACATCTAGTTTTAAGTGTTGTGACTACTCTTAAGAAAAGAATTCTAAAATTTGTTGTATGTACTGATTCACCCCCCCCTCTCAGTAGATTTTTGTGTTTCAACAATTGGTATTAGAGCCTTAGGTTCCCTAGGAGAAGCTTAATCAATTTGGGTAGGTCCTTGATCTTGTGAACACAAATGGACAATCAGGAAAGAACCTCCTCAACCAAGCCACCTAAGTTCAATGGAATATATTATGCCTATTGGAGCTCATTAATGAAAGGATATTTGGGATCCTTAGGTTTTGACATTTGGACGTCAGTGGTAACTGGGTACACATCGCCTGCCACACCTCCTACTGATGCGACAACTAAAAAGGACTTTGAGAACAATGAAAAATCATAGTTTGCTATCATGAATAGTCTGTCTAGGTCTATGCACAACAAAGTTATGTATTGTAATAATGCACAGGATGTTTGGGATACATTAAAGAAGATTTATGAAGGAGATGAAAAGGTAAAGTTGGTAAAGTTGCAAATACTGAAAGCTAGATTTGAAGGTCTAAGAATTTCAAAGGAAGAAATTATTGTAGACTATCTTATGAGAGTTAATGATATTGAGAACTCTATCAAAGGATATGGAGAAGAGATGAAATAATATGTGGTTGTATTAAAATTTCTTAGATCAATGAAATACAAGTATGATTCTAAGATCTTAGCTATAGAAGAAGGGAGAGAAATAGACAAACTAACTCTGAATGAGCTACATGACATATTCACAACCTATGAGATGAGGATGAGAGATGAAGAACCATCTAGGAAGGAAACTTCTTTCAAGACAATCAACAAGGAGAAGGATATGTCCCTCAAGAAAGACAAGGCAAAAATGACTCCAATCAAGGATGATGAAACTAATGAAGAAGGGGGAAATTTCATTAGGAGAATAAGAAGAGGATCCAGAAAATACAAAGGTAATCTACCCTTCAAATTATTTGAATGAGGAAAATTAGGTCATTTCGCTGCTAAATGTCCCTACAATAAGAAAGGCAACTTTGAACAAGAGGTAGATGATAAAATGAAGAAATCATACTACCCGAAGAGAAGAAGTTTTTAGAATAAAAAGAAAAGTCTATACATCCAATAAGATAGTGATGTATTAGAGTGCAATAGCATAGATGATGAACAAAATTGTCCCTTTGTTGCTAGAAACAATGAGTTTCTCTTCATGGCAAAAGAGCCTGAGGAGCAGAAAAGTGAAAAGGTTGAAGAACCCCTTGAAGAGGGTGAAGAAGGAGTAGTTGACCTGGAAGGAGAACTCATATGTGTCCTAGATGATATTGATGATCTCAAAGATGATATTGAGAGGTTGAAAAAGGAGAACAGGCAACAAAAGAAACTTGCACAAAAACAGTCAGATAAACTAAGCAAGGAACTACAAGAATCTACCCAAAATGTTATAGATTTGAAGTTGAAACTAGAAGAAGCCAAGAGAGCAGGAGATGTAATTAAATCCAAGCTATAGTCTAAAGCTGATAGATGCATGAAGCTTGCGGAAGGAAGGATTTAGCCAAAGAAAATGTGCAAATTGAAAAAGGAATCAAACTAAAAAGTGGTTCAAACATTGTATATGAATTATTAAGCACCCATAAGCTTGCAAACAAAGAAAAACCAAGCTTAGGTTTGGAGAAAGGGAAAAGATCCTTTGTTGATGCTTCTAAAAAGCTATATGAAAGATTTAGAGCAGAAGAGAAGTCTAAATATGTCAATGAAAATAACTTCAAAGGAAATGACTACAATGGGAAATCTGCAGAGGAAGAGAAAACCAAGGAAGAAAAGAAGCCTGCTATAGACAAGGAGGATAACCAATCAATTCTTGTTCATTAGAAGAACAAACAAAGCTTCAAAAGGATTGTTGCTTATGGGTTTACTAGGGTGAGAAACTCAAGGTGGATGCACAAAAGAGTCTCTACTCTAGTACAAAATCTTATGACCAGGTACTCATATTTCTATGGATATTGCTATTCATGTAATCAATTTGGTCATAGGGCTAGAGAATGTAGACTTATTCCTAAAAAGAGTGCAAACTTTGAAAGCAATTTTTTTTTTGCTCCATTACTTGATATGAATATAGTCTGCTATAACTATAATAACTTTGGTCACATAGCTAAAAATTGTAGAAAAAAGTTTACACAACCAAGTGTTAAGAATGAAAAAAATAAAATCTTACCTCCTAAGACAAACAAAGAATCAGATAATAAGGAGATGGTAGAAAATATAGAAAAGAAAATAAAGAAAGTGTGGAAAGAAAAGGGAGAAAGCTCCACACAGTCATTGATTGCAAAAACAGCTCTACATGCCAAAAAGAAAAATCTATGGGTGATAGATAGTGGTTGCTCCAAGTACATGATTGGAGATAAGAGCAAGTTCATCAAACTCAAGAAATGTAATGGAGGTTCTGTGAGTTTGGGTGATAATACCTTAGTCAAAATATGCAGTAAAGGCATCTTAAGCCTAGATGGTAAAAACCCTACAAAGGATGTCTTGTATGTTGAAGGTTTGAAGCACAATTTGTTATGTGTGAGACAAATGTGTGAAAATGGTTATAAGGTCACATTTGATTCAGAGGGTTGCAAATCAGAAAGAATGGAAAGATATTTACAAAAGGATTGAGAACCGGCCACAATCTTTACAACCTTGTTAAAGTAAAAAGACAAAGTTGTCTAATAGGACAAGCTGACAAAATTTGGTTATGGAATAGAAGACTAGGCCATATAAACTTTGACAATTTGGTGAAAGTGAGTTTGAGAAGTCTAGTTAGACACATGCCTAAAGTATCTAAGCCTGAAAAAATTACATGCAAAGAGTTCCAACAGGGAAAGCAAACAAAGGCTAGCTTTCCAACCAAATAATATTAAACTTCTAAGCTTTTACAACTGGTTCATATAGATTTATGTGGACCCACAAGAACAAGAGGTCTGAAAGGAGAAAGATATTTTATGCTGCTAATAGATGACTATACAAGGATGACATGGGTGACATTTTTGAGGGACAAATCACAAGCATTTGAGAGATTTAAAATCTTTAGAAAGATGGTTGAGAAAGAAATAGGAAGGAAGATAAAATGTTTGAGGTCAGATAGAGGAGGAGAATTCACATCTGGCGAATTTGTTGAATATTGTGAAGCACATGGAATCAAGAGACAATATTTAGCACCAAGAAATCCACAACAAAATGGAGTGTTAGAAAGGAAGAATAGATTTGTGCTGGACATGGCTAGAACAATGCTAAATAAAGCCATATTAACTGATATATTCTGGAGAGAAGAAATACATACTGCAATATACATTCTGAATAGAGTTCAAATCTAAGTACATAGTGATAGTACTCCCTATGAACTATGGTATGGTAGGCTTGCACTGGCAATAAGTGCTACATCAATAGAGAAGATGAAAAATTATGAAAGTTTGAATCAAGAAGTGATGAAGGAATATTTCAAGGTTATTCCACTCAAAGTAGAGCATAAAAATACTATAACAAAAGGCTAGACAATATTGTGGAAAGCATCAATGTAAATATTGATGAAAGTATAAAACAAATCAAATCTAATCAAGATAATTTTGATGATGAGTCAGATTATGAAGATAATATGGAAAATGATGAAGAATAATTTAAGGAAGTAGATGTTGAGAAGGCCCATTCAAAGTATGTTTAAAAAGACCATCCAACAGATCAGACAATTAGGGATAAAAATGAAGGAGTTCAGACCAGAAGGAGATTTGCAAAGAACAAAGAACAAATAAATTTTTCTCTCTTGTCACAAATTGAACCAATTTTTTTTTTTGAAACTAGAAAAGATGAGAATTGGATAGAAGCCATGTAAGAAGAGTTAAATAAGATTGAAAAGAATAAAACTTTGGAATTGGTATCTAGACCTCCAAGCAAAAATGTAATTGGCACTAAATGGGTGTTTAGAAACAAGTTGAATGAAGATGGATCCGTAATAAGAAACAAGGAAATATTAGTATGCAAGGGGTATGCACAAGTTGAAGGCATTGATTTTGAAGAGACATTTGCACTTGTAGCAAGACTAGAAGCAATCAAAATGTTTCTTGCATTTTTAGTCTACAAGGGATTTAAAGTGTATCAGATGGATGTCAAGTCTGTATTCTTGAATGGAATCTCAGAAGAGGAAGTTTACATAGAACAACCAAAAGGTTTTCAAATGAAAAAGGATGATGATTATGTTTTGTAGATTGAGAAAGGCCTTATATGGTCTAAAACAAGCAGCTAGAGAATGGTACTCTAGACTGGACCAGTACTTGCAACAACAAGGATTCAAAAAGGGATGTGTAGACAGTAACCTGTATTTCAAATCTAAAGGTAAGCACATGATTATAATTGTTTTCTATGTGGATGACATCATTTTTGGTGTTAGCAATGATAAGATGTGAAAAATATTTGCTACACACATGCAAGATGAATTTGAGATGTCAATGTTAGGTGAATTGTCATTTTTCCTTGGTTTTCAAATTGTACAAATTGATAATGGGATATTCATATCTCAAACCAAGTATGCCAAAGAGATGCTCAAGAAATTTGGCATGGAAGACAACAAACCAGTCAAAACCCCCATGATAATTGGTTGCAAATTGAGTAAATCATATGAGTCACCTAAGGAAAATCAGACTGTGTATAGGTCAATGATTGGAAGCTTTATATATTTAACTGTATCAAGGCCAGATATTATGCAAGCATTATGTTTAGTGGTAATATTTTAGGCTGCAACTAGAGAGTCACATGTCAATGCAGTAAAAATAATTTTCAGATATATCAAGAGTATTGTTGACTATGGAATTTGGTATCCCAAGAGCAAGGACTTAATTTTAACTACATATATAGATGCTGATTAGGCAGGAAGTGTGGATGATAGGGAAAGCACTAGTAGTGGAGCATTCTTCTTGGGAAACAAAGTTTCCTGGATGAGCAAGAAACAAGAATTAGTCACTCTATCCACTATTGAAGCAGCGTATGTTGCAGCAACAACATGTTGTTCTCAAGTTCTATGGATGAATAAAACACTCAAGGACATCAAGGTAGAGTACAAAGAACCTATCTCAATTCTTTGTGATAATTCAAGTTCCATAAACATATCAAAGAATCCAATGATGCACTCTAGAACAAAGAACATATCCATTAAGTATCACTTCATAAGAGAGAAGGTTGTTGATAAGGAATTCAACATGGAGTATGTTCCCACAAAGGAATAGGTAGTTGAAATTTTCACTAAGCCTCTTCCCAAGTAACAATTTGAATATCTGAGGAAAAAATTGGGAGTCATTTCTCTCACACCATATCACTAGTCACTAGTGATGGGGCATAAGTCTTGGGGGATTTTCATTTGCATTTCATTCAACCCTGGAAACAATTAGGATGCATCCAGTCACACATCAATGTTTTAAAAATTTCTAACTACTTGATAGTTACATAATTATGATTTCCACTTTCTCTTTGAATTTCTTGTCAAGGGGGAATAATGTGTTAGGGGGAGTCTTCCCTTTGCCATTATTGTCAAAGGGGAAGAATTGTGATCAAATGCTCAAAATTCTCAATAGAGTAGGCTAAGAATTTTCTAGTGTGTCAAATTAGTACATAGCTCAGATGATACAGGTCTCAATTGACTTCAATCAGTATCAGACCATTTCAACCCATTGGTATGAGCATTTAGTTTTTCCATCAATGACAAAGGGGGAGATTGTTGGCATATTATTGTCATTGATGTCAAAAAGGGGATCAAGTGTGAGATGGAATTGATCCTACACGATGGAGAGTCAACATTGATGTCAAAATTTTTTCATTAATATTTGAGGAAGATAGTGTACTGTGAACTTGGAAGTTAGAGTCAAGGCTGCAAATGTTGCTAAAATTCCTTAGCACTCTAAAGCAAAATTTTAACTTAGATTTGTCATGGGTTTTCTGAGAACAAATCAAAAATGTGTTTGGCAGGACCAGAGGTTAAAGGCTATGCTCAGAAAAGGGTCATTTGTTGTCTTGGCCCAAATTAGGGTTTGCAGGTCAAACCCTAGGCATATACAGTCATGGCATCAGAATATAATTCCTAATTTGATGGTGACCTGTGTTTCTTGGTTGTAGGTAGCTTAAATAATAAATTAAGCCTATTACATCATGTGGGTAATCGACCCCTTCACCTAGCAGTTACCAACAATCGTGCATATATTTGTGACATTTAAATATTTCCTAATTCTTGCACAAATATTTCCTTTTGGCGGGGATCAACGATGTTGGTTAATACTACAAGATCTAACGGTCTCCTCGCCAGCCTGTTGAGTTAGTGGTCGGTCCTGACCAAATCCCATGGGGACATGGGGATTGGTGGAAAGTAATCCACAATGGATAGTGGGACCTATGGTTGTAGCAGACGAAGTTATTGGTACATGATGTCATCCTAGATGATTGGTAGAACAAGATTGATCAACGGTTGTGATCATATTGAAGTGGAAAATTTGATAGTGCCCGCTAGCCCATGGCACATGTGGTGGGACTCATTCATATCTTCTAGGGAAATGGGGAATGGTGTAGATCAAATCAAGTTGATCAAATGATGCACATTGATGGTAGGCTAAACCTTGGTTGATCCTATGACACATGGTATCATCACTTCACATCATTGTTGTGAAGTGAAGTAGTTGGAAGTAGTTGGGAGATAAGCGATAGAGAGGTGACACTTGGCACAAGCCCGCTAGCCCGCGATGATCTTGTGGGCCCGTTGTCAACTCTAACTAGATAGTGGGGAATGACACAAATTATTTGATAGGCAATCCAACAGTGATTGATACATCAAGGAAATGAAGGAAAATGTTCTTATAAGACATTGTCAATAGAGGAGATTTAAAGGACCGTTTATCAGACGGTTGTGTTTTAAAGTTGCGATGATGAACAAAGAACACAGGATTGTGGAATGAAGGGAGAAGATTGAAGACCTAGTTTTAAACAAAGTGATCACGAATGGCTAACTATGTGTAAACATGGTTTCGCTTGCAGATCAACTTGGAGATGGAAATCTATTGGTCTAACTGCCTCAATGACAGATGTAATGTGATTTGATGCACAAAACGGTGTTACAGATGGTCACAAAGACAAAGATCAAAATCAAATTGAAGGTTCAAAAGAAAGCATTATCTACATATCCGATCTTATGGTTTGGTTTTATGAAAGGAAAGAAAATTCTCTGCACCAAGAATTAATGTTGTGTGGCTCAATTCAATAGTAGGATAGTGATGAAGATATTCACTCTAGCATAAGATCCCGAGGCAATCATCATTGATGTGAAGGATGTCTAAGTTGGAGTGAGATAGAAGAGAGAAGTGTAGAGTGGTCCAGAGATCCTGAATCAATAAGAATATACACAAAAATAGAAAAGGTGAGCTACAAAATTGTATAGTAGTGCATTGAGGTGGACAAAGAATGCACTAAAGAAGAAAGAAAAAGAGCAGAGTAGCGAACAGAGTTGTAGTGACAACAACAAAGAGTTGAGCAGTTACAAAGTTAGTTGTAACATTAGTAAGAGTTCTTTAGGAACCAATTGTAATCATACCATGTGTTGTAAATCTAATTGGTTGGTTCCATCAGATAATTGAGTTGGTGCTTAGTTCAAGGGATAGGTGTCTCCTTAGGGTTGGTGCACTTAATAATTGTAACAGAGGATTTCATTGTGAGGCTGGATTAGGGCAATAGCTCCTAGCAACATTTTATCACCGTGGTTTTTTCTCATCTTGGGTTTTCCACCTATATCTGATGTTATGTGTTGATTTTTCTTATTTTCATGTGTTTACCATATCTTTAGTTTTAATCAGCACATCTAGTTTTAAGTGTTGTGACTACTCTTCAGAAAAGAAGACTAAAATTTATAGTGTCTACTGATTCACCCCCCCTCTTAGTAGATTATTTTGTTCCAATAGTAAATGTGACAAGAGAAAACCCTAAACTAAGAATATGTAACACTTCATCTCTTATAATATTTCCTAAAGATCTATAATTGACCAAGGAGACATTTTATTACAAATATCTACTAAAAGTAAGCTACCTCTTCAAGATTTATAAAATGAGCTACTTAATAGGTGATTGGATTTGTAATACTTGGAACCCTTGAAGCTCTTTGACACTTAAAATTGTGTGGAAACAATAAAATGATCAAACTTTGTTTAGTTGAATGAACTCATATTTATAGTTCTTTGATTGGTCATTCAATCCTTGTGGTAATTTAACTAAAAATCAAATCATTAATATGGAATGTGTATCAATTCAAAATTCCTTGCAATTCAATGAAGTGGTGGCCTAAGGATGGCATAGAGATAATCTACATCATAAAATTTAGCCACTACATTCATGGTGGCATGGCATTTATCATCATCCAACATTGTTTTTGAACTTAGATTCATGTCCTTGGGATAAACAAGGTTTTTTGAGAGGAAATATCAATTTGATAGTTGCAAGAGTCAAATCAAGCATTAATGGAACTTCTACGATGATCTAGCAAGTGCAAGGGACCATTTGGAAGAAATATGAAATTTTAAGGTGGAACAAGATGCGAGAATGTAACATGTGGGGTTTTGAGTCAAAACTAGAGGTCAAAATTGGATGGACGAATTAGATGTTTGAAAACTAACTAGAACTATGCATAGGAAGAAATCAATGACAAAAGACATGTGGAAATTTTGCACCAATTTAGCGTGGAATTGAATTTGGGAAGTGGGAATTTGCGATGAAGGTTTGGATGTTTAGATATGTGATGGAATTCCACAAAGAAGAATGCAAGAAAAAATTGTGGAACAAGATGGAGGAAGTGAAAGAATAAAAAATGTTTAGATCCACCATGAAAGTTCATAAAAATGGAAGGGATGGGAAATTGAAAGTTTACATGAAAGAAAGGGAGGTCCAAAGTTGAGAAAAATATTTGCATCCACATCAAGATCCTACAAAAGGGATGAGGTGAAGGGGAATGAAAGGCCTATTTTTTTATGAATTTTTTTTTTTGTGGGATTGGACACTAGAACTAGATATGGATAGGTAATAAAATGTCTAGTTTAATAAAAGTTCACAATAGAAGAAAATGATGAAAAAATTCCTCAACTTAATTTTTTTAGATATTTTTGACAACTTCCAATAAATGGTAGGGATATGGGGAATGAAGGAGAACAACTCAAGAAAATTTGACAAAAAAGAGCTCACTTGAAGATCTCTTAGATTGGTTATCTATGGTGGAAAAAATGAGGCCTAAATGCACAAAGGAGTTGATACTAAAGCAAAATTTTGCATTATTAGAGTGAGTCCCGACAAGCACAATGGAACTTAAACACTTAAGACCTAATTTTTCGTATCAATAAGATAGAGTGATCCACATCTGAATCATCGATGTATATATTCATCACAATATGTAGTAAATTTGGGTTATGCTTCCTAATATATATGTGTGAATCCTAATATAGTATATGCTAAAATGTGGAATGCAAGGGTTTGACACATTCATTGGCCCTTTGAGACCTTTCACAAACTATGCCACTAGTCCACATATCCCTTGTAGTTCAATGCCCACTTCTAGTTAACACTTTTATAAGTCACTTGGTGATTAGTTTATCTCACAAAAAATATTAGATGGGGCCACTAAACTTCATCAAGATCTATACAAGAGCCTATTGGAACAATACACATGCAC
>CM021103.1:474768198-474825698 GCA_007115665.2 Sequoiadendron giganteum | reverse complement strand
AAGGCACACACATGCACACATGTATGCATTCATTGCAAACACCCACCTACATCCACCCACAAACCCACCTATGCATGCACATGAACCCACTCACCCATCTACACATATAGACAACCCCTCACCCACTCCCTAACACACACCCACTCACATGAACCCATGCATGCACATGCACCCACCCACCTATCCATAAGACACACTCTCGCACCCACCAACTTACACACACCCACACAACCCTATGCCTACCTCACCTCCTAAACCCACCTAACCCCTACCCTACTACACCCACACCACTCTCCACATCCCTCCAAAAAAAATTGAAGCTATGTGATGCAAGGTAGAGAGTGCTAGGAAGAGTTAGAGTGTCATTAACCTTGAAGAGTTTTGAGACTTTCACATTGCTTACCAACACCATATACTGATTCATCGAACATGTAAAAAGAGTGCAATTTTTTTAAATCTCATTTCAAAACTCACATGAATTTATTGTGTTCATCTTTCCTTTCAACATTTGCAACACCATTTTGAATGGGATGTCACTAATCCTTATAATCCTAGCCAATATCAATGATAACGCTAATCCATTCTCAATCAAATCTTTCAACTTCACAATAAATTCATCTGCCATATCACAAAGATGTGTCACAATGGTATGGTAACATTTATCTAAAGGATACCTATGTAAATTTTCATCCTCATGTGTTAGACTCCATTCTCATATCATATCGTGTGCTAGAGACAATAATGCATCTCGGCTCTGCTCTACAACTTTTGTTGCTTTGGCTGTTTTTTTGAATTTTTGGTCCCTGCTTTGATTTGACTATTTCATGGGATGGTCGGGGGGGGGCCTAGGAAGGCTCCCCATTCCAAAGATGTTGTCTCTTTGTCTAGCATTGTGCCTGTGGTGGCAATGACCAACCTTGTTGTTCCCCATGTGACTTCTCCTCCTCGTACTTTCGTCCTTTCCATTAGGAAAAAGAGAGAGGGTATTTCTAGAAAGTCGCCCTTATACCCTAATTTTGGGCTTGACTCTTTCTTCTTTGTTGAAGAATCGGTTTCCTACGTGGATAAATTGGTGGGTTTTGACTCACCAGCTTCGGGTAAAAGGTCGTTGGAGTCTGCTTTCTGCTCATTAACTGGTTGGGAAGTTGACCTCCCTGAATTTTTGATGTTGAAGGCTATGGACAATCTTAAACTAGCGTTGGTTGGTAATTTTTTGGCATATAGGCCGAATATTGAATTGGTTCATCAATAGGAAGCTTCTACTTGGAATCTCAAAGGCAATGTCACTATAAATGTCATGCTGAGAGGTATTTTTATTTTCTTCTTTGTGGTTTATGAAGATATGCTTAAGGTTTTAACTAGTGGCCCTTGGGCCTTTGACTCTGGGTTTAAGAACTTTCTCTCCCTTTGCAAATGGAAACCAGGTTTTGATTCGTCGATTGACCTGGGTGCCTCGGCTCTAACTTGGGTTTGCCTACCTGGCCTACCTCTTGAGTTTTGGGAGATGAGTATTTTGAAAGGAATAGCTAACTCTTTTGATAGTCTCCTAGCCATTGATAAGATAACTCAAGAGAGGTCTAGACTGGTCTATGCTTTTATTTGTGTAAATGTGGTTGTGAATTCGATCTTGCCAACTTCTATCCTTCTTAAGTCAAAATTTGGTAATTGGATCCAACCTCTGGAATATGAAAATGCCCATCATTTCTTCTAGTTGTGCAAGAATTTTGATCACCTCGTTGAATCTTGTGAGAATAAACCTATTGAGGGAACCTTAGCTAATAAGAAAAAAATTGTTGAGGGTATCTTTGTTATTGAACTTGCCTCAGTTGCTCAACCTTCAGTATTTTTTGTTATCCCTTCAAATATTGTCCCCCAACAAAAGGAAACCCCAGTCTCTGGCTGGGAGGTTGTTCCAGCTGAACCTTTGTTGTTTCCAATGACTCGGTCAACTTGAACCTCAAGGCTACTAGCCCTGTTTCTAGTTTCCCAACCCCTACCTTTCCGAAAAATGTGGTTCTGGATACAAGGGAAGAAGTGAATATGAATATTGGGGATGAACCTAAGGAGGTATCCCTTTTGGAGGATAATTTGCAGTCATCCCTAGGGAAGGTTCGGGATTCTGGAGTGGGTGTTGACTTGGAAGGAGAGCTAGAGCATTCTGACACTAACCTGTCCTTGGAGGAAATGTCTTTTTTATCCCAAAAGGAGGGATGAAACTTGAATGAATCTCTAGTCTTGTTGGGTTTTCCTCCTCAACCCAGTGAAAAATATGAGGATGATTGGTCACCCATAATTAAATCTAAAAATAAAAAGAAGCCAGATGTTGGGGGAGAAATAAGGTTGGTAGACCATCCCAAAAGGATTCCAGAATAAAAGACATTGTTAGGGATGTGGCTGTTGGGAAACAAAAAACATTGGATTTGATCGTAGGGTCAAATTCCAAAAAAAAATAGCCCTGGTTGTTTCACTGGGGTTTTGGTGGTGTTGTTCCCTGTTTTTCTCTATGAAGTTTCTCTCTTGGAATATAAGGGGTGTTAATAGCCTGTATAAACAATTTTTGTTTAAGACCTGTATCCTAGACAATAAAGTGGATGTTCTTCTCCTCCAAGAAACTAAGATGAAGGAGACTTTTGACAAGACAATTTTGAGCATCTGGCCTAGAGTGAATTATTTTGTTAGTGAGGCTAAAGGGGCTTTTGGAGGTATAGCTACCCTTTAGAATCCCTCTAAATTAAAAGGATCTTTGTGCTCTACTAATAGGAACACTTTGATGGTTTCCCTGGAAGATATGGCCTCCCAGGAGAAATGGAACTTAATAAATATCTATGCCCCCAATTTGAGCAGGGACGGGTTGTTGCTTTGGGAGCCCTTAAATGATGCTGTTAAAAATAGAAAATATGATCATTGGATGCTAGGAGGGGATTTCAATTCCCCCCTTCTTCCTTTAGAAAAATCTAGGGGGCTGGATGACTATTAGGATAGCATGATGGAGCTGGCTGATTTCCTAAACTCGGCTAGCCTTATTGATATCCCTTTTCAAGGCTCTAAGTACACATGGAAACCATCTAATCCAAGTCAAGTTAGATAGGTTTATGATCTCTGCCAATTGGAATATCTCTCAATTCCTCTCTCTTTCTGCTCTCCCAAGAGCTGGCTCTGATCATAATGCTCTAGTGCTTAAAATAAATGTTGATCACAATAGGGGACCTTTCCCTTTCAAATTTGAAATAATGTGGAGCCTTCACTCAGATTTTGCTGCTCTCATTAAAATTTGGTGGGAGGAACCTATAGGTGGCACCCCTATGTATTGACTGGTGAAAAAGCCTAGTAGAATAAAGAAAAGAGTGAAAGGGTGGAGTAAGGTGACCTTTGGTAATATCTTTGAGATTAAGAACTCCCTGGGAAATAGCTTAAAGAAAGTTCGGGATAACATGGAGGCTGGTCTTGTGGACGATGAGATATGTGCTAATGAAAGAGACCTCAGATCTCAATGGTTTAAGCTTAACAAAAAAGAGGAAATATTTTGGAAACAAAAGTCTCGTGTTCAATGGCTAACTGAAGGGGATAGGAATACTAAATTCTTCCATCAATCTACCTTGAAACACAGAAGCAAGAATAGGATCAAATCACTTCAGAAAGAGGATAACTCTGTGGTCTCCATCAAAAAAGGAAATTTTTGGGGAAGCTGTTAACTTCTCCTCTAACCACATTTGTCAAGGCAATGTAAATCAGGCACACAATGACTTTCTTGAGGTGATCCCTAAAGTTATTTCTGATCTTGATTTAAAGAGTATGACTAATGTTGTTTCTATGGAATAAGTTAAAAAGGATGTGTTCTCTTTTGGAGCTTTTAAAGCCCCTAGCCCGGATGGGTTTCCTCTTTATTTTTTCCAAACCTACTGGGACATTGTCAAAAATGACCTCTTTAATGCTGCTAGAGTTTTCTTCAGGTCAGGTAGGCTCCTAAACCAACTGAATGCCACCTTCATTGCCCTCATTCCTAAAAATATTGATGCCTCTTCAATTAAGGATTATAGACCTATAAGCCTTTGCAATACGGTCTATAAAATCTTCTCTAAAATTCTTGTGTTAAGACTCAAACTGGTGTTAAGCAAAATGATTGCCCCAAACCAAAAAGGTTTTGTCCAAGGTAGAAGTATCCTTGATGTTGTCATCACTACTCATGAAATTCCTCTCTATGGACCATTCTAAAAATCTTGGGATGGCCTTCAAAGTTGATATATCTAAGGCCTATGACAGAGTGTCCTGGTCATTTCTCTTTGCTATTCTTAGGCAGTTTGGGATAGAAGGAAGATTCCTTAAGCTGATCTCTGCTTGTGTTACCTCCCCCATGTGCTCTGTTTTGGTTAATGGTGTCCCTCAAGGCTTCTTCTTTTTTGCTCGTGGTCTTAGGCAAGGTGACCCCCTCTCACCCTATCTTTTTATAATTGTTGTTGAGGTTCTTGGAAGGAATATTCAAAAATTGGTAGACTCTAAACCCCTAAAAGGTGTTAAAGTTGCTTCCTCTCTTTTGCCTGACTCCCACCAACAATTTTTTGATGATACTCTATTATTTGGGGAAGCCTCGGTGTGAGAAGTTGGACTTTGGAAACAGGTTCTAAATAATTATGTTGTTGTTTCTGGCCAGTTTATCAACTATGAAAAAATTAAGATATAGTTCTTTAATATTGACCAAATGGTCAAGGAAAGAGTGGTGAGAATATTGGGATGTCAGGAAGCAGTCCTACCCTTGGGCTACCTTTGATTTCCAAGAAGCTGGAAAATAATTACTAGAATCACCTAATTGAGAGAGTTCAAAAAAAGTTGGTTGCTTGGAGGGGGAAGCTTCTAAACTTGGTTGGGAAGATCCAACTGCAAAAGCCTCCTTACAGAGTATTCCTATTTACTACTTATCCCTCTTCAAAATTCCAGCCTTCATATGGGAAAAATAGAATAGATTTAGAGAAGATTCTTGTGGTTTGGTATTGAAGAAAAAAATAGGTTCTCTCTAGTTAGTTGGGAAAAAGTGTGCACACCTAAAATTGTTAGTGGTTTGGGGATAAGGGGAGTCAATTTTCTTAACAAATCCTTAACTGCTAAAGTTGGTTGGAACCTCCTGGAAGGGTCTAAAGACTAGGTAAATATTTTTCAAGCCAAGTATTTGAAGAACAGGAACCCTGACTTTTTCCTCTCTATGTCTGACCTGCCTAGTGGTTCTATTTTATGGAATCACCTTGTTAAAATAAAAAATGTGCTAAAATTGGGAGTTAAAAAGAGAATTGGGAATGGTAAAAATACAGACTTTTTGAAGGACCTTTGGATTGAGACTTCTACTTTTTCCTCTACTGATGTATTAAATCCCCTCAAACAAAGCCTTAAAAGGATATGTGGCAAAAAGGTTTTTGACTATGACAATTGGGAGATGGATGAACCTAATTGGAAGGAGTTCGATATGCTATTAAGGAGGGCTAATTTAAGAGGCCAGAGATAGATCAACTGGGATCCGACCCTACTAAGGATTCATAATTTAATTGGGGAGGTGAAGTGGTTTGATAGTGAAAGGGAAGATGAATGGGTTTGGAAGATCAACCCTTATAGTTGTTTCTCTGTTAAATGGGCCTGTGAGGAATTGGTCAAGCCATTGATAGACATCAAAGATCATCTCTGGGAAAAAGTATGGTTGAAGAACTTGGTTCCTAAAATTAATTTTTTATGGTGGGTTGTTTCACATGGAAAAATTCTGACCATTGACAATCTGGTTAGAAGGGGGTTCCAGTTGGTTAACAAATGCTCCCTATGCAAGCAAGATGAAGATTCAATAATGCACATCTTCCTTCGCTGTCATTTCTCTAGAGAGGTTTGGTCCTTTTTCCTGTCGTTGTTGTTCACTGAATGGGTGTTTTCTCACTCAATTAAGTTGTTTATAGAAAGTTGGTCCAATTGCCCCTTTTCCCATAAATTTATTGTCGATCTCTGGAACTAAGTTCCCTCATTTGTTGCCTAGGGAATATGGAAGGAAAGGAATAATAGAATCTTCAAGGAAGTGGAGAGAAGCATCTATGAAGTTTGTATAATAATAAAAACTCAGATTAAGGAAAATATGGACGTTGGAAGATATAGTTTCTCCAAAGCCTGGCCGAGCCACAAAGAGACGAGAATAAAGCAGATCTGGGCTATAAGCAAGGATCTTTCTATCCTAAATTGTACCAAGATGTTAAATAGAAAGTTTACAGTGTGGACCCCTCCTCAGAAAGATCGGATCAAGTGTAACTTTGATGGGTGCTCTAAAGGCAACCCGAGTATAGCTAGGGTAGGGGTATTGCTTTGAAACCACAAAGGGGAGTGCATAGTGAGCTTCGGTGTTAAGTTGGGTGTTTGTTCCAATAACAAAGTTGAGGCTATGGCTGCTTTAGGGGGCTTAAAGACTCTTAAGGGCTTTAAAAATGTCATTTTGGAAGGAGATTCAAAGTTAATAGTGGATATATTGAATGGAGTGGCTATGCCCCCTAGGAGCTAAAAAATATTATTGACAAGTGTTTGTCCCTCAAGAGTTATTTAACCAACTCCAAGGTGCAACATATTTACAAAGAAGGGAATAAGTTTGTTGATTGTGCTTCCAACAAGGCGCTGAGGTGTATGGTGTGGACCATTGGGTTAATAGTAACCTATTGAGGTCTTTAAGGGACATGATTGTAAATGAAAAATTTGAATATGATTATAATTTACAAAGATGATGTGTGGAAGTGGAGAGGGAAGTATGGGAGATCAAGTGTTTTTAAAGGAATGCAGTTTAATGATGATAATAGTGGTATGATGTTGAGTTTGTTGATCCTCTTTGGAGGTAAAATTAATCATTATCTCCTTCCCAAGGTGATCAAGACCCAAATGGAGATTTTCAAATTGTGAAGGGATGTCAAATCCAAATGTGCCAATATGCCTAATGTCAGCTCTCCCCGTATTTTTGAATATTTGCAAGGCAAGATTATTAATGTGAAGTTAATCAGTTGCAATAATAATTATGAGATCGTGGCTTTAGGAATTGTCTCGTTGGCTTTCCCTAAAAGAAAGTTCTCGATTGCCCATTTTTTATGGGCTTATTCTGAAACTTTGAGAAAAATAGTTCACAACAAGACTAGTAGAGAGCTGAAGAAGTGGGTGGTTAAGAGGAATAGCTCACAGAAGTCAAAAAACTTGCAAAGTGCTAAGATGGGTGGGCCAAGGAAGTGCACAAAACCTCCTAATTGCTAGGCGCTCAAGCAGAATACAAACTTGTGGAGATTATTTGATAATGCGGCATGGTTCCTTTCTTTGAGTATATGAATGGCTATAATGAGAGCCTAACTGCCAAGTTCACCAATTCATGGAGAAGAGGAAATGTTCCTATAGGTCTTGTCAAGTTTGAAGTGACAACGAGATTTATAGAGGAAGAAACAAGATTACAAAATCAAGGTATAAAGGTGGCTAAGAAGAGTGGGTCCGACTACCAGAAGTTTGTGGACAAGTTTCTACATGACGGAGAAAATTTGAAACGCTTCCAAAATGGGTTGCTAGGTTAGAGCTTCCGCCTCCCTATGCCCTGGTAATTTTGTTTATCATGAGATATTTTACGTTGGAAGGGAGATACATGTCTATACATACGTATCATTTCCCTTTGCTAAATCACATTAGGCATGGTGAAAGAATTAATTTGCCCTTCTACTTATTGTCTTCCCTGCAATTGAATATAGAGAAAGGTGCTAGCCATCCCCTGCATCAAGGATTGATGCTTTCTCTGTATAAGCATGCACTTGCGTTAAACCCTCTTGGTAACCCTCTTGTGGCTAGAATTGACAATCAAAATCCCAATGATGGTGACAATGAGGAACCCCCTGTGGATGAAAAACCTTGCCGAGGATCCTAATCCTTGCCCGCTCCCCATTGTAGCCGCTAGAAGGGTGCTAATTCTTGCTAAGATCCCTTCCCCTATTGCTAATTTTTTGAAACCTTCTACCCTTGTGACTTAGAAAATTGTTGGTAAAGGTCCCTTTGAGTCTGAGCTTGTGAAAAAAACTCTGAAGAAGAGAAAACACTCTCCTCTTCTCCTAGATTTACCCAAGTCTAAAAAGTTTTAAAAATATCATAATCCTCAAAATGAGGTCATTACTATCAATGAAGAGGGCTTGCAAAAAGAGGATTTGGAAGAGAACAAGTAAGGGCAAGGTAGTGGTGGTAGTGGTGTTCGCAGGTTAGCTCACTTAGCTAAGGCTGGTTCTAAGAATAAAAAAGGAAAATAAAAAATTACTATGTATGAAGAAGAAGACTTGGATATCGAATATTTTGAAGCCCAAATTGATGAAGATTCTAATGGGATGTATTTTGAGGATTCTGCCTATGAAATGGGGGAAGAGGATTCAGAAGAAGAGAAAGATGATGATGAGGAGGAGCAAACTGAGATGAAGGAGGACCAAAAGAATGATAATCCATTTGTGTCGGATGCTGGGAATACCGCCAATGAGATTAATATTGATGATTCAAGCATAGATTTTATGAAAAATAGAATAACTTATTTGCAGGTACAGATGGAGGACATGGAGAAAGCCTTGGTCACGCTGATGAAGGTGACTAATAGGTTGATGTGAAGGGTGATGTTTGGTGTTGTTTCTAGACAAACTAAAATCAACAGGAAGCTGAAAAAATTGGGGAAACCTGATGATCTAAAGGTGTTGGATGATTCTGAGGGACCTGACTGGAGGGAGTATGAAATACACTCTAAAAAAAAAATGATTTTCAATAACAAATACAATGTAACCAAGCACCCATTAAGGTTAGCTTAACCCAAAATGTTGCATGAAAGAACTCTAACCAAGAATGCGCCCTAAAACCACTTAAGGAGGAGGGGTAGGCATATCGTCAAAGGATCCCTAGGATCTACTGAATCAAAGTTACAAGATTACAACTGAAAAAGAGAGTCTAAACTCAACACCAAGAATGTGCACTCAAGATCCTTTAACAGGCGAGGTGCTAACATATGGTGGAGTGATAATTGTTGAATTGAAAGAAAATAGGCGAATAACCGGCCATGAGAGAATTTCCTCACTACCACCAAATAGTGGGGAGAAAATATTACAATTTAAACACTTTGTTGTGGCAGACATCCACTCAATAGTGGGAATTCTCCACTTAACCGTGGGTGATAAATGAGAGAACAAAGTAAAATCCTCCACACTGGTGATAAACAGTCTAGGGGTTAAAGTGTTGCATTAAATTTCACAAGTAAATGCAATAAATACAACAACTGGATTAGTACTACTAAATCACAACCTTACAATGAAAGAAATCTGCAATTTACAAGTGTTACAATGGCATATTCAATGCAAATTAAAGGAGGATGAATCTTTCAAGTTTTAAACCTCTCAAATACTAGAATAAGAGCCAAAATCTGAACTTATTGAAATCTAATAATTAAAAACAACAAATTGAAATTGTAAATCAGCAACCAGATTATCAATGAAATGCTTATATCTTTAGCAATATACCTCTGAATCAAGTGAATTCGAATGCAATGCACCTCTAGAGGATAGGCACCCATGCCATGGTGAAGAAACAACATCGAAAAGTAGCCATTATTTTACTTGCATGATTCCCAATGCCCTCTGAATGGTACGACCCTTAGAAGGGGCAATTTTGCAAGAATAAATCATATACTTTGAAATTAAATTTGAAAATTGTTGAGAATGGTCGCCATGACCTTAGAATTGATATTATTGAATGCCCATAACAATATTAAAATCGTACAATAAGTTGTGAACAAAATCGACCTTCAGCTATGTAGATATCAGCAACATGAAAACTGGAAATCACATCAAAATTCACCACTTTGAAGCTCTATCTGCTAGTCTGATTAGAGAAGTAGCTTGAAATCAATTAGGTGTTATCTTGCAAACTCGAAATTGAGTCGATACAAGGAGGTTAGCATTCTTCAAAGTGCAAAATGAGTAGTCATTTCGACAGCATAATTTTAGCATAAACATGAGATAACAAATGTTGGAGCAAAGCCTCATTTTTAAAGAAGATGGGATGACTCTTCAATTTCCTTAGATGGGACGCCAAAAGCCTTGACATATTTTAAATTCAAAAAAAGAATTAATCTTCTCCAAAAGGCATCCACTTTATGGCAAAAGAGACTTTCATAAAAGTTATTAAATTTCTTCATGAAGGCATCCCCCTTCAAGTCCCTCTTTTAAACACAACTTAGGTTAACACCTTAGGCCAAGGGGGTCAACTTAAAATTAGAACAATTTGCCTTGAAAAGAATAATTTCATCAAAATAATGCTTTTAAAAGCTTCAAGCTCAACTCAGAACAACTGCTCCAACAGGACATGATGAGTTGAAGACTAACAACTGCCAACAACCAAAAATAGTATTTACTATAAATAGTAAACACCAAAGAAAGACCACAAAACCTCCAAGCAAAGAACCCCTTGATTTACCTCAACGAGCCTATGGGTCTCCGAAATAGGTTGATGAGCATTGATAGGATCACTGATGAAAAGGGGATATTACAGTCTGTCCTTCTCGAGATTGCTTGTCCTCAAGCAACCGCAAAGCTGGATGCTGCAAAATATGTTCACCTTCCCATGTAGCATCTTTAATAGGCAAGTTTCTCCATCTCAGGAAATACTCCTTGATTGTTCGCTTCCTCAAGGATCACTCCCTAGTGTCAAGAATCTCTTCTAGAAGCAACACCAACTACCCTTTTTCATCTAATGGAGGTAACTCTGAAGTAGCCACCACATTATGCCCAAGTGCCTTCTTGAGACGAGACACGTGAAAAGCATTGTGAACTTTGCTATCAGCTGGAAGCTCTAACTCATACGCCACTTCACCAATCCTTTTGGTGACTTTGAATGGCCCATAAAAATGTGGCTTTAACCTTTCGGCACCCCTCATCTTGAGAGATGATTGTCTATAGGGCTGGAGTATCAAATAAACCATATCCCCAACTACAAAAGTTCGCTCAACACGTTATTGATCAACGTATAACTTTTGTTGATTTTGAGCTTGTTGCAGATTTTATTTTAATGATTTTAGGATGTCTTGGCTCTGTTGTAACATATCCTTGGTCTGTGGAGCTCTACTATCACCAAACACCAAGTCTACAAAGTTAGGAGCACCATAACTGTAGAGAGCCGTGAAAGGAGACATCTTAATCGACATATGATAGGAAGAATTATAACAAAACTCTCCAAAGTGAAGCCATTTGACCCAAGCTCTTTGCTGCCCTGAAACATAATTTCTGAAGTAGCCTTCTAACCATTTGTTGACAATCTCGGATTGCCCATCCATTTGCAGGTGATAACTAGTGCTTGGGGTGAGCACTATTCCACTCAATCTGAAGATCTCTTTCCAAAAGGCACTTAGGAACTTGTTGTCCCTATCACTGACAATAGTTTTAGGCAAACCATGCAAACGAAAAACTTCTTTGAAAAACAACTCAGCAACTTGAGTTGCTGTAAATGAAGTAGTGATAGCATAAAAATGAGCAAATTTAGATAATCTATCCACTATGACATAAATACAATCACGTCCCTGCACCTTGGGAAAAATAGTGATGAAATCCATAGCAATACTCTCTCATTTCTGATTCGGAATTGGCAAGGGCTGCAACAAACCAGTTGGAAAAGAATGTTCATTTTTATTCTTTTGACAAGTAGAACATTCTCTTATGTAATTCATGACCTCTTCCTTCATTCCTTTCCAAGCAAACCTTTCTCTTATCTACTTATAAGTTTTGAACATGCCTTGATGACCAGCAAGAGGAACATCATGAAAAGACTGAAAAATCTTCTTCTTAAGCTTGGATTCGGGTACCAAAAAGATCCTACCCTTGTACATAATCAAACCATCAACCCACTTATACCTTTCATCATTCAAGTGACCTTCTATAATGCTAGTTGTGAACTGATTTTTTGCATAATCAGTAGCAATCAACTCTTTCCAATCTGTTGAAAGCTCACAAAGTGACTGCAAATGAGGTCTTCTGGATAAAGCATCTGCAACTATATTGTTTTTTCCTTTGACATACTGAATATCAAAGTCATAGGCCTGAATTTTGCTTACCCATTTTTGTTGCCTTTCATTCAAATCTTTTTGGCGCATGAAATGTTTAAAACTATTATAATTAATCTTAACTACAAATTCACTTCCCACCAAGTATTGACGGAATTTGGACAAAGCATGAATAATGGCAAGCATCTCTTTATCATAAATTGAATATAATTTTTCTGCTCCTCTCAATTTTCTGCTCTCAAAGACAATAGGGTGTTTGTCTTGCATGAGAACAGCTCCCACTCCTTCACCTGAAGCGTCATATTGCAATTCAAAGGGCTTCTTGAAGTCAAGCAAGGCCAATAATGGACATGAGTTCATGATCTACTTGAACTTATCAAACACTCCTTGTGCTTTATCTGTCCATAGAAAAACTCCTTTCTTGGTGAGATTTGTAAGGGGGGTTGCCATGTGAGAATACCCCTTGACAAACCTTCTATAAAAACCACACAAGCCCAAAAATCCCTTCAAGTGAGTCACATTCTTTGGAGGTGGCCAATCAATGATGGCTCCAATCTTCTCAAGATCAACTTTGACCCCCTTAGAACTGATAGTATGGTCGAGATAGAGAAGCTCTGTCATCCCAAACTCACATTTTGATTCTTTAGCAAACAAACATTTTGCCTCCAAAATGCTAAGCACTTCTTCCAAGTGTTGAAGGTGCTCCTCCTAAGACTTGCTGAAAATGAGAATATCATCAAAGAAGATAAGCACAAACTTCCTCAACTGATGCCTGAAATTCTTGTTCATTCAAGATTGGAATGTTGCTGGAGCGTTTGTCAAACCGAATGGCCTGACAAGGAATTCAAAATGCCCATAGTGGCATCTAAAATCAGTCTTTTCAACATCCTCTTCTCTCATCCTAATTTGGTGGTAACCGGATCGAAGATCAATCTTCGAGAAGTACATAGCCCCATGGAGCTCATCAATAAGCTCATCTATCCTAGGAATAGGATATCTATTCTTGATGGTCTTCTGATTCAATGCGTGATAGTCAACACACATACGCATTGTACCATCTTTCTTTTTTACCAACACTACTGCTAAAGCAAAAGGGCTTTTGCTTGGCCAAATGAACCCCACCTCCAAAAACTCTTTGATGGTCTTTTCTATCTCATCTTTCTGCTTCTTTGGATAATGGTATGGCGTAGTGATGACCACCTTTGCACCCTCTTCTAGCTCAATCACATGTTCACACCCCCTTTCAGGTGGTCTTCTTGGAGGTAAATCACCAAAAACCTTGCTCTTCTTAGAAAGTAGAGCTTGAATATCAGGTGGATACTGCCTTTTCTCTTCAACTGAATCAGCTGGTAAGATCATACATTCTACTACCCATTTAATTTGATCATGACGGATCAACCTCTCCATTATTTTCAAGGACACAATTTGAGGGCCTCCATTGGACATCCCTCTCAAAACAACCTTTTTTCCATCAGCTTGGAATTTCAATTCCATAGTTTGCAAATTCAAGGTGATCTCTCCAAGAGATCGCAGCCATTGTATTCCCAAAACAGCATCAGTATCACCAATGCCAACAACATAAAAGTCATCTTTTACCTCATAATTTCCCAATTGCATGGAAAGATTAGGAATTTTCTTTGTGCAAGATATGGTAAAACCATCTACTACCATTACCTTGAATCCTTCAATCTCTTCAATCTTCAATCCCTTTTTGGTAACTAGGCCTCTGTCAATGAAATTATGAGTTTCTCTTGTGTCAATTAGAGCAACAATCATTTGAAAACTAACCTCTCCATGAACTCGAAAGGATTCATTCTTTTGGAAACTAGATAGTTGGGCAAAGGCACTACCATCTCCAATCTTTGGCTCCTCTTCTGGAGCTTCTTCACCTTCACTACTTATTTTGTATTGTTGATCATACGGATCAAATTTTGAACCATAATCAGAATAGCCCTCCATTTGATGTGCTTTGTCTTTTCCATAACAACGGTGACCCGTTGACCAAGGTTCACGACAGGTATAGCAAACTCCTTCCTTTCTAAGTTGATCACAGAGTTCATCTGATATCTTTTGGGGATACTTATTGGGCTGACTTGGAGGAAACTTCTTCTTATCCTTATTGAAAGGTTTGGACTGAAATTTTGGCCTTGGAGCAACCAACTCCATGCTCCTTGCTTTCTTGATTGCTTCATCCAAGGTCAGTGGATCAAAGGCTTTGACCCATCCCTTCAAAGGCTCCATTAAACCTTCAGCAAATAGTACCACAAGTCTTCTTTCAGTAATGTTGGGCACCATTACTGACAATCTTTGAAAATCAGCTACATAATTTTCTAAAGATCCTTGTTGCTTCAACTGCTCCAATTCTCGGAAACTCGGCTCAGGATCTTTGGTATCAAATATTTCAATCAGTTTGTTGGCAAACTCTTCATAGGTGCGGATAAGGTTATGGCTAAGAGTGACCAAACCGTGAGTCCACCATTCGTGAGCCACTCCATCCAAGTGTAATGTGGCAAAATTTATTGCATCTTCCTCCGGCATTGGTCTAAGTGAAAGATAGTTATCCAATTTTTGCACCCACACCCTGGCTGTACACTTATTACTACCATCAAAATGGTCTAAGGTGATCTTCCCCAAAGCTTGTTGAAAATCATTTCTATGATTAATTGGAGGACAATGTTCATTCCTTCCACCATTTCTTCTACTCCTTTGATTCATGAATTGATCAAAGGTCCATGCATCTCTCATATCAGGGGGTAAAAAGATATACTCCATATATGTTTGCCTAGCATCATCAGCAAACAGTAACCCAACTTTTGGTGGTGGTTCTTCTCTCCAAATGAATGTAAGGAGAAGAGGTCTAGATGAAGATCCTCTTGTGATTGTAACATGTTGTCCAACATTTCTATCCCTTTCATTTACCACTGAACCATTATGACCATCAGGACCATAAGTTCCATTAACACCACTATTACCATTGTTTTCACAAACTTGATTCTGTTGGGGCTGAATATTGTTATGACTAGCTTGATGATCCAATTTAGCTAGCAAACATGCCATCATGTCTAACATTTTGTCAAACTTCTTTTCCGCTCTAGCATCTTTTTCTTCCATTGAAATTCTGGGCTCTTCTGACATTCTTTCAACTGTTTTACCTGTTTCTCTCAAAGCTTCTGACAATGTCTTTGCTTTTGGCACTGGTGGGAACTGTATCTGAGATCTAGCTTGATTTCTGATGAAGTATCTGGTTTCTCTGTCACTCATATGTCCACTGAATGGCTGAAATTCATAGGATGGCAAGAACTTCTACTCTGATACCACTGAAATATACTCTCAAAAAAAATTGATTTTCAATAACAAATACAATGTAACCAAGCACCCATTAAGGTTAGCCTAACCCAAAACGTTGCATGAAAGAACTCTAACCAAGAATGTGCCCTAAAACCACTTAAGGAGGAGGGGCGAGCATATGGTCAGAGGATCCCTAGGATCTACTGAATCAAAGTTACAAATATTACAACTGAAAGAGAATCTAAACTCAACACCAAGAATGTGCACTCAAGATCCTTTAATAGGCGAGGTGCTAACATATGGTGGAGTGCTAATTGTTGAATTGAAAGAAAATAGGCGGATAACCAACCATGAGAGAATTTATTCACTACCACCAAACAGTGGGGGGGAAATATTACAATTTAAACACTTCGTCTGTTGCGGCAGACATCCACTCAATAGTGGGAATTCTCCACTTAACTGTGGGTGATAAATGAGAGAACAAAGTAAATTCTTCCACACTGGCGATAAACCATCCAGGGGTTAAAGTGTTGCATTAAATTTCACAAGTAAATGCAGTAAATACAACGACTGGATTAGTACTACTAAATCACAGCCTTACAATGAAAACAAAATTGCAATTTACAAGTGTTACAATGGCATATTCAATGCAAATTAAAGGAGGATGAATCTTTCAAGTTTTAAACCTCTGAAATACTGGAATAAGAGCCAAAATCTAAACTTATTGAAATCTGATAATTAAAAACAGCAAACTGAAATTGTAAATCAACAACCAAATTACCAATGAAATGCTTATATTTTGAGCAATATACCTCTAAATCAAGTGAAGTCGAATCCAATGCACCTCTAGAGGATAGGCACCCATGCCATGGTGAAGAAACAACATCGAAAAGTAGCCATTATTTTACTTGCACAATTCCCAATGCCCTCTGAATGGTACGACCCTTGGAAGGGGCAATTTTGCAAGAATAAATCATAAACTTTGAAATTAAATTTGAAAATTGCTGAGAATGGTTGCCATGACCTTAGAATTGATATTATTGAATGCCCATAACAATATTAAAATCATACAATAAGTTGTGAACAAAATCAACCTTCAGCTGTGTAGATATCAGTATCATGAAAACTAGAAATCACATCAAAATTTACCACTTTGAAGCTTTATCTGCTAGTCTGATTTGAGAAGCAGTTTGAAATCAATTAGGTGTTATCTTGCAAACATGAATTTGAGTTGATACTAGGAGGTCAGCATTTTTCGAAGTGCAAAATTAGTCATTTCAACAGCATAATTTTAGCATAAACATGAGATAACAAATGTTGGAGCAAAGCCTCATTTTTAAAGAAGATGGGATGACTCTTCAATTTCCTTAGATGGGACGCTAAAAGCCTTGACATATTTTAAATTCAAAAAAGAATTAATCTTCTCCAAAAGGCGTCCACTTTATGGCAAAAGAGACTTTAATAAAAGTTATTAAATTTCTTCATGAAGGCGTCCCCCTTCAAGTCCCTCTTTTAAACACAATTTAAGTTAACACCTTAGGCCAAGGGGGTCAACTTAAAATTAGAACAATTTGCCTTGAAAAGAACAATTTCATCAAAATAATTCTTTTAAAAGGCCAAAACTCAACTCAGAACAACTGCTCCAACAGGACATGATGAGCTAAAGACTGACAACTGCCAACTACCAAAAATAGTATTTACTATAAATAGTAAACACCAAGGAAAGACCACAAAACCTCCAGGAACCCCTTGATTTACCTCAACGAGCCTACGGGACTCCGGAATAGACTGATGAGCACTGATAGGATCACTGATGAAAAGGGGACATTACAGAGTACATCTCCTCTCATTGGCAAATATGGGGACCTATTGAGGAAAGCCAAGTAATGGCTTTCTCTTTTCCTATTGTTTTATGTCTGCTATCTTGTTTTTGACTTTTTACTTCCAAATTCCAAACTGCTATTTCATAATATGAAATAGCTTTGTTATGGTTTAGGACTACTTGGTATATGGTGGATTTGATTAATGTCATGCATAGCCTTAAGAACTCTAGTAATAACTTCATGTTTGTGATTAATTATGGTTGGTCTATGGTTATAGTTATGAATTATGGCTTGCATGCCGCTCTGGATGATGTTTTTTGATGTTGGTTGGTGGTGTTGTTTCCCACCTTGCTTATGTTCCTTTTTGTTTATTTGGCTGTAACCATGGGATCATGACCCTTTCCCTGCTTATCTAATAAAAAACATTTGTCTAAATGTGGAATTTATTTCTCAAGCATGTTCAATAACTAAGCCTCCAAAACCCATTCTTTCTTCAACCTTCAAACATAACTTACTAGAAAATTTCTTCTATGAGCATGCTCCCTCCTGATAGCATTAACAGAGGACAAAGCAAATTGCAAATTACAAGATGAATAGTTGAACCAAGGTGCAAGAAAATTCAATAGTAACAATAAGATGGGCTTATCTTTAAGTCATTAGACAACAAAATATTGTAGGTGTTCTTATGTAGCTAGAATCTTAGCTCTTTATTCTTATCATTGGACTTTCCTTTTATGGACACATTTTCAATGATTAGGAAGGTGGTGACTAATTCGTTTTGCAAGGAAGACTCCTAGCGACAAAGATCATACTTATTTTGTATGAGTCATCCTTCTTTACCTATTAAATCTGCAGCTCCATTAACTTGTAATAATTTGCTGAAACTTATAGATGTGAAGTTCGTAACTAAGCCTATGGTCTCCCATAATGCTCTTGCGTTTCTAATTTGGGAAGGATTTCTTGATCATGGCAGTAACGATCAATTGATTTGCCCTCAACCATCTCTTTCTTATATAGACTATTGTCTTCTAAGCGTTCTACAAAGGGCAATTGTCTCTACTTCATTGGTTATGTCTCTTCGTATAAGCATGGATGTGGCTCCAAACAAGGTTCCATCATCATTCCTAAGCAAAAAAAATCTTTCCTTTGCTATCCCAAGATCACCTTATGAGCAACGCCTTATTGTTTGCGATCTACTTTCCTTAGTCTTACTGCATTTATAGTGAGTAAAAGCCACTGATGTCAATATAAGATCGATATTAGTTTCATGCATTTTGGGACTACGCCATAATTATGAATATGCCACAGCAGGTTCCCAAAATTGAAAATTAAAAAATTAATAGACAAACAGATGAAACTATTTTAATGTTAATCTTGATGCCTTGTTCACAGATATAATCATAAAATCGGATACATCATTTGTATGATTCATGCTCCATGTTGTACGTTTTATAGTGAAAGCAATATTATAGTGAAGAGGAAGCACCAAACATCCACTTATTTACCAATTAACGACTTTGATTTTTCTAGATCTAAAATGTGATCCATGATGATATTGGTCAGTAATATACTAACATTGACACATAAGTTCATTTTGTTTCCATCGTTTCACATTAAAATACAGGTACTCAACTTGTACTTGAATACAGTATGTCTTGCCTTTTTTTCAGTTACCAAATTACTTATAGGGAAGTTCCTAACCTTCTGGTCCACGTTGCAATTAAATCAAATCCACACATTTAGCAAATATCCAATTTAACATCACCTTCTCTCCCTTAAAAGAAAATACAAATGTTAGGCTGCTCCCTCATCTTGTGCAATTAGTATTACGGGCAAGTCATTCCAAAAATTGAAGAGGTAAAACGCATATTCAGATACATTCTGCCTCTAATTAGACGGGGCATTAAATTTGAGAATCCCAACCATAGACCACAAATACTGGTTCTAAGGAAGTAGGTATTATAGTGTTCTCTCATGGACATGTAAAAGAATGCTTTCATTGGTTATCAATCATCAAGAAACCCCAAAAATCGGTTTAGTGATTGAACTACTGCCATAGGATTTGATGATGGATAAGGGAGAAGTGACTCTAGATCCATGCATTCTATGGTTTCTGCTAGTGTTTCAGGTCGAGCACAATATAAGAACTTTCTCTCTGCAAGTTCCTCTGCTAATTCACTCTGATGATTATCCATCAATGCTTCATTCACTACAACAATAAGGGGCCGATTCACACGTAGAGTTTCAAATATGCTACCTGACCCTGCATAGAGAGATTTATGGTGATTATTGAGACATTAAATAATGTGTTTATCAGTTCACATATACAAATAAAATGGATCTAATATCTCAAAACTTCAAACAAGAAACACAATTCACCTGCGTGACTAATTACCAAGGCTGCAGATTGCAGAAAACCTGCAATGTTTGGTGCAAATGTGAAGTAATCAACCTTTAGGCCTCCATCTTCCCCTGAAGACTGACATTTGAGGTATAATTTGAGAAAGGCAAGCAAGATATGCTATTAACATAAAATACAAAATCCAGAGCCTTATGTATCGATTCTGAAACAAGTTTTCTAGTCAAATGGCTAATAATGTACAAGTGTCCATAAATTTGCTCTAAAAGTGATCATATAACAGAGAATCAGACAAAATTGAACATTTTTCCTGAGATGCTTTATTATTTCCATTTGCTCAATACAAAACTCTTCCATTCGCATGAATAAGACGCATTTCTTCTAATGAACTATTGCACTTGCAACAAATAAGTTACAGTAATTGTCTATTTTCATTTAGCATTTACACCTAAGATGGAAGTTGAAATGTTTCATCACATCAATTTCTTTCCCAATGAACCACAGTTCAGCCCTCCTGAACACAACAGTTACTGAAAGGACCATGGTAGTAATTGTATATATAATTGCATATTTACTAAAGAATGTTTAGCTGATATCTGCCACCAACCTTAATGCCAACTTTTGATTTCTAACACAAACATGGTAGGTTAGTTTTCAAGGTAGCCAAAACACCCATTTAAATACGATAAGCCATGATTTTGAGGCAAATAACAAAATATTGATGGAACGAAGAAGTTGTTTTGTAGGTTTCATTTCACCTATTGGTAATTTATTGCATGAAACAATTGTTTTTCAAGCCATTTCTTTGTAACTATTAATAATTTTAAATTTATAAAATATTACATCAAACTCCTTGTTCTATCAAAGATGCCAAAAGGTAATGAGGACGTTAAAAGGGGGTGGTTCCTGAACATACAACTAAACTACTTGAAGATGCTAATTGTCTGAATAAAAATAATATTACAATTTTACGAGTAAAAATTTGTTTGTGGAAAAGCTTCAAGGTTTCAAACAGGAACTCCATTGCCACTTTCTTAAAATTTCAGCGAGAAGTGACAGTGAAAATGAGGGAAATAAAATAGACAATGGGCAATTATTGTGGAGGCTTGATGAATCCTATGAAAGCACTCTTTTCTACATTTACACCACATCAATGATAAACGAGTATTATCATTTTACATCAACTTTCCCGCAATCTCCAAGAGCCAAACAATCCAATGATATATAGTGAACTTATGCCGACTTTCAGATTCACATGCAGCAATTATTGTTATACACTCTCGCCCAGAAGCCATGGATACTATAACATGACTCTCAAATTCTAGTTAACATGACTATTTTAGTAGTTTTGAGTTTGTTTATGAGTTTCCATTTACATAAAAGAAGCCTGTAAATATAGGCTAAAATTTTTACAATGGCCTTTAATGTTCTTAGTTGTCTATCTAATTTTATTTATTTCTATCTACCCTCAACAATTATTCCAGCTGTCCATCTACTTTTATTTCATTGCTATCTAACCTTTACATTTGTCCCAGCTGTCCACCTAATTTTTTATTTATATTTGCTTGCTTGCAAGTGAATATGATTTTATAAATTACTATAGTTCAATTACTCACTTTATTAGATGTCCTCGTCATTTCCTCCCTACATAGAGGAAATTGTTCCCAGTTTCAACAGATAAATCAAATCCACCATGTAGCTGTCAAGATAAACCAAGAGAAAATGTAATCTGGCAGAGGATCGAGTGCATTTAGACCAGACTGTGTCAATGGAGTCTCCAAATAGATATAATAAAAATGTTGAACAAAAGGAATTGGAACACCTCATATTGGTATTCCATTGAAGCTGAAATACTCACCAAGTTGAATAGTTTCACGTGCTAGCGCAATCCCAAACTAAGTTGAATCCAGTACACACTCTAGTTCATCCAAAGCCTACAGGCTACAATCCATCTGTATCACAAATGCTAATGTACTCCTCCATGATTGAAACAAAAACCTAATTCAAATCAAGGAAAAAAAAAGTATTATTAATGTATATTTTCATGTTGAACATGGATGGTGATGAGAGTCAATTATGCCCCATTTTATGTCATATTTCAGCCTATTTCATGCACCTTCATACCCATTCCCACATTCTATTTCCGTTTCATATCATACCATTTTACCATTTTATGTTGCATTTGATTAAATATATATAAGTGATATTTAATATAGTTTTTGGATAAAATATGGAAATTTATTATTGTTTGTCTTTACTAATGAACATTATGATTTCAAGCCTCTGGAAAATCAAGCTTGCAACATACAAATTACAGGAACTTCCTTATCTTCCTATCGCATTCTTCACATGAACCTCATGTCAACTTCTTCACGAGAATATGGCCTGTATTTACTCCAAGTTCACTTTTTAATTTCTCCAGCCACGTGCCACAAGTTGAGGCAAACGAACTGCAACTGCCAACTATACAGCATCAACTCTCCTCTCCAAATTATTAAATCTGATGTACCAATAAATTGTCGTGGTTATTTTTTGTTATAATATTTTGACAAGAAGGTGTGATTATTATAGCAAATTAGGTTAGTAATAGCATGACTAGCATATTGCCAATAAATCGGTTCAGTTTGTTAAGGGAAGATTGACCACGAGGAAATCAAAGTCTTTCTTTAGCTAGCTGATTTACCTCATTCGTTGAATTGTAAATAGCAAGGCATATTTCTGTTGATGCGTCCAACTATATAAACATGCATCTATAATATCATCTGGGCAGAAAAGAAAGGAATACAAAATATATTAATATTATTATCAAGAGAAACGTTTTGAAGTTCCCTTTAGAAATTACGTGAGTTCCATATTCATCGGCTGATTGGAAGGAAGGGCACCCACTCTCCAACCGCTGATGAACTATACATACTGTATTTTCTGTAGTTTGCGTTTGTGTGTTTTGATTCCAATCTATTACGTTTTGCATTACTACGTTTCTGTGTATTAATAATTTGTGTTTTATTTATTGCATTGTTACGTTTCTATGTATTAATAATCTGCATTTTATTTACATGCCGCAAAATTATTTTGGATGGCTTTCATTTCTGATATTTGTTGATTAAATTTATGTTTTAGAATTTATTGTTTTTGCACAGTTCTTGTCGCCTGAATAGAATAGCTCCTATCGCCGGGAAGTGACAGTTCCTGTCACCAGTTTTATTTTGGATTTCTGAATTTTCTTTTTCATAGCTGCATTTCATCCCCACTCAACTCACGACTCTCACCCCTTCGATTGGCATATAGCCACAACACCTCTCGCAATTTTACGCCCCCGGATTGACACGTATAGACCAAACTGAAACTCATTACAAAGTATTAAATCCCACTTATGATTTACTCCAGTGTTGGCCTATCATTTTGGCGCCATTGTCGGGGAGAGGTGTCAAAAGCATGTTAGCGCGATGAGTTGAGTTAGGAGCATTGCGCTAAGGAGAAAGTCTACGCGACAGTCGACCTCGTTTGGATAACTACCCTTAGTTTGCTTTGTTGTAGATCATATAGATGCATTGTTTGTTTTGTAGGTAGATCTTAGGAGATAGAACCATTTATATATTCACTAGTTGTTGTGAGTCATTGATCAAAAAGAAGTAAGTTTGAAGAAACGACACAAAAACAATAAAAATGTTGCATTTTCAAGGTAGTTCAAGCATGCCAATTTTCATGAAAAATTGCTTTAAAAATGAAGAATTTAAAGGCAATCCAAGAGGGACCTTGCAAGGGGCATTGCCCCTTGACCCCACTAGGGGCTGCCGCCCCCAGACCCTCGCTTTCGAATATAAAAACAAAAAATGAACTTGGTGGGGAAATCGCATCGACCAAAGGTGATATTTTTATGCCCTCCCTACCTAATAAATGCAACTTAAATTATCTTGATCTCCCATTACCATTGTCACATGCATCTATAAGTGTTATTCCTATAGCTGAACAAGAGCAAATAATTGATGGATTTTTAGAACAATAAAATTTTGATCAAGAGGACGTGGTGACAAAGATGCAAGCTGTAAGTGATCCTCAACACAACAAAGGTGAAAGTGAAGAATTCTTCTTTGTAACTCCAAGACAACTTCACACATCAATTCGAGAAGATTAAGGTATTATTAATGATGTTAACATGTTTTATCATTCTATTGGATTAGGAAGACCATATGTTTCTTCACAAAATGCTTCTCCATCTAGTATGTATGGTGAAAAGCAATAATCTCCATACTGCCAAGAATGGAAAAATGGATGCTCACAACAACCACAATCTCCAACATTACCATTTCCATCATTATCATCTCCATTATGCCCATCCTACTTAGTTCCACCCACTTTATATCCACAACAAAATATTACCATTCTCACTATCCCATTTATATTATCAACTATCCACTTCCACATATCTGCCAAGGCCAATCATAATGCCTAATAAATCATTACATAATAAGGTGGTTCAAAATGCAATAAATAATGAGATCTTACAAATCCCTTTTCATTTTATAAATAATGAGATCTTACAAATCCCTTTTCATTTTATTAATGTGCTTAAAAATGGTGAATCACAAATGAAATTTGTATCTATAATTGAAGGATGTGATTTTGATTTAATCGAATTAGAAGAACAATATGATCAATTGAATGATATTCAACTTAGTTCTTCTTATTTACTTAATAAATCACAACCTTTAGAGGCCATTCACACACATAAGGAAACACTTCAATATGAGTTTAATTTTATTATGGAACTCATAAATGTGTGTGCTGAAATTAATATTGTGATTAGATATGTTGAACTATGTGCATTAATGATTCAAGAATTGTGTGGAATGAAAAATGAATGCCTACAAGATCTATCTTTTAATATTTTTATACTTAAACATATGGATCTTTGGAGGCCTATAGTAAAAATGCGTATTCCTCACATACTCATTGATTTAGGCCCACCAATAATTGATCAAGCACAACTCTATGGGTTTAAATGCATTAATGACCACACTAAACAAGCTACAAAATAAAGATTGTTCATTGACAAGGGTCACAATTTTAGCACACATATCTTTGTCATTCTTGATTCTTTGGATTATCATGACCATTCATTGAAAATACTCAAGGTATTATTTTATTTTTATATATATATATATATATATATATATATATATATATATCATTATGTTTCTTGATTCCTTGGATTATCCTGATTTCCCATGCTTTTGTAGTATGAAGTTAAGTTGGCGGAGGGGGGGAAAGGGGGTAGGGGGGAATCCCTTGAATTTGGAAATCTTTGGTTGATTTTTAATCATGTCTTCATTGGTGTTTCTAATGAAACCATGCATGTGAGCTTTGGACCAAATCAAGGTATGACTTCTTGTGTTAATTGGAATAGAATTTTTTATTTTTATTTTTGTCTACACAAGAATTCATTGTAGTATTATTCATCGATCTTATTATTCTCAAATATTTATTTATAACTCTACCATTCATTTTCTCATAAAATAAATTAATTATAATGGTGAAGTTATTAAATGGATCATATTGTATTACTACATTTGATATGATTGGTCTTGAGAATATGGTTGCAGATTTCTTATCTTGGTTATCCAACACTTTCAAATGCACCAGTTGATGATGCTTCTCTATGTGAGCATCCAAAAACACATTTTGTGGCCTTGTTAGTTGTATGGGGAACATCAAGTTTCTTTTGTGTTTCTCTTTTGGATATCACAAGAGCATTATTGGGAAAAATGTGAACATTCATGGGTAGAACTTCTCTTGAAAGACAGTATGCAACTTGGTCTATGAGATTTGTCAATCTTGCAAGTACTATGTTCTTTAGCTACACATCCAGAGACAACTTGAAGACATAATCAAGGAGCTTGAATATATTTTAATGCAGATCCTCACACTCTGAGATGAGTATTTACCCACTTAAAGTTGTGTAGCCACATTTGACAAGTTGAGAGACTCCAATTGGTCTTTCACTATGCAACCTTATCTTTGGTAAGGAAGTTTCATTATTTGCACTCTAGCTTTTCATACAGCTTTGGGAATAGTTACGGATATCTCTCATGCTTAAGAAGAAAGGATAGCATAGCTTCATGATAAGTCAATATGATTTGTTTCAAGTTGATCTTAGAACAATGTGTCTTTCAAAGATAGCAGCCATTGTGGGTGGTCATTTCAACCAAGTGAGGGGACATGGATTCCAAAGTTCTCCAATCACCTTTCAAATAAAGTGGAATGAGCTAAATGAGATCAAGATTGTTTGTAGCAGTGGTTTTATGTTCCAAATTGTGCTAAGGTTACTATTGGTCATCCTTTCAAGCATTGCAAGCAATTCACAGTTACTTTTATTGAGGGGATTTAGATGGAATTCTAGGAATTGGATGGTATCATTTTGTCATCCAAATGAGAATTTCATTTGGTCATTATATGCAAGTCTATCAAGAAGAAAAAATGAATGAAAAAATTTTTTAAAAAAAGGAAAAAAAAATTCTAACAATGAAAGCCTTCGGGCGTTGTTAGACAACTACAATTTGAAAACCAGTTTTTGGCGGATTGTAGTTGAATAAAATTCTTAGTGGTGAAAATTGTTTCTACAACACCACTAAGTGATGAGTGATTGAAAACTGGCTTGTCAACGATCACTTGTCATTATCAACATTGAAAAAAAGGAAAAAAAGAAAGAAAAAAACGGAAAAAAGAAGAAGCAATAATTGGTGTTCTTTCTCTCAGCTAATCATTTTTCAGGTACACTCAGATGCTTCTATGGTTGTTTCTCTCTATCTGGGTGCCTCTAGCACCTCCTATCACTCCCATGTGTGGCTATATTCCATTTTTTTGTGATCAACATTCCTTGATCACTTAGAGCACATGCTACATGTCTAGTTGAGGTGTTAGCAAATAAAAGGAGAGATTCAAATACCAGCAGTATGTTCTATAATGCTTCAGTCGGGTGTTGATCTTCCAAGTGTTGCAGTTTTCGATTCCTTCCTTGTTTGACGTTTACAATTGCTGAGTTCTTTTGGTTACCAGATCTTGGCATGCAAGTTGGTAAAACAATTAATTTTATTTTTCATTATTTTATCTTTTAACTTTATTAATATTTCTTATTATATTAATCATATCATGCAACATTCCTACCCATCCTCTCCTTGTTGCTCGAGGACGGTCAACCCTTTAAGTTGGGGGGAGGTCCACCATCCTTATTACCCATCTTTTCACCCATTATCCTTCACTATTCCATCATAAGTATCCATTATTTTCACCCTTCATAATCATTCATATTGCTTACTATGTCACCCATTTCACATAGTTCATAAATATGGAGATAGTTTTTTTCTTATGATACATCTTATATATAGCATTTCCAATAAATAATGCTATGGAAAAATGCCAATGAAAAATGAAAGAAAACGCAAAATGATGAATAAAAAAAAAACCTCAAAAGAAGTATGAATCTTGAAAAAATGATGAAAAGAAAATTGGAAAACAAAAGCAACACCTTAACGATTGATATGCAAAAAGAGCTATAGACAAGTTAAAGGGAACTATTCAGTTGAAATCATAAATCCCAAGGCTACCAATTCAAACTAAGCCTCTTAGTTATTATGATTGCATGAGGACGTGCAATATGTTAAGTTGGAGGGAATGATGAGAGCCAATTATGCCCCATTTTATGTCATATTTCAGCCTATTTCATGCACCTTCATACCCATTCCCACATTCTATTTTTGTTTCATATCATACCATTTTACCATTTTATGTTGCATTTGATTAAATATATATAAGTAATATTTAATATAGTTTTTGGATAAAATATGGAAATTAATTATTGTTTGTCTTTACTAATGAGCATTATGATTTCAAACTTTTGGAAAATCAAGCTTGCAACATACAGATTACAGGAACTTCCTTATCTTCCTATCACATTCTTCACATGTACTTCATGTCAACTTCTTCACGAGAATATGGCCTATATTTACTCTAGGTTCACTTTTTAATTTCTCTAGCCATGTGCCACAAGTTGAGGCAAACGAACTGCAACTGCCAACTATACAACATCAACTCTCCTCTTCAAATTATTAAATCTAATGTACCAATAAATTGTCGTGGTTATTTTATGTTATAATATTTTGACAGCAAGGCGTGATTATTATAGCAAATTAGGTTAGTAATAGCATGACTAGCATATTGCCAATAAATGAGTTCAGTTTGTTAAGGGAAGAATGACCGCGAGGAAATCTGAAATATTCTCTCTCAATTTTTTCTTGTTTTTTATGAACATTTACAATAGAAGCAATCACCCGTTAAGGTTAGCATAACCCAAAACGTACATGAAAGAACTCTAACCAAGAATGCGCCCTAAAACCATTTAAGGAGGAGGGGCGAGCATATGGTCAGAGGATCCCTAGGATCTATTGAATCAATGAGTACGAGAATTATACTTGAAAGAGAAATACTAAACTCGACACCAAGCATGTGCACTCAAGATCCTTTGACAAGCGAGGTGCTATCATATGGTGGAGTACTACTGCTGAATTGAAAGAGACAAGGCGGATAACCAACCAAAGAGCTTTCCACGCTACCACCAAACAGTGGGGGGGAAATGATTACAAAATTAATACTTCTTCTACTGCGGCAGGCATCCACTGAAGAGTGGGGATTCACCATTTGAAAGTGGGCATGAATGAGATTACAAATCAGATTATCCACACTGGCGGTATACCATCCAGGGGTGCTTTAATGTGAAGTTATTAAAATAATGCAGCAATAATTAAACTGAAATAGTATTACTATTAACAGTTTTTACAAATAAAGAGAGCTGCAAATTACAAGGTTTTTCACAATCAATTCGAGCACCAAAAATATAGAGTGTTTACAATTCATAACATGACAAGAATTGATGACGAGAAATAGAAGCAAATTGAAACAAGTCTGAAATGAAAACAGCAAAACTAGAAATGAATTACCAGCAACTTTGGCTCATTAAATTGTTCATAACTTCAGCAAACCTTCACCAAATGACGTGATATCAAATGCAGCAGCTGCTAGGAGTAAAGGCACCCATGTTCCAACACACAAACTGTACCAAAAACTCCTTATTTATTTAGCACGCATCCCAAGGTCATTTTTGGAAAAGTATGGCCTTCAAGAGGGGCGAATTTTCCTTTAAAAATCAAAAATTTATTATTAAAATCTGCAATTCCTTGGAGAGGGTCGCCCAAGGCATAGAATCATATTGGGTAAATACCCATAATAGAAATTAATTCAGCAAGAGAGCTGTAAGCAAAAACACCAATCAGCCATAACAATAACAGCAACTCCAGAACTGAAACTATCACCCAAAAACTTCAATTGTGAGGCTCAATCTACTAGTCTGGATGAGAAGTAGTAATAGAACCAATTAGGTGCTATCTTTCAAACACGAAATTGGAATGAACTAGGAGGTCAGCATTCCTCGAAGTAAGAATCAAGTTGTCATTTTGACAGCATAACAATAGCATAAACATTGGATACCAAATGTTGGAGAAGAGCCATGTTTTTAAAGGAAGAGAGGAGGCTGTTCAAATCCTCCAAGAAGGTACGCCAAAAACCAACACCTTTTCAATTTCCAAAAAAGATATAATTCTTCACAAAATGTGTCCCACTTGAGACAAGGAAGAATTAATAAAAACATTTTAAATTTCCTTCATGAGGCGCCACCCTTAAAGTCCCCTTTTTAAAATAACTTAAGTTAATACCTTAGGCCAAGGGGTCAACTGCAAATTAGAATAATTTTCCTTTTTTAATGAAGAGATTCATTAAAATAATATTTTTAAACGGCCAAGGCTTAGTACTGAAAACTGCTTCCATTGACATGATGAACTGAAGGCTGACAACTGCTAACTGCCAAAAATAGTATTTACTATAAATAGTAAATAATGAGAAAAGATCACAAAACCTCCAAAATTGGAACCCTTTGAAACACCTCAACAAGCCTACAGGATTCCGGAATAGGCTGATGAGCCACTGACAGGATTACTGCCAAAGGGGAACATTACAGTCCGCCCCCCTCGAAATTGCTTGTCCTCAAGCAACTGCAAAGCTGGATGCTACAAAATTTGTTCACCTTCCCAAGTAGCATCTTCGATAGGCAAATTTTTCCATCTTACCAAATACTCCTTGATTGTTCATCTCTTCAAGGACCGCTCCCTACTGTCAAGGATCTCTTCCGGAAGCAACACCAACTGCCCTTCTTCGTCTAAAGGAGGTAATTCTGAAGTAGCTACCACATTATGCCCAAGTGCCTTCTTGAGGCGAGAAACATGAAAGACATAGTGAACTTTGATGTCCGCTGGAAGTTCCAACTCATATGCCACTTCACCAATCCTTTTGGTGACTCTAAACGGACCATAGAAACGTGGCTTCAATTTTTATGCACCACTCTTTTTGAGAGAAGACTATCTGTAGGGCTGAAGTCTCAGATAAACCATGTCTCCTACCTCAAATGAACGTTCAACACGCTGCTGATTAGCGTACAACTTCTGCTGATTTTGGGCTTGCTGCAGATTTTCTTTTAGTGACTTTAAGATGTCTTGATTGTGCTGAAGCATATCTCTTGCTTGGGGAGCTCTACTATCACCAAACACCAAGTCTACAAAGTTAGGAGCATCATACCCATAGAGAGCCATAAAAGGAGACATCTTAGTTGACATGTGATAAGAAGAGTTGTAACAAAACTCTCCCAAATCAAGCCACTTAACCCAAGCCCTTTGCTACCCTGAAACATAATTTCTAAGGTAGCTTTCTAACCACTTATTGACAATCTCGGATTACCCATCCGTTTGCGGGTGATAACTAGTGCTTGGAGTGAGCACTGTACCACTCAATCTGAAAATCTCTTGCCAAAACACACTTAGCAACTTACTGTCCCTATCACTGACAATGGTCTTAGGCAAACCATGCAAACAGAAAACTTCTCTAAAGAACAACTCAGCTACTTGAGCTGCTGAAAATGTAGTAGTGATAGCATAAAAGTGAGCATATTTGGTTAATCTATCCACCACAACATAAATACAATCACGGTCTTGCACCTTGGGTAACCCGGTGATGAAGTCCATAGCAATACTTTCCCATTTCTGATTTGGAATTGGCAAGGGCTGCAATAAAGCAACAAGGAAAGAATGTTCATTTTTATTCCTTTGACATGTAGGACATTCCCTTATGTAGTTCATGACTTCTTCCTTCATTCCCTTCCAAGCAAACCTTTCTCTTATCTGCTTGTAAGTCTTGAACATACCTTGATGACCAGCAAGAGGAACATCATGAAATGACTGAAAAAATCTTCCTCTTAAGCTTGGATTCGGGTACCAAAAAGATTCTGCCCTTATACATAATCAAACCATCAACCAAGTTATACCTTTCATCAACCAAATGGCCTTCCATAATGCTGGTAGTAAACTGATTTTTTGCATAATCAGCAGCAATCAACTCTCTCCAATCTGCTGAAAGCTCACAAAGTGACTGCAAATGAGGCCTTTTGGACAAAACATCCGCAACAACATTGTTTTTCCCCTTAACATACTCGATATCGAAGTCATAAGCCTGAAGCTTGCTTACCCATTTCTATTGCCTTTCATTCAAATCCTTTTGCCGCATGAAATGTTTAAGACTATTATGATCAGTCTTAATCACAAATTTACTTCCCACCAAGTATTGGCGGAATTTGGACAAAGCATGCATGATGGCAAGCATCTCTTTGTCATAAATCGAGTATAATTTTTCTGCTCCTCTCAATTTTCTGCTCTCAAAGACAATAGGATGTTTGTCTTGCATAAGAACAGCTCCAACTCCTTCTCCTGAAGCATCACATTGTAATTCAAAAGGCTTTTTAAAATCAGGCAAAGCCAATACTGGACATGAACTCATAATTTGTTTGAACTTATCAAACATTCCTTGTGCTTTATTTGTCCATAGGAAGGCTCCCTTTTTGGTGAGATCTGTAAGAGGTGCGGCCATATGAGAATACCCCTTGACAAATCTTCTATAAAACCCACATAAGCCCAAAAATCCCTTCAAGTGAGTCACATTTTTCGGAGGTGGCCAATCAACAATGGCTCTAATCTTTTCAGGATCAACTTTGACCCCCTTAGAACTGATAATGTGGCCGAGATAGAGAAGCTCAGTCATCCCAAACTCACATTTAGATTCTTTAGCGAACATGCATTCAACCTCCAGAATGCTAAGCACTTCCTCCAAGTGCTGGAGGTGCTCCTCCCAAGACTTACTGAAAACAAGAATGTCGTCAAAAAAGACAAGCACAAACTTCCTCAACTGCTGCCTGAAGGTCTTATTCATACATGATTGAAATGTTGTTGGAGCGTTAGTCAAACCGAATGGCATGACAAGGAACTCAAAGTGCCCATAGTGACATCTGAAAGTTGTTTTCTCAATATCTCCTCCTCTCATTTTGATTTGATGGTAACCAGATCGAAGATCAATCTTTGAAAAGAACATGGCCCCATGGAGCTCATCAATAAGCTCATCTATCCTAGGAATAGGATATATATTCTTGATGGTTTTCTGATTCAATGCATGATAATCAACACACATCCGCATTGTACCATCTTTCTTTTTGACCAATACCACTGCTGAAGCAAATGGGCTTTTGCTAGGTCTGATGAACCCTACCTCAAGAAGTTCTTTGATAGACTTTTCTATCTCATCCTTCTACTTCTTTGGGTAGCGGTAAGGAGTAGTGATGACAGGTTTGGCACCTTCTTCTAATTCAATCACATGCTCACACCCTCTTTCAGGTGGTCTTCCTGAAGGTAAGTCGCCAAAAACCTTGCTCTTTTTAGAAAGAAGAGCTTGTATATTAGGTGGGTATTGTCTTTTCTCTACAACCGGATCAGCTGGTAAGATCATACACTCTGCTGCCCACTCAACTTGATCATGACGGATCAGCCTCTCCATTCGTTTCAAGGATACAATCTGTGGACCTCCATTGGACATGCCTCTCAAAACCACCTTCTTCCCATCAGCTTGGAATTTCAATTCCATGGTTTGCAGATTCAAAGTGATCTCTCCAAGAGATTGCAGCCATTGTATTCCCAAAACAGCATCGGTATCACCAATGCCTACCACATAGAAGTCATCCTTCACCTCATAATTCCCCAATTGCATAGAAAAATTAGGAATTTTCTTGGTGCAAGATATGGTAAAGCCATCTGCTACCATTACCTTGAATCCTTCAAAATCTTTAGTCTTCAATCCTCTTTTGGTAACTAGGCCTTCATCAATGAAATTATGAGTTGCTCCTGTATCAATTAGAGCAACAATCCTTTGAGAACTAACCACTCCACGTACTCAAAAGGATTCGTTCTTTTGGAAACTAGATAGTTGGGAAAAAGCACTACCATCTCCAACTTCTGGTTCCTCTTTTGGAGCTTCTTCTCCTTCATCACTAGCTGTTTCATACTGCTGATCATGCAGATCAGATTCTTATCCATAATCAGAATAGCCCTCCATTTGTTGTACTTAACCTTTCCCATAACAACGGTGACCTCTTGTCCAAGGTTCACAACAAGTATAACAAACTCCTTTTCTGAGTTGATCACGGAGTTCATCAAATATTCTTTGTGGATACTTGTTGGGCTGATTAGGAGTGAACTTCTTTTTATCCCTTTTGAATGGTTTAGACTGAAATTTTGGCTTTGGAGCAGCCAACTCCATGCTCCTTGCTTTCTGGATTGCTTCATCCAATGATGGTGGATCAAAGGCTTTGACCCATCCTTTCAAAGGCTCCATCAAACCTTCCGCAAATAAAACCACAAGTCTTCTTTCAGTAATGTTAGGCACTATTACTGACAGCCTTTGAAAATCAGCAACATAAGTATCTAAAGATCCGTGTTGTTTCAATTGTGCCAATTCTTGGAAACTCAACTCGGGATCTTTGGTACCAAATCTTTCAATTAATTTATTGGTAAACTCTTCATAGGTATGAATGAGGTTATGGCCAAGAGTAACCAAACCGTGAGTCCACCATTCGTGAGCCACTCCATCCAAGTGTAATGTGGCAAACTTAATTGCATCCTCCTCCGGCATTGGTCTAAGTGAGAGATAGTTATCCAATTTCTGCACCCATGCTCTAGTTGTACACTTATTACTTCCATCAAAGTGGTCCAAAGTAATCTTACCCAATGCTTGTTGAAAATCATTCCTATGGTTCATGGGAGGACGTTGTTCATTCCTTCCACCATGCCTTCTACTTCTTTGATTCATGAATTGATCAAAGGTCCATGCATCTCTCATATCAAGGGGTAAAGAGATGTACTCTATATAGGCTTGCCTAGCATCATCCGCAAAAGGTACTCCAATTTCAGGTGGTTGTTAATCTCTCAGAGTGAATGTAGGGAGGAGAGGTCTAGATGAAGATCCTCTTGTGTTTGTAACATGCTGTCCAACAGTTCTATCCCTTCCATTAACTGCTGAAGCATTATGACCACCGGGAACATAAGTTCCATTAACACCACTATTACTGTTGTTTTCACCAGCTCGATTTGGTTGGGGCTGAATATTATTTTGAGTAGTTTGCTGATCCAATTTATCTAGCAAACGTGCCATCATCTCTAACATGTTATCAAACTTCTTTTTTGCTCGTGCATCTTTTTCTTCCATCGAAAGTCGGGACTCGTCTGATATTCTCTCAACTATTTTACCCGTTTCCCTCAAAGCTTCTGACAAAGTATCTGCTTCTGGCACTGGCGGAAACTGTAACTGAGATCTGGCCTAATTTCTGATGAAGTATCTGGTTGCTCTGTCACTCATCTGTCAACTGAAAGACTAGTAGACACAAGATGGTAGGAACTTCTGCTCTGATACCACTGAAATATTCTCTCTCAGTTTTTTTTTGTTTTTTATGAACATTTACAATAGAAGCAATCACCCGTTAAGGTTAGCATAACCCAAAACGTACATGAAAGAACTCTAACCAAGAATGCGCCCTAAAACCACTTAAGGAGGAGGGGCGGGCATATGGTCAAAGGATCCCTAGGATCTACTGAATCAATGAGTACGAGAATTATACTTGAAAGAGAAATACTAAACTCGACACCAAGCATGTGCACTCAAGATCCTTTGACAAGCGAGGTGCTAACATATGGTGGAGTACTACTGCTGAATTGAAAGAGACAAGGCGGATAACCAACCAAAGAGCTTTCCACGCTACCACCAAACAGTGGGGGGAAAATGATTACAAAATTAATACTTCTGCTGCGGCAGGCATCCACTGAAGAGTGGGGATTCACCACTTGAAAGTGGGCATGAATAAGATTACAAATCAGATTATCCACACTGGCGGTATACCATCCAGGGGTGCTTTAATGTGAAGTTATTAAAATAATGCAGCAATAATTAAACTGAAATAGTACTACTGTTAACAGCTTTTACAAATAAAGAGAGCTGCAAATTACAAGGATTTTCACAATCAATTCAAGCACCAAAAATATAGTGTTTACAATTCATAACATGACAAGAATTGATGACGAGAAATAGAAGAAGCAAACTGAAACAAGTCTGAAATGAAAACAGCAAAACTGGAAATGAATTACCAGCAACTGTGGCTCATTAAATTGTTCATAACTTCAGCAAACCTCCACCAAATGACATGATATCAAATGCAGCAGCTACTAGGAGTAAAAGCGCCCATGTTCCAACACACAAATTGTACCAAAAACTCCTTATCTATTTAGCACGCATCCCAAGGTCATTTTTGGAAAAGTACGGCCTTCAAGAGGGGCGAATTTTCTTTTAAAAATCAGAAACTTATTATTAAAATCTGCAACTCCTTGGAGAGAGTCGCCCAAGGCATAGAATCATATTGGGTAAATACCCATAACAGAAATTAATTCAGCAAGAGAGCTGTAAGCAAAAACACCAATCAGCCATAATAATAACAGCAACTCCAGAACTGAAATTATCACCCAAAAACTTCAATTGTGAGGCTCAATCTGCTAGTCTGGATGAGCAGCAGTAATAGAACCAATTAGGTGCTATCTTTCAAACACGAAATTGGAATGAACTAGGAGGTCAGCATTCCTCAAAGTAAGAATCAAGTTGTCATTTTGACAGCATAACAATAGCATAAACATTGGATACCAAATGCTGGAGAAGAGCCATGTTTTTAAAAGAAGAGAGGAGACTATTCAAATCCTCCAAGAAGGTATGCCAAAAGCCAACACCTTTTCAATTTCCAAAAAAGATATAATTCTTCACAAAATGCGTCCCACTTGAGACAAGGAAGAATTAATAAAAACATTTTAAATTTCCTTCATGAGGCGCCACCCTTAAAGTCCCCTTTTTAAAATAACTTAAGTTAATACCTTAGGCCAAGGGGTCAACTGCAAATTAAAATAATTTGCCTTTTTAATGAAGAGATTCATTAAAATAATATTTTTAAACGGCCAAGGCTTAGTACTGAAAACTGCTTCCATTGACGTGATGAACTGAAGGCTTACAACTGCTAACTGCCAGAAATAGTATTTACTATAAATAGTAAATAATGAGGAAAGATCACAAAACCTCCAAAATTGGAACCCTTTGAAACACCTCAACGAGCCTACAGGATTCCGGAATAGGCTGATGAGCCACTGACAGGATTACTGCCAAAAGGGGAACATTACAAAATCAAAGTCTTTCTTTAGCTAGTTGTTTTACCTCATTCGTTGAATTGTAAACAGCAAGGCATATTTCTATTGATGGGTCCAACTATATAAACACGCATCTATAATATCATTTGGGCAGAAAAGAAAGGAATACAAAATATATTAATATTATTATCAAGAGAAACGTTTAGAAGTTCCCTTTAGAAATTATGTGAGTTCCATATTCATCGGCTAATTGGAAGGAAGGGCACCCACTCTCCAACCACCAATGAACTGTAAATATTGTATTTTCTGTAGTTTGCGTTTGTGTGTTTTGATTCCAATCTATTACGTTTTGCATTACTACGTTTTTGTGTATTAATAATCTGTGTTTTATTTATTGCATTGTTACGTTTTTTTGTATTAATAATATGTGTTTTATTTATTGCATTGTTACGTTTCTATGTATTAATAATCTGCATTTTATTTACATGCCGCAAAATCAATTTGGATGGCTTTCATTTCTGATATTTGTTGATTAAATTTCTGTTTCAGAATTTATTGTTTCTGCACAGTTCCTGTCACCTGAATAGAATAGCTCCCATCGCCAGGAAGTGACAGTTCCTGTCACCAGTTTTATTTTGGATTTCTGAAGATTTATTTTCATAGCTGCATTTCATCTTTGCTCAGCTCACGACTCTCACCCCTTCGATTGGCATATAGCCACGACACCTCTCGCAAGTTTACGCCCCCGGATTGACACGTATAGACCAAACTGAAACTCATTACAAAGTATTAAATCCCTCTTATGATTTACTCCAGTGTTGGCCTATCAGATGGGTCCCACGTTGACCTTTATGTTTGGTAATTGACATACATTCTCCTTTTAGTCCCTTTAGGGCTACTCACTATTATTTTTTACAAGATCACTTAAGTCACTTTTAGGGTTCCTTTATTGGTTGTAAAGTGGTTATAAAGGTAGTTATAAGATAGTTATCCCTCATAATTACCACTTGACATTATAAAAGCAAAGTGGCTCTTCATTTGAATCATCTTTGAACCACAAATGTGAAAGTTAAGTCTTGGAAGCTTCGATTTTGTGAGTTGCATCTTGAGAAATAAAAAAGACCACCTTGAGGGTTACTATGCCTTGAAGAATTTGTTTCTTTCAACTTCGTCTTGCAGATTCTCTACACTATCTCTGTTAAGTCAAGTTGATTATATGAGTTGGTTTAAAGATTGTGTTCATTCATGATCCTCTATGCTATTCTGGTTGAAGTGTTATTGGCTATTGCATGCAAGCTCAACATCCTAGAAGGAACTCTATCACTATTCCTTTGAAAGTGATGATTTCATTTTGCATGACATATTGTTTTGTAACTGTTAAAAATTGATGAAATCTCTCTCTAGTGTAACTATGTATGAGTTCCATAAATGTCATCATTGTCCATTGCTCAACCTCCAATGCGAATAGACAAAGGATTTAGGTCATGTATACTGCCTCTAATTAATTTTCCCTGACAAATCTTAGAGTATAACAAACTCAATCTTCCAGCTTAAGTTGTCAATGTGAGCAAGCTCAAGTTGTATGAGGAATCTTACTTGGAGGAGCAGATCTCTATCGCTCATCCTAGAACTATCATTCATAATTTTCAACCAACTGTAGGCCAAATATACATTGATAAATGGTTGGACTCACAAAAATCACAAGGAAAAAACAACTACATACCTCATCAGCTGCAAAGGAAGCACATCAATTCAAGATGATAGTTCTCCAAGTAAGCTTTTCCAAAGAAGCTATCAGTTCTCATGTAGAAATTGAGGATGATTTTTTTTCTAGCAAGGAAAAAATGATAGTGGCATCTACTAAGTTAATTATCAATCAAATCCATATGCAAATGGGTTAGTGGAGTTTTTAAATCGGTAGAAAGATATAAATTAAAGAGGTAGACAAGTGGAAGTTGGTTAAGTGAAAATTGGAAACATTAAATGTCATTGTAAGATTTTTATCCTAAAATGCATTCTCCCCTACAATAATAAGCACACAGAAATAGAAAAAACATATCAATTGTGCCTACATGATGATTCTAAACTGTTAAGACAAGGAATCATGCACTAGAACGTTAACACAGATGAAGCCAATAAGACATAACTACCACTTGCAGCTACAATTATGCATCACAGTAGAGTGGCCGTTAGAAAATGTAGATGAAGTTGGCCAAAGGATTTATGGTCAAGGACATTAAATTATTATTTCTGTCATCACAATCCACAATGATGGTTTCAATGAACATTGTAAATAGCTTACAATTAAGCTGAACATCATGCATAAAAAATGAGCACCAAAAGTATAAGGGAAAACCTTTGTTGGGAAGTATGTGCCACGGCCTAATTGGATGAGCAGATTGGTATACCCCTTACTCACTAAGGCTTCTTTGCATTGGGTAGAATCAACTGCCTTGACAAGGGAATCAAAGGAAGTAGTGCCAACGGTCACAAACACGGTTCTCTCCCTTTCTCTGTCTGAATCCATTCCTGTCCTCATTTCAGGCATTGAAAGCTCTTTTAAGAGTCAACAGATATCTTTAACAACAAAGAGTATTCATTTTTTTACAATAGTGTCCACTTAGCAGAAATTGTGTCTAACATATAGCCTTCTCACTTATCACCATTAAAGGAATCAAAGATAATTCATTAGTTGCAGTTGTTTATCCATTTATTTGAGAAAATATAATTAGTTTATCATTATGTGTTTGTCATACACAATTCAGAAGGAAAACAAATAATTTAGGTGAGGAAGTCCAAAAAAGAAATAATATTAAACAAGAGTCATATATTGTGGCATGTCCTTATTTCATTGTTCCAAAAGCCTGTAATATATCTTCCTTTACATGATTAGGTCATCTCTAAGATTATTTTCAATCAACATTTTTTCCAAAAACAATTGTAAAATGGTACTGAAATCATGATGGCAGAATGTTACCAAATGTGTGAAGAAATATTAACCAGAAAAAATGGGGAAAAAAACAAAAAGTAATTGCAGAATGGTACCAAACTCATGATGAATGAAAAATGCATAGTCGATTGCAGATCACACTAACACTTTAGAAGATCATATCAAAATCAAATATGAAATATGAAATATGAAATAAATGGCCTTAATATTAATAGGTCATTTGAGTCAGAAATAAGGCAGTAATAGTGATAAATAAGCCCACAGAAGACACTAATTGACCTTAAACACAAAGAACATTCCTACCAAAATATTAATGGTGCCTATAGTACTATTAGTTAAACTTGAAGCAAAACTAATCCACTTTGGTGATACATATGACCTTTTGGCCAAGCAAACTGACAATAAGCCATCGATTCAAGATGTACCATCTATATTTAAGTTATAAAAGGTTGTAGCCTGAGTAAATGGAGTGTAAAGCCCCATATTTATTACCTTTGAGCTGCAAAGTACACCCATTGCATGCTTCCAACTTCTCATCTTCTTAACAAATGATTATGAAGCCAATTACTTTTGAAAACACACCAATTGAGATCAGAGTTACAGGTCTTTCTGGAAATTCAACAAGTCCCAAGGAAAGCAGAGCAAACCTAGGCAAGTCCCAAAGACCCGAACCCGGTTCTAGGTGAGTTTGATCAAATTTACTAGACATGCCAAGTCCCGTCAGCAAAACTCAATCATCTGATTGCAGCAAAAAAGAAGGAAAAGAGTAAAGAAAAGAAAACTCAAATCTAAAATACTGAAAAGGACCTCTTAGCACTTCAAAAACCTATTTTTTTCATTTGCAAGTAGAAACTGGGAGAGAAAAAGCACATTGAAGCTAAAAATATAATCTATTTAAGCAAAAACCAGCAAACACATTGGCAACAAACATTCATTGGATTGAACTTGTGCAGGTTTGTAGCAGCCCTTAGTGCCATAGTTGGCAGTTGGCACACTTGGTGAGTACTCACCAATTTTTTTTTGGCAATTTTTGTTGAGTACTCACCAAAAAACTCAGTGAATCCAATGAAAAAGATAGGCAGACACAGCAAAAACACAGAAAAAACACTCAAAAACCACACGATTTTGGCTTATAAACACAACCACGCCTCTCATACTTCCTCACACAGCACTCTTGCATCCATTTGAGCTGATTGCAAAGATTTTAGGCAAATTTGAAGAAATTCAAAAGCAGGTTATTAATTTTTTTTTGCAAGCATTTAAATTTATTTTAGCTGCTAAAATCTAGCATGTACATTACAAACAATTCATAATTTCCAATAACTTAGTAGTATTTACAATTTTACTTCCAAAAAATTGGATTTATGAATATTTTTTGTTCATTTATACTGATTTTTTTAATCAATTCACTAATTTTTTTGTATAAACAATTTTTTTTTCTAATTTTAACCTATTTTTGGGTATAAAATGATTACATTACATTGAATTTATGCTGATTTAAACTAATTTATGTTGATTTATACTAATTTTATGCTAAATTTATGCTGATTTATAGTAATTTATGTTGAATTTAGGCAAAAAAAATTGTATTTAAAAATTAAAATGTTATACTTTGTACTTGTAAGTTAGATACAATGGCAGATAGAAAACCCTTGGCCTCAAGATTAAGCTCCCACTCTGCATCAGGCTCAGGCTCAGCCCAATCAATGCCAGTTATAGGAACTTGCCCCTTGGAGCTAAAGACCCTGCTTGGAAATATGTTGTATAGGGACCAATGCTTGGGACGGATGTTTGCACAAGGTGCCATAACCTATATCATAAAGGCATCAATAACCTCAAATGCCATCTTGTAGGCATTACTCATCATAATGCCAAGCCCTATATAAACACCATAGAAAAGATAAAACAACAGATAAATGCACACCTTGCATTGACGGAAGAGAAAAAATTACAAAGAGAGAAGACAGGAGCAACCATAGCAACATCCATGGCTAGTGATCATGTTCCTCAATTGCAAGCAAAAACAGATGAAGATAAGGCATTTGAAGGCATAGTGGGCTTCGTTAGTGGTCCACGCATACAAAGAACATTGGCATCCACTTCATCTATTTCAAGTAGAGTGCCTACACACACACCACATAGCTTTTTTGTACCCAAAAACATACCTAAAGTACAACTGTCATTGGAAGGTACAAGGTGGAACAAGGAGATGCATTGAAAAGTGGATAAGGCATGTGCCATTTTTTGGTACTTCAACAACCTTCCCTTCAATGTGGCGAGCAACCCTTATTGGGAGAATTTAGTAATTGCGTTGACAATAGTAGGAAAAGGCTACAAGGTACCTTCTTGGAAAGACTTAAGAGGGAAATTTTTCATAGATGCAACTAAAGAGGCAAAGTTAGTTGTGCAAGAACAAAAGAAGCAATAGAAAAATATGGTTGCAATATTCTTTCAGATGGGTGGATGGACGGAAAGAACCACACCATTAACAACTTTTTGGTAGCTTCAAATGGTAATCTTTTTGTAGTCAATTGATGTCTCTAACAGAGCAAAAAATGCAAAAACTTTGAGTCTAATGTTGGAGGAAGTTGTCTTAGAGGTGGGCATAGAAAATATAGTTCAAATTATAACTGACAATGCAACAGCATATGTATAATGTGGCAGTGGGGAGACTCTTCTAGACCCCTTGTGCAACACATTGCCTTGACCTTCTTCTAGAGGACATAGGCAAACTTGATTGGGTGAGATCAATTGTAGAAGATGTAAGAAGCATAACAAAATTTATTTATAATCACCCTTGGGTTCTTAGTTTAATGAGAGATCACACCAAAGGGGAAGAGCTGGTGCAATCGAGTGTCACAAGGTTTGCAACAATTTTCCAACATTGCAAAGCATTCTTGGTTTGTTGGCTTCCTTTAAACAAATATTTGAGTCAAGCATGGCTAAACTCGTTATATTCAAAGAAGCCTAATGTCATGCCCCCGAAATAGAATAAATCACAAACTAAATTATAAATAATAATGATGCCTAGGTTACTATATGAATAAGGGCGAACCAGAATTAAGAGATTAAAAAAATGAAATAAGCATCGACTTCATTATGCTGGCCGACACATACCTGCATACTAGCCAACTCCTCTCAACCTTAGCTGACTACATCAGAAAATAATTAGCGCCCAAGTTTGTAAGTAGCAATCAGGTTTCAAGAGCAGCAATTAATGAGGGAAAATAAGCGCCCAGTTTAGAGATTGATAAATCAATGATTCCAATAAAAGCAGCAATTCATATAAAAGCCAGCAATCCTTAATAGGAGATATTGCTGATCATGAATTAAAGACTATCCTAATGTTGAAGGAGGCAATACCATATTTTAATTAATTAAAGTTTAATAAAGAATAATCCAGAAGAAAGAGACGCCTCCTTTGGAGAAGGCATATCCATTGTGAAAGGATGTCTCCCTTGGAAACATGAAGATATAAATGATAGAAGAAGGAATGCGTAGAGGGGCATCAAGGAAGGAATGTAATATGTTTTGGAAAGCAGATTGAAAACCAGGAATAAGGATCAGCAATTATAAGAGGTCTATTACATTAAAATATTATTATCAAAAATATATTGGGAAGTAGGTCTAAATATATCTATATATATATTCACGCAAAGGTAGTTATTGTGAGTCGATTAGGAATAATTATATATATAGATCTTTATATATATATATATATATACGATTATGTAATAATGATGCTTGCAACAATTATTGAGCCTTATAAGTAATTATGATTCTTTAATATAAATATGAATAATAGATTATATATTTTGTATGTCTTTAACCTATGATCAATCACACGTAAGGTTGAAGGAAGCAAATTAGGAAGATGCAGTTTACGGGCTCTCCCATGCTAAGTAGGCCACCTCAAGGGACGTTCCTGCCACTTGGGGCCAAGGGGTGGGTTGTTTTGGTTAGACGTTGTGCGTTCTTGGGCTTAGATGGGTTGAGTAGTTTACAGGCACCCTTTCAAGGCTATCCTATCAAGCCAAACTATGATTGGTTGTTGGGATGGATTCAAGGAGTCTCAATCATAAGAGAGATGGACGAGGTAGCATGGATAGGGAAAGCAGAGATACAAGTGTATCCACTAAGTAGGCCACCTCAAGGGTGGAATTGTCTTGGTTTGGATGTTCCTACCACTTGGGGCCAAGAGGTGGGTTGTCTTGGTTAGACACTATGTGCTCTTGGGCTTAGCTAGGATAGCTTCAGGCAAACTTATCTTGTTTCCCATCCAATTCCTATTATGATTAAACTCCCATTATGTGTTATAGATATGGTGTAGTTTAATAGTTATGTATTTACATGGTTCAAATATTTATATATGTTGATCATATGAATTATATTCCAATATTATCTAACATGGTTGCAGGATCTAAACTAAGATTTACCTTTAATTGGTAATAACCCTAACTATATTGAAACTTGTGATTCTAGGGCAAGATTTAGGGCAATCCCAAAAGGGGACATTACACCTAAACGAGAGAGGGATGCAAGGATAGTCTTTGACAATCTTTTTGCACAAAGAGCTACAGAGATCATCAAGGTAACCTCAAAACTTCAATTTAAAATTCAAATTAAATATTTCATTTTATTTTTAATCTTTCATTATAAATTTGTAACTTTAATTTTTTTGACTTTGTAAATTGTAGGTTTTAGAGTTCTCTAATTGGTAAATGGGGATCAAAATCCAATGGGATACACTTATAAGGCCATCCATAGGGCCAAAGAGTCCATTCGAAACTATTACAAGGGGGACAACCTTAAATTTGATCCCATTGGAGAATTCATTGATCGGAGTTAGAACAATCAACTCTATCAACCCATTCGTATAGCAAGGTACTTCCTCAACCTCGGTTTTTTCTATTCAGTTTGCTTCTCAAATCCTAATGGAAAGTTTATGGAGAGCCTCATGACATGCATTGAGAGGATGACACCCCACGTTGAGGTGACAGACCTCATTGTTCAAGAATTGCACAATTATAGAACTAGTAGGGGTAAGTTCTTTTCTTTAGGACTAGCTATCTGAGGAAGAACCACTCAATTATCAGGTAACAAAAATTGGAGTCTTTACATCACCTGCATTCACAAAAGTTCAAATTTCAAATTTACAACTATTGATAAAATATGGTTTGCTCACTAACTCTGGAATATCTTATTTCGTAGATTCTTCATGAGTAGATTGGGTTGCAAATGTTGATGTTGTAGCTTCGGGCTACATACTTCCGCCTTGCTTGTTGAACAATAAATTTCATATAGCCTAACGGCTATTCATTTATTGCATTTATTAAAGTGAAGAGGCGCTTCACTAAAGAAATAATATTTATTATTTATTTGGGCCGACTTCTTTATTGTGGCCGACTTACTTATTTAATTATTGCTATTGAAGCCGACCTCATGAAGAGACATCTTGTTTTGTATAAATACAAGGTGATGATCTCTCATTTGATAATGAAGTTCATTCTTTCATATTCGCACTCCTAGAAGAAGTTTGCACTTGAGCAGCAGATCATCATACTGATGCAGCAGATCAATCTCAAGGAGAAACATGTTCATTATCTACGCATCTAGGAGAGGTGCTATTATTCATTGTATCAAATTCGGCCTTGCGTTGGGCCTAAGTTGTAAGCAGATTTCTGCTCTTATTCCTAAATATATAAGTGATATATTTGTTGGGTTTTTCTCCCTCGAGTAGGAGGGTTTTACCAAGGTATCTTGTTGTGTTCATTGTCTTATGTGTTGCATTTTCTGATTGCTTTCATTTCTGATCCTAAAACTAACATGGTATCAGAGCGGGTCTAGAAAAGATCTATTCAGATTTGTTTAAGCATTCTGAAGTAGAGTGTGAGAGATAAGGCAGTGTGTAGAAGGTAATTGCTCCTTTTCACAATCATATATGTTGAGCAAAGTATGGGAAATGAGAGATGGTCTGAATCTTCTATAGGAGAAGCGAATCAAATGGTTGGTTTGAAAGAAGAAGCAATGGTGATTTAAGATCAAGCGAGCATTTATTGTCATTACCTAGTCTAGAGATTATCGGGCTCATGATTGCAGTGAGAGCTATGAAGTCGGCATAGTGCAAAGGCTTCATTGTCGACATCAAAGACTTAGATTGAAGATACGCAATTTCAAGCCAATGGACTCTGAGTCTACATCAGCTTCCCTTGTTTGTGTATTTGATGTAATTGAGGTGCTTGCAAAGGAGATACTCATCGAGATTTAGAAGAGCTCCTATATCGGGCATGTCTTTTGATACCAATTCATGCAATCTGGAGATTTCACAATACTGTGTAAGGAAGAAACGAGATTAACAAAGCTGTTAATTGCCTTCCGAGAAGATTGGGTGAGCATTCACACATGCGGCGTGAATCCTATACTGCTTTATTTGAGAAGAGGCGTGTTGGAAATCTATGAAGGCGTGATTATATCAAAGCAGCAAGCATTGGAGCCTAGAAATCATTGACACGGGAGTCATCGATTATCAGCTCAAGCAAAGGGCTGACTTGTGGCAATCGACGCCATTGAAAGGGCAGACAGAGCAAATATTGTGATTGTTGTTTGAGGATATCGATCCCTCATTTTCTACGTACGAGATTCTGATTTCAATGAGATAAGTATTTCATGGTTGAATAATGTTCATGAATTTTTGATGTAGTTAATTCATGCTATAACATTGAGATAGTGAATCATGTATGCTTCTAGCATTGGTATTTCTCTTCGAGATAGTTGAGTTCTATGTACTTTTAGTAATCTCTCTCTATAATGCTTCCAAGACGGATTAGGAGCAAGAGGGTGATGAGAGATTGCATAGAGAGGAAGAGCTTGAGACATCCTGTGAGGAAGTCATGCCGACTAGAGAAATGATCAAGCATGGAGTCATAGCTTGCAGCCATGGGACTGAGTTGGTGGCTGAAGACATCTCTCGAAGATGAAGAATCTATTCAGATTGTTTTGCGATCAGTTCTTCGAAGAGGAGGAATTAACATTCAGAGGGAGTTTTGTGACTCGCTGAGAAGAAGTGAAGGTTGCAGTGTTGCAAGGCCTAGTGCTAAATCCTTGAAAGACCTCTTCAGCACTTGAGATCAAAATTGCTCAAGACAGTCAATCTGGATTTAACATTTGTAGCTCCGCAAACCTATTTAGAATAGAGTGATCTGGGATGAGGTCGACGAGGACAGCCTTGAATCTCTACAAAGGTGTGCACTAGAAACCATTTCTCTAAAGCAAGCATTGCAGACAATCTTGGACAAGGAGGTCAGAAGGTTGATGCAGGTACTTGGAGATTCAGAGGGAGTCTACTGAACCAAAAGAGGATGGTGATCCAGTTGAGCCTTTGGAACCTCTGATGGGCCTACAGACATTGTTATTGGTCGAAAGAGACCTCTATGGGCTAGGCAAACAATGCAGGAGGCAGAAAAGTTTGCAGCCCCTAGAGGAACATTTAGAGAAAGCAAAAGACCTCAGAAGTTTTCAAGCTATGTTGCATTGATAAGTCAAATGATTGAATCTAAGCCTTCCAGTGTTGAGGAAGCTTCAAGCCAGCAAGTATTGAGGGATGCTATGGTTGAAGAATATCAATCTATCCTCAAGAACGATGTTTGGGACATTGTACCTAGATCAGAAGGAAAATCTATTGTATCTTCTAAGTGGCTTTTCAAGATCAAGCATGCGGCTAATGGAAGCATTGAGAAGTACAAAGCTAGATTTGTGGCTAGAGTATTCTCTCAGAAAGAGGGAATAGACTATGAGGAAACCTTTACTCCGGTTGCTCGTTATACTTCCATCAGGACTATCATTGCCATTGCAGCAGCTAGAGGATGGAAGTTACACCAGATGGACATGAAGACGACATTTCTAAATGGTGTAATTGAAGAAGAGGTATACATTGAGCAACCCGATGGATTTGAGGTTCATGAGAAGGAGTCTCATGTTTGCAGATTCAAGAAGGCTTTGTATGGCCTTAAGCAAGCTCCTCGTGCTTGGTATGAGAGGATTGATCGATACTTGTTGAACTTGGGCTTCTCCAAGAATGATGTTGATCCAAACCTATATTTCAAGGTAATTAATGGTGAGGCCTTGATATCGGTTCTCTATGTTGATGATCTATTTCTTACTAGAGAAGAACACCTCATTATCAAATGTAAGAAGGAGTTGGCTTCTGAATTTGAAATGAAGGATCTTAAGTATATGCATTACTTCCTTGGTTTAGAAGTATGGAAAAGGCCTAATGAGATCATTCTAAGTCAAGGGAAGTATACAATAAACATCTTGAAGAGATTTGGTATGATGGATTGCAAATCCATGTCTACACCTATGGAAACCAATTTTCAGAAGTTAAAAGAGGTTGCAGCTAGTTCAGATCTGGTGGATCTTACTATGTACAGGCAGTTGATTGGATCATTGATGTATCTAGTCAATACTAGACTAGATATTTGCTATGCAGTGAGTGCACTTAGTCAGTTCATGCGTGAACCAAGGCAAATACATCTAGTTGCAGCAAAGCATATCCTGAGATACTTGCATGGCACAGTTGGGTATGGCTTGAGATATTCTTCTGGTGTGGACTTGAAGCTGCATGGTTATACTGATTTTGATTGGGCAGGGTGTGTTGTTGATCGGAAGAGCACCTCTGGATGTTTTTTCAATTTGGGGTCTGCGATGATCTCCTGGTGTAGCAGGAAGCAATCTTCAGTGGCACCGAGCACCGCAGAGGCCGAGTACATTGTAGCGTGTGTGGCAGCTTGAGAAGCAGTGTGGCTTCGAAAGCTCCTTGCAGGATTGTTTGGACAATCATTGGAGCCGACTATCATTCATTGTGATAATCAAAGTTGTGTGAAGCTTTCTGTCAATCTAGTGTTTCATGTCAGAACAAAACATGTTTGAGATCAAATACCACTATATCAGAGATATGGTATTGAGGAAAGCAATCTAGTTGAGATACATTAGCACTGATGAGAAGACGGCAGACATTCTCACCAAGCCTCTCTCTAGAGTAAAATTTGTGTACTTTTGAGACAAGCTTGGTATTGTGGAGAATGAAGCCCTAGCTGAGAGGGAGACTCAGCTTTAGTGATCTTCTGTGATTTGCTCTAATGCATCTTTCTCTGTGAGAGAAATTTGAGGTGAAAGCCCTTATTTCCACCCTCTGGGAGTAGCCATGGTGGATGTCATGTTGAGTGACTCCATGACATCATGTGAGGGAGTCTGTGATGATTTTTTCTTGTACTTGTGTTTATTCACCCTTTGGGAGTATCCATGGTGAACGTCATGATGAGATGGCGACATCACGTTGAGTGATTCCGTGATGGGCACTTGTGCACATATGCTTTACCATACATGGGAGTAGCCATGATGGTTGATATCACGATTGAGTGAATCTGTGATGTGTTCTCTTCTCACATATGGGTGTAGCCATTGTGAGTGTCATGTTGAGAAATTCCATGACCTTGTATATCGGAAGTATTCCTCCCTAGCTAAGAGGGAGTGTTGATGTTGTCGCTTCGGGCTAAATACTTCTGCCTTGCTTTTTGAACAATAAATTTCATATAGCCTAACAGCTATTCATTTATTGCATTTATTAAAGTGAAGAGGCGCTTCACTAAAGAAATAATATTTATTATTTATTTGGGCCGACTTCTTTATGGTGGCCGACTTACTTATTTAATTATTGCTATTGAGGCCGACCTCATGAAGAGACATCTTGTTTTGTATAAATACAAGGTGATGATCTCTCATTTGATAATGAAGTTCATTCTTTCACATTCGCACTCCTAGAAGAAGTTCGCACTTGAGCAGCAGATCATCATCTTGAGCAGCAGACCATCCTACTGATGCAGCAGATCAATCTCAAGGAGAAACATGTTCATTATCTACGCATCTAGGAGAGGTGCTATTATTCATTGTATCAAATTCAGCCTTGTGTTGGGCCTGAGTTGTAAGCAGATTTCTGCTCTTATTCCTGAATATATAAGTGATATATTTGCAAGGTTTTTCTCCCTCGAGTAGGAGGGTTTTCCCAAGGCATCTTGTTGTGTTCATTGTCTTACGTGTTGCATTTTCTGATTGCTTTCATTTCTGATCCTAAAACTAACAGCAAATACCCAAATCTTCAAAGATTAGCCCTACGCATTTTGTGCCAACCTTGTAGTTCATCCAACTATGAGTGCAACTGGAGTTTGTTTGAGGCCAACCACATAAAGGAGAAGAACAATCAGAAACACCTCAATGACCTTGTCTTTGTGCAATAAAACCTTCGATTTCACACAAAAAAGGTAGAGGACAAATCAAAGGAGGTCATCGATTTGGATGGCACTGATCCTTATAGCGATTGGACAAGGTGGGATGAGCAGCCCCCTTGTTTAGTGCAAATGAGATTCTTGATTTTGAGAGGCAAGCAATGGAGGATGTGGTTGTAGCAAAAGGAGCTATAGGATTGGATGATATTGATGAGGTAAAGGAGGAGTTATTACCATCTACTAGAAAAATGGAGGTCAAGCCGAAGCCACAAGCATAGCCTTCTATACCGAGTGAGGCGCCGCAACAGACTGCAAGGATTAGAACCTCAACCTCTCCCCAAGTTTTCACTAGATTAGGTAAAAGGAAGATGTAAAATATTGTAATATGCAATTTATGAATTATGATGATGATTTTCAAAGGCAATCATCATAAACTCATAATAGCTGTCAACTATCTACTGCATCAAGATTATGCATGATGATGAAATTTTGTACTCAATTTATATTCAAATTAATCAATTTTAATAGAAAACAATTCATATATGGATTCATTGGATACATTTTATCATTGAATTTTGCAAATAAATGTGTTTTTAAAGGAATTTGAGCAATTTTTTTAGTTGCCAAGCTTTTCTCGAGTTTTTGTTCAGCCATAAATTTTGGGTCTGCCAAGTTTTTGCAAAGTCGGAGTCTGCCAACTATGTTGATATCTATATTATCCTTACTTTGGGAGGAACTAATAACCACATGAAAATTAAGTCATAATCAAAATTTTATGATTGCACCAAATTTACACATATTTCATTTGATTGGATAATATAAACCAAAAAAAATTGAGTAGGCTCTTCATTGCCAAATTCCTTTTGATTTGGCTGACATATAATCAACTAATAGTTTACAAATCTATAACCAAATTAATGTAATTTGGCATGATAACACAATCCCAAATGGAAGCTAACATAGGCACAAAATAATACAATTAATCCAAATGAAAGAACCCTACAAAATGACAAATGTGCCCACGTGAAAAACTATCAAGAGATGCTCTCCCCATCATCTCCGAGCATTGGATTGATTATAAACCCTTCTCTCACAATTCTAGTTGTAAGCATCTTTCCGTTTCCTTAACATGTTCCTCCCCTTTTATTTTTCACTGTCTCCACCTTCTCCTCCAGCTTTCCATTCCAGTCATGCACAGGTTTTTAGAAACAGTTAAATGTCATGACATTTCCATGCTATCATAAAGAAGGGCCAAATATGCCCTCATTATATATAGGCAGTGAAACACATTGCATCCTATACATCCGATTTTCGAAGTGAACAGCATGGTCTAGATCTCCAAACACTTGGAAGAAATAAAGTTTTTCTTACAAATCAGAATAAAACATGATCACTTCTTTATCACTGCAGGTTTGATGTAGTGCACACTACTATAGTGCAAGCCTATATTTGCAAATTGCTTTGCTTGACATCGCCAATAATCTCCACAAGAACATTAATGATGGAACCGGTTTGAATCTCTCACAACAAATTGTCTTGCAACAATCTTGGAGATGAACTTGGTTGCAGTGTGACAGTCAATGTACACTCGAAGGTTTTTGACAACTCTAATAGTTGTTCCACAGGGTGTGTTTAACAATCCAAATGCACTTGCCAACTTCTCACTATGGTGAAAGATAAATAATTACTTTTCCTCCTCCACATCACTCAGTACATGTTTTGAAACTGGAATATACCCTGCTGCCTTCATCTCCCAAGACAATTTCTCTAACTTTGAATAGATTTCCTGTGTCTGTGGATGCGATCTGTCTCCCATGCAGAAAGCATGTATTGTTTTATGGCCTTCAATCCACCTACACCCAGGGCTTTTTTAATCCCTTTTATCTTTCATCAAACTCCTTACCATTTGAACCTCGCCCCACCTGCCTGCTTCTGCATAGATGTTTGACAGAACATAAGTTGCAGCATTTTTTGGATTCAGTTCAAAAAGAAGAGTCGCCATAAATATTGCCAACCTTAAATTTTTATATGCTCTACAGGCAACAAGAAAACACATCCACACAATCACCACAGTCTGAATTGGCATTTTGATGAATAAGTTAGAGTTTCTTCAAGATGGCCAGTGTGGCTAAGAAGGTTAACCATGCACACATAACGATCAATTATAGGTGTAATCCAACAAGAGTCACCCATGCCATTGAAGTATTTACAGCCCTCATCCACTAAGCCTGCATGGCTGCATGCTAATAAAAGACAATCAAAGCTTACATGGTCGGGGTTTGTTCCAGAGTGCTTCATTAGTTTAAAGAGTTTTAGAGCTTCCTTACAAAAGCCATTTTGTGCATATACCCTCTAACAAAGTTCCCATTTTCACACAGGTTGGGAAGATGCTGGCAAAGGTTGTGCAATCTGAGTTTGCACCTGCTAATTGCATCTTCTTAAAAAATTTCAAGGCTTTTTCAACAAATCCGTTTTGTGAACATCATTTCTTTAGAAAACCTTAAAGCCTCATCAAGAAAACCATTTTATGCATATCCTGCAATCATAGCATATCAACCAGAACATTTGCAACTACAACATCTGACAAAATCCCCTTTCCATTATGTTTTGATGAATGTCCATGCTGTTTTCTAGCACTCCAATTTTGGCACAAGCTTGCGGTATGCTGACAAAGGTTGTGGAATCTGGCTTTATGCCTGCCATTTGCATTTGCTTGAAAGTTTCCAAGGCATCCTGACATAGCCAATTTGTACACATCCTAGAACCATTGTAGTCCATAAGATCAGACTTTTTTCAGGCATTTTCTCAAGTATTCAATATGCCTTGTGTATGCTGCCACATTTTGCATACATATCTACTAGGGCATTTGCAACCACAACATCTAACAAAAATTCCCTTTATGTTATGCTTTGATGGATATCCATACCCTATTCTAAAGCTCCCATTTTGGCACAGGCTGGAAGGATGCTGGCAAAGGTTGTGGAGTCTGGCTTTACACCTGCCAGTTGCATCTGTTTAAAAGTTTCCAAGAGTTTTTCAACAAATTCATTTTGTGCATTTCCTCCGATCATTGTATTCCATGAGACAACATTTGAGGCGTTTCTCTCAAAAGATTAAAAGCCTCATCAAGAAAGCCATTTTGTGCATATCCTGCAATCATGGCATTCCATGAGACCACATTTTTATCGGGCATTATGTCAAACAGTTCATATGCCTTGTGTATGCTTCCACATTTTGCATACATATCTATCAATGCATTTGTAACTACAACGTCAGAAAAAGTTTCACTTTCCAATATGCTTTGATGGATGTGCATTCCCTGTTCCAAAGCTCCCACTTTGCCGCAAGCTGAGAGGATACTGGCAAAGGTTATGGAGACTGGTGTTACACCTGCCAATTGCAATTGCTTAAAAGTTTCAAAGGCCTTTCCAACAAACCCAGTTTGTGAATATCCTACAATCATCACATTCCTGATTCCATAATACAACATGTCTTTGAAAAGCCTTAAAGCGTCATCACGAACACCATCTATGCATATCCTGCCACCATTACAGTCCATGAGACAGCGTTTTTTCAAGGCATTTTATTAAACAGTTCACGTGCCTTGTATATGCTTCAACATTTTCTATACATATGTACCAGGGCATCTGCAATTATATCATCTGACAAAAATCCGCTCTCCATTATGCTTTGATGGATGTTCAAATCCTCTTCCAAAGCTCTTAGTTTGGCACAGGCTTGCAGTGCGCTGGCAAAGGTGAACTGATCGGGCTGGACACCTATTTCTTACATCTGATGAAACAATCTCAATGCCTCATGAGGGTATCCATGTCTTTTGTAAGCTGCAATTATCATGTTCCATGAGAAGACATCTCGTTCAGTCATTTGGTCAAACACTTGGCATGCATCAACTAAACTTCCGCACTTGTTGAACAAGTATATTAGTGTTATTTAGCCAAAGATTGTCGGTGGTAAAATTAGATTCCTCTCATTGATGTGGGAATGAATTTTCTCACCCTCTGCAAGAACTTTCTTGGAAATACAGGTTTGCAATAGCGATATGTAGAAGAGTTTACTGGGTTGTTGTGTGTAGTAAGAAGAATGTGTAGCGCATCCTTCAATTTCCCTTCTCTACATAATGCTCTGAGATTGAGATTTAGATTGAGATTGAGATTGAAATTAGCAGTGGGTGGAAATGATATTGGCATTGTATCTATTGGTTCTCAAAAACGCAAGTTTTAACCATGAGAGGTTGCCAAGCTCTCACAACATTTTTGGCCAACGTACAAGGCCAATTGATGCAATTGTACCTTATATTCTTTAGGCTCTGCTAAACCTAGGCGGGTACACCTATGTGAATGATGCAGATTTGAAATATATTTCCCTGCTTGAGCAATCTATCCACAATGGCAAATGGAAGTGGATAGACAAAAAACACTACAACTACCCCTACTGCACAAAAGAAAGATTTTGAATAAGTTGTTTGTTATGAATTTTACTCTCTGGGCTGTGACAGATTAGTGTCTTCTATCCACATGGGCAATGGAGTCAAAAATCAAGAATTATATGTGTTTCCTTGTTTGTCTTAATTCATGTTGCTAGGCACTTTGAAAAATGAAGTTCTAATGACTGGCATATAACTTCATTAATTTATGACTTGCATAAATAGTGTTGGAATGTTTTCTTACCAAGTTCTTCTTCAACAATCCAAAAGAAATCTTAAAACCATTGTGACTTATTAAAAAAAATTAATTCTGACTTGCAGACATCAGTTAACTAAATCACACAAAGTGAAAAAATACACTCTGATAAATCAGGAATATGCTTAATACATTGATTTAAATGATTTAAAGACTTCAAGTTGGAGACAACCAAATAAGAAATATAAATTATTGTATCATAACAACTAAACACAGCAAGGGTTTCACCAATTCAAAATAATTTATCCATTGCTCTGCTTCAAAAAAGATCTGTACATTATTTGCATTCCCAGTTCTACTATTTTCTGAAAAAATCTTCTATTCTAACTACTGCTGCCCCCCTTAACTAATTTTTTCAAATATTTATACAATAAATCCCAAGGGTCATGACCCTTCAATTGACCGGTGCAACCGCTTACATTCCATAACAAAATATTTAATTTAGTTGCCTTATCGGCAAATTAAATATTTTACATAGTTTTGCATTTTTACATAGTTTTGCATTTGATTTTAATTTAATACCTTTTCCCACCTTTATTTTTCATCTCCTGAAGCTTCCTTTATTCCTACCACTCTACCACGGTCAACGTTTTGTCTTCCCACGGTGTCGCAGTGCTTTGACTTTGACCACACCCCTTACCGTCAACCGCGGGCTTCATTTCTGTCTCTGGCGGTATAGCGGTCAAACATTAAGTGTTACCTCTGGCTGTCTACCACCTTACCGCGGTCTACATTTCTCCTCCCTGCAGTTCAGCGGTAACACTACATGTTACCTCCACGGTCTCATTCTTTCCTCTGCCAACCTCCACCGCGTCACCGTGGCCTCTGGTTTGACTACCAACGGTACCACAGTGAGTCTTTTGTTTGCCGCTTCACTCCTTGCTAACTGTTCACCGCGGTCTCCCCATAGACCAATGGCGGTACCGCAGTAACTGTCTTCTGACCGCTGCCCCACCGGTTGCCTCACCGTCCACCGCACTACCGCGGTCTAAGTTTTGACCGCAAGCGGTATCGCGGTGGCCTTTCACTGACCACCAAGATCCCTGTCCAATGTGCCTTAACCGTCACCTCGCTGCTTACCACCCGACAACCGCGCTACCGCTGGTTCCTCTCTGACCGCCAACGGTATTGCGGCAACAATGCTCTGACCGCCAGCCTCCGTCGTTTCACTGCTTACCGCGCAACCGCGGTCTTCTCTCTGACTGTCCACGGTGTGGCGGTAACAGTTACATGACTGTTGCTAACTGTGATACCGTGAGCCACTTTGCAAAAGGCCGCAATAAAGCGGTAAACGGTATCAGCCAAGAAGGATGAATGATAAGGCAGCGGTATAAGATATTTTAGCATTATGAAAGGCGGTAAAATGATTTTTCATGAAACAGATAGTGAAATATATGAGTTCAAACGGGTAAAGACCTTAGGATTTTCATGGAAAATTATGGTTCTAACAGTATCATTAAAATTATGGTTCTAACAGTATCATTATAATTGAAACGTTGGAAATGTGCATTGTTATTCAATTTAGATGTACCACAGTGACAGTATTAACACCGCCACGCTGTTTGCCCTCAGAAGTGGTTTTATGGTCATTTACGTATTTGTTTCTGCCAAGAATAATGATGTCGACAAAGAAATGACGCGATCAGCAGCGAGCAAGGGAGTTTTTCTATGGCGTCTTGTATTTGGGTATTTGATTTTTATTTTAACTGAACAGAAAAATGGATTGGTGCTCCAGATCCATGTATATGCTTCAAAATCATACATTTTGACTACTTCAAATTTCTCTGGTAGAGAAAACTTAGGAGAGAGCTGTTGTAACGTTTGCGATTTTTCAGCCTATTTACAATTTTAAAAACAATTTTGACCTAGGATTTCAAAATAATTATGCAGTTAACCAATGCTGGAATACGAGGTGTTGGAAAGAAAAGTAGCAGAACCCTACCTGAGCTACTTCAATGTTGTGAGCCCTGCAAATCCCTCTTCAAACGATTGGCGCTTTCAGTGCGCTGCCTCTTTGGATTTGGTTTGCAAGGATGAAGATGATGGCTCAGAGACAGACAATCTGTTCTTATGTTTACAATCTTCGAGGACAATTGCTATCCAGAATTGCAGCTGAACTGAGAGCGCGGTTGAGAAGTATTTGAGTTCTTCTGAACAAATTAAATTTTAACACTGTAGCAAATTTTCACTACTTGTTAAGAGAGTTTGTAATAACTCTGCAACCTTAATCTGGACTGCGAAAATTTAATGTTTCAAATTAACGTTTTATGGAAAGTTATATACGTGTGAGTAAATAAAATGTTTTATATGTTAAGAAAATAAAAGGTAGACAAATTTTACATATACAATTTATATCAGAGTCCCACACAATTTATTCATTCTCATAATCTTAGAAAAGGTTTTCATTTTAATATAATATCATATAGAAAATAAGAATAATAATTTATTTTTAAATAACTAAAATTATAAGTATATAATTATTTATTTTTAAATAACTAAAATTATAAAGTATATAATTATGTAAATTAAATATTTTTTCAAATAGAAAAATTAGGATAACAATTGGAATTATAATATAAAAATATTCATAAATTTATTATTATTTCAATTAATTTTTATGACAATCTAATATATAAAATAAAATATTAATTTCTAATTTATTTATTTTTAAGAATGTTCTTTTAATTGAATCCTTGATTTGGGAAAGAAGTGGAGAAGGTTAGATAATTTCTCTATACCATTATTTTGGAGGCTAGGCCCCACTCACTTTTATACTATTTTGCATGTCATAGCTTTCTAATTAATGTTATTTTTTTACATTGATGGCTTTTCAATTTAACTTTAATCTTGGTTTGTTTACTTGTTCTTTTAATATAAAATGTAAAGTGTTGAAAGTAAAGGCTAATTAGTACTATTGAAATTAGCGTTACAATATGTTCTTTCATACAATGATATTATGATGAAATATGTCTCTAATCAAACCAAATGATTTGCCATATTCCTTGTTACAATTATGAGTGTAAACAGTAAGGAAATATAGCAAATAACTACAATAACTAAGTTTGATATGAAAACACAACAAACTGAAAAATAAACTAGCTAGTATAAAAAACACACAAATGTTCGCAACTTCACCAAAAAAGCTCCAATCATCTTCATACTAAATGAAAATGAACAATAGAAGCTAGATGTCCAAAATACAAGAGCAAGACACCTCCAAATAGTCATGAATATATAGGCACAAATTCCAATGCAAGGCTCAAGATGGGGTGACCTCCAAGAGGGGGTTGACCTTGTCTATAAAATCCCACATTTCATCATAAAATTTGAAACTATGAGGAAAGGGGCGCCAAGAACAAAGGAAACATGGAACTAATACCTAGAACAAACAAAAATTCA
>CM021103.1:474560027-474768098 GCA_007115665.2 Sequoiadendron giganteum | reverse complement strand
CATTTCCAGATCTGACCAATTTTGAAGTTTCCTCTGAAGATCAGAATTTGATTAAGAACCTCGTTGCTTTGGAACTTCATTAGGCAAGCATGGGTGATGCAAATAGAAATAGACCTAACCAACTAGCTTTTTTTTTCCCATTGCTCATCAGAAAGAAGTATGCAACCTCAAAAATATCACTACTTCAGTCCTTCCTAAGTTCTATAGACTTGTCATAGAAGATCTTGATACATTCTTATTCAAGTTTGATATACTCTACAAGAGTTATGACTATACCATTGATGCCCACAGACAAGCTATTTCCTGCCACCTTGAAAGAAGCTGCATTAAGATGGTTCATGAGCCTAGGCGGAGATACTATGGAGACTTGGGAGGACATGAAGACAAATTTCCTTAAGAAATACAAGGAGTATTGCAGGGGCAATGACATGAGAGGAGATGACATTTTTAGAATGCAGCAAAAGGAAGATGAGAGCTTAGAAGATTATATTTCAAGGTTTATGTTTTTCCTATAGAAATATCCACACCATACACTCAATGAAGAATCACATAACCTTCTTTTCTTAAGAGAAATTAATGACATCTTCACATATTCCTTGGACCTAATGGGAGGAGGAGATGTCACCCAAGTTCCTTGGGAGGACATCAAGAAGATATGCCAGAACTATTCTAGGGTGGGTTCAAAGAAAGAGAGAGCTTACCAGTCTTCCAAGGGTAATTCATCTACTAGTGGAGTTTCAAGGATGGATATTACTCACTTACTGGAAGACTTCAAGAAAGACATCATAAACAATCTGGCTACTCAGCTGGATACACTTCAGGCTAAGAGGAGGTAGAGATAATGTTTGCAGAATATTGCCCTCATTGAAGACAAAAGAAGAAGGACTGCATATGCAAGATGATAGCTAATATTAACAGCAAGCAGATGGAACCCAAGTTTAAACCAATCCAGGGTGAAGAAGATTAAGTCTAATATGTTGCACAAAGGAGGCCATGGGCCCCAAGACAATGCATGCCACCAAATCCACTATCTTTTGTTGGGCCATATTTCAATTCTTATTCATCTGGTAACCAATGGCAACCCCCATATCCATCCAATTATGGAGGATATCCACCACAGCCTTGGAATAACCCTCCAAATGTCTATCCCAACCACCAAAACTCTCCACCCCAATGGTAGCAACCTTAGGAGAATTGGCATCAATTTCAAGAAAATTGGCAGCCACCTCCTTGAAACTGGCAGCAAACATCCCAATGGAGGGGAGGACAACAATGGCTAAACTAGACAACCAATTACATGCAACCACCTTCTCACCCTCAACAACTTGCTATAATGCCTCCTCTTGCTAGTTTGAGCTCAAATGCACCTAAACCTACTCAGCTACCAGCTCATCCCACACCTAACCCAAATAATAAACAATAGTAGTAGCCGGTTTACTTTGTTGATCCAAATCAATTCCCTGCATATGTTGTGAGTGTAAGTACAACATTTGCTTGTGTTTGAGAACTAATTTTCCAACCCCTTCCACACCCATTATCATTGAGCTTCCTGTAGAAGAAGAGGATCCTCTGAATATCCCCATTTAGCCAAATGCACCTAAAAATCTTAAACCAGTCCCAGTCAAGCAGACTGAACCAAAACCACCATTTCCCCAGAGTTTAGAAACTGTGAAACAAAAGGAAGAGAAGAAGGACACAACTTTTGACATTTTAGATCAGTTGAAGCATTTATGTGTCCAAATACCTCTATTTCAAGTCATAAAATATGTTCCCATATATGGCAAAACAATCAAGGAAGCATGCCTTAAGAAGCCAGGCAGGAAGAAGAAAGACCCCACTACAGTTCATGTGGTGGGATAGTTGGCTAACATCATGCATGGGAAAGTGACTGTTCCCAAATATAATGACCCAAGGAGTCCTATGGTAGGAGTTGTTATAAATGGGATCCAGATTAAGAATGATCTAAATGATTTGGGGGCAATAATAAATGTAATGACAAAGGACATCCTACAACAATTAAATGTTGCAAACATGATACCTACTCCTACTGTCCTACAGCTTGTTGATAGTTCTATTGTTAAGTCTAATGGGATAGTAGAGGATCTTGTGGTAACTCTAGACTCTTGGGAGTGCCCAACATATTTTATGATTCTTTCTCTTAAGACCACACTAGGCGGGTACCCCATTATTCTTGGAAGGCCATGGTTAGCAACAACATATGCCTATATTGGATGTCGGACATGAGACATGACCATTTGTGATGGAAAGAGCACCAAAAATTTTGTTCTATACCCTCCTGCTCAGCCCTCCCATGATAGGAATGATCTCGTATGGCCACATGTTGGTGAAGAAGCCGAGGAAGTTAATTATGTGGCACAACTTATGATGTTAAGTATAAGTCCTTTCATGCAGCTTTAAGATGAAGATGAAGTATTTTCTAACATAATTTTGAACCATTATGAGGTAGAGGAAGTATCATCCTCTCATGCATCTGATTCTGTTGATCCAGTGAAGACACTCATGCCTGCTCTTTCTGCAATCAAAATTCCTGCAACAACATATATGTCTCATACATTGTTGCCACATGAACTCAAGGTACCAAGCATTAGTGAATCAACTATGGTAGAGTTAACTACACAAGTGCAGGTGTCAAAAGGAAAATATCTAAATATTAACAACAAACTGAGTGAAGAACAAAAGTTGTCATTGGCAAACTTACTGAGCACCCACCAGTGTGCATTTGTGTGGGACTATCATGATATGAAGGGATTGTACCCTAAGATTTGCACTCATAGGATATACATAAGAAATGATTGTACACCAGTGAGGCAGCCACAAAGAAGAATTAACCTTGCATTGAGAGAAATTGTAAAAGGGGAACTACAAAAGCTGCTAGATGCAAGATTCATTTACCCCATTTCAAATAGCCAGTGGATGTCCCCATTGGTGATTGTGCCCAAAAAAGGAGGGAGGTGGTGAGTTTGTGTTGATTACAGGGAACTTAATGCTACCACCAAAAAGGACCATTTTCCCTTACCTTTCATAGATCAAGTTTTGGACTCACTTGCAAGAAAGCAGTAGTTTTCTTTCCTAGATGGATTCAATAGCTATAACCAGATCCAAATTACACCAGAGGACCAAGAGAAGACCACCTTTTCCTATCCATGGGGGACCTATGCCTACTCAATACTTCCATTTGGCTTATGCAATGCACCTGCAACTTTTCAGAGGGCAGTCATTAGCATATTTTCCAGATATCTCTCTTGATTGCATGGAAATCTATATAGATGACTTCAATACTTATGGTGTTGATTTCAATGAAGCATTGGAAAATCTCAGGAGAGTCTTTCAGAGATGTGAAGACCACAATCTATCTTTAAATAGTGAAAAGTGCTTCATGATGATGTAGGAAGGTGTAGTTCTTGGCCACTACATCTCTCACAAAGGAATTCAAGTAGATCTTGCAAAGATTGAGGTGATCACCAATCTACCTATCACTGCAAAACAAAAAGATATTAGGATTTTCTTAGTACATTCAGGTTACTATAGGAGGTTCATCAAAGACTTCAGCAAAATGGCAGCACCATTGTATAATCTCCTAATTAAAGATGTTGAATTCTAATGGACAAAAGATAGTGACAAGGCATTTCCTGACTTGCAAGCAACGTTGACTCATGCTCTTGTAATCAAGGGTCCTAATTGGGAGCTTCATTTTAACATCCATGGAGATGCATCAAATTATGCTATAGGAGCAGTCTTAGGACAAAAAGAAGGAGCTATTGAAAATTTTATTTATTTGTTAGCAAAAATCTACAAGGAGTTGAATTCAACTATACAGTGACAGGAAAAGAAATGTTGGTAGTGATCTATGCCCTAAAAAAATTCATGCACTACATAATAGGCTACTAGATCTTTGAGCACATTGATCATGCAGCCATTAGATACCTCATGAATAAACCCCTGATCTTAGGCAGGCTAACAAGATGGTTATTTTTGATGCAGGAGTTTGACATAACCATTGTGGATAAACCAGGGAAGGCCAATGTTGTTGCAAACTTTATTTCAAGGATGACTACATCAAAGGACAATCAAGTAGTAGATGACTCTTTCCCTAATGAGTATTTATTTTCCATCAGTGTGCACACACCCTGGTATGCTGACATAGCTAATTATTTGGTCGCAGGGAGAGTTCCTCCTCACTTCTCTCCAAAATAAAGGAAGGTGCTCATTGAAAAATATTTTTATTTCTCATGGATTGTTGGATGTTTGTTCTACACTAGACCAAACCATGCCATGAGGATGTGTGAGGGAAGATGAGACATATGATATTTTGCATGCATGTCATAATGAACCCTGCAGAGGGCATTTTGTAACCAAGAGGACAACAATGAAGATTTTGAACATAGGATATTATTGGCCCACACTCCACAAGGATGCAAGGAGATATACAAGGAAGTGTGACAGATGCCAAAGGATGGGTTGACCAACCAAATTTGATGAGATTCCACTTTACCCTCAAGTAGTAATCACTCCATTTGATAAGTGGATATTGGACTTTGTAGGACCCATTGATCCTCCATCAAATGGTAAATCCTATATCTTGGTATGTTTTAATTATGTAACCAAGTGGGTATAATTTAAGGCCATGAAGCATGTAAGAGATAATAAGGTTGTAGAATTTTATTATGAGGAAATTTTCACACGGTATGGGGTCCCAAGAGAGATAGTGATTGATCAAGGGGCTCAATTCACTTCAACCCTTGTTACAACACTAGTCAATGAGTACAACATTAGGCATAGGAAGTCTACTCATTATCACCCTCGGAACAATGTCCAAGTTGAGGTGACCAACAAAGAAACTGAAGCCATTCTGACCAAAATAGTGGCTATCCATAGAAAGTATTGGGCAAGCAAACTACCAGAAGTTGTTTGGGCCTAGAGAACTACCTAGAAAACAACTACGGGATTCACTCCATTTGAGTTTTTGTATGAAAGACAACTATGATGCCCATTGAATTTGAGCATAAGACTCTTAGGACTGTAGTAGACTTGGGCATGGATATCTTTGAGGCACAAAGGGACAAAATCATGCAGCTGAATGCTTTGGATGAGATAAGGAAGGCAACCTTGCATCGCATAGAGGTAGTGTAGAATCATAGAATAAGGTGGCATGAAAAATTCATCAAGGATAAGAAATTCCAACTAGGTGACTGCGCACTGCTCTATGACTCAAGGTATCAAGACAATGCAGGAAAATTGCAGACAAGGTGGCTAGGACTGTATGAGGTTGCTATAGTTTTTTCGAATGGATTTGTTCAACTCACTACCATTGACCCTGTCAAGTTTAAACTGCTTGTCAATGGTCATCGCCTCAGGTTGTATCACAAGACAACTTCCAAGGAGAAATTTCTGCAACAATTCACTTAGCATGCAACACCCAAACTTCTTGTAGCTGAAGGAAGTGGACCTAGTGTCCCTCCTTATGGCTAACTAAGGTATGTAACTTGTCATAATAAAGACTTCCACTTTTGTGGGGGTCCACTTCTTCACCTATTTGCCCATTCATCTCCACCTTTCTCTCTCTTCCATTGTGTTGCCATCATTTCACTTCATTCCATTCCACCTCATTCCGCTACACTTTCATTAATTGCTCAACTGATTTCTTGAAAAGTGACTGATACTTTGTCCATAATCTTTGCAATAAATCTTCCACGAATTCAGGTATGTGCACATTAATTTTTTATATCTTAAATGTATTTTAGTACATTCATTTAATTGTTGTAAATTAATATGGGCATTCTCCATAGCATGTAATTATTCCCTACCCCTATCAAATCATCATTACCACCTTGCATGTGAGGACACATGTGAAAATTTAGGTTGGGGGGGGAAAGTGTGAATACCATGTCCACGTGTCTGTCTATATTGGTTCACGTCAGCAAATTTTAAGTTATTGAGCTGATTTGAATTCTGAGTGAGATGACGGCTTGCATGTGTGAAACGACATCAACCGCCACCATTCTTCTTGATCATAGCCTTCATTTATTACTCCTTTACTGCCTTTATTGCTCCTGTCATAATCTTAATCCAAAAAGGTAAAATTCAAATGACACTGACATTGGAAATTTAGCAGATTGCAAGAAGGAGAAATTTTAACTTTCAGATGAAGGTTGTAGGAAGAAAAACTTTGCAGAGTGATTGTTTGATTGCAGGAAACTAAACAATAGGAGGTGGGTTAATTCGAAATGAACCCACAATTCATGATGTATTACTGCAGGATGCACCTTGTGTAGTGTCCATAAATAGGTTGATAACTAGGAACATATATTCCTCTACTCAGGGATTAGAAATCACGAATGGTAGTCATAATTTACTAAGGACATCATTTAATTGTCAACTCAGAGATGTTAGACTTGAAATGGGTATGCATAGTATATGCACTAACAACCTATTTCAGACATGTGTTCTTTCCTGAAAATACCATGCTAGAATTGAAATTACTGGAAACAAACTTTAGCTGACTAAATATTCTCAAAATGAAAACTAAATCCAGTTTTGAAGACCAGAACTATTATGTCCCTAGTGGCTGCAGGAACAATTGGCAGCTTTGTAATTCTACCAGATGCAGGAACAGGCACACTGAAGTTCTATGAAAATGATATACATATACTCTAATTGCAAAAATGGAAAAGATAGACAGCATCCCTAAGTGGGCCCCCTTAGGTAGTGTCTCAAACACACAACAGATTAAACTATAAAGTCCATGAAACACTTTTATTGAACTAAAACGGATAAGTACATTGCTCAGAACTTGTAACTGTATTTCTGGAAAACTAAAGCTATTACATAGTAAACTTCCAACCCTTTCTCTGAAGGAGAACGAGCTATTTATTCAAAACTGAAACCTAACAACCAACTAACCTTTCCCTCATAAAATGGGAAATCTTTATTACATATGACCTTTACATTGAAGAAATGGACACAAGCGGGAGAACTAAGTCAAATCAATTTGAAGAATTAAAGCACCACTATCCTGGATTTATGTGTCATTAAGGCACCTCTACTAGATTCCTGGAATGCTTCCCTTGCATGGCAGATGACTTGTAAGCTTCCTCCTCATTTCTTGTTGTTGAATCGGTCTGCTTTGAATCAGTCCTGGAACAATCTAGTGGAGGCTAAATCTTCTCCTTGAGACTTGGTACCTATAATAACTAACAACTACTCCTACGGCAAAGGATCAGCTCAACACATTTAACTCATTAAACGATTCATTATCTCATTTATACATTTATTAGGTATTGGTTTCAAGCAAACAATATTTCACATATGGCTACAGGAAGGTTAGCAGTAGTTGCTACAGGAAAGGCATTTCATCACAAAAAGTCACAAGGCACACATCTTCCATCAAACTAATAAAACATTTAAACAATAATCATGGAAAGACTTATCATAATAAACTTGTTATATTAAGCATAAAGTCTATGTATCACTTACATAATTACCACTAAATGTCTTTCTTAGCATAATAAAAGATATAAAAATGTTTAAAAACATAGTATAAAATATGCCAAAAATTGGGCTCATCATTCCCCTCAACCGACTACTTGCTGGTCCCTTCAACAAGTCTAGCATTCTTCCTTCAAGCAAACTCTCTTAAATCAGCATTCAGTTGTTGTCCACATTCACCATGTTGAAAACTCCAGAAGTGAGCCCGCATAGATTCTAACCGCTGCCACCTATTATCATCTGAGTTCCTGCTGTAGGTATTGCTTTCTCCCTACATGGCCATAAGTGGCCATAAGAGATTGGGTGGCTGCATAACCAATGGTAACCAATTCTCTTTCTTCGTCCTTGTGTTTCTCAAGTACCTTTCTGCTCTTCCAGTAGTTGCATACAGGTTGTTTGGGGTATGTGGCTCTGCCCTTCTTATTTGCAATGTCAAGTGCTCCCATCTTCTTTTATTGTGTTGTGTAGCAACATTGAGGTCATCATTTACAATTTGGGAGTACTGGGTAAACACTTCTTGTCTTAAGGGTTCAATTATCAGTATAGCCCTTTCATCTGCCCACAGCTTCTTCCAGTCAAAGTAAATGCCCATCCCCTTCTTGGATTCATTTCTCACTATCAGTTGCATGTTAGCTTCGTAATGTTTGTAACCATCAAACTGTTCTCCCCTGCTTATCTCATTCTTGATCCAAGAGATCAGAGCATTGATGTGTATGTCTCCTACATAGCATAGAGGATTCCATTATGTATCATGAGGCACAACCAAATTGTGTAAATAGAACCCACATAGAAGGTGTCTGACATGCTGTGGTGACTCCCTGTATGCATCATAGAATTCTTGGGGAGTGCTTAAAGAAGGGTTCTGACCTTGCCAGATCCTTATTAATTGAAAATTCAAAAATAACTCCTTTAAGTACATTGCATAAATAAGAGAGGGAGACCTACATTGCACTATCTATGGAACAATTTTGACTACCTGATTGAGGGTATCTATAAGGTTAGCAATTTATATATCCTTGTTCTGGATTACCCTTTTTAATTTCTCAATTTCCAATTCATAGGCAATCTGCTGATTTTGAAGTTCTGCGTAACATGACACTCCTGCAGCAAAACTTGTGACATGGAGAGGAGGCTTATGGTTATAACTTACTGCAAGTGGTTCCTGAATTTCCTTAGGTGCATCAACATTTCCATGCTCTGTCTTCTCAATTATTTCCTTGGCATATGATTTCTCAAGAATCTCATGTCCCATTTCGTCATCCTGTTGTCAATCCTCTTGTTGTTCTTGCAACATTAGATGTTCCGGTGTATTTTCTGGAACAGCCAGTGATTCATCTATCCCTTCATTATTTTCACTCCTCTCTTCTGATTGAGATGCATCTATTTTTCCTTCCTCCCCAATACACACTACCTCTTCTTGCAACTGTTATGCTAACCCTTCTTGCATTTGTTCTGCAACAGTTGCCAGTTCATCAAGGTCAACCCCTTCTAAACCACGTACAAACTCACCAACAAAGTGTCCCTATTCCTCAAGTACTGGACTAGAGGGCTCTAAGGGTGATGGTGCGGATTGTGAGGTTCTTTGTGAATGCGGTGTTTCTGGCTCAAAATCTTGGAGCTTCTCCATATAGGAGTAGGGGTTGCCTTGTGTTTCTTCAGGTTCCTAGTTGCAGGACTAGAAGATTCTACTATTTGTTTCCTCTTGACAGATTTAGGAGCAGGTGTAGGGGTCTTTTGTTGAGGTGATACCATTGGTGACTTCCCCTTTTTCTTTTTAGAGGAAGCCCCGGGGGTAGCAATAGGGTTTTGCACTGGTACTTGGGAAAATCTTTCAAAAAGAGGGATTTTGTCTTGTGAGTCAGAGGTTTCAGGCACAGAGTGTGTGGCAGTAGAGGCCTCAGCCTTTGACTAAGAGGTTCGTTGTTTAAAAGTGAGAGGCTAACCCTTGGGTCCAACATTTTGAACCCTTGGTTTAAAATTAACAACAAATTCCTACCAAGTCATTTGTGACACATCCCTGACGGATTTCTCGACAAGAAATTTTATGAGGCAATGATGGGATACAACATTGGTTCTTCCCTTCTTATATTCGGCAACACTATTGGAGAGTAAATTATACAAAAAATCTGGTATGTTCATTAATAAACCATGACGCAAATGAGATAATAGCTTGAAATGGTGAGAGTGCAAAATAGAGAACCAACCTTCACATGTCAGGTATTTAATTACATAGCCTGCCCGTGGAATCCAATCCTCCGGCAAACTCATCCGCTGAGTTCCTTGCTTATCCATGTGTAGAGGAGGATCTCTAGGCTGAGTAAATTCTTCCCTAGTACTTCGTGCATCCCTTGTTTGGGGAAATAGTTCGCCAGCTTGAGGTAACCCTGTTACCTCTGCAATTCTTTCTACTGAGGCATCAATTTTTACTTCCCTGACCTAGGCCTTCCCATTGTGAAATGTCTTGGTAAATTCCTCAACAATAGCCTCATCAAACGTGACAAGTTTGAGAAAATAGTTGAGCCACCCATACTGTCTGAATGGCGGAAAATGTTGTGCATCCTACAACAAGGCATTGTGGTCCATCGGCTCATGCTTAATGGGCTGGCCTCCCATTTTTATGCTTGTCTTGCAACTTAACTTTCAAGCGATAATTCAACCTGATTATTTAAATTTCTTTCTTTCTCAATTTCAATCTTCTTGCAACTCAAACTATCTCTCCTTGCTCCCCTCAACCTAAACTTTTGAACTTCTTTCAAAAGATGTAGAAAATAGAAGGAAGAGTTTCGAACATCCAAACTCAATTTTTAGACACAAAAATATTTATAGAGAGGAGCTAAAGACACGTCTGGGCATTATTGCAAGAAGTAATGGAGATTTGCTAATTTATTGCAATTTTCTCAAAATCCTAAGTTTAAGCAAAAAGGACAGTAAACTTGATGTGACAAGTCTTCGTGGCGGCAGAAAGTAATGGCGTGGCCATAAGTTAGGAATTAGGAAAATTGGTTTGAACGTGCAGAAATGATCGAAGGATATTGCAACCATATAGGAAATTTGTTGTCTAACCTAATATCTAACTAAACATAATAAATGAAATAATTAATCACCCTGTGAGTTAAGTGGAGCTTACCTGCAATGATGCGCTACAACTAACTGATGTGACTCCATCTTCTTTATTGCAAAAGGTGATCTTTGAAAACGTGGAAATGGTGATGTGTGATAGGTGGATGAGGTGGCAAAAGAAGAAATGGTACGAATAGCAGATGAAATGATGGTATAGAATGGGGATCCACGAGGATGACCCCTTTATTATGATCTTTTATGCACTTTCATGTATTGCTTGGGGAATCGAGCCGAGACTCAACTCCTTCAACTGCAGGATCTGTAGTTTCCTGCTGTATTTGAAACTGCTTTAGGAACTCTTCTTTATTAATGGGCTTTAGATAAAGCTTCAGTCAATGCCCATTGACCAATAATTTGAATCTAATGTCATCAATTGTGCTCAGCTAAACTACACCATTATCAAATACTTCTGAGATTTCATATGGCCCCAATCATCTAGTTTGTAGCTTCCTTTGATTGTCCTTGTATCTTGAATCATAGAGCAGAGCCCAATCTCCTGCTTTGAATTTCTTTTCCTTTATGTACTTATCATGCCATCTGATCCTCTAATTTTGTACTATTTTTGTATGATGCGGGGCACTTTTTCTTAGCTCATCCAAGGCATTGAGCTGCATGATTCTATCTTTTTGTGCAGTTGTTAAATCCATATCCAACTCCAAAGGTGTTCTAAGAGTTTTGTCTTCAAACTCCATAGGAATCATAGCTTTCTTCCCATACACCATTTTAAAAGGTGTAAAACCTGTTGTAGTCTTCCAAGTAGTTCTATAGGCCCATATAGCTTCAGGTAACCTCACAACCCAATCCTTCCTATGCAGGTCCACTATTTTTGTCAGAATGGCCTCAATATCCCTGTTAGTGATTTCTACCTGGCATTAGCCTAAGGATAAGGAGTTGACTTCCTATGCCTTATGTTGTATTCATTTACTAAGGCTGTAATAAGAGTAGAAGTAAATTATGCTTCTTGGTCTATCACTATTTTTCTAGGAACACCAAATCTAGTAAAGATTTTTTCATAGAGGAATTCTACTACTTTATTATCTCTAGCATGCTTCATTGGTCTAGCCTCTACCCATTTTGTTACATAATCTGTGTATACAAGAATGTAAGACTTACCATTTGAAGGTGGATCAATTGGGCCTACAAAGTCCAGTCCCCATTTATCAAAGGGTGTAACAATAACTTGTGGAAACAAAAGCATTTCATTTGATCTTGTTGGCCTCCCCATCCTTTGACATCTATCACACCTCCTAGTATACTTGGCAGCATCTTTATGTAGTGTTGGCCAATAATATCTAGTATTTAAGATCTTCATGGTTGTCCTCTTAGCATCAAAATGTCCACCACAAGGTTCATCATGGCTTGCATGCAGTATGTCATGAGTGTCTTCCTCTCTCACACGTCTCCTCATTACTTGATCTGGCCCTGTGTAAAACATGCAATCTGCAATCCAAGAGAAGTTAAAGATTTTCTCTACTAACAATCTATTTTCCTTAGGTGAGAGGTGAGGAGGAGTTCTTCCTGTAGCCAAATAATTTGCTATGTCTACATACAATGGATGAATGACTTTGATGACAAAAAAAATTTCATCAGGGAAGGAATCTTCTATGAGTGCAAGATCATCTTTCCTTTGTATTCTAGACAAGAAATCAACAACCACATTGGCTTTACTCGGTTTGTCCATAATTATGATATCAAATTCTTGCATCAACAACAATCACCTAGCTAGTCTCCCTGTAATTGAACTCTTGTTCATGAGATACCTGATTGCTGCATGATCAGTATGGACAAATATTTGATAGCCTGTGATATAATGCCTGAATTTGTTGAGGGCATAGATGATTGCTAACATCTCCTTTTTTGTAACTGTGTAGTTGTGTTCAACCCCTTGTAAGTTCTTGCTGATATAATAAACTGCATGCTCAGTCAAACCACTCTTTTGTCCTAGGACGACACCAATAGCATAATATGATGCATCTATGTGAATATGGAATGGAAGTGACCAATCTGGTCCTTTAAAAATAGGTGCTTGTGTAAGGTAAATCTTAAGGTCAAGGAATGCTTTCTCACATTCAACTATCCAAGAAAACTCTGCATCCTTCTTTAGCAAATTGTATAGAGGTCCTTTTGTTTGATTGAAATCTTTAATAAACCTCCTATAGTAGCCGACATGTCCTAGAAAGCTTCTGAGGTCCTTTTTCTTAGTAGGGAAGGGTAGACTAGAAATGACTTCAATTTTAGAAGGGTCTACCTATATTCCTGCAGCAAAAATGTAGTGACCCAACACTATTCCTTCTTGCATCATCATGAAGCATTTCTGACTATTGAGTGACAAATTATGATCTTCACACCTTTGTAGTACCTTTTTCAAATTGTCTTGGGCTTCCTCAAATGTTTCACCATAAACAATCAAGTCATCCATATATATATTCATGCAATCATATGAAATATCTAAGAAAATACTAATCATAGCTCTTTAGAAAGTTGCAAGGGAATTACAAAGACCAAAAGGTAAGACTGAATAGGCAAATGTTCCCCAGGGGCATGTGAAAGTAGTCTTTTCCTGGTCCTCTAGAGAAATATTTATCTGATTATATCCACTGAAACCATCAAGCAAGGAGAAATACATTTTACCTGATAAGTTATCCAGGACTTGATCAATAAAGGGCAGAGGAAAATAATCTTTCTTGGTTGCTAAGTTAAGCTCCCTATAATCCACACACACTCTCCATTTTCCTCCTTTCTTAGGGACAATAACTAGTGGAGAAACCCACTGGCTATCTGAGATTAGGTAGATAAAGCCAACATTCAACATCTTCTGCAATTCCTCCTTAACAATTTCTCTTAAGGCTGGGTTGATTCTCCTTTGGGGTTGTCTAACAGGTTTAAACTCACTGTTGATGAAAATTTGGTGTGTACATAGTTTTGGATCTAGCCCCTTCATATCACTGTAATCCCAGGAAAAAGCTTTCTTGTGGGTAGTAAGCATTTGGACAATTGACTCTTGTTGCACAATGGTAAGTTTACTATTGATATACAAGGTTTTTCCTTCAGCTACTTCCACTTGGGAAGTCAATTCAAGCATAGATACTTTAGACAGAAAAGGCATTTCTACTTCATGGGGTAATAAGGTGTGCAAACAGTTAGTTGTTGCAGGATAATGAGTTGAAGTAGAAGGGGGAAGAATTGTCTGCAAGGAACATGGAACTTCTTCACAAAGGGGGTACTCAATGCCATAATTATTCTGAAGGATATTAGACAATATTTCTTCATCTTCTTGTTTTTCAATAAAAGGCTCTCTGCTAATCATCATCAGGTTTGCCACATAATTCATTTCTTCCACATCCTCTCCTGAATCTGGCCAAACTGCTTGTCTAGACTCAAGTTGAGGCTGGGCTGGGGCATAAAGGGTGAGATTCTTGGTGCTATATCCATCAAAAATAGTCATGTTACTAGACCTACATCCTATGTAAGCATCTGCGGTGGCTAACCAAGGCCTTCCTAGAATTATAAGATATCCTCCTAGTGTTGCTCGACTTCTTCAAGCATGCTTCCTTAATGGCCTTACTATAGATAGGTACTTCTTTTATTGCTTGGAACAAGGGAATTTTTACACATATGTGCTTTAGTTGTTCAAGAATGTCAAAGGTAGGATCTTCTTGCTTTTGAACAACTTCACCTTCCAATCTTTGTGGAAAAGGAGGTGAATTTTTTTTGGACACCTTAGGCAAGGATGGATTCTGCATGGGCTCATTGGATGGGGCTAGATCATTAGTATCTTCTTGCTCATTCTCCTCAAGTGGCAATTCTGCAATTATGGGAGGAGAAGGTGTAGGTAGCACTATCCCTGACCGTAAGTTAATATTACTCAAGTTGAGAGCATAAGCAGGTTGTTGATTAGGATCGATGAAATGAACTTGTTACTGTTGTTGAGGCTAGTTATTTGGGTTAGGTGTTGCTTGAGCAGGTGGCTGGGTTGGCTTAGGATTTTGGCTTTGATTATCTACAAAAGGTGGCATGATTGAATACTACTGGGGTTGCTGAAGGAAACCAGCTGGTTGAGTTGACCATTGCTGGCCTCCCCTCCACTAGATAAACTGCTACCAATTTCCTTGGGGAGGTTGCCACTGATTTTGCTGTGGTGACTACCAATTTCCTTGCGGAGGCTGCCACTATTTTTGTTGAGCATTTGGCCAAGGATTATTCCAACTAGGTTGGGAATATGGGCCATAATTTGGAGGGTACTGGTTCTTCCATTGACTATTATATGAACCAAAATTTTGCAAAGGGTCTTGAGGCATACCTTGTCTTGGGGCCCAAGGCCTACGTTGAGCAACAAAAAACACTTATGCATCTCCTTCTATTATTTTGAACTCAGTGGGAAGATGTTGCACCTCCACATTAGCTACCGCCTTGCATCTGTAATCCTTCTTCCTTTGTCTGCAGTGAGGGCAATATTCAACTAGCATTGCCTCTGCTTCATCTTTCTTCCTACCTAGCTTGCATAGTGTCCAGTTGAGTAGCGACATCATTAATGATATCTTGCTTGAAGTCATACAAGAGATTAGAAATCTCCCCCTTAGACACTCGTGAGCCATTTCCTTTTGCAATAGAGGGTCTAAACCCTCTACCTTTCTTCACAGTTGCTTTGAAGTAGTTGAGACATATCTTCTTGATATCATCCCAATTGCTTTGGGTGATATCTCCTCCAGCCATGAGGTCTAATGCCTCAATGCAAGCATCATTAACTCCTCTTAGAAAGAGAAGTTTTTTAGACTCCCCATTCAGCTGATGCTAAGTGTTTTTTTGCACACTGAACAAAAACCTTGACACATAGTCTTCCATGGTTTCATCCTCTTTTTGTGAGATCTTGAAGATGTCATCTCCTCTCATATCATTCCCCTACAATATTCTTTATATTTTCCCAATAATAGCTCCTTCATTTCATCCCAAGTGGTCACTGCATTGCCACCTAATCCCATGAACCACCTCAAGGTTAACTCCTTTAGGGTAGAGGGAAACAACTTCAGCTTGTGTGCATCGGTTGTGTAGTCATAACTCCTACAAAGGATGTCAAACTCAAACAAGAAGGTATGAGGGTCCTCTGTAATAAGTCCATAGAACTTTGGAAGTAATGAGGCAAGGATGTTCGTGAGGTTATTATTGTCATGTAGGTCAGGAATTGGGAATGGAAAAGTAGGCCTTGCCATCCTCGGTGGTCTTACTAGGTTAGCTCCTGGCTGTTAAACTACAAGGGCAAGCGGATTATTATATGGGTCCCGGTTGTTGGAAGTTTGTAGATTATTCAGATGCTGAATGAGTGGATTAAGGTCATCTGGATCATCAAATAGGTTCAAACTTAACTCTGAGGAAGAAGATGAGGTAATTAAGTCCTGGCCAACATCCAAATATGGTTCTTCTTGGAAAAGCTCTGGTTCAATTTCTTGGGTATCTATTCTTCTAGGAAGGAATCTTCCAGATTGGTCTCTTCTTCTACACATACAACAAAAAGTAAGTCTAAACTATGGAAAATGTTGGAATGTTGAATTCTAAGCTAAATGCTAGGAATGAAATTTAAACTCCTACTACCATGCCTGCAACAGGTTCTTAGTCTGACACCATCCCTGACAATAGGGCCAAAAATGTAATGTCCATAAATAGGTTGATAACTAGGAACATATATTCCTCAACTCAAGGATTATACATCGTGACTGGCAGTCATAATCTACTAAGGACATCATTTAATTGTCAACCCAGGGATGTTAGACTTGAAATGGGTCTGCACAATATATGCACTAACAACCTATTTCAGACATGTGTTCTTTCCTGAAAATACCATGCTAGAATTGAAATTGTTGAAAACAAACTTTAGTTGACTAAATTTTATCAAAATGAAAACTAAATCCAGTTTTGAATTCTGAGTGAGATGTCGGCTTTCATGTGTGAAACGACATCAACCGCCACCATTCTTCTTGATCACAACCTTCATTTATTACTCCTTTACTGCCTTTATTGCTCCTGTCATAATCTTAATCCAAAAAGGTAAAATTCAAATGACACTAGCATTGGAAATTTAGCAGATTGCGGGAAGGAGAAATTTTAACTTTCAAATGAAGGTTGTAGGAAGGAAAAATTTGTAGGGAAATTGTTTGATTGCAGGCAACTAAACAATAGGAGGTGGGTTAATTCAAAATGAACCCACGGTTCATGATGTATTACTATAGGATGCACCTTGTGTAGTGTCCATAAATAGGTTGATAACTAGGAACATATATTCCTATACTCAGGTATTACACATCATGATTGGCAGTCATAATCTACTAAGGACATCATTTAATTGTCAACCCAGGGAGGTTAGACTTGAAATGGGTATGCACAGTATATGCACTAACAACCTATTTCAGACATGTGTTCTTTCCTAAAAATACCATGCTAGAATTGAAATTGCTGGAAACAAACTTTAGCTGACTAAATCTTCTCAAAATGAAAACTAAATCCAATTTTGAAGACCAAAACTACTCTGTCCCTAGTGGCTGCAGGAACAGTTGGCAGCTCTGTAATTCTGCCAGCTACAGGAATAGTCACACTGAAGTTCTATGAAAATGATATACATATACTCTAATTGCAGAAATGGAAAAGATAGACATCATCCCTAAGTGGGCCCCCTTAGGTAGTGTCTCAAACACACAACAGATTAAACTATAAACTCCATGAAACACTTTTATTGAACTGAAACTGATAAGTACATTGCTCAAAACTTGCAACTGTATTTCTGGAAAACTAAAGCTATTACACAGTAAACTTCCAGCCCTTTCTCTGAAGGAGAACGGGCTATTTATTCAAAACTGAAACCTAAAAACTAACTAACCTTTCCCTCATAAAATGGGAAATCTTTATTACATATGACCTTTACATTGAAGAAATGCACACAAGTGGGAGAACTGAGTCAAATCAGTTTGAAGAATTAAAGCACCACTATCTTGGATTTATGTGTCATCAAGGCACCTCTGCTGGATTCCTGGAATGCTTCCCTTGCATGGCGAATGAATTGTAAGCTTCCTCCTCATTTCTTGTTGTTGAATCGGTCCGCTTTGAATCAGTCCTACAACAATCTAGTGGAGGCTAAATCTTCTCCATGAGACTTGGTACCTGCAATAATTAACGGTTACTCCTGCAATAAAGGATCAACTCAACACATTTAACTCATTAAACGATCCATTATCTCACTCATACATTTATTAGGTATTGGTTTCAAGCAAACGATATTTCACATATGGCTACAGGAAGGTTAGCAGTAGTGGTTGCAGGAAAGTCATTTCATCACAAAAAGTCACAAGGCACACATCTTCCATCAAACTAATAAAACATTTAAACAATGATCATGGAAAGACTTATCATAAAAAACTTGTTATATTAAGCATAAATTCTACGTATCACTTCCATAATTACCACTAAATGTCTTTCTCAGCATAATAAAAGATATAAAAATGTTTAAAAACATAGTCTAAAATATGCCAAAAACTAGGCTCATCACCTTGCCTGGCTGAGTTCAAAATTGTGGATGGTTAGATTATTTCTTGAAGTTAAATGGTTTTGATGAAGATGTTTTGTTGGAATTTTCCCAGACATTATTTGAAGGAAAGGTCATGATAAAATGGTTGGAGGTCATATCCATTGAAGTGAGGATTACAGAAGTTATAGGGTTGTCTGCCGACGGTGAACAATACCCTGCTACTAGAGATGCCAAGTTAGCTAGGGCTGAATTTACAGAACCTAGTGACCTCCATTGAATGTGGACAAACAAGGTGTGAAGAGAATCTCTCTGCCTGAGCCATGGAAGCAAGTAGTATTTTATGTTGTGAAGTACATTACCTTGTGAAGGTTGTTAGTCAAATCTACATTCTATGTATTTCAAACTCCTGAACCACATGAGGCATGAGAGAAGAATGAATGTGCCAAATGTGCTATACCACCTTCTTTTAATCATGGGGGTTGAGACCCAAAAAGGTAGGGACAATTTTGTTTCTCACCATTGTTTGATCAAATTACTAGTTGAGAAGTCTCTGCATGATGTGTCTAATATGACTTGTGAAGAATTCTTGAATATTGATCAAATTAGACCAGAGAATTTGTGATCTAGGATTTTTCCTCAACCTCATAGGGTTAGTAGGAGAGTGAGAAATGTTAGGACCACTCCTAGAGCCTCAACTTCTGGCGCGAGCCCTAGTGTAAACCCTCTTGCATCCAAGCAAACCATAGAGATTAGTTCTTCTGAGGTTGAACATTCAAACAAAGAAAGTTCCTCTCCATATTCCAATGATGATGTTCCTCTTGACATCCTAATTAGAACTAGGGAAAAAAATAATAAGGAAGAAATAAGAAAGGGAAAGGCTAAAAAGCAAACGACAAAAAAAAAGTGCCAAGCTCTAAGAAACGAAAGGCTGACATTGTTCTTCTTGCAACAAAAGAAAAGCATGGAAATCCTCCTAGAAAATCAAGACCAGTTGGGCTAGCCTTTGGTGTATCTCCAGAGGGAATATCTAGGCCTAGAGAAACATCATGGGAGGATACAAAAGCTCCAATGGGGCAGGTGAATGTCGAGGAAACGGGCATATTTGAGGAAGCAACAAGCATAACGTTGGAAGATCTTGTTGACATCGCAGAACAAGTTGAAAGCCAAGTGTATGAGGAAAATCGGGAGCTTCTACAGCAAGAGTAGAAGCAAGAGTTCTTATAGCAAGAACAAGAGAAATAACTAGAGGCCCTACAACTAGAACTAGGAGAACAGTCAACACCCCTACAGCTGAAATTGGCTAAACAAATAGAATCCCTGCAATTGGTACCCTATGAAGAGCAAGCAAAAGTGGCAGGAATTTTTTCGGTAGGAATACATAGGCCCTTTGATTCTTCAATGCACATGCTAGCCATGAACTTATGGAAAGAAGTGTAAAGGAGGGAAGAAGAATGGAAAGCAGAGAAATGCAGGCTAAAGAGGGAAATTCAAAAGAGAGATGAAGAGATTGAGGATAATAATGAAGAAATTGTTGCTTTAAAGAAAAAGGTAGATAATATGGTAGCCTTAGTACCCCAGATCTTAGATTGTAGGACTCATCTAAGGGTATATGCTCTGTATTTGAAGGAGAAGCATCTTTATTTTAAGCTAGCAAGGATTGCATGTTTGAATCCTTCCATTGAGACCCCTCATGAATTTTTCAATGCTTATCAGATTGCTCCTCTTGAAATGAAGAATTTTTTGTGTGAATTATATTTGCATAATTATGTTGTGACCCAAGACCATGATTGGAATCTATTGTTGTATGTTGGAGATGTCTAATTAAGGGCATTTATGTCCTGCATACAGAATGAAGTTAGTTGGGGAAAACAGTTCAAGACTTATAGGAAAATTGAATCCAACACTCCCTTGCCCATCAAGGTTGAATCTAGAAATTCAAGAGACATTTTTCAAGGATTGGCATATAATTCTTTACCGACCAAGCTATGGCAATAGGATCCTACCCGAGAGAGAAGTAGTTAATAAAGAATATGAGGAGGTAACAAAAACCATAGGGGAATCTGTAATGGGATACCTATCATAAAGGTGGAACAACCTAACTGATGAATTGAAGAAAGTTGAGCCTCATTCTACATAGAACTATGCTGCAACACTTAAGAGAGTTGATAGATATATATAGATTGAAAGGATGAAGGGAAAAAATTTGCTTCCATTGACTTTTTAGCCACCTGTCCTACTATGGCCTATGCCAAACTTTAGGTATTATTGATACGATTTAGTTGTAGAGAGAAAGAGATGGAGCAAGTTGGATAGACAACAAGGGTTCTATTGGGATCCTAATTCACACACAACAAAAACTGATGTAGGATAGCCGACAGTTACAAATTTTAGGGCATTGACCAAGCAAAAGAACAACTCTTCTTGTGTTGGAGGACCAACAAAACCTTAGGTTGGGGGGAGTGATAAGTCTAGTTTATGGTTCAATTTTGATAAAGTTTGTTATCCATTTGATGTAGTTGTCATAGACTTTGATGTTTGGATGTTGACCTTTTTATGATATTTCCTTAAAACCATAGACATTGGGCATGAGCTTATTTTCATAACCTTTAAATGACATTGACATGCTATATGACTATCTATGTTAATTTTACATGTGGATTAATGAATGTCACTTTGAGATAGTTACAGATATGCAGTTGTTGTGCGTACTAATATTGTCATACAAATATAATTAGAGGTCTGCAATTAAGGAATATTTCGCTAGCTGGTCTTCTGCCATACTGGTCAACAAGGTGGACATTCAATGAAGGAAGACTCTCAATGGTGGGAGATCCCTCATTCAAATCGAGGTTGTAACCGCCTTGTAAATGGTCTTAATTGTCTGTTGAGCGAATATAGGCATTACTGTTGTGCTAAGTTTGTGTTCAGGCAAACATGTTGGGCCAGATTCCACACATGCATAATCGCCTCTCCACTTTTTATGCTTTCCCTAATTTGGCATCCTCTTGTTCTGTGGGAGTTGACCGCCTTGCTAGGTTTTTAGTTAGTAGTTGCTTTTCTTATAAATAAGACTCAGATTCTCCTTCTCAAGGGGTTGCTTAATCTGATGATGTACTCACACTTAGTTTTTTTCAGTAATACAATCATGTGGCTCAATTGTACTCATGTTTTCCAATGAATGAAATGAAGTTATAATTTTGTGCATCTAAGTTTACATTTGTTTTAAGGGATACTCATATAAGGGGGCCCACTTGGTGAGTATTTTGTTATGTCCCTTAGTTTAGTTAGTTATTATTTTTTGTTTAGTAATTAGTTAAGAATATGGCACTATCTATTCCTGCAGCCACTAGAATTCCATTATGTGACTATTCCTGCAACCAAAGCAGACATAGTAGTTTCTTGTTTGTTTGCTTAGATTTTCATTTCTATCATGTATTTCAGATTAGTTTAGTTATTGGGTGATGCTCAACACTTATGTTATTTCCTTCCAAGCAATTTACTTTCAACATTGTGTCTTTCTTAGCTATAGGATGAATATGGTTACTTTGGATTCCTAGAGCACATATTGTGTTGACCCATTTCAATTTCACGTACCTGGATTGACAAGTTAAATGCACCTTCATGATGATTGAAATAGCTATTCAGATTAGATTTCCAATCTTTGAATCATAGCTTTAAGGGCTTAGTTGTTAAACCATTGTAGGAGGCCAACAAAACCATCAACCAACTAGTACCTTTCATCATGTAAAGTTCCCTCAATAATGCTAGTTGAAAACTAATTTTTATAATCAACAACAATCTGATCCTTCCAATCAATAGTAATCTCAATCAAAGAATTCAAATGTGGTATCCTAGAAAGAGCATCAACCATAATGTTATTTTTCCCTTTGATATACTCAATGTCAAATTCATAAGCCTGAAGCTTACTCACCCACTTTGTTGCCTCTCATTCAAATCCTTTTGATGCATGAATCGCTTAAGACTATTATGATCAGTATTCACCACTAATTTTCTCCCAACCAAGTATTGTATGAACTTGGCTAATGCACGCATGATATCAAGCATCTCCTTATCATAGATTGAATATGTTCTTTCAGCTCCTCTTAGTTTTCTACTCGCAAAGATGATGGGATGTTTTCCTTGCATAAGAATAGCCCCAACTCCTCCTGAAGCATCATACTATAACTCAAATGGCTTGGTGAAGTCAAGTAAAGCCAACACTAGACAAGAACTCATGAGATGATTGAAATTGTCAAAAAAAACTTGTGCCTTGTATAACCATAAGGAAGCTCCCTTCTCGATAAGATCAATGAGGGGGGCATCCATATGAGAATACACCTTCATGAACCTTTTGTAGAAGCCACACAAACCCAAAAACCCCTTCAAATGTGAAACTTTCTTTGGAGGTGGCCAATCTAGAATTGCTTTGATCTTCTCTAGATCAACTCTAACACCCTTAGAGCCAATGATGTGGCCAAGGTAGAGTAGCTCTGTCATTCCAAATTCACATTTCGATTCTTTTGCAAATAAGCACTCAGCTTCCAAAATACTAAACACTTTCTCCAAGTGCTTAAGGTGCTCTTCCCAAGACTTGCTGAAAATGAGAATTCCATCAAAGAAGATGAGCACAAACTTCCTCAACTATTGTCGAAAGATCTTGTCCATACAAGACTAGAAAGTGGCAGGTGCATTCATCAATCTGAAAGGCATGACCAAGAATTCATAATGCTTGATATGACACCTGAAGGTAGTTTTCTCAATGTCTGATTCCCTCATCCTTATCTGATGGTAGTCTAATCTAAGATCAATCTTAGAAAAATACATGGCTCCATGTAGCTCATCAATGAGCTCATCTATCTTGGGAATAGGGTACCAGTTCTTGATAGTCTTCTAATTCAACACATGGTAATCAACACACATGCACATGGTGCCATCCTTCTTGAATAAAACCACTGCTGAAGCAAAGGGACTCTTGCTAGGGTGAATGCGACCCATATCCAAGAGTTCTTTTATGGCCTTCTTAATTTCATCCTTTTGCTTCTTTGGGTAGTGGTAAGGAGTTGTGATGACCAGCTTAGCTCTTTCTTGAAGTTCTATAACATGCTCACAACCTCTTCTAGGAGGTCTCCCAAGAGGTATACTACTAAATACTTTACTTTTCTTGGTGATCAATGATTGAATGTCAAGATGGTAGCATCTTTTATCTTCCACTAGATCAGATCGTAAGATTATGCACTCTGCTTCCCACTCTACTTGGTCATGAAGAATCAACCTCTCCATCCTCTTGAATGACACAATGTGAGGGCCATTTTTTGAAATCCCTCTTAGCACCACCTTATTACCATCAGATTGGAACTTCAATTCCATAGTTTGCAGATTTAGAGTGATCTCTCCAAGAGATCACAACCACTGGATACCAAGCACTTCATCGGTATCTCCAATGCCTACCACAAAAAAATCATCTTTCACCTCATAATTTCCCAACTACATAAACAAGTTGGAAATATTCCTATTGCATGACAGTGTAAAACCATCAACCACCATCACTTTGAAGCCTTCAAAATCTTCTATCTTGAGGCCTTTCTTTGCTACCAATCCTTTGTTAATGAAGTTATGGGTTGCTTCAGTGTCGATTATAGCAGCAATTCACTGCAATCCAATCACTCCTCAAACTCATAAAGATTCATTCTTTTGAAAGCTTGAGAGATGTGCCAATGCACTCCCACCTCCTTGGTCTTTTGCTTCCTCTTCTAAGGCATTTCATCTTCACTACCAACTGATTCATATTGGTGATTAGACATATCATATTGTGATCTAGAATCAGAATAGGCCTCCATGTGATGTGATTGACCCTTTCCATAACATCTATGGCCTTTTACCCAAGGTTCTTTTCAAGTATAACATATACCATCCTTCCTCATCTTCTCATGAAGTTCTTCATTCATCTTCAGAGGAAACTTCTTAGGTGGATGTAAAGAATGCTTCTTATCCTTTTTGTGACCAAAAATTTTGGACTGAAATTTTGGCCTTGGGGTAGCCACTCCATGCTTCTTGATTTCTTGATAGCTTCATCTAGAGTTGGTGGATCAAAGGCTTTGACCCAACCCTTCAAGGGCTCCATCAAACCTTTAGTATACAAAACTACAAGTCTTCTTTTTGTGATGTTAGGCACCATCATGGAAAGCCTCTAAAAATGAATGGCTTATGAGTTAAGTGAGCCATGTTGCTTTAGCTGCACTAACTCACGAAACTTGACTTTGAGGTCCTTAGTATCAAATCTTTCAATCAACTTGTTGGTGAAATCCTCATAGGTGTGAATAAGGTTATGACCAAGAGTGGCCAAACCATGATACCACCATTCATATACAACTCCATCTAAATGCAAGGTAGTGAACTTGATGGAATCTTCTTCAAGCATCAATCTAAGTGAGAGGTAGTTATCTAACTTTCAAACCCACAACCTTGCAGAACATTTATCACTTCCATCAAAGTGAGCCAAGGTAACTTTACCAAGGGCTTGTTGGTAATCCAATCTAGGGGCCACGAAATCATGATTTTTATTTCTCCTACCTCCTCTTCTCTTCTTTTGATTCATATACTGATCCAATGACAAAATGTCACGAATCTCTATTGGTAGCGAGGTATACTCCATGTGGCTATTCCTCACCTCATTCGCCAATGACATTTCAGCTTCAGCCGATGGTTCTTCCCTTGGAACAAAGGTAGGGATGAGAGGTCTAGAGGTCGATCCTCTTGTGACTACAACATGTCCAATAATTCTCTCTTCCATTTGTCTTCGAAGAGTTGTTCTCTCCAATATGATTCTACTAAGGCCAAATCACTTGTTGATCCATCTTAGCTAGTAACTAATACATCATGTCCAACATGGTGTCAAACTTCCTTTCTAATCTAGCTTCTCTATCCTCCTCACAAGATGGACCCTTATCTCTATCTGTCATGGTCTCAACTGCTTTCCCATTGTTCCTTAAAACCTCTGAGAAAGTTTCTACATCTAGAATGGGTGGATTCTAATATTGTTGTCTCTTTGATTCTTTGGTGTAATATCTGATTTATCTATCACTCATCTGAAAACTGATCACTATGACATACAAACTAGCAGGAAAACTAACTCTGATACCATTGGAATATCCCCCTTAGGTTTTTTTTTTAAAATTTAGACATAATATTGCACCCATTAAGGTTAGATCAATAAACATAACCAACTGAAAGGTAACCCTTCACTTTTTGATCACCAAGTTCCCGAGGTGGGCGAGGTGAGAGCATATGGTGCAAGGGGATCGGTAAATGAAAACTAGAAATGAAAGTTCAATGTTGTAGGTTGCTAGCCAACCATTCTGAAAGTAAATGATGGAAAGTAAAGTAGGCAAATAACAAACCATAAAAGCTCGACCACTTATTCAACGGGAGTGAGATATAGAAAATATAAAGTGTTGAAAGTAAAGGTTGATTAGTACTATTGAAATCAATGTTACAATATGTTCTCTCATACAATGATATTATGATGAAATGTGTCTCTAGTCAAACCAAATGATTTACAATATTCCTTGTTACAATTATGAGTGTAAACACTAAGGAAATATAGCAATAACTACAATAACCAGGTTTGATATGAAACACAACAAATTGAAAATCAAACCAACTAACATAGAAATCACACAAATGTTCACAACTTCACTAAAACAACTCCGATCATCTTCATACTGGATGTAAATGAACAATAGAATCTAGGCATCCAAAATAAAAGAGCAAGACTCCTCCAAACAATAATGAAGATAGAGGCATGAATCCCAATGCAAAGCTCAAGATGGGGTGGCCTCCAAGAGGGGGTCAACCTTTTTTATAAAATCCCACACTTCATCATAAAATTTGAAACTATGAGGAAAGGGGCACCAAGAACTAAGGAAAACATGGAACTAATACCCAAAACAAACAAAAATTCACATCAAGAGCAATGACCAAAAACTTGCTTCAGCCAAACACAAACCAACAATTCTAAAACAAAAAATATCTACTAAACAATTCATTGTGAAGCTCAATCTGCAACTTAGGGATGAAGAAGCGATCTCAATCAACTAGTGTTATCTTTCAAACATGAAACTGATATTAGCTAGGAGGTATGTGTTCCTCAAAGCAAGGGGTTTGAAATCATTTTAGCAACACTTTGTTGTATTAAGCAATGGATACCAAATGAGGGAGCAAAGCCTTACTTAAATAGAATTTCCTGATGACCTTCCAACTTCCCCTTTTCCCTCCAAAAGTGGATGCCCCAAGCATATTTGAAATATTTAAAATTAAAATATATTTTCCTCCAACTCCCTAGGCATCCCATACTTAGGAAAATAGCATTAGATTTTAAAATATTAAAATCCTTAAATGTGGCATCCAACACCAAGGTCCACTTATAAAAACAACACGAAGTCATTTAACTAGGCCAAGGGGCCCCAAATTAAAATATTAAAATGACTTAAATCATCCCATTTTCCAAAAACGAGCCAAAAAGGTGCTAAGGCCCAAATTACCAGTTTTGCTCCACCCGAAATAGAAACTGCACTAAACTGCTAAGTTGTTGCCAAACATAGCACTGCCATAAATAACACTTACTAAAAATAGCATACTGCTAAAAATAGTGACTCCAAATTCATTTCAACCACAATTCAGGCAGTCATCACAACTTACTAAAAATAGTAAGTTCAAAAAATACCTCTGATGTAGACACATGTCACATCATTTTGAAGCTCTCTAAAAACCCAGAAAGACCCAAAAATCACACTACAAAACAACTACATACAAACCCCTAAAACACAAAAGAAACCTTTGAGCAATTAGAAACCCTAATTTAACTTCTGATAGGCCTACGGGCATCTAGGATAGGCTGACGAGCATCTGAAATAACTACTACTGAGAAGGGGACATTACAAAAATCAATGCATCTCTTTGGCTAAATCATACTTTGCATAGTTTGGCCTAGCTCTTCAATATTCATGCCTATTTATTTATGTCGCAAAAGAAGAGGTGAAGTTAAAAAATAATGGGATAAATAAATTTATAAAAAATAACAATCTTCATTAAGGAATTTTACCTTGCCATAGTATCAACAATTATTAAATTATTATTATTTCATCCATTTAATTAATGAAACTTTAGTGTATCCTAACAAAATCACTTTTTTATTATAGTTGGTAAATATTTTTTATTAGAAAAATAGGGATTTTTGAAAGGGTCCAAACCCTTGTACATTCGTGAAATAAAAATCATAAGATCCACTAGAAACATCCAAACAACAAGACTAGATGACACAAAGTTGCAACAAAATAGCAAACAAATAGCTCCACATACCAAAGAGAACCAAGATTATATAATACCTAAGCAAAATATAGTTCTCTTCGCTCCCCTTAATTGGGAATGAAGAATCAATTTATAATATAATATTAATTCTCAAATTTCTACCATTCTTTTGTTATTCACATCTTATTTTTTGTCCTCTTTATAATGTGTTTTCTTCTAATCATTTTATTTTGATTTGAATTAAAAATCTAGTCAATCTTTTATATTATATAGATTTGTCAACAATTTTAATTTGGCATCGTTCATCTTTTATTTATCTTAAATTTGATATTACTCGAAGTGATTTTGTAAATAATTTATTTTCTATTATTAATTTTAAAATAAATTATGATGTACGTATCAAACAATAAAATAAATTATTATGTAAAATGTATAATTTAAATATTTAAATATTTAATATATAAATATATAATTACTAAATATTAATTTGACATACTAATAATCATCAAATTCAAGTTAAAAGTTTTCGTTAATGTACTCACACCATTACAATCTACTCATTGTTACATCGTTGTGGTTACACCTCTCAATGCAACTAGGATTTGATAATTTATAATAAATATTTATAAATTAAAAGTAGAGTATTAAGGTACTAAATTCTAGAATCAATGAATTTAAAATGATGTTGATGGCATGTATAATTGATTCGTTGTTATCCAAAAAATAATATATTTAACACAAGAGTTTGTGTAGTCTCAAAATTTCTTGTGGTTCAATCATAATTATTGTGAGGTAAATCTCAAACTTTGTAAACTTGATATACCATACAAAATTGGATGATGCTACATAGGAATATTAAAGATAACATTCACCAACATGTAACTTATAAAGCCTAATTGTTGATGATGTTGATCTAATTATTTTTCCCTTTAAATAAAATTAGTGTGCTCCAATGGTTCTCCTTGTAATCAACTAGATTCTTGATACCTACTAATGGAACACTAAATGTCTTAAAACATCAAGAAATAGCCACTTGTAACACAAACATGTGTTAATTTAGTTCATAATGATTAGTAGAAAGGAGGAAAAAAGTTTATAAAATTATGATGAATAATTCACTTATATTAAAATATGATACATAATTCACATAAAAGATGAGTGGAATAGAATCATACACTCAAAATTTAATGCTAGACCCCCAAAAAATAGTCACACCACTATGCAACAAGAGCTATACTATCAAGAGGAGGAGGGGTGCAATTATTAATGTTTTACCCTAGCCATTTGTAAGATTTTGGCCATTAGGAATGGTCTCCAAATTTATGGCGTCCTCCTTATATTTTCTTCTTCTTGATCAATAGGAGTTGTGTGAACAAGAGAAATAGCAAGGCCAAGCTAGGTGAACTTCCCACTATCATGCCAAACATGAAGGCCACAATCACATTAAGAGGCAAAAGAGTGATTGCATGGTGGGGGAGAGCAACCATGATGTTGATGTTGAGGGGATCCATGAGACCTTGGAGATCTAAATCTTAAACATACATTTTGGCTATGGCCATAATGATGTTGGCTATGGCCATTTTGGTGGGGGAGACCAACCATGATGTTGATGTTGAGGGGATCCATGAGACCTTGGAGAGCCAAATCTTGAACATACATTTTGGCTATGGCCATAATGATTTTTACATGGACAAGTATCCTTTCTAATAGCAGAAGGTGGCACACACACACCAATATATGGAGAATTAACCTACTTCTTAGTAAGAATTTGTAAGTAGTGGTAAACTATTAGAGAAACTTTATTGTCTTGGACCTAGACCTATAACATAACATTAGCATATATAATGGCTTAAGTATACATAGAGAAATGATAATCCAAATTAGATCCTAAAATTAATGCAATATATGAACTATCTTTCTATATGTTGAATAAAATTTTCACTTAGAAGGCATGTTGAATTTGGATAAATATCATAGGCATCTTAGGTTGATCACCTAAAAGACTCATATGCTAGGAAAAAATATTTAGCTAGAAAGGCTTGAAGAAATTATGTATTTAGTTTCATGTAGCTTGGGCCCATGGGCAATACTAGAAGAGATGTTTGAGAGTTTCAAAATATCTACAAAATGGATAGAGATATTGGAAGCACCCAAATGGATAAGTAAGCATCTAGAATACCTTGATACAAGAGACACCAAGAAAAATGATCCATTTTGGGCTCTACAATGGTAAACCAAATTATTTGAAACTTTTGGTGTTATTAAGTAACAACAAACAAGAGGTTGCACTTGACATTGAGTTTCCAAACCATGGGCTAGTAAGGATAAATCCAAGAAAATCCTTTAAAGGATTTGTAATTCATAAAAGGAGGGTCTAGATACCACTTAAGGAGTGTTTATATACCACTTCTAATCCTTCCATCAAGTGTTATTACATAAAATCGCAACTTTATGCAACATTTATAGAAGCACAAACTCCATAATGGTTTGAAAGGATTCAAAATATTGATTTCCAAGATTGTATTTAGCTGTGAATTTTGACCAAGATATCTAGTTGTTAGTGGCTCTGGAGAAGATGTTTAAAATAAAATGAACCCCTCACTTAAAAAAATGATGCATACATATAGGGAAATTTGGGAAGAGATCAATCTTGAAAATTAAACATAATAGGCCACCAAAGAAATTGTTGGTTGATGAAGATCCCAATCCTAAAATTATTCCCTTTTTAGATAATTCATGACAATGGATTTGCAATACTTCTATATAATTTTGGAAACAAAAGTTTCTTGAACCTACATGGGCTCCTTCATGATGAGGATAGAGTGAAAGCCCAAACCTTATTATGTATGATTTCCATGAGGAAGTCTAGAAGCAATACAATGCATAAGGAGGATTTTTTAGGCCTTGTTACCTTCAAATGTGTGAAGTATCATTTTGATGGATAAGACTCAACCCTAGGTATGATTACCAATAATAATTAAAGGAGAAATTATTGAATAATTTGTATATTACTTATATAAATATATTTATTATAAGGTTGATAACATTTGAAAGAGGAATTTTCTTATATGAAGTAAGTAAATTAGATAAATTTGAAATGTTTTTCAAATAAATTTTACTATAAGAATTTGATTTTAAAAAATTACAAAATATATATTTATGATTTTTAATTAGAAAAAAATATGATAGAAAGAATATAATATTTAGATGTACATACACATACACATACACATACACATACACATACACATACACATACACATACACATACACATACACATACAAATAAACATACACATACACATACACATACATGTATAGATATATAAATACATACAAATTACCAAGAGGGTTGCTCAAGACCTCAACAACTTGATTAAAAAAATTCTATGGGACAACTCCAATGATATGAAGAGGATACCTCTAATTAACTAAAACATCACCAATAAATGTAGAGAAGAAAGTGATGTAGGAATCAAGGCTTAGCCAAGAAAATTTAGGCATTGGACGTAAAACTTATTTGGTGAATGTATGAAGATCCATTATCCCTTTGAAGCTAGATAATCCAAAGGAAATATTTAGACTATGTGGACCCTAGGAAAATTTTCTTCATTACTAATATACCAAATGGGTTGTAAATATAGAACTTCATGCTCGATCACTCATAACTAATCACTTGTCTTGGGATATTGGTGATGGTAAAGTGGCTCTATTTTGGATGGACTCATGGAATGAGGAATCCTCCTTGGATACAATCTATTAATTTCAAGTTTGTAAGGATATCATAGAAGATGCTTTTGAGGATAAGGTATTTGATTATGCTCATCCAAAGGATAACGTCTTTGGTTGGAAATGGTGTGATTTTGACAATGTAACCATTTCATAAAATTTGAAAGGAGAGATAAAGGAAATACTTAGAAACAAGGGAATATCCATACCAAAAGTGAATGAAAAAATTATTTGGATAGGGGCCAAATCAATAAGGTGCTTAATTAAGATGGGATTCATGATCATACAAAATAAAATAGAATCAAGTACACATTTTCCTTTGGATCTTTGTTGAGGTAGGAAAGTTCTTCCCAAAGTGGGTACTTTCACTTGGATTACTCTCAATAGAAGATTTTTGATCAATGATCACTTTAAGACTATTGGGATCTTGGGATCATCACATTTCCCTCTATGTCTCAAGGATGACGTAAATTTGGACCACATCCTTCTCAATTTCTCCTCCTCACTTAAATGTTGGATTTTACTTTCATGGATGCTCAATTATAGCGGGGATCTATAAATAAATCTTTTAAGATTTTTTATATTTGGTAATGCTTACATAACTCCACCTAGGTAAATATATGGTTTGTTTCCCCTTCCATGGTCATGTGGAACCTATGGAAAGAAAGGAACTAAGATATTTAATGAGGCATCCCTTCCTACAAACAAGATCATCAACAAAATTGAGGTGGGGATTTGTGAGGTTATCAAATCATGAATACTCACTTCCCCTCCCAAGGACTTCACGACTTGAGATGACAAGATCTTCAAAACATGGACTCTTATGAGAATCTCCTCAATATTTTTTACATCACAAAATAGGTTTTACAATAGAGAATTATAGAGGAAATACAAATGGATGGCCTCATCAAGAGGAAGATTGGATCTTAAACTTTTTCTAGGCCTCTCAAGGTAATATGAGGATTTCTAGAGTAGGTGTAGATACCTAAAATATTCCTCCTAATCATCAACCTTAACTATAATCATATAATTCATTATATCATTAATTACATCTATTACTTAACCATTTATTAATCATTTGGAGAGATCTTCTATATGTGGATTAAGACGATATTCAAGGTTAAAGTGATGATAATTGTGCAATATGTATGGTTTTGGGTGATTTATTCCTTTCTACCACTTATATATATTATGTAAACATAGAAATAACATCAATATTCATAGGAGTTTTTCTAGAGGTAGGGTATCCATTGGCACTATGAGGATGGTATAAATGGTGTTGATCAAGACCCATTGGCATTAGGGGCTCAATATTGTTCTTGACAAGGTTGTTCTTGGGTTGGGTTTTCCAATTGGCAATAGGTCATGACTCACTTTCCATATTTTTGTTGTTGCATCTCCTTGGGTCCCATTTTTTAACTCCAATTATGGCCTCATTTATGGCCAACATAAACACCAATGAAAATGAGGCATTGTGATGTAGGATCATCCTTGGTTGTAAAGCAATCTTGTATCAACCAAAAACATTTATTTTATTTCATTTTAGTTCATAGTTGTCTCAACAGTTTCTTCCACATTTTACCGTTGTATCATTTCTCAACTCACGAAGCAAGATATAACATCCACATGAGGTCATCTATAATATATCTAGATTTCAAGTGATTTGCATTCATTTGAAGAAAGTTATCACTCTCAGAATTTCACTGTCATTCTCAATTAGAGCATTTAGGGCCAACCTAGTCCAGGTTTGTTGTGCAGACCTATTCTAGAATGTCCAAAGCTTAAAGGAACATCATACATAGCATTTTTACGTCCAAGTGAACTTTCTTGGAGATCCACAATACTCTTTTCATATTATTTGGTTGACCTACATGCTTGATCATACATTGGGGTTTGTAAACCCTTAAGGTCAACACAAACCATAATTGGAGCTGGAGATTCATATTTAATATCATTTGTAATCAATTAGAAGGAAAAAAAAAGTAAGTTAGGAAGTTAGAGTTAGATAGTTAGATCCAACCTTTAGGGTTGCAAATTATAAAAGGGCCTTGTGTCAATTGTAATATTTGTAATGCCCTCGCGGAAAGCTTGTGAGCCCTAGTTATTCTGCATATGAGGCACATGATGCATGTAAGATTGGAAGTTATTGAATCAATGATAATTCATGTTTGCTGATATTTTTCTTGTGTTATTTTTCATTGTGTTGAACTCTATGTTGCACAGCTAGATAGTCCTTTCTGGTCCCTCCATCTGTGACTACATCATATTGCCTTCTTGAAAATTTCCATGAGAGTCATGAATTTGGATGGAGTTGATTGGGCGATCATCATGGAGGAGGATATTTTGGTCAACACGGGTGATGGGGTTTATGGTTTAGGGATACAAAGGTAAAAATTTCATACTACTGCAACATAGTTACAAAAGAGTTATATTTATTTTATGATGAAAAGAATGTTCATGTATTAAAAAAAAGGGGTGCACAACAAATGATAATTAAATATAAAATATATTTTTCCTTTGAGGTTTTGAAAATATGTCTTAGGCGTTTTGGTTTTTGGCTCTCCATTCTTGGAGTGGCCTTCTCACATATATTTTTTATAGGTTAATTTACGAGTATGGCCCCCAAAGTCAATTTCATCTAAAAAAAGAAATCTATAAAAATGTACACAATCAAAATAAAATAAATTATCTCCATTTAAATTTTAAATTCATTTAATTCAAATACACATATGAACTCACATATTTATCTAAATTTATTTGAATGATTATATAATACACTAACTAACTTTGTTATGTCTCTTCTCCAATAATAAAATATTATGAAAAGCCAAGTATGTAGTCAAATTTCACATATGTTATTTAGTAAATTAAGTTTTACTTCACCATAAAGTATGTTATCATATGCTAAGTCTTAGTCTTAGATACGAAAGTTATGTATCATTATGATCAGTAACATTAAATGTCTCAATTTTTTGAATAATTTACTTAGTAATGCAACAAATTAATGAGTTTTAGGTAGTTAGAATCATACTTTTTTAACAATGATCATTATTAAAAGTCTTGAATAACATGGAGATTGTAATAAAAAGTAAAAAAATTAACCACTAGAAATGTTTTTGATAAGATAAGAAGCATTTATAGGCTGTTGTACCCTTAACACATAGAACCACAAGGGCCAAAAATTTTAAGTCCAAAAAGCATAGAAACTAGCCAAAAAATAAAACACAGACCGTGGATCAACAATAGATAGTCAAAACACAAACTAAACAACAACTAACTAGCATTATCCTAGTTCTTTGACAGGAGATCAACAACATCATCCCCAACCCATTCCTGATCATCATCAACATTCTTCCCATCCAATTCATCTTTTATAATTGCAGACAAAGTGTTGTAACAAAGTGGACCAGTTTAACAATAAAATGGGTCAAGCCATGAAATCTCTTGTCCAACTTATCCATTCTATCCTGTAGCATACGATGCTCCTCCCCTTCATCAACAACCTTCACAACATTAACATGTTCCACATCCAGCGGGTGCGAGGACTAGGAAGTTGAGTCCTCTTTTTGCACTTTATTATCATCAGGAATGGTGTGGGGCCCTCCAGCATACTCCTCCTCCTCATCCTTAGACACCTCTTCACCTTTGTAATTTTTGTTGTTGGACCGCTCCTCCTCTGAATCCAAATCCACCTGCCTTTTTGTTGTTGTTCTTAGCCAATCTTCTAGACTTTCTAATGATGGTCTCTCAACTAGTCACAACTGTCGCCTCAACCACCATCTCATCCTTAGAATCCTTACCCACCACTTTTTTACCTCTGATGTCCTTCGTCGGAGGCTCCATCAAACCCTTTGCATCATCTTTTCCTTTCCTCTTTCAGGTGGGTTTGCTAGCAATTTTGGTTGGGGTCAACTTGAGGTCACAAAGACTAGCCACAACACTAGTCTGGGTATTTCTTGCATTTCCCTTGATCTTTTTAGCGGCAGGCTTAGGCTTGTGAGTGTTAACAACAAATGGGTGGGTTTTTCAAATGGGACCTTTGGACTCAACCAGAGATATATTTATCACAACAAGAGGTTCAATTTCCTCCACACAAACATCAGATATGAGTTTGGGTGGGCATAACGCAAGATGGAAATGGTAGAGTCCCATAATGAGACCTTGGTGCAGCGACAGGGGAGGGGTATCATCAGGGTTAAGGCCAACGACTTCAATGTATTTTTCCACAGAGCTTTCTAAATCCTTAAGCAAGAAGAAAGGAAAGCTTAACAAAACTTTATGCCTAAGATGATTCAAAAGAGGGAAATGGTAGAAGAAGAAGGTTTTGTATCTACCTTCAAGAGTCACGTACTTCATAAGGGCCAGACATACTTGGTCACATGGTTGCGGAAGGGCCTCCTGCTCGAAACTTGAATGGTTACAGATCGACTTCTCATTCCCCACAAAGAACGCATTCATGATGTCATTATCCTGGGTCTTGGTATGCTTCAGATACTTCTTACCATTACTCTGTAGCCCCATCGCCTGTGCAATCACATCTTCATTCACTTCAAAATAAATCCCACCTAGAGTCACTCTTCGGTCCTTCCAAGAGTTGGAAAATTGCACAGATGAATTAGGGTCGTGACCCACCAGACTCTCCATCAGGGGAGCCAAACCTCCTTCAACACATATATGCCACACTAGTGGATTTTTGTGGAATTCACCACAGTTGTTGGGCTCTGTTTGTACATGATCACCACCCATAATGCCTCTTTGCACAAGAAAAAACCAAAGAACCTGTGAGAGTAAAAGGTTAGATAAAATGGTTAGGAGAAGGGTCACCCACACACAAAGGATTTTTAGTCAAACAGAGTAGTGTTGGTTAATCAAAGCAATGTGCAGGACACACGTGTGAGGAGGTAAATCTCTTAACGTAATATTGGCGGTATCATTAATGGGAATCTTCAAGCGATTGCGGCTAGGTAAGTAGGACATTGTGGGAAAGCAAGGTTTGCCAACCACGTTGTCCATACACAAAAATCTAGGTAGGATGGCCGTGGGGCCAAATGTTAGTGATTCTTATTATTTTGTTTTTTTGTCCACTTATACTGACAAATGTGAAGTTGAAGGATAACTAGATAAGAAATTGTTGAGAAATTCTTGTAAAGATAAATCATGCCTCAATTATAATTTATATCTAGATTAAAATTATCATTATTGATCTTGCTCGTAAGATTAAGACTATAGAATATAAAATTTAAACAATATATAAAGTGAAAAAAAGGAACTACCTTTATTGTAGGTTAAGCAAAACAATTAAACTAGAGTGATTCTTCAATAAAAGTCTTCAACTTCCTATAAATTTCTTACTAAAACTCAATAAGTTAAATAAAACCTTCTTATTGGGTAAGTTGAGCTAAGAATAGAGGATGTTTCACAAGGCCAAGGAAATTGCTCCCATAGTTAGCAAGCAACTTCCAAATCCTAACACGTATCAAAAAAAAAACTTCCAAATCCCAATAAGGGTATGTGATCTTTTGGGTGATTATTAGCAGTATTGGTTCTAAGTCACCAATTGTTTTCCTCTTGAATTGTCACAGGTGTGCCATGATTATAATTATGTGTTATACAAATTTACAAGGTAAATTGGGTAGAGATGAGGATTTTTAATGAGATTTAACTCTAAGTAAAGGAATTTAAAAAATTATGGTAAATTATTTTAATTTATACATGGAAGTGTGAACTAGGGACAATTCTATTTAATTTCTTAAATTACATTTATTTATATCAATCTATGATTACTGCTCACTCCAATTGTAACTTTGAGTTAGATTCAATCTTTTATGTGTTGCTCTTCTACTAATAAAAATAAATATTAGGTAAGATTGACTAAATCAAATTTAATATATATTTGCATACCATTGACAAGCATGAGTATCCCAACAAAGAAAACATATTTGAGTGGATGGATATTTTGTTGAATAATTTGTAAAAAGATGTTAAATTATTTATGTATCTGTTGTGGTGTCTTTTCATGTCTTATAATCTAATATAAAGTGTTTCTTTGTTTCCACTATTCTTGCTTTTCAAAATACACACACTCACTCTTCCAACACCTCTTTTTTCCTTTTCCACCTACATGTTTCACATTGAAGATGAAGTGGGTTAGTCTTCAACTAGACAATGAGACTCTTTGACCTCCAAGGGATATTTCCCTTTAAATAGACCTTTTTCTCAAGTGGGGTTAAATTCTTGAACATAATATTTTTTTCTCCCTAACGTATTTTTCACATAGCCTTGTGAAACTCATCTACATTGACCTTTATTTATTTATTGTTACTAGAGAAAGCATTCAAGCAAATGTACATTTTGGAGGTAGACAACCATGTGGTATTGTAATCCTTTGAAATAAAATAGTAAATCCCACCACACATTACTCTCAACTAAATAATAAAAATATTGAAATTAATTTTAAAATATTTAAACATAAAATAATTGCATGTTAAATAAAATAAATATAAAGTTTAGATAAAAAAAAGAAAGAATATGATTTGATTGATAGATACAACTAATGATAACTTGTTAAGTATTATGATTGTAATATTATTTGTCAAAGCAGGTATTAATAAGAGGAAATCATAAAATATAAAACAAGGTTATTTATAAAGCAAATCAAAATAATACAAGTGTCACGTTGTGGCTAGTACTTGCCTTCATAGTATTGTAATTATTGTTTTCTAGATTTGAGAAAATTAAATGTAAGTTATATTAATGTGAATAAAAATAAATGTAAGTTTTGTTAATTATAGTGTTTTAGTATTGTTAATTAGTTCTTTGCATGACCTAACCTTAACCCTAATTCACACCCTAACTCTAATTCTATCCCTAACCCTAACCCTAATCCTAACAATAAATTCTAAACCATTATCCTAATCCTAGTCCTATCTCTAATCCTAATTATGGTCATAACACTATCCATAACTATGGTTGTCACCATAACCCTAATAATAAAGAATTATAGAGTGAAATTACAAAAAAAAAATCTATGAATTAATATTGGGAATAAAGTTTGGAATAAAGGTATTAGATGAATAAAATTTTGGAGCATTATATCTATTAATCATATTTTAAATTTTTATTAGTAATATTTTATTTTTAATTTATTTTAATTTTTGAATAGTTCTAACCATAATTTTTACCTTATTCTTAATTCTAATCCTAGTTATAATGCTTTTAGGATTATAATAATTAATAATATTAGGATTAGAATTAGAATTTAATTAATAATTATAACAATTTTAGTTATTTTAATTTAATTCTTATTTGTATTTATTTATGCTTTGAAGTTAGTAAAATTTGAAAAATAAAAAAGTGGCAATGTCAAATAACTTAAGATTTAATTTAAATTTTTATTTTAATTGTGTAAAATCAAATCCCTGGGAAGATTATATTTATATTCTAGGATGTGTTTTAATTTGATTTTGATTTTATTATTTTAATAGTGTGAATCTAAATCTCTATAAATTAGCTAATTGATTTTTGTGAGATTTTATTTAATAAAAAAAATAAAAATCACACATAAATATACAAAATTTGTGTGTATCTAGAAAAAACACTTTATTTAATATATATATATATAAATATGTTATATATCTTATTAAATTGTAACATTTGTTTATTTTATAAAAAAATCATGAAATGACTTTATAAGGCTAAAAAAACAAAAAATATTCTTAAAAAAATGTAAAAAATAAGTAGCATTTATTTATTTTAGAAAGATTTAATGAAATGACTTTATAAAGCTCAAAGTGAAAAATTATTTTTAAAAAAATGTAAAAAAATAGTTTACCTTGTTTTTCACCCCAAACTTCATAGCCAATTATGTTCAAGAGAAATAATTTTAATAATTTTTAAAGTTAAATATTTAACATGTTCGTTTAAAAAGATTAAATTATATTTGAAGAGCATAAATTTTTTGTTTTTAGTTGGTTCAAAAGCAACTTATTAATAACTAATGAACAAAATGAGTTGAAGAACTCATTGCAATAGTATTGCCTACAACAAGTACCAATAATTAAGAGTTGCAATTCAAGGGGTGAGAGATTCCTCATAGATTATGGGATCTAATTAATATCCATTTGAGTTTGTTGAGGAGGGGCGAGAGGAGGGCTAGGGGAGGAGGGGGAGGCATGAAGGGGGGAATGTTAATAAAGTGAAGTGGTCAATAATTTTTGGGAGGTCAACTTTAATGATCAAAACCCTCCTCACTCATATTTAATTAATTTATATCCCTTATTTAAGACCATAGTTAGTATTTCCATAATTGATGTAGGTCATAGGGCCATTATTTTATTAACTAAATTCATAATGTATGGATATTATAAGACAAACCTCAACCCATTAAAAATAACCAACAAGAGACTCCTCAAAATTTTCTCTAGATAGGTAAGTGCTACCAAGGGAGGGATTCCCTTTCTATATATAATCCGAAAAATGTCCTTTAAAATAGGGTTTCATAGATAAGTGATATTTTAGGAATTTTGGATGCACCCAAGTCTTTTTTATTTCCTCCAACCTAGGCAATTGTTGAAGGGAGATGAGGTCAAAATAATGAGTGACAATCTTATAGAAATCCACAAATTTTCTTACAATAAAGCCCACAATAAAGCCTTGTCGTACATCCTCATGATTCCATTTCTTTAATGTCTTGACAACAAAAATTTCCCACAAGGTTTCAATTTGATTTTTTTGTAGTTCGAAATAGCCTCATAGGCCTTCTTCACTAGGTTATCGTTGAGGCAGAGGTTTGTAATTCTTCACAAACAAATTTCAGTCCATCATATCCACATAAATTGTGAGGTGCCAACTAGGTCAAAGTCACACAAGTAAGTAGTTGAGAGTCTTGCAACTTTGATAACTTCCATGATGATGATCTATATGTCTAAGTTTTATATTTTGAATACGCATTGAAACTAATTGGATACCTCTTCCTCAACACATTCACATTTCATATTATTCATTACCACCTTTTCCACCATTTTATCTCTTTCTTCTCCTTCTTGGTTTTCCTTATATATGTCCAATTTAATCTAATGCAATCATTATACTTTTCTTAACCAATCGATCATAATTTATTTAAGAAACTAGAGTTTCTACATTGTATCCTCTTGGGATATGATTGGAATTTAGGATTTTTTTGCAAACTATCTCACACATCAAGAAATTTTGAAAGTTTGGTAGACTGAGGCTAATCACATCTATGATTTTCCAAGAGGTCAACCACCACATTAGTTTCTTTGTACATACACCTTACTAAATAATCATTCAACTGGTTGAGTAGTGTACACATAGTGTCCACCTTTTTTGAAGTTTTCAATTTTGTACTCTATTTTGATTGTATTTATGCATATCATGGAATCACCCTCAATGTATGCTATCCAACCCATTCAAAATACATAAATTTAAGCCATCATATAGGGATTCTAACTCTAATCTATTTCTAGTTATGAAGGGGATGTGTCTTGACAAATCCCAAATGAGGATTCCCATCTCATTCCAAATTAAACATCTAGCTCTAGAGATCTCGAGATCGCCTCAATAGGATTCATCAAAATTGAGCTTCAATCTTACTCTTAAAGGGGCCCTCAAAATTTTATTATATCCAAATAATCTATAAATATTTATTTAAAGTAATAATATAATTTTATAGCTATAAGTTCCAAGTACAAGAAAGACTATAGAAGAGTCTGGTTGGTTATTAGACTTTTGTTATGAGTGGTGTCAACACATATTTAGTTTGCATCTTTAGTAATACAATTGTATGTATATGGTAGAGCACACATAGTAGTGCCTACTGTCATTTTTTATTATACAAGAATAAATTAGAATTATACAAATATCATTATTAATTATCTTGAACAATGTGAATATGAAGTAAAAATGTTTAGTCAATAAAAATTTCAACAAAAAATTTACATGTTAACTTTACAAAAGATAAATATTTATTTTAGATAAAAAATTCTAATTAATGAACAATATAAATACTACTTATGAATTATGATATTAATTACAATAATATAATTGTACTAATAAATTATAGATGTAGAGTCCATGAGGAGATCTAGGGAAACATAGGCCATCCCATCTCACTCCTATCAATAACCAAATGGCATTGTATCAAAGGATTTATTTTACTACACTTTGGGTATAATTTATTTAAATGCATCATGTGATATTTGAGAAAGGAAGGACATAGATTTAAGGAGAGAACAATAGAAAAGAAGAGTGATTAGAGGAGGTTGGAAGGAAGAAAATTGTGTGCAAAGTTGAGTATGGACCTCCCAACATTACCAATCTCAAAGGATAAGCAATAACATTGCAAATAAGTGGTAAGTACCTTGTAACTTTTCTTATGCATTCCATTTTTTTGGAAACTAAAATAATGATTTGACACAATTCCCCCACTTAGCTATTTCATGTTTTACTTTAAAATTTTCCATTTAAACCTAGTTGAAAATTTAAATATTTCATGGCTAATGGGACACCCTATGCTCAAAAATATTATATTAAATATTTAAGCGTTTGAAATTCCATACTTTAGAAAAAGACTGGTATTTCAGATGCCCTTCCTACTTAAAAATTTCTCTTATATATGGACACCTATATTGACCATTAGTCATAATTTGTTTTCTAAATTAAATCAATGTTAAAGCTCAATTTATTTCTATAAGTTCTTGGCATTGATGCCAATTGTTTGATGAAATACTAAAAGTATTTTTAGTGTATAAAAAATGGATGTATGCTAAATATTTCACAAAATGCAAATAATATTTTTAGTAGGTAAATAGAGGTTGCTTATTAAGTGTTTTCACTTAAACATGCACCCTTGCTAAGCACCTAGCTTAGCTATTTAACGAAACATGGTAATACCTATGAAAGTGTGGTTTTCGATAGTTAGAGATCAACCTCTAGACATGGGCTAGTTCCATGTTACCTATCACTAAAAGTACCTAATGTATGATTAGTTACAAGCCTAAAATACTATTGAAAGAACACCACTCAATAATCTAAGCTAAGCTCTCATCATGGAAAAGCGGGGAGAAGTGATTAAAACTAAAAAAAAAAGTGATGCGCCATGACAAGAGAGCTCCTAGACCTACTTATCAAGCACAAAACAACCTCAAGGATTTGACCTACACACATAAACTCATGGTATAATATCACAAAGGTTAGGGGAAGAAATGTGTGGTTGCAAAAGGAATTGATATCCATAAGAGAAACCTACAATTATTCAAGAAAACAGATTTGAACCGTACAAGAGAAAGGCAATAATTAGTTCTTTTATTGATTGTGAAGGCTCAAGCATGTGTTACAAATTAAATATTCATAAATTTATACCAAAATTACATCCCTCTATATTTTCCTAATTACAACAAGATATAGGACAAGAGTAATTGGTTGTGTAAGAAAAATAACAAAGATGTCTTCAAAAGGAGTATAGAAACTTAAAAATTAACCATATCTTGACCACACTTGAATTTGACCTTATTCTAGCCATTGATTAAATAAATATTTATTTATTTAATTTATCCATCATCTTTTTTTTAGGGGTAAACACTTTTGACCTGAAGCTATGAACCGGTGAGGTCACAAATGAGGGACCTCATCCCCACTTTAAGCATTCAACAATAACACCCCAATGGGGTTTGAACCTTGATGGCAAGAATGTCACCTCAACAACTTAACCATCAAACTATACCACTATTGGTAATTTATCCTACCTTATTCCAAGCCATTAATTAAATAAATATTATTATTTAATTCATTAATTTAACCTTCACCTTTATCCCCAACTTTAATTCAATAAATATTATTATTTATTTAATTAATGTATCCATCATACTTATCCCACCTTATCCTAGCCAAATGATTAAATAAATATTAATTATTTATTTAATTAATTTATCCATTATCCTTATCCCAAAACCATCCAACTAAATTAATTAATTAATTTCTAATTAATTAAATAGTTTAGGTTAATTGCGAGTTGTTGGGTGGGCACCTTTCCACAACCATTGTGGAAAGGCCGGCCTTGATGGGTATGAATGACATGGGCTGGTCTAGGTGGCTACCATCTCACGAGGATTGGGGTGGTGATAATCATAAAATGCTGATGTAAGATCTCTGTACTTTCATTTGGTGGGTATACTAATGTCTAAGAAAGCATCAAGATTTCATGGATATTACAAGTGCTTTCACTAGCACTCCACTACACCTCATCGATTACTACAATGTCCGAGTGGCGACTTAGTAGTGGTTCACAAGTTGGCAGTCTTGAGGGCTCACACACTTTGTACAACATAATAATGGTCATTAGATTTAGGCATATCTAAAGTTATTAAAAATCCAAAGGTGGAAGCACTATTGTATCCATCAGTTTCTATTGTTTTTCATCTATGAATTTGTTGGTCATGATGGAACGTTAAAAAATTATGGTGCATATATGTCAGTGGAATCACTCGTGGGTCTCAGTGTTAATACTCCCATTCAGTTGGACTGTAAGGTGAGGCAACTTGATTTCAAAGAAATCACTGATCAAAGGCTAAAGCGCATAATGCTTAACATCGACCATCTCACCGTGGTCACAGTGAAAATGGTGTTGGGGAAGGGGCATGTGGAGAATTGTGAGACTTTTTGGGTCAACACCCATATCATTTCAAGGTTTCTCATCTCCCTTCTTGACATTCACATGGCCAAAGCAGAAGAAAAATCCCTAATGTGAAATATTTTCAAAGAAAATTTGTTGGGTGATCTTGAGGAGATTCTTGAAATAGCAATTATTGTCTTTGGCACTCCACGATCGTGTGATATGGCTCTATGAAAGGTCCTGGGTGAAGTAATCAAGTATTATCCCATGTTGTTGGATTTGAAAGGCATGGCTCTGATGTGGCATAGGAAACTGGCGACATATGGTGCGAATTACCTCAAGAAAGCTTTCCAATTGGATCTTGTGAATGATTTCAACTAGGTGTAAGAAATTGAAGCTTTTGCTAAAGCTAATGGTTTCCTGTAAGCTCTATATTTGGGGTTTGTTAATAGTCTGGTAATAGTTAGGTTGGTATTATTAGGGTGTTTAGGGTTTTCTGGTTCTGTCTATTTTTATGTATGGTTCGGTAGTGTTTGGTGATCAGTTCAATATTTTTGGTATGCACTCTTGTGAATGGTTTTTGGGTGGTCAAGTTTCACTGGGTCATATTCAGTTAATGTTGTCTGGTTGGTGTCTCCTACATAGAAGACAATTTATAAACTCTTTTGCAGCAATACAAACTTTTACTTACGTACCAAAAAATAAAATAAAATAAATAATTTAGGCTCATTAATCCCCATTACTTTTTCCTCCAATATTTAATTCCACTTTATCCCTCAATCCTTGTCCATTTAATCCTAACCATTAGATTAATTCACACGGATCCCAATCTAAACTTTTCATCATGTGACAATTGTCCCTCTCACATGACTAACTAAGACCTTTTCTAGATTCATTGAACCTAGAAACTTGCCAAAAGTCAAACTAACTTTTCATCCCATTCATATATTTATACTACATCTCCAAATATTAGCCATTCACATAAGGATGTTTTCCTAATCTATTCTTAAACCTAGCCCTTATCCCTATGTGGCATTTGTCATATGACTACAACTTTTGACGCAAGACCTAATCCTCATCCAATCCTAGCTATCCATTAACCAATCCATCTTGACCCTTGATTTCTCTCATGAAAATTATACAAATGAGAGGTCCATCACTTGATCTAGAAATCTTCTCTCATCCTATTGTCATGATTTTGTATTTTATATCTACTTCTTCCATAGCCTAGCTAGTCTTTCATTATATTACCTTAATTCTATCCATTTGATATATCATCATATCAATCCTATCATCATGTGGAAAGTTCTATAAACAATTGCATCCCAATAAATATATCAAAAGAGAAAATCAAGTGGATCTAGGGTGCAGTATACTTCAATTCTATTTGAGGAGAAAGAAGAGTTCTAGGTAAAGGTATTATGTGTGTATTGCATTATCTTATATTTTAATTACCTTTAATATTTTCTTATATTCAAGGAGAACAAGGAGTTTAACTACCTCTTCAATTATTGAGTAGGGTTCACCTTCTTCTAGGCATAGAATGGACAAACATGTTGATTTATCTCATTGAAAATATTTGATAATCTCAATTGATGTCCTACTCATTCAAACATGTGCTTGTATTCCCATCATTTTCTACACTCCTTGGTGGTGTAGAAGGATATTTTCTTAAGATATTTTTTTGCATTGAAATCATCTCCAACTGTCATACTTTCCCAAACCTCATGATGCCACTAGATCTCAACATTTTAGCAACCTCCATAGGATGCTTTCTTCTTAAGAAAGGACCCATTAGCCTTATGCAAGTCCATTGGATATGGAGTCACTAGAAGCCTCTTACTAAAAAAAAGAACCAGACAAGATCAAGGAACATGTGCAAATGAAACTTACTTAAAATAAAAGTAGAACACTACACCTCTATATACAACTATGGTTGCATAATCTTATTGAAAGCAAAAAACTACTATATATAATATTAAAAATGATCTCAAAAGTAAGGTTTGAGATGTATCCTATTAAATTGGATAGGTAGCTCTTCTCCATTCAAATTTGGGATCCAGAAGGCATTAGATTGGGAAAAAATAAAAAATCAAGATGTTGGGATCCTTCTTCTTGATTTTAAAAAATCCTATGATAGAGGTGAATGGTCATTTGTGATTACTATGAAAAATGTAAACCAATAACCTTTAGAAAATGAAATTAAATAACTAAAAATCATTTACGCTTAGTGTGAGAAATCTGTGTTGTGAGAACCAAGGATTGGAAGATTAAATTTGCAAAACCCATGAAGTTTTTTTGTATTATTTTAATTGATACCAATAATTTTTCCATATTGCAAAATGCATTTGTATGCACCATATCTTTCTTGTTTCCCTTTGATTGCTAAATTCAATTGCTTAATTTCATTACAATAGAAATAATTTTAAATAAGGTAAACATGACAACAAATCTAGAGTTAAATCGCCACAAGATATGGTTGAACATGAGTAGCTACACAATGCAATCAATACCATTAGAACAAGCAATATTGATTTAGCCATTTCAAAATAGAAAAAATGAAAATCAAATATCTCAATGATAATAATATATAATTTTAGTTTTATAATATATCAAAAATGAAAAATGGGTGAGGATGACTGAAAAATGTAGGCGACTTGGGAGGGAAGGCCTGGGGCGATATCAAATAAGATAGATGCTCAAGGGAGGAGATGGTTGTAGAAGGGTGGGCAGATGGAAGAAATCATATCCCACAGTAGGTTTATGAAGGTGGGTGATGGGTGGACAAATGCCACCTGGAATATTGATCTGATGCACAACAGAGAACAAAAAGCTATGGTCAGTGGCCGCACCATGGTCGGATGGATTGGGGTAGGCAAAAGGGTCTTCCCTGGTTGCAACCACAAAGATGGAATCCTTAAAGAAGAGCGGAAATTCTGACTCAAAGGTAGGAGGATGAATGAAAAGGCATAACAACCAAACCACATTAAAGTGGAATAAATTTACAAATGGACGATGTGGGTGGTTCTAGGAAAATAAGACTTCAAGGGTGGACACTTATAATAGTTGGTGAAGCAAGAAAGATGCCAACTTGGAGCACAGGTGGCGAGATTAGTCAAGTAGGCCTTGGAAAGGAGAAAGAAAAGGAGGTGCTCTATGAAGGACCTTCTCACAAATATGAAGATTTGATACGTAAGTTGCCAAACCCTAGGTTGTCAAAGCATTATGTTACTTTGAACAAGGAATGAATAAAAAATCAATAGAGAGGCTAAAGGAAACTTGGGTTTTAGTCAAATGGGGGGCTTGGCACGACCTAGAAAGTATAAGAATTTGGTATGGGGGAAATGGGGAAACCATATCCAAGTTAGGGCATTACCAAATGCATTTTTTCTCCTAGAATTACCCTCCAAAATAGAAAAATGGAATGATCTTGGTAATGGCCTGCACTATCTTAATAGTGTCGACATGCATCTGATTGACTGACATCCCAACTTTGATCCTTAGAAACATAGAATCAAGGAGGGGATGGTTTGGGTTCGCCTCTACAACCTCCTGACTGAGTACTAGGATGAAGACACTCTCAAAGAAATTGGGAGAAGCTTGGGTACACTCATATTGATGGACAAAAAGGTAGAAGATAGGTGTTTGGGGACATACGCTAGAATTTTCTTAGGGTTGACCCCTCATCAGTCTCTTCCCTAGGAGATAGAGATAAGTGCAGGGGAGGGGTCATGGATTCAAAGTGTGGTGAGAGAAGAACAAATGAAGTTGTGCCATATATGCAAATCTAAGGAACATGGAAATATGGAGTGTAGGATAATTGTGAAGGTAGATAAGGCCAATGGATATGAATGGGGTCCAATTCAAGAGAGGGTCGTGAAGGTTACCTCTGTGTAAGGGAACCCCTATGCTACTAGATCCCAAGAGGATGGGGATCCAATTATAAACATAAAAATTAAAGAAAACGTAGCTATTATGAGGGGGAAATGCATCAAGGACCAATTCATCATTCCTACACCAATAGAGATATCTAGCATGGAGGAATCTCGAGCATTGGTGCTATATAGTCCACCCAAATTAGTTGATGAATTGATGCCTGACTTCCCACAAGAAATTGTGAGGGATGAAGTTGTAGAGGTGGTGGGAAGGGTGGAAGATCATGGATGATTGAAATAGGAAGTTGGGGAAATAAATGTGCAAGGGGTAGGGGATAAATCAAGGGAACCTCATGCCCCCCTCTCATGAATGGAGGAAAGTGAAGTAGAGCTAGAATATGAGGATGAAGAGGCGGGTGTGGAGGTGGAAGGGGAATTGTTGGAGGAAAGAATATTGGAGCAGACTCAATATAAGTTGAGGAGACAAAACAAAAAGAAGAATGTCAAACACATGCCAAAGAAAAACAAAGAAAAACTAAATATTGCAACTAATGTAGTGGGTCAAATGAAAATTAGGTCATAGAAGGATGTAATCCTTCCCTAGGAGAAATGAGGGCCATAACATAGAATGTTAGGGGCATTAGTGCCCCTACCAAATGGCTTATGGTCAAATGCCAAATTGACCAATCTAGATCTAACATTTTCTTATTGCAAGAAACAAAATTGGTAAAGAGGAAAGTGATAAAAGAATAAGTTGTTGGAGGCAATGGAAGGGCCACTTTGTTGAAGCTAAAGGTGCATCAAGAGGTATAGGAATCATATGGAACCCCTTATTGGAAGATGGGGAAGTTGTTGGGGAGGACAAGAGTTGGATCATGATGAGATGCAAGATGTTGCAGAGGAATGATAAATTTTTCATTATTAATATTTATAGACTGATCTCGACAATAGACAAGAGGAATTTTTGGCAAAAAATCACCATTAGATTGAAAAATTTCAATTGTGAAAGGGGAATCATATCAAGGGGTTTCAATGCAACGTTGAATAATGAGGAGAAGAAGGGTAGGTTGCTAAGGACCATGAATTTTCAACAAGATTTTCAAGATTTCATAGACAACAACCAACTAAAATATGTCCAGGCCAAGAATGAGGTATTCACATGGTCGAATAGGAGAAAGGGATTCACAAAAATTGCATAATAGTTGGTTATATTTATGTTCTTCGATGATTGGGAAGGGCAAGCGAATTTGATTAAAGCAACAATCTTGCCACGCATAGTATCTTACCACTTTTTAGTACAATTAACAATATTGGTGGATGAGCCCCCAAGAGGTAACCCTTTCAAGTTCAAAAATATGTGGCTAAGGGATGAAAAAATTCTAAAATTGGTGGTAGATTGGTGGCAAGAATAAGAAATTGGGCTATGTGAAGGCTAAATTGAAAGAATGGAACAAAAAACATTTCAAGAACATCTTCCTTGAAAAGGAAAAAGTAAATCTCGTGACCTTACATGAGTACATAATAAGGCATGGGATGGGGGAAGCGGAGTTCAAAGTAGAGAAATCCCTAAAGGATAAATTGGCAAAAATATTGAAGAGCGAAGAGTGTTATTGGTGGTAGAAATCTAGGGAGACTTGGCTGAAGGAAGGAGATAAGAATAATTTTTTTCCATAGAACAGTTGTGGCCAATCAAAGTAGAAATAAAATCATAAAAATTAGAGGAGAGGATGGTGTGATGACACAATCCATGGAGGAGGTTAATGCAAAAGCTGTGAGATTCTTTGAGGCAATTCTGAACAACGATGCATCGATGCATCGAGAGGTGAGGGATAAGCTATTTGATTCTATCCCTGCATTGATCACCGACGAGTAGAATTGGGAATTATTCAAGCCTATTGGGAGGGAAGAGGTCAGGGCTGCTACATTTCAACTAAACCCGGACAATGCCCTAGGTCTCGATGACTTTTCAGCTAGTTTTTTCCAAAATGTTTGGGAGGTTGCTGGAGACGACCTCATGATGGCTATTAAGGAATCAAGGTGGAAGATTACTATGTTGGGATCCATCAACTGCACCTTCTTGGCCTTGATTCCTAAGAAAAAGAACCCTTAGGCAATGGGTGACTTTAGACTGATAGCCCTCTGCAACACAGTATATAAGATTGTGACCAAGATTGTTGCCAACAAACTTAAGGAAACCTTAAAGTCAATCATCTTAGAGGAACAAAGTAGCTTTGTAGATGAGAGATCAATAGTGGAAGGAATTACAATAGCTCATGAAACCATTCATTCGACAAGGAAGGTGCAGGAGGCTCGCATGATACTCAAACTTGATATATTAAAAGCCTATGACTTGGTGGATAGGAAGTTCTTAGTGGAAGTGCTAGTGAAGTTTGGGTTCGGTGAAGGGTGGATCAATTGGGTTAGAAGCTACATCTCTACACTAGAATTCTCAATCCTAGTAAATGGTGCTACACATGGCTTCTTCACCTCCTCAAGGGGTCTTAGACAAGGAGATCCATTGTCCCCTTTTCTATTTATCATCATGGTTGAGTTTCTAGGAAGGGGAAACAATGCACTAAGGAGGGATGGAAAGTGGTAGGGTATATTCGTGGCTAATGGGTTGGACCATGCTACCCATCAACAATTCGCTAATGACCATTTTGTTTGGTGTTGCATGTAGGAAGGAAGCTAGGATCATCAAAAAATTCTTGGATGAGTATTGCTTGGCGTCCAAGCAGGGCATCAATTGGAGGAAACCATAGGTCTTCTTTCTAAACACCTAACCTAGTCTCCAAAAGGACTTGGAAATAATACTGAATTTATAGGTGGCAAATTTTCTTGGGCATTTTTTGGGAACTCCCCTGTTTACAGGTATCAATAAGAAGTGTTATTGGGAGACCCTAGTCAATAGTTGTAAGAACAAAATGGGAACATGAACAGGAAAGTGGTTGTCCTTTGCTAGTATACTTTTAATGGTGAAAGAAGTCCTATCAATCATCCCAATATACTCCATGTGGCATGCTTAATAATATCGAAGGAAATGGAAGAGGACCTCGATCAAATTCTTAGTAGATTATTTTGGAGTGGCTCTGGTGATCAACAAAAATTTCCCCTGGTCACATAGAATAAAATTTTCTCCCCAAAGGAGGCTGGTGGGACTAGCATTAGTCAACTAGCCATAATGAATTTGGCTTTGGGGGCTAAACTTGTGTGAACTCTCTATTCCAAAGGTGAGAAAAAATGGGTTAGAATCTTAGAAGAAAGTACCTCAACTTAGATGAGCCCACTCAGATTCCGACCACTATGGATCCCCCTAGGGGCTCTACAATATGGAATTATATAATGGAGTGCAGGGACATTGTCACAAAAAATGTCACTTGGGAGGTTAGGAACAATCAATGTGCCTCATTTTGGAATGACTCATGGGGTGGGTGGGAGCCTATTTCCAACCATCCCAACCTTGAGGACATTAAAAATGAAACCCTTTGAGTATGGGGTAGCAAGATTTGCAACTATGGCTTTGCAACTATTCAAAATAGGGTGGAAATTTAGGAGTGACATTCTCTACAAGATATTGATGCACCCTAGGATCAGAAGGAGGCATTGGACACAATCCTAAGAAATATAACCTTTGCCCCTTCTAACCAAATGGACATTATTAGGTGGTGTGGGTCATCCATGGGCTCCTACAAGGTAAAATTTGGGTACAAAGTGAAGGAAGATGCAATTGCTAAACATAATTGGCCAAACAAACTGATTTGGAATAAAAGCTATATTTCGAAGGTCGAGGTTTTTTCTTGGTTGGTGTTACAAAAGAGGATTCTCATCGAGGATCGATTGGAAAAAAATGGAGTGCAGGGACTGGGGTGGTGTGTACTATGCAAATGTAGCAATGAAATAGTCGATCACATCCTTTTGACCTGTCTGTATGCGGATGCATGCTAGAAGTTCTTCATGAGGAAGGTGGACCTCCAATGCCTAACCCCCCTGGATATAGAAGCCTAGTTTAATATGTGGCCATAGAAACATAAGAAGTCAGTCTTTGGTAGCCTTTGGTCTGTTATTATGTCTACTATCATTTGGTAACTATGGAAGGAATGAAACATGATAATTTTTTAAGACAAGGAATTGGAATAAAAAAGGATTTGTTACAAAATTAAAGGTCACATTGCAAAATTAGTCAACGAGGATGCCCACAACAAATCAAGCAAAAAGAGAATTTTTAAGAATTGGGACAACAAGATAGAAAAAGAGTTCACCGGGATCAAGATTCCTCCCATGTGTGGATATGGGGTGTCTGGGATGGCAAAAAAGAAGGAGGTGAGGTGGAAGGCCTCAAAACTTGGGTAGATCAAGGTCAATTTTGATGGTGCCTCGAGGGACAACCCTGGTCTGAGTGGTACTAGCTGTGTAGTGTGCGATGAACATGGAAAGGTCTTGGTAGAGAAGTCTATCAAGCCATGAATTAGTACAAATAATGTGGTATAATTTAGGGAAGCACTGATTGGTCTCCAATTGGGTTGTGAAATAGGTGCCAAATGTATCCACCTTGAGGGAGACTCCCTCATAACAATAAATGCCATTAGACTCAACAACTCACCAAATTGGAAGCTTGGCCAATGCCTCTGACCCATCCATGAACTGCTAGAGGGATTTGAGGATTACAAACTAAGCCACATATACAAGGAGGGAAACGACTTGGCAGATGTGATGGAAAAAGCGGCAGTGGAAAGGACACAACACTAAAGCTATATGACACGGGGTTATATAAAACAAGTGGATCTTAGTGGTAATGTTGTGGGTGATAGTGCCCCTCGCACATTTCTATGACCAGTGGAACTCATCACTTGGCAAGTGCACTACTAAAATTGAATGATGAGGAGTTAAGTCCGAGTAGGGTTGGGGCCAGCTACGTCGAGGATGATGATGAAAAAACTAGGCTTTGTCTTCTTGTGTGCAATGACGTGGAAAGGTATGGAAGATGGTTGGATTTATTAGGTATTATTCGCACAAGGAAGATTAAAAAATCTAAAGTATAGCGTCAGATGATACATTAATCAATCAGTGATTAAGTAGCCCATCGTATCGACATATGGCTGGAAACTAAAAATAGGCTTTGGTAGCAGTGGATGAATCATTCCTTTTTTTGACTATTAGGTGCTATTGTTAGTGGTGCGATGGACACGCCTATATGCTTGTACTCCACAAAAAATCAAATTTCCTTTTGAGGGGAGTTCATAGATAAAAGATTGAAGGCCATTCTTGCCTCAGACCACCCTATGGCTCTACTGCCAGTGAAGAAGGTGTTGGGGATGAAATTTTTGATCACCCACCATCAGTACAGGGTTAATACCGACATTACAAATATTTCTTGGCAGTTTTTTTATACATGGGGGTGAGCAAGGCCAAAGCGAAGCTTCTATGCTAGAAGTGTTCTTGTATGCCTTTCTTGACAAAATTGATGCAACCTTAGATAATGTGGATGCCAACCTACTCACTTCGTTGCCGCATAACTACTACATGTCATTGGGCCGAGGGGTGGAGGTGAAGAAATTATGTGTTGTTCACACCTTGAAATTGGACGTACTGGAAAGGTGTTGGGGGGAAATGGAGAGATGCATTAATTTTTTGATGTGGTTGGTGGGTATCACCTGAGTGCCTAGTGTGGGTTGGGTGAAGGGTTTCATGGAAGCAAAAGGGTTGAAATTGGATGTCAAAGTCGGGGATGATGAGGATTGGGGCTTGGGCATAGGTGAGGAATGGGTGGGGAACACTTTCAAAGACATTGAGAAGATATCAAACAATTTGGCTCATCATGTCCGTGGTTATGAATGTCTTGTGGTTGTTGGTGTGCTTGTGACACAAAACATGCATGAAGAAGGTGATGACTATGCTAGGTTTGAGTCAAAATTTGTCTTTCTATGCAATTTTGTTGATAGCAGTCACTATGTCCTTATGCCATGTGTGCCTCAATAATGTTTGTCTATAATCGGATTGTGAATGGCATAGGATGTATGGTTCAAAATTGTCACAACATATGTTAGATGTGCATGGATGTAAAGGGTGGGAATCAAACCACAAGTTTGTTATAATGAGATGGGTTATTATACCGAACTCTCATTGTAATATTTTGATAATTAATACAATGGGTGTTGCCCCTTAAAAACTATTTACCTATCAAATAAAAGTATTCTAATTAATTTATATAGATTTTTCATTTAATTTAATTAAATAAAAATTAATTTTATCTTATAATTTAAGACTATGCATGAACTAGTTTTCATATGGTTTTGTACTCTTAAATCTTATTTTATGGTCAGAACTAGAACTAGAACTAATAGTTTGGTGAACATTTTGATGTTAGAACTACTAGATTTTTCTCCTCCAAATAGTAGCCCCATGGATTGGTGGAAATAATCTTAAGTAAAACTAGTTACTTTAATCTCTGGATTCAAAAAAAGATGACTACCACAACCTCAGATTGGTGGAAATACTTTAAGTTTTTCTAAACTTATTCTTTAAGTGAAACTCAGTGCTAGTAGTGGAAAGAGTCCAAATAATAAGTCTACAAGCCTAGGTGATTTCAACAAAATTTTAGTATCTAATTACCCTCAACTTGTATTGATTGATTGATATCAAGATTTAAGTATACTGTTAAGGGCCTGTTGTGGACATGGAGGAAAATACAACTACAACATGAATTTTGGTTGTGGATCAGAGGAAGGAAAGTATTACAAAGATACATCTATTTATTTAAATTGGGATAGGGTTCACAATATAGAGGCTTCTAATTTACAAATTTCTTGTCATGTTATTTCTAGAGAATTCTCTGACCCTTTGCTTCCTCTTTCTCAAATCTGTCAAAAAACTTTAAGTAGTTGAAAATTAATTATGTTTCTTTGTTTGTTCTATCAATAAAGGAAATGTATCTACCTTTGAAAGTGGTTTATTATTTCCTCTACTGAGTGAATCGGTCCAAGTGAATGATTTTATTTGGACCCATTATTTAGCCAAGGAATGAATTTTTTTTTGAATGTGAAGCACCCAACTCAATTTTCAAAGTTAAATCACTAATGAAGAGAACTTATCTCTTGTTGCCTCATTGAAGAGAAGATTGTGGACTATGTTTAAAGATGATCATATTGTAGAAAATTAGTTGTAAGATCTCAATCTTCTAGAATTATATCTTAATAATATTGAAGTCATTATTTTTACTTATGATCTAAAGTGTTTTACTATAATTAATATTGATGTTTAGTTCATAAATCCCATTAACCTGTCATATTAGACTTTCATTGACTAGATGTGATCAACATGTTCAATTGTCAAATGTAATTTTTTTCCATTTTGCTTTTTTGTGATTGTTAAGTATTTTTTTTCTATGAATGAGGTGATTGATGGAATGAGTACAATCTTTTTATCTTCATCTTCCAAAACATTACTACCATCCTTCCCGCTTGAAAAATTTGTGGAATGATATGCTGCTAATGCCCTACAAAGCTGTCACTTCAATCTATTGACAATGCAACTCTAAACGTGGAAGACATGCATGTGTTTGAATATTCTAAATTAAATTTTACTATTATGACATGGAGGTTTGTCTAGTGTATTGGTTTGATCATAAGCTTTTAGTTTCATCATAAGCTTTTAGGGTTCACTGTGTCCAGTAATTTTTTATAGATAATATAGTTTATGCACATGTTTGCATCAAATAAAAAAAATGATATTCTAGCATACACTTCCTTGAGCAAGAGTTTAGGTTACTTTTTGTTAGACAAGATATTCATTTAAGGGCTCACACTAGCAATTTCCCCTCACCTTTGATTTTCTATGTGGATAATACTATTTCAGAGTCGAGCTTTGTTTAATTATGGCATATTAGAATTTTCTTTTACATATTTTTTTTCATATAATATTTTTATTTGTTTTGGGGTGATTGTGTGTATTTGTTTGTTTGAGAAACATTTCATTAGGGTTGTCAATTTCTTTTCATTAAAGTTTTCAATCATTTTTGGTTCTCAAAGTATTTAGAATTGTACTCTCTAACATGTTAGTTTACATATATTTTCCTATCGATGTACCCATTATACTTCCTCTTAAAATAAGTGCTAGTTTAAAATTAAAAAATTAAAACATGCATTGAAAATAGATTATTTTTGTATTGATCAATATTTTATTTTTGTAAAGGTAAGTTGTTTGTTTGTTTTTATTTTTATTTTGAAGAAGTAAATTCTATATGTTTTATTTTTATGTTCAATATTAATATTTAATAATAAATATAATATTAATATTTAATAATAGATATAAATATAATATGTTTGATCTTTAATCTATTAGAGTTAAAAAATTATATATTCTTTTAATTTATTTCATTATCTATTTGTATAGTTGGAATAGTTTAAATTAATAAATCTATCACATACTAAATAATTTATTTAAGATTTAAAAAAATTAAAAATAAAATTATTGAAATAAAATATTTTATAAAATTTTGGCACTATTGATATAGTTATATATTTAAGATGAGTAAACAATTTATAAAAATTGAAGATAAAAATACCTTAAAAATATATCATTTGAGATTTCATCTAGCAAATATTAACTTTCATTTTCATCTTTAAAATAAAAGTTAAGTATTGAGGTAGAGGGCCTAGCTTGATTGGCTATTGCAGACAAGAGGTCACGAGGTATAGTCTCCCCTCCATCCTTGTGGTACCACAATGTGTAGTTTACCAGGTACTACTCGATTCCTACAGTCTAAAAAAATAAAAGTTGAGTAAATTGTGTAAATATTATATTATTTAATGTTATTTTTGTTGGAATATGAAGTCAATTTTTTTATTATTATTCTAGAAGTGGTGGATAGTCGACATTGATATCTCGCACATTGCAAATTATAGGGGGGCTACTCGATTCTTGCAATCTAAAAACAATAAATAAAAGTTGAGTATTGTGTAAATATTATATTTTTTAATATTATTTTTGTTGGAATATGAAGTCAATTTTATTATTATTCCAGAAGTGGCGGATAGTCGACATTGATATCTCTCTAGTGCTTCAGGTACGTGCCCACTGTGGCTGAAGGCCTACTATACAACTGAAGGTTGATGTGACAAAGGGTCCTAGGGGGGTTGTTGTAGCCCCCTTGGACATCAAAGGCATCTATGTTGAAGGCATTCTCGACGAAGCCAAATTTTTTTGGGACTCTCTATTTTTGGTAGTTTTGACAAATTTTTGACATAACTGTATGAGTCACACTTTCTATTTTTGAAAAGATTTGTTCAACAAGGACTCTACAACTCGGATAGTCGACATTGATGTCAAACATTGATAACAATAAAATTGGCTTCATATTCCAACAATCTCCCACTTGAAATCAAATTCCTCTCTTGCAAATAAATCCTCATACTAAAAGACCAATGCCTATGCTACCAATCATCAAGTAACATATAAGCCTAGAGAAGTTTTGCACCAGATGAACTTCTCTGTCCCAATAGGCTTCATCAAAATATATGTTCAGTTTACATCAATGTGTATCTTGGCCAAAGATATCCATCCTCCTTCCACCACCTCATGTACAAAGTGATATTGAATATCAATATGCTTTGTTTTGGCATGATATATTGAGTTTCATGCTAAGTGTAAAGAACTCTGGCTATCACAATGCAACACCATATTGTCCTATTTTACCTGTAATTAACCCAAAATTCTATGAAGCTAGATTGCCTCCTTGCTAGCATGTGTTACTACCATATATTCAACTTTAGTAGTAGATAATGCTAACATTGTTTGCAACTTTGATACCCAGCTAATTGCACCTCCAACTAAAGAGAAAACATAACCTATAGTGGATTTTCTCTTATCTCTGTCTCCACCAAAATTTACATGCACATATCCATTAACCTTAAGACTACTCCCACTATAACTGATAGCAACACCAGAAGTGCCTCTCAAATACTTGAGAATCCACTTCACAACCGTCCAATGTTTAATACTTCGATTTACCATGTAATGACTGACTACTCCCACTGCTTGTGCAATATTTGGTCTGGTGCACAACATGGAAAACATAAGACTACCAACTACTAATGAGTATGGTACATGAGACATCTATGTCTTCTCCGCTTTTGTGCTAGGGCACTATTCTGAAGACATTTTAATATGAATAGGAAATTAAGTTCTAACTAGTTGTGCATTTTGCATATTGAAGCACTGCAAAACCTTCTCCACATAAGTTTTATGTGACAACCATATTTTTCTATATTTTTTTTTATCTCTCTATGTATCCTCATACCAAGAATATGATTTTATCTACCTAAGTCCTTCATCTCAAACTCCCTAGCAAGGTGAGCTTTCAAATGGATGATTTTATTCATGTTGAGACTTGTTACTAACATATCATCGACATACAAATGCAAAATAATAAAACTGGACCATCACCATATATTTGAAAATAGGCATAATGATCAACCTCACATCTACTAAAACACAAACTCATCATGAAGGAATCAAATCGCTTGTACCAACACCTTGGTGCCTGTTTTAAACCATACAACGATTTTCTCAACCTACAAACTAAATTCTCCTTGTCTCTTTCCTCAAAACCTTCTAGTTGCTACATATAAATCTCCTTTGAGAGATCACCATGCAAGAAGGTCATTTTTACATCTAATTGTTCTAACTCCAAATCAAGACTAGCAACGAGAGCTAAAACAACTCTAATAGTACTTGATTGTACAATAGGTGAATTTTTTTTGTCAAAATCAATACGAGACTTTTGTGCATAACCCTTGGCCACCAATCGAGCTTTATATCTCTCCAAATTATCATTTATGCCCCTTTTCAATTTGAAGAGCCACTTGTTCCCAATAGCTTTTTGCCCCTTAGGAAATGGTATAAGCTCCCGTGTCTTTTTCTTATGAAGATTTTCCATCTCCTCTTCCATGACAACTCTTTTGCTTGCACATTCAAATTCACAAGCTTCCTGATATGAACTAGGTTCACCAACATCGATTAGTAATGCATAGGCAAAATTACAAGTAGGAGAGTACCTTTCAGGTGCTTTGGATACTCTAGTGGATCTCCTTAGGTAATATATCACCCTATGGCATATTTGGTTGTTGTTCACCTTGTTGATTTTCATCTAGTACCTACAAATTATCATCATAACTTTCCACCTCAACTGGAATAACTTATGTACTTTGTTGTTCTTTACCTCTTTGCATTGATTTTTCATTAAAATAAACATCTCGACTAATTATAACCTTGTGGGCAACAATATCCCAAAATTTATACCCCTTTGTACCTTCTACATAGCCAAGAAAAATATATTTTATGGACTTCACGTCCAACTTATTTCTATTCTCTTTAGGAATATGAGCATAAGCATTAGAACCAAATATACGAAGAAAATAATAATCAATAAGTTTACCTGTCCCTACTTTTTTAGGGATTTTATTATCAAGAGTTGTAGTGGGTGATCTATTGATCAAGAAACAGGCTGTAAAAAAAAACCTCTGCCCAAAATTTCTGCTCTAAACTAGCAGTGCTCGACATACATCTTAGCTTGCTTCATAATTGTATGATTCATACGCTCAACAACACCATTTTATTATGGTGTCCTAGCAATCGTTAATTGCCTTGCAATACCAAACTCACTACAAAACTGATTACACTCTCTTGAACAAAATTCTCTTCCATTATGTGTTCTCAAACATTTTATTGTCTTACCCTTCTAATTCTCTACCAAAACTTTAAACATCTTAAAATAAGAAAACACTTCAGACTTTTTCTTGAGAAAATAAATCCATACCTAAAAAAAAATAATCATCTATAAATGAAACAAAATATGAGAAAACCCCCACTAGATGTAAAGAGGAATTTCCCAAGTATCCAAATGAATTAATTTCTAACACATTTTTATTTTGGATAGTACTTTCAGAAAAACTTAGTCTATTCAAATTTCCAAACAAATGATGTTCACAAAAATTTAAATCTTTACATTTGACATATGGAAAAAGATTTCTGTTGAGTAGTAAGTTCCCTCGTATGGCCTGCCGTTGATGCCAGGTTGATACGTTGAAACATTAGATTTTCGCAGTCCATGTCAAGGTTGCAAAGTTTTTAAAAATCTCTTAATAAGCTGTGATATAAAATCAGCACAGATTCCTGCTTCGTCTGGAGGGATGAAATCCCCATTTAATTTGTTCAGATGAACCCGATTAATTCTCACAAGCTCTCTCAGTTCAGCTCGAATTCTAGATGGCAGTTGTCAGTGAAGGTTTTGTAAACATAAGGACAGATTTAGTCTGTGTCCGAGTCATCATCTTCATCCTTGCAAACCAAAACCAAAGAGACATATTACTCAAAGCGCCAATCATTTGAAGAAGGATTTGCAGGGCTCACAACATTGAAGTAGCTCTGGTAAGGTTCTGCTACTTTTCTTTCCCACACCTCGTATTCCAGCATTGATTAACTGCATTATATTTTTGAAATCCCAATGACAACTTTTTATTTGGTTAAATAGGCCAAAAAATCCCAAACGCTACAACAGCTCTCTCATAAGTTTTCTCTAGCAGAGAAATTTGAAGTTGTCTAAATGTATGTTTTGGAGCACATACATGGATTTGGAGCACCAATCCATTTTTCTATTTAGTTAAAATAAAAATAAAATAACCAAATACAAGATGCCAAAGAAAAACTCCGTTGCTCGCTGCTGATCGCGTCATTTCTTGGTCGACATCATTATTCTTGGCAGAAACAAATATGTAAATGACCATAAAACCATTTCTGAGGGCAAACAGGGCGGGAGTGTTATACTGTCACCGTGTTACATCTAAATTGAATAACAATGCACATTTCCGACGCTTCAGTTATAATGGTACAACGCCAATATCAGTTCCATCTACTGCCCATTTCAATCTCAATCTTAATCTCAGAGCATTATGTAGAGAAGGGCGGTTGAAGGAGGCGCTACACTTTCTTCTTACTACACACAACACACCAGTAAGCTCTTCTACATATCTTCTACTATTGCAAACCTGTGTTTCCAAGAAAGCCCTTGCAGAGGGTAAGCTAATTCATTCCCACATCAATGAGAGGGAATATAAGTTTACCACCGACAAACATTTACATGATACACTCATACACATGTTCGACAAGTGCGGAAGTTTAGTTGATGCACGTCAAGTGTTTGACCAAATGGTTGAACGAGATGTCTTCTCATGGAATATGATAATTGCAGCTTACAAAAGACATGGATACCCTCATGAAGCATTGGCATTGTTTCATCAAATGCAACAAACAGGTGTCCAGCCCGATCAGTTCACTTTTGCCAACGCACTCCAAGCCTGTGCCAAACTAAGAGCTTTGGAACAGGGTTTGTACATCCATCAAAGCATAATGGAGAGCGGATTTTTGTCAGATGATATAGTTGCAAATGCCCTAGTACATATGTATGCAAAATGTGGAAGCATATACAAGGCACGTGAACTGTTCAATAAAATGCCTCGAAAAAACGTTGTCTCATGGACTGCAATGGTGGCAGGATACGCACAGAATGGTGTTCTTGATGAGGCTTTAAGGCTTTTCAAAGAAATGCCTCAAAGAAATGTCGTATCATGGAATGTGATGATTGCAGGATATTCACAAAATGGATTTGTTGAAAAGGCCTTTGAAACTTATAAGCAAATGCAGTTGGCAGGTGTAAAACCAGCCTCCATAACCTTTGCCAGTATCCTCTCAGCTTGCGGCAAAGTGGGAGCTTTGGAACAGGGAATGAACATCCATCAAAGTATATTGGAAAGTGAATTTTCATCTGATGTTGTAGTTACAAATGCATTGATAGATATGTATGCGAAATGTGGAAGCATACACAAGGCATATGAACTGTTTGACATAATGCCTGATAAAAATGTGGTCTCATGGAATGCCATGATTGCAGGATATGCACAAAATGGTTTTCTTGACGAGGGTTTTAATCTTTTCAAAGAAATGCCTCAAAGAAATGTTGTCTCATGGAATACAATGATTGCAGGATATACACAAAATGGAATAGCTGAAAAAGCCTTGGAAACTTTTAGACAGATGCAACTGGCAGGTGTAAAGCCTGACTCCACAACCTTTGCCAGCATCCTTCCTGCCTGTGCAAAAATGGGAGCTTTAGAACAGGGTATGGATATCCATCGAAGCATAATGGAAGGGGGATTTTGGTTAGATGTTGTGGTTGCAAATGCCCTAGTAGATATGTATGCAAAATGTGGCAGCATACACAAGGCATATGGACTATTTGAGAAAATGCCTGAAAAAAATCTGATCTCATGGACTACAATGATTTCAGGATGTGTACAAAATGGCTACGTTCAGGATGCCTTGGAAACTTTCAAGCAAATGCAAATGGCAGGTATAAAGCCAGATTCCACAACCTTTGTCAGCATCCTGCAAGCTTGTGCCAAAATTGGAGTATTAGAAAACAGTAAGGACATCCATCAAAACATAATGGAAACGGGATTTTTGTCAGATGTTGTAGTGGCAAATGCCCTGGTTGATATGTATGCAAAGTGTGGAAGCATACACAAGGCACGTGAATTGTTTGACATAATGCCTGAAAAAAATGTGGTCTCATGGAATTCTATGATCGCAGGATATGCGCAAAATGGTTTTCTTGATGAGGCTTTAAAGCTTTTTAAAGAAATACCCCAAAAAAATTTGGTCTCATGGAATGCGATGATTGCAGGATATGCACAAAATGGGTTTCCTGAGAAGGCTTTAGAAACTTTGAAACATATAGAATTGGCAGGTGTAAAGCCAGACTCCATAACCTTTGCCAGCATCCTCCCAGTCTGTGCCAAAGTGGGAGCTTTGGAACAAGGTATGAGCATCCATCGAAGCATAATTGAAAGGGGTTTTTTGTCAGATATTGTTGTTGCAAATGCCTTGGTAGACATGTATGCAAAATGTGGAAGAATACACAATGCATGTGACCTGTTTGACAAAATGCATAAAAAAAATGTGGTCTCATGGACTGCAATTATTGCAGGATGTTCACAAAATGGATTTGTTGAAAAAGCCTTGAAAGCTTTTAAGCAGATGCAATTAGCAGGTGTAAAATCAGATTGCACAACCTTTGCCAGCATCCTCCCAGCCTGTGCAAAAATGGGAACTTTGTTACAGGGTATGGGCATTCATCAAAGCATAATTAAAAGTGGATTTCTGTCAGACGTTGTAGTTGCAAGTGCCCTGGTAGACATGTATGCAAAATGTGGAAGCATACACAAATCATGTGAACTGTTTGACAAAATACCTCAAAGGAGTGTGATCTCATGGAATGCTATGATTGCAGGATATGCACAAAATGGCTTTTGTAAGGATGCTCTAAAACTCTTTAAACAAATGAAGCACTCTGGAACAAACCCTGACCATGTAAGCTTCGATTGTGTTTTGCTAGCATGCAGCCATGCAGGTTTAGTGGATGAGGGCTGTAAATACTTCAATGGCATGAGTGACTCTTATTGCATTACACCTACAATTGATCATTATGTGTGCATGGTTGACCTTCTTAGCCGTGCTGGCCATCTTGAAGAAACTCTAAACTTGATCATCAAAATGCCAATTCAGCCTGTGGTGATTGTGTGGACGTGTTTGCTTGGTGCCTGTAGAGCATATAAAAATTTAGGGTTGGGAATATTTACAGCAACTCTTCTTTTTGAGCTGAATCCTAAAACTGCTGGAACTTATGTTCTTCTGTCAAACATCTATGCAGAAGCAGGCAGGTGGGGTGAGGTTCAAATGGTAAGGAGATTGATGAAAGATAAAGGGATTAAAAAGAGCCCTGGGTGTAGTTGGATTGAAGGCCATAAAACAGTACATGCTTTTTGCGTAGGAGACAGATCACACCCACAGACGCAGGAAATCTATGCAAAGTTAGAGAAATTGTCTTGGGAGATGAAGGCAGCAGGATACATTCCAGATTCAAAACATGTACTGAGTGATGTGGAGGAGGAGGAAAAAGAATTCTTTGTCTTCCACCATAGTGAGAAGTTGGCAATTGCATTTGGATTGTTAAACACACCCTGTGGAACAACTATTAGAGTTGTCAAAAACCTTCGAGTGTGCATTGACTGCCACACTGCAACCAAGTTCATCTCCAAGATTGTTGCAAGACAAATTGTTGTGAGAGATGCAAACCGGTTCCATCATGTCAAACAAGGACAATGTTCTTGTGGAGATTATTGGTGATGCCAAGTAAAGCAATTTGCAAATATATGCTTGCACTATAATAAGATGCACTACATTAAACCTGCAGTGATAAAGAAGTGATCATGTTTTATTCTGGTTTGTAAGAAAACCCTTATTTCTTCTAAGTGTTTGAAGATCTAGACCATGCTGTTCATTTTGAAAATCAGATGTATAGTATGCAATGCGTTTCATTGCTTGTGTATAATGATGGCATATTTGGCCCTTCTTTATGATATCATGGGAGTGTCATACATTGATCTGTTTTCTAAAAACTGTGCATGACTGGGATGGAAAGCTGGAGGAGAAGGTGGAGAAAGTGAAAAAAAAAAGGGGGGAGGAACAGATTAAGGAAATGGAAAGATGCTTACAACAAGAACTGTGAGAGAAGGGTTTACAATCAATCCAATGCTCAGAGATGATGGGAAGAGCATCTCTTGATAATTTGTCACTCCAACCTTTGTCATTTTGTAGGGCTGTTTTATTTGGATTAATTGTATTATATTCCATTTCGGATTGGGTTAACATACTAAATTATGTTAATTTGGTTATAGATTTCTAAACTATTAGTAGATTATATGTTAGCTGAATCAAAAAGAATTTGGCAATGAAGAGCCTAATCATTTTTTTGGGTGTATATTAGCTAATCAAATACACTGAGTGTAAATTGATCATGACTCAATTTTCATGTGGTTATTGGTTCCTCCCAAAGTAAGGATGTTATAAATATCAGTATTAGTTCCTATTAATGGAACTATTGCACCAAATGTGTTTTTAACAGATGATTAATTTGTGCAATTTTAATCAATCATTATTTGGTTTTAGCTTTAATGAAAATTTAGGGCAATGCTTTAGCTGCAAGCTTGCACACTTTTTACTTCAAATACTAGCAAAATGGTTTATTTCACTCTTTCATTAGATTGTATTTCAGTCTCAGGTGTTCTTGTAACTCTCAATGCAAGAGAAGGCATGATAGATGAGGGCCTCTTCTACATTTGTTTAGTTTTTAAACATGTTAGTTTCACTAGTAGCTAACAAATGCTCCATGGCAGGGATAAAGCCCAAGCATCCTCATTTTCTCTGTTATACGACATCTATTTTCAATGCAAAAGATTTGGTTTGTTTAACATTGGAAAAATGTATTGATTAACATTGGAAAAATGTATTGATTGACTCACATATTTTCATCATCTCCCCTTTGTTTGCACATGTACAATTTTTATAGTTTATGGATTGAAGAGGTTGTTTAGAGGTAGAACAAAGGAATCAACACTAGCAATAGTTGCAGTGGTGCTTGCACCATCTTTTCCCACAACAATTTATTTGTATGTGGGAGACTTCAATATAGGCATAACAAAGAAGCAACTTGCTGAATTCTTTGGAAAAACATCATTCTGTACTTCAATTCAATTCTATCAGGATGGGGGTTTCCCACAGTTTGGTTCTTGTTGGTATGAAGTCGTCTCAGGGCTTTTCTATGGACATGCATGCACGAGGGATGGATTCATCTTTTGTGGGTGAGAGCTCGAAGGTTAAAAAAGTAAATGGATGTTTTGTTGCGGACTCATGGCCGTCCTCTTCTAGTTATTTCTCCTGAATCGGTGCAAGAGGATATTTCTTATTGGAGCCAACATGTTCTGATTTGTAAGTTTCTGGGTATCCGTCTCTCTTTCGGCTTTGGAGTCCTGGATTCGTCGGTCCTGGTAGGTTGAAGATGATTTTGAAATTTTGGTGGCTGTGAATGGCTATTTCATGGTGGATTTTTCTTGCATTTCGGATCGTAATTGAGTTTTTGAGGGAGGGTTGTATTTTTACAATCATGTCGGCTTGTTCATGAAGCCCTGGCATGGAGGATTAAATGCAGCAGAGGATCTACCTTCATGGGTTCCTGTTTGGGTTTGTCTGTCATGGCTGCCATTGGAGTTTTGAAGGGAGGATATTTTGCATTGGATTGTTTCTTTGTTGGGGAAGCCGACTGCCATTGCTCAAAATACTCTCGATGAGAAGGTATTCTCTTATGCTCATGTTTTTGTTGAAATTGACTTAAATAATCCCTTGCTGGATTCTTTAGAAATTTGTCTTGGCTCTGCCTTGTGGGTTCAATAGTTGATTATGAGTCCCTTCCTTTTCGATATCATTTTTGTCATGAGTATGGACACCTTCAACATCAATGTCCTCGGGCATCTAAAGTGGCTGGGGTTTCTTCTCCTCCTTCATCAGGGGCTTCGGTGGAGAAGGGAGATAAAAGAAAGGTGCCTGTGGCTGAGGGTGGGCCTGATAAGGATGGCTTTATTCTTGTTAAGCCGAGGGCTAAAGGGAGGAAGAGGGCCCATAAGGATAGACAGGGAGATCAGGGATTCAACCGTTTTGAGGTCTTGGAAACTCAGGCCTTGGAGGAGGGGATTCCTGTTGAGATTTCTTTTGGGGTTACTAGTATGGATACAGGGTTGGAGTAGGCAATTGTTGTTAAGGATAATTCTTCGGCTTTGGAGCAAGAGAATTTTGGGCTTCTTGATGCCTTTGTAGGTTTGCAAGATGATATTGTATTAGCAGATTTAGCTAAGGAGGTGTTGTTTTCAGGTAAAGGACGGGGATTGTCTTTTGTTCTGGGGGTGCTGCAACGCCCACTTAAGAAGGATCATTTTGAAAATTCCTCTAAAGTTGGTCGTAAAAAGGATGTGGACAAGATTAAATCTACTGGAGATTTGTTGGTGGAATCTGGGTCTATTGAGACCATTGATGCCCACTTCTCTCATCCTTCCTCATGATTATTCTTTCATGGAATGCAAGGGGGTTGAATAGCACCTCCTGTCAAAAGGCTATTCAGGATTTGATTGTGGTTCATTCTCAAGATATCTTTTGCGTTCAGGAGACTAAGCTTTAGGTGGACCTCATGCTGCAGTATGCTCCTCGTATTTGGTTTTCTGGTCAATGTTAGTGTATTGGTTCTAGGGGAAACTCTGGAGGTCTAATGCTTTTCTGGGATCCACGTAAGATTGTTCCTCGTTGGTGGATTTGTAGCCATTCCTTTATTTCTATGGTGGCTTCGGTTTTGGAATCTGGTGAGACTATTTTGGTCAGTAATGTTTATGCTTCGATTGACATCCGTGGCAAAATCCAACTTTGGGCTCACATCAGGTATGTGAGGTCTTGTGCACCTTATCTACCTTGGATCTTAGCTGGTGATTTCAATTCTATGTTGTGTTTCGAGGAGAAAAGAGGGGGGCTGCCAAGGCTTGGTCCTACTTCAGATCTTTTTTGATCAAATGTGGCTTCTCTTGATCTTGTTGATGTTAAGCCCTCTAATGGAATATTCACTTGGAATAATAGACAGAGCGGGCCAGAAGCGATTTCTGGGCGATTGGATAGATTTCTTGTTTCTAGTTTTTGGGTGAGTGGCAACTTTGTCACTTGCTCTGAGATTCTGGATTGGTGCAGCTTTGATCATTGGCCAATTAAGTTTTTTGCTTCTTCTTTTTCTATCCCTAAGAATCCTCCTTTCAAATTTTAGCTTATGTGGCTTCGAGACTCTTCTCTGCATGATCTTTTTGCTGAGTGGTGGAAGGATGGAGCCCTGGTGTATGGTACTGCTATGTATTCTTTGGTTAAGAAGTTGCAATATGTCAAATATCATCTTTAGCGATGGAATAGGTCATCTTTTGGGAATCTTCGGGCCAAGAAAAGGGAAGCACAAGATCGTCTTGCTGTTATTACTCGCCAAATCCAAGATTTGGGATTTTTGGAAGCGCTTGGTCATGCTGAGTCCTAGGCTCTAAAATTGGTTGAGTGGGAGCTTCGTGAGGAGATTTTCTGGAAACAAAAGGCTAGGATTGACTGGCTTCAAGAGGGTGACAGGAATACCGCTTTCTTCCATCATTCTGTGCAAGCTCGTCGAAATAAGTGTTATATCTCTTCTCTGGTTAATTCTAAGGGTCTTTCAATCTCTTCGCAATAGGCTTTGTCTAGAGAGGCTTGTTAGTTTTACTTTGCTTTGTTTACTAAGGATTCACTTCCTTCTAAGGCTGATGAGAGTATGGTCCTTGCATGTATTCTCTCTTTGATTTCTAATGATTTGAATGATTCTCTTACTCGTCTGATTACTCTATCTGAAGTGGAGGAGGTTGTGTTTGGGATGAATAAGGGGAAAGCTCCTGGCCTTGATGGTTTCCCAGTTGAATTTTTTCAGGAGTTTTGGGATATTGTGAAGCTGGATTTGTTGGAGGTTGTCCAGGAGTCTTTTCATAGTAAGCAGATGCTTCGAGCCTTGAATGCTACTTTTTTTGGTTCTCATCCCTAAAAATGAAGGTGTTGATAGGCTTGAATTCTTTAGACCTATTGCACTCTGTAATGTGGCGTATAAGATTATTACGAAATTGATTGTTGAGAGGCTTAAACCTTGTCTGCCTCTTGTCATTTCTTAGGAGCAAGGAGGATTTGTGGAGGGTTGTCAAATTCTGGATGGGGTGGTGGTAGCCTCTAAGGTCATTCATTCTATGGCGACCTCTAAGGATAGGTCTATGTTCATCAAGTTGGATATGGCCAAAGCTTATGATAGAGTTAAATGAAGTTTTCTACAAAAGATTTTGTTAGCCTTTGGTTTTCATTTTGATTGGGTGAGTTGGACTATGAGTTGTGTGACTTCTTCCTCATTTTCGGTTATTGTGAATGGTGAACCTTCAAAGCTTTTTAGTGTTACTAGGGGCCTTCGTCTCGGGGATCCACTCTCTCCTGGTTTGTTCATTATAATGGCGGAGGGGCTGGGTCGGTTTCTTAAATTTTGGGTTTATCAAGGCTTGGTTCATGGCTGGCAGTGGGGTTTGGGTTTTCCAACGTTTTCTCATCTCCAGTTTGTGGATGACACCTCTCTTATGGGGTTGGCTCGCATTCAGGAAGCTAAATCCTTTAGGCAAGCTTTGGATATCTATCTTGCGTCTTCGGGTCAAAAAGTCAATGAGCAAAAGTCTTCTATTTTTTTTAATACTCCTCAGGCTATTCAGTAGTGGATTGCTACTATTCTGCGGTTCCAGATTGGATCTCTTCCCTTTGTCTATTTGGGTATTCCTCTTGTTGTGGGTCGTCAGCCTAGGTCCTCTTGGCAAATGTTGCTTGATAAGCTAAAGCGGAAGGTAACTCATTGGACTCATCGGTGGCTGTCTACAACTGCTAGAGTGACTCTTCTCAAGTCAGTTATCTAGGCACTTCCCATTTATAGATGCTTTGTTCAAGAGGCTCCTATGTATTTCCTTAAGGAATTTGATGCTCTCTCATGTCAATTTCTTTGGAGTGGTAACTTGTTGTCTACTAAGTGGAGCCTTGTTAAGTGGGAATCTGTGTGTAGACCAAAGCAAGAGGGTGGTCTTGGTTTACATTCTGCTATTTTGAACGGGCAAGTTCTTGCTACTAAGCTTTATTGGCGTTGGTGTACCAATCAACACCAGTTATGGGCCCGTATTCTCAATCATAAATATCTTAGGAGTGTTGCTTCTTTTGAGGTTCCTCACTATCCTCTGGAGAGGAGTGGTTCTATGATTTGGAAAACTTTGAAAGTGGGTCTAATTTGATTAAGCGGGTGCTTTTTTGGATGTGTCATTCAGGGTCACATGCTCTTTTTTGGTTAGACACTTGGGATGGTCACCCACCTATTCTCTCTACTTTTCCTCACCTCCAGTCCCTTTCTGATGTTTTTACTGTGGCTGGCTGGGATACTATTGAACATTATAAGGTTGCACATCATTGTGGATTGGTTGTAAGCTTTCGTTGGAAGCATCCTTCTGAGTGGCCACCTGGGGGGTCTGAGGAGGATAGGCGTGAGCTTGCTTAGCTTCTGGCTTCCCGTGCTTGTAATTCTTTGAGGGGACCATATGTCCTGGCTTGGGATGGTTCTGATTTGTCTGGGAAGTACTCTGTGTTTGCTGGTTATAAGTAGCTTGATAGGTAGTTGTTTGGGGATATTGAGGTCCCTTGGTGGAAGCAAGTTTGGAACAAGTTGTCATGGCCCAAGTGCAATTTTTTCATGTGGCTAGTTGCTCAAAACCGGTGTCTTACTTGGGATAATTTATGTAAGCGGGGTTTCCAATGCCCTTCAATGTGTGTTTTGTGTCGTAACTGTGAGGAAAGTGTCTCTCATCTCTTCTTCCAATTCTCCTATGCTAGGGAGATTTGACATTTTTGGTGGAGGGTGTGGAATATGCCCTGTTGACATGTTTCCTCACTGGCTAAGTTTGTGGATTGGTGGGGTAGGGCCCCTGTTTCTACATCCTTTCTTCAATCTGCTTGGGCTCTTGGCCCATCCTTTATTATTTGGAACCTTTGGTTGGAGAGGAATCGCCAGATTTTTTAGGATGCAATGTTGGTGGCCCCCCACTTGTGGTGGAAAATTCTGCATTCTGTGGGAGAGATTGTTGCGGCGAAGTGTGATTTGACTGTATCAATGGCTCCTTGTGATGTTGGTTGTTGTAATCGTCTTCATCTTCCTCCTCCGCAAAGATAGCTCATGCGTAACAGATGTTGACACCCTACCCCGAAGGTGAATAGGGAGGGGAGATGGTCTCCTCCACCGCAGGGCATCTTAAAAATCAACACGAATGGCTCTTCTCGAGGAAACCCGGGTCATGCTGGAATTGGTGGTGTTGGTTGGGACAGCTTTGGAGATGTTCAGTTTATCTTCTCTATTTATAAGGGTCTTCATACTAATAATTTAATGGAGGCTCAGGCCATTTTATCGGCTCTGGAGCGTGGAAGTCAATTGGGATGGCGAAGGATCATATGTGAGTTTTATTCCCAGATTGTGGTGAACTTGTTGAATAGGTGGGAATTAGATGATGTTAGCTGACATCTGGTTTTGATTGTTGAACAGATTCTCAACCTCTCTGCTTCTTTGGAGTTTGTTACTTTCACTCATATTCCTAGAGAATGGAATGATGTTGCTGATTGTTTGGCTAAATGGGCCTCTGATCATATTCATGATTGGAATTTGGTGGATCGAGGTCAGTTACCCTCGGATCTGTCTCAACAGTTGGATCACTTGGTGGAGATTGATAGGGCTATGTAATGCCCTTGCTTTGTACTTCTTGTTTTAATAAAAAAATTACCCCTCCTTTATGTTAAATTCTATCAGGACAACATTCAACATTGCTTTTTGGGCTATGGTTGTCAATTTCATCAAACCTGCTGGCTGTGAACTACATTTTATATCTTGATCTTTTTCTTGATAGGTTTTAGTGCCTTTTTAGCATGGGATGTGCACCCATTTCATGCCTTGCATTAATTTTTTTAATGTGTGACTTATTTTTTGGGTGATTTTTGCATTTATTTAGTTACATGAGCTTTAGGGATTCTGAACTATATATACGAGGTGCAAGTCATGGGCATATACCAATAGAAGCTTGCTCGTGGAGAGTCCCAACATCTCCAATTTGATTAGTATTGGTCTCAAAGCAAGTAGACAAATCGTTTCCTAGTTTATTTGACATTTCTTCACTCATAGACTTTGATTATATAATCTACCTCAACTCATTATCTTTAGTCTCCTCTTGCTCACTAGACTCACTTTTAACTTTTAAGGACACTTCCATTGTTTTTGTAGGCTTCAAACTTAGCTTTCAATTCTCTTATAATGAGATTTCAGAGCAAAAATAAAAGAGTTGAAAATCTCTTGAAGTTATTATGTCAAATGGTTTATGTGCCTTGTTTATGCTTACACATTTTGCATACATGTACCCTACTAGGGAAAATGCAACTATAACATTTGACAAAAACCCCCCTTCCTTTATCCTTTGATAGATGTCCATACCTTGTTCCAAAGCTCCCATTTTAGTACAGGCAAGAAAGATGCTCAAAAAAGTTATGGAATTTAGAAATTCTTAACAAAATATATGCTCCGAGAATATTTAAGGTCTTTATTCACTCCATTGTTTGGCTTGGTAGTGAACAAATTCTTTGATCCAATAGTTCCCCTAACACTAAGGCTTTTTGGAATCCTCATGGGTAAACACAAGCCAAAAAATCTATGGACGCTTTTATTCAAAATAGTTTATGTTTTGTATTGGTGTTGCTATGTTTTCTATAGGGTTTTGTAAATTTTACCAAGATAGATTGCATATATGTTAGTTCTATTTATAGTTTTTTCAGAATTTTTTTACAAAACACAAGTACATTACAAATCTCAATTTTCAAGTATTTAACGTATATGGTTTTCCTATATGGTAGAAGTGGATATTCACTAGCTTGACTAAAAATATTGATGAATAACAATCACTTGTTTTTATTATTTATTTATTTTATATTTAGTCCAAGTTAAGGAGGAGGGAAATTCTAGCAACACCACAATATGTCGGGCATCATCAAAGTGAACAAAAAATATGGCATAATACAAGCAAAAACCCCAATAGCTTGGACACTTGCAATAACCTTTGTGTGTCAAACATTATGAATAGATATGAACTGTACTTTTATGCAAATTCAAACAAAGCTAGAAAAAATTATAGTCCAATTTCTACTTGTTCTTTTCCTAAAGAGCTTAAGAAAACTAGAGTACAAAACAATACTTACAATTTAGTGCATGGACCCTCATTTCAATTTCTAGAATCTTGCATCTACGGAGCAAAATTTGAATGATAAAATAGGGTGTTCAAGGTTAGCAAGTGTTTTCTTTTATCTAGGAATAATCATGCACTTGTGTGTCTTGATACTGCACAACTCCTTAAGTGGTTGTATTTCTTAGACTTGTTTCATCTTTAGAATTTAACATGAATGTATTAGCTAGGCCTGTTGAAGCCACTTTTCTCTTTCTATTGGCTTCTTACATCCTAAAATACATTAGCTTAGTATCAAAACCTTTTATATATTCTTTTGATTTTGATTTGCACATCGTCTTTTATTTTAATGGTAATGAAGATTTTGGTAACTATTTTTTCGGATGATCATTGTAGAGGCTACATAAAACTAAACAAAAACTCTTCCAAAAAGCACTAACATAGTTAACATTTACAAGCCTATACCCTTGGAGAGACCTTAACTCAATGTCTTTGTTGGTACACTTAGATTTTTCTTTCATCAATTGTACCAGTTCTTACTTGATTATATTCATTCCCCCCATGCAAAGAAGGGAGGGATCTTGAAACAATGTCTCACATCTTGATTTACAAAAAAAACCTACATGTTGTAACACTTTATAACTGTCATTAATCATTCAAGTATCGCCTAGTAGAAGACCCCTCCAAGAGAAGTAAGCATTAAGAATCAAGTTAAATTCAGTTTGAAATTGACCCCTAAAGGACTTGCATGTTGAATATCTCCATAACAAGATTTGTTTTTACAATTAGACTTCAAATTCCCAACTTTTATGATTTTAGTATAGATTGAAATGTTTTTCTTAATTTCTCTCATATTTCAAATTCTAAAAGTTCATGTCCAAGATTTTTGATCTCTTATTCTTATATTTTTGTTCCCTATTCCTCATATATCTAGTAGGTTAAAAGGATTTTTCCAAGTCATGACCCATAAGATCCAACTCTAGAATGTTCTTTTTCACATTAGCACTTGAAAAGGTGATGCTAATATAAAGAACAATGACTTCTGGTCATCAATTGGTTGCACTTCATAAATTAAATTATCTATCTTGTAATAGCTAGTGAGGTAAATTAAAGAACCATTTTTAAAATGGAATTTTGTAGTCTAAGTCCAAATTTATTACAAGCAAAAATGATCAATTTATATCTATACCAATTCGAACATGATTCCTTTTGTACACACTACCACACCTTATTTTACAAAAATAAAATTTCTTAAGACCATGATATATGACAATTTACTGGTAAATAAAAGTAGAGTGCCTTTGCATTGACATTTGTTTTGTCCACTAGTGCATAATGTAACAAACCAATGTTGTTTACAAATGTATTAACTAGTAAATTTATAGTACACTGATGAAGTGTTGAAGCAATCTTCATTTTTTAACTATTCAAAAGTTAGAATTTCATGGAATAGACAAATGTTTAGTAATATAGGACTTACAAATATAATGATTATTATACTATACATGGATGAGACAAATGTTTAGTAATATAGTCTACAAATACAAAGATTAGTAAACTTATAATATAGTGATAAAGTGTGTCCAATGCACATTTAACAAGCCCATACACTATCCTGCATAAGAATATTCCTAATTGGCCTATCAATTTTTTAGTAGGAACTAGGATACCATGCAACCCTTGTTTTCAAGGACTTTAACTAAGTATTTTTGTTATTATTTAAAATGTTGACAAAATTGTAATTGTGAAAAGAACATGCCCGATGCATTTCTTTATTTAATTTTGCTTCTAGTTTGGGGCAATGTCTTGATATATTTATGTACTTATAAATGGTGTATATTTGTGTATATTTGGGCATGCATATCTAAACTTGCTTACACCTATCTTTATACTCATCTCTTATTCATATGCTTATGTGCACCACAATCCTAGTCCAATTGGCTTATTTGTTTGATTTTGATTATTAATCCCATTCGAATGCATGACCCAATCCTCATATTTGCAACTACAATGGCATGGCATGTCCCCTTTTTGTAATAACTTGTGTTATTAATAAAAATTCTTATTTCCTATTTTCCACATCTCCCTTGGTCCAAATTTGTGTGTGTTCCTCCTCTTCTTCCCCCCTATGAATGTCTAACATCCCCAGATTCTCCAAGTATGGTGGCATGACTAGTCTTCTAAGTGTTTCTCAATCATTGGAGGTTCAAAGTTCCTCATCGAAACGTGCCTTTTCATCTAAGTTTAAATTTTCCTTGGTTCTTGAGCTATACTTTTGGGCTTCACCATTTCAACATGCCTTTCTACATAGCTTCACTTTTCCTTTATTCCTATTTGAGTGTCAGACTTATCCATCTAGGCATACCTCATGTCCATCCCCTGCTTTCATTCCCTTTTTTTTGGGCAATCAGAGTTGTCTATCTTGTCATCATTTTCTTTCAAATCCCACTCTTTTCCCTTACCTTGTCAAAGTTTCAAACTTGCTCTTACTATCATGCCTCCTGCCCAAAATCCGATCTTTGACCAGTGGTAAGAGTCATGAAGTATATCTAACTCACAAAATTTGATACTCTTTCCTATTTTGCATTGTTCACCTTACCTACCTCCCAACTTATCTTAGAGTACTATTAATTATCAAATCCAATTGGACAACTTCCAAAAAGGATTTTCTCTTGCTAAGAAAACATTCTTTAATCTTTAGTATGTAAATCCATGTGTACCTCCAATGATGCAAAAAAATAAAGTGGCTTTTGTTGCCACTAATGCGGTGGTTAGAGTTCAAACCCCATGGGCCCTTTCATTGTTATTGTAGAGGACATTTGTAGATCATAGAAAACATTCCCCCATGCCTCTCGAGCAGATCCAAGCACAAGTGACATGATTTCAAGTGCAATTTAAGGGGAAAATGACACCCATTAGGTATGGGCAATCTACTACGCACTTGGCATGATATATTAGCATTTAATGTAGGGTTCAACATTCTTTATATGGGTATTAAGGATTCAAAGTTTGTATAGAGGATAATGAAAAATATTAAAAAATTCTAATTGAAAAACTATTATGAGAACTTGTGTTCGAATGCTTGGATTTGAGAACAAAAACCTACAGATCTGTTAGAGGTTGAAGGATGAAAACTCTGGAGATCTCATGTCCAAAAGGATGAAAAATCTCTTCGCTAAAGGAGTGACCTCCCCCAAAGGTCATATTGAACTTTAATGGTGGGAGATATCAACGATATTTAGTTTCCATGACACTTACAATTTCCATGGGAGTAAGTTTTGCATTTCCTCGTATATTTTTCTATCATAGCAATATTTTTTGTTGTATTTCTAATTTGCTCATATATAGGGGAAGTTCTAAAATCTTTTTTCAACTGTTGGTCACTCTTGTAAATCTAGGTTATTGTTATTTACATGAAATATCATGAAGAAATTGTGGGTTATTATTATTGTAAAATTAGAGGCTAAATTTTGTTTTTGTTGGGTTTGATAAACTATATTTAAATCAGCAATTTATCTCTAATGGTGAACTTGATCTCTAGTATTAAGATTTGATGTTTCTGTATGAATATAAGGAGAAATTTCTAGGTTTGTAAGAAGAGGGTGAAAAGTTATAATATCCATAGTATATCATTTAAATCTAGGGTTTTAGAAGGTTTTGGTTCAATATTTAAACCTAAAATGCATTTTTTTATGATAAAATATATTTGCTAAAGGTTTTAATTAATATTTTAATTAATATCCATTGGGGATATTACAATGGTATTTGAGCATTGTTAAAATTTGAATACCTAAATCTTATTTGCTAAAGATATCCATTAGAGATATTATGGTGGTATCAAAGCTAGTTTTCCTACCAACTTGTGAATCATGGGGGTATTAGACATTGTTGATAATTTCAATATAGAGCTTCATTCCAGTTTCAATGCATATGAATCTCTCTCTAAAGAGCTTTGAAGGGAATTTTAATTTTAACACTTCAAGGAATTAAGAGTTTTCTTTCCCAAACTACCCAAAGTGGATAAAATTAAAGGGTGGACAAATATAAAAAAAGAGTCAGGAAAGATGCACAATCCAATTCTAGTTGAAGCACATGGGGAAGAGAAAAAGTCTTTGCAAAGTGAAGTGTTATGCCCTTAATATTAGAGTACATCGAGTTATGAATAGTCGGCTTGTGGCTATCTTAACTCTCAATTAAGTCATATCATTATTATATTATTATTTAGTTAATTATATCAACCTAGAGGTTATATTAGGTTATCTAAGTCAACTTGGGTGATATCCTAGGTATATGTAAGGTATATAGGAGGTAGCGAGTCTTATTTCATCATCATATTGCGAATTGTGTTCTTATTGAAGATATTTGGAGGTTTTCCCCCTCAAAGTTACTTGTTATTCTCAATTATTATCAATTACTTGTAGCATATTTCCCATTATATTCTTCTATTATTCAAGTTATTTCATTACGAGTGGTATTAGAGCATGATCTTGGCATCGTAGAGGCAAGGCATTTTCTTAATTTTAGAGGTCATTTTGGGAAGAGCATATCTCTCAGATTTTGGTGAATTTTTCTCTAAATTTTTAAGGGTTTTTGAAGAAAATATTCAAGATGTGACAATCTAGATTTCGGAGGAACTAGAGAAAAATTGTGCGATTCATTGCAAAAGTAAGGTTTATACCTAATTTATTTGGAAAGTGTATCTCCCAAAACTATCAAATTTGTTCTTTATTTTTAGTGGGTATTTTAAGAAGTAATAGAGGAGACTAAAATCCAAATATCAAAGAACGTGAAGAAAAAATAAGCTATTTACTAGAAAATTAGTGTTTCCAAAAAAAATTCTCTCAAGGATGCAAAACACCAGATTTTTGGGAGAGTATGACCTAGGCCTTGGTAAGTTACAATCAAACTTTTAGATTATTTTGAACTTATTTGTGTTATTTATTGCAAAATTATTTTCTACCATCATGACGGGGCCTGTCACAAGAGGCAAAAAGAATGCTACCACATCAGGGAATCTTCAGATAAGGATGAGGAAGAAATTGAGGATATTAATCCTAATGATGAGATCAACAAGTTCAAGGGTGAAATTTCATCAATTAGGAATGACATAAATGAATTTTCTAAGAATTTGGACACAATTATTTAAGGGATGAAGTGTAAGGGTGAAGATTCACTTAGTAAGGTGGAAGATAATGCTTTTGTTGGACATGAATTTCTTGGGATTGAATCATATTTCAAGATGAATCCTTTCTTTAATAATCCTATGCCAAGAAAATTCATACCCAAGTTGGATATGAGAAGGTTTGATGGCAAGGATCCAATTGATTGGCTCTACGAAATGGAGTAGTTCTTTAATCTTCATCATATTTCTAGTCAACAAAAGGTGGATAAGGAATCATTGTACCTAAAACTAGATCAATTTATTTTTTATCGTTGATTATGTGATGAGAAGAGAAAGAAGGGTTTTGTAGTCACATGGTCAATTTTTCAAGAGGAACTTACTACCCATTATGGAGATAACTTTATGGATAGCTACTTCAGCCAATTCGTTAAATTAAAGAAAACATGTATGATCAAGGGTTGTATTCAACAATGTCAAACCCTTTATCTAAGAGTGGAGATTGTGATAGAAGAAAAATTGAAGGAACTATTTCTAGGTGGGTTAAAGGATCACATAAAATATGTACGATTGTTCCAATTACAATCCTTATCACAACCAATATTAATGGTAAGACAAGTTGAAGAGAATTTTTTGGCTAGTAGGCAACAAGGGATTACAAATGTAAGTGAAAGGATATCTCCTACATTCATTACCTCAACCTACTAGGTTTACTCGACAACAAATTGAGGAGAAAAGAGAAAAAGGGTTATGTTTCAATAATGACAACAAATATAGTCAAGGAAATAGATGCAGTGAAAATAAATTATTCTATATTGAAGGTTTGAGTGAGGAAGAAGAGGAGGAACCAATATTAGAGGGTGATGAGGAATCAAATGATCCCCAACCAATCATTTCTTTTCATGCACTCTCTAGTTTTAGCACCCCAAAAACTGTCAAGGTAGTGGGTTTCTTAAAGAAGCAAAAAGTAATAGTGTTGATTGACTTGGGTAGTGCTCATAATTTTATCAACAAAAAGTTGGTTACTCATTTAAATCATTTTTTATATCTAGCTCTAGAGTTTCAAGTCTTGATTGAAAATGGTGGTCCTATTAGTTGTTTTGGAAAGTACCATAGCATTAAATTATTCATGGGAGATTATCACCTTGATATCCCAATGTATGCTATCTCCATGGGTGTAACATCTATTGTTTTGGGAGTATAATGGCTTACTACTTTGGGAACAATTGAGATGAAATTGCAAGAATTATTCATGAGATTTCAATCTGAAGGAAAGAAAATAGAGCTAAGAGGGTTGAAGGAAAAGTCCCCACAAATGGTAAGCTCTCATCAAATGCAAAAGTTGCTTAAGAAAGGAGTTGGTGGATTTGTGGCCCAATTATGTTCATTAGAAGTCTCTCAATCTAATGCTCCCACCCATCTATATTTACAAGCAATAATTGATCGTCACTTAGTGGTTTTTAGAGATATGCCTAAAGGACTTCCTCCTAAGAGGGATCATGGTCATGCCATACAAATAGTTCTAGGGAGCCAACCACCTAACACCAGGCCTTACAGGTACCCACATATACATAAAAGTGAGATAGAAAATATTGTTAAGAAGATGCTAGATGTAGGAATTATCAGGCATAGCTAAATTTCTTTCTCCTCGCCTATGATAATGGTACACATAAGAAGGATGAAACTTGGTGCATGTGCCTAGACTATAGAGTGCTCAACATATACACCATCAAAGATAAGTTTCCTATTTTAGTCATTGATGATTTTCTAGATGAATTGAATGGGGCTATGTATTTTACAAAGTTGCATCTTAGACTAGGTTATCATCAAATTTGAATTAAGGAATAAGATATTTGTAAGACAAAATTTAGGACTCATGAGGGTCATTATGAGTTTTTGGTGATGCCATTTGGTCCTACCAATTTTCATTATATACATTTCAAAGTTTGATGAATTCCATCTTTAAGAAATTCTTGAGGAAGTTCATATTACTGTTCTTTGATGATATATTGACTTATAGAAATACATGAGAAGAACACTTGCAACATGTATATCAGACATCATAAGTTATAGAAGATCATCAACTCTATGCTAATCCATCTAAGTGCACTTTTGGTCTCAATGTGGTGGAGTACTTGGGATACATAGTTTCACATGAAGGAGTAAAGGTGGATCTAACAAAATTAAGGCTATCATGGAATGATCTATTCCCAAAAACATTTAGAAATTGAGGGGTTTCTTGGGATTGATGGTATACTATAGAAGATTTGTGAAGAATTATAGCCATATAGCAACACCCCTCACAACTTTATTGAAGAAGGATTCTTTTTATTGGTCTGATAATGCAACATTTGAAATATTGAAGGAGGTTATGTGTATAACTCTAGTGATTTCCACTCCAAATATCTCCATGGATTTTGTTGTGGAATGTGATGCTTTAGGAAATGGTATAGGAGGAGTTCTCATGTAGGAGGGTTGACCCTGCTTTTGAGAGTCGTCAATTAAAGGGTAACAATCAACTCAAACCTATTTATGAGAAGGAAATGCTAGCTATTCTTCATGCAATAAAATAATGGTGGGCTTATCTAATGGGTAGACACTTCAAGTTTAAGATAGATCATGATAGCCTAAAGTATTTTTTGGAACAAATATTATCTTCTAAAGAGAAAAAAAAATGGGTCACTAAGATGGGATATGATTTTTAGATTGTATATAATAAAGGGAAGGGAAATGTTGTGGCAAATGCACTATCAAGGATGAGAAGGATGGAGTTTTATTGTGTTCCATTTCAATATTACTAGAAGATTGGGTAGTAGAAGCCAAAGTAGAGTAGTATAATGGTGTTGCTACAAGTAATATCATTCAACAATTACAGAGTGATCCTATTACTTCAAATAATATTTGTTCGAATGGAGATACTTTGTGGTATAAAGATCAATTGTATCTTTGCAAGAATTCCTCTCTCAATTTTTTTTTTCTCATAGAGCTTCACGAGTCTCCAGTTGGTGGTCATTCAAGATTTTTGGAGACATATCATCAGGTCAAGAAAGACTTCTTTTGGGAAGGGCTAATACATAAAGGGGATGTTCAAAAATGCATGGTAGAATGTTTGGATGTCAAAGATATAAAAGGGAGACAATTAAGACACCTAATCTCTTACAACCCTTAGTTATTCCCAACCAATGTTGGGAAGAGGTCTCGATGGACTTAATCATAGGGCTTCCAAGATTTAATGGTAATATGGACCAGCTCACTAAATATGAATATTTTATTATGTATTATCACATCCTTTTACAACAAGTACAATGAAAATAAATTTTGGAGAATATTTAAAAGCTACATGCTATACCTAAGGTTAGTGTTAGTGACCATGATCTTATCTTTACTAGTAACTTTTGGATAGATTTATTCCCATATTTGGGTACTCAATTGGCTCATAGTTCTTCATACCATCCTCAATCTGATGGGAAAATGGAGTTTGTTAATAAGTATTTGAAAGGATATCTACGCCATTTCACTTCAGATAAATAGTCTTAATAGGTAGATTGGTTACCACTAGCAAAATGGTGGTATAACACTTCCTTCCATAGTTCATCGAAAATGTCTCCATTTGTGGCATTGTATGAATATCATCCTCCTTCCATCACATCATCATTGAAGGTGTCACCAAGAGTTCACGTTGTGGAGGACCACATGCTTCATCAACAAAATGTACTTTCAAGACTTAAAGAGAATCTAGCTATGGTATAAAATCAAATGAAATAGTAGGCGGACCAACACCATGTAGTGAAATAAGTTTTGAAGTTGGGGATTGGGTTTTCTTGTGATTGCAGCCTTACAAGAAAATGTCAATGAAGCAACAATCAAAGAATAACAAGCTGTCTCCAAAATATTATGGCCCATATCAAATCACGCAAAATATAGGTAGTGTTTCCTACAAGCTTGAATTGCCATCAACAACAAAGATACATCCAATTTTTCATGTTTCTTGTTTGAAGAAGGTAATTGGGAATAATATCCCTACTTAGACAATATTACCCAAGCTTGATGAAGAAGGAAGAATCATATTGGAACTAAATTTTATTCTTCAAAAACACATAAGGAAGCTAAGGAATAGAACACTCACTCAATATCTCATCCAATGGAAGAATTTACCTATTGAAGATGCCACATGGGAGGATTAGGAGATCATTTAGAAGCATCCAAACTTGCTTAGCATTGAGGACAATGCTTATTTGAAGAGGGGGGCATGTTGCACCCTTAATATTAGAGTACATCAATTTATGAATAGTTAGCTTGTGGCTATCTTAACTCTTAATTAATTTATACTATTGTTATATTGTTATTTAGTTAATTAAGTTAGCCTAGGGCTTATATAGGGTTATCTAAGTTGGCCTAGGTGATATCCTAGGCATAAATAAGGTATATATTAGAGGTAGCGAGTCTTATTTCATCATCATATTTAAAATTGTGTTCTTATTGGAGATATTTGGAGGATTTCCCCTCAAAATGGCTTGTTATTCTCAATTATTATCAAGTATTTGTAGTGTATTTCCTCACATTATTCTATTGTGCAAGTTATTTCATTACAAAAGAGTGTGTAGAACTATAAAAACAACTAAAAAACTATTCCTTAATTCATATTTCAACATTATCTAATGATATTTCACTTCAAGAAAGAGTTTATGTAATGAAGTTAATAAAAAATCAGCATTGCAAGAAATCAGAGTCACCATTGTTAGCAAGGAATAGATAAACCCATTGTATGCAAATAAAACAACTCTTGTCCAAGAAGTAGAAGTGCTAAATGACACCACTCTTGGAAGATAGTATGTAAATATACTATACATGATTTATAAGTTATAATAGTTGAGCACAAAGAAGAAGACAATTCAAAGTTGCAAGAATGTGAGAAGAAGTAGATTGAGGAAAAATCTCCCACACAAATGGAAGATATGAAAAATGATATTGTTCTATATGCACTCATCATTCTAGGAATGATTGAATATATGAAACTCAAGTCAATTTTGCAAGATATCTGTATAAATGAAGGTGAAAATAATAATGGATTTGATAGTAGATTCCCTCATGAAGGTAGACTTGCATTCTAAGCTTCCCTATGAATTCCAATTAGAAAATAAAAAATGCTTATCAGATGGAGTCCCAAGATGACCTAGTTGAGAATATTGCATGGGAGAAGAGTACCTCAATGAACACCAATGTTGGTTTCCAACTTGCTAAGAAACTTAAACCAGCAACTGATAATTAGCAGTTTGACTATATAATGACTATCTCCATGATTATAACTCAATATATGCAAGTTACATAGGTTCTTTCACTCAAGTTTATCAATGCAAAATAAAATGGGATTTTGATATATATTTTGAAACAATCAACATTGAAGTTTGAAGTATAGCTTGCATTGTGTCCTTTCTTGATTCCTCATTCTATGGGCCCGCTTATAATTCATGGCATTGATTGAAGAGATTGTAAATAAATTATCAGGGATGTGGAGGATTATGATTGAGAGAGTTTTTTGGTATCCAAACCTTTAATGCTTGGGAATAAATAATGTAGTTTCCCATGTAGAATAGCCAACGTTTTGTGAGTCAAAAAGTTCCTAGGGTGGTTAAATCAATTGGAGCATATGAGAAATTAGCAGCCTCATAATCATATAAGCTTACTTATGCAAATCATTCCCACAAAAGGAAATATATCTTAGTAAGTATACAAGGTCATACAACACTTACAAGTAATTTTATTTTGATTTATGAAATTACTTCCAAGACCTTCTTATGTAGACATGTTAGAGTTTGTAGCCAAGAGCAGGACAAGAAATGTGATCTTGCCAATATTGCATAGAGATATAAGGAGCTACACGAATGGAAGGATCAACTTTTGGTAAAGAAGAGAATTAATCACAAGTCCTAATTGATCTAGATAACACAAATGGGCTCATTAAAGAGATAATTCTATGTTTTAAGAAGGCTTCAAAGACAAATGAAGTAAATGTGGTTGAGATTAATTAGACATACAACCATTGTTGCAAATTTGTAAGTAGTGATGAATACATTAGAAGTGATGAAATCAAAATACTTGCATTTGATCAAAGCTAAATATATGGTCATTAGATTTATAAATATGGCCCTAAATGCATCTAGGGAAAATAAGGAAAAGGTTGATGAACTTTCCTTTAAGCTTAAATCAACCAAAAACACTTAATAAAATACCTAAAGGGCACTTCTATGTTGGAAAATGTGCCTCAACTTGCTGGCTTGAACCTCTGTTAAGGACTTGACAAATTTACTCTCCATACCGTGAAGTCCTTCCTTCTCTTTGGCGATAGCACGATGAACCTTAGCTTCATTGGCAGAATGATCGCATATCAGTGAGTGACAATGTGTTGTTTCACCGATATGTCGATATCTGATAAAAGCTCTGTTGGTGTGACTTGGGGTCATCAGTGGAACTCTTCACCAAGCTACGCCGATGGACTGATGGTAGATGGAAATGTTTTGGACTTTGACGAAAGTGGGGACCACAACATAGTGTACCGAGGGGATCTTGATCTACGGTTGCGATTTAACTAATCCAACGGTGCTCGTTTTATTCCGCGCTCAGTTGAGGTGAGTACCGACGAACTCTTGTGAACCAAGCGGAATTATTTGAGTGTTTGAAACTTGGCGGTATGCGAGGTGTGCAGGCTTCAAACATGTGTCATTATTTTGGAGAAACTTATTGGGAATATTGTAGATGCTTTTTTGATTCCCCGAAATTACACAAGATGTGTATGTGTGTCTTGGTGGACTTTGGCGGTCTGGCGATCAGACGGTTATCACCATACTGCAATGGCCATTAGGCCATGCCACGATAGCACGGTAGGAGAAGCTCAGGGCATAGTTGACCATTTCAATAGTCAAAGCGATGGACGAATGGTGTGATGACACGTGGCGTGATCTCATTCATTGATTTTACATCGTTGTTGTAAATCAACTATTATTGGTCGAATGTTTAAATTGTGAAAGCGATATGTGCATTAACTGTAAGATTTGATTTGGCGGTTGACAAAATCCAAATCTAGGTAATTCTTTGTAACAAAATTAAATGCTTGGGTGACCTGATGCGTGATTGCAGGGCGATTTGATTAGAGATTTAGTTGCTTGTTGGTGAAGTATGGAATTAAATTGGCTCCCCCTTTGATTGTTGGAGTGAGATAGGCATAGAGACTAAGGTGATGGTGAGAGCCATGATTCATTGTATGCAGTAATAGCATTGGAATAGTGAGGGGGTTCAAACTAAAGTCTGTTGCTGTGAGCTAACTATCAGAGAGTGAAGTCTGTAACTTTGTGTGTAATCTGTTTACTATAATACAAAGTGACTTTGCTTAGTGTGGTGGGTTTTTCTCCCATAAGGGTTTTCCCATGTATATCTGGTGTTATCTCTGTGTATGTTTTATTTATGTTTCTCTTGTCTTATTGTGTATGTGCATCTCAAACATAAGAAATTTTTTTTGCACTTCTTCTCTGTGGTTTTAGCATTAGGAAAGCGTAAATTGTGCCTCAACTTGCTGGCTTGAACCTCTGTTAAGGACTTGACAAATTTACTCTCCATACCGCAAAGTCCTTCCTTCTCTTTGGTGGCAGCATGATGAACCTTGGCTTCATCGGTAGAATGATCGCATATCGGTGAGTGACAATGTGTTGTCTCACCGATATGCCGATATGCGATAAAAGCTTTGTCGGTGTGACTTAGGGTCATTAGTGGAACTCTTCACCAGGCTACACCGATAGACCGATGGTAGACATAAGTGTTTTGGATTCCAACGATAGTGGGGACCACAACATAGTGTACCGAGGGGATCTTGATCTACGGTTGTGATTTGACTAATCCAATGGTGCTTGTTTTATTCTGTGCTCAGTTGAGGTGAGTATCAATGAACTCTTGTGAACCGAGCGAAATTGTCTGAGTGTTTGACACTTGGTGGCATGCAAGGTGTGCAAGCTTCGAACATGTGTCGTTATTTTGGAGAAACTTATTGGGAATGTTGTAGATGCTTTTTTGATTCCCTGAAATTGCACAAGATGTGTACGCGTGTCTTGGTGGACTCTGGCGATCAGACGGTTATCACAATACCGTAGTGGCTGTTAGGCCATGCCATGGTAGCACGGTAGGAGAAGCTCAGGGCATAGTTGACCATTTCGATAGTCAAAGCGATGGAAGAATGGCGTGACGACACGTAGCATGATCTCATTCGTTGATTTTACATCGCTGTTGTAAATCAATTGTTATTGGTTGAATGTTTAAATTTGTGAAAGCGATATATGCATTAACTATAAGATCTGATTTAGCGGTTGACATAATCCAAATCTAGGTAATTCTCTATAACATAATTAAATGCTTGGGCGGCCCGATGCGTGATTGCAGGGCAATCTGATCAGAGATCTAGTTGCTTGTCGGTGAAGTATGGAATTGAATTGGCTCCCCCTTTGGTTTTTGGAGTGAGATAGGCATAGAGACTAAGGTGACGGTGAGAGCTGTGATTCATTGTATGTGGTAATAGCATTGGAACAGTGAGGGGGTTCAAACTGAAGTCTGTTGTTGTGAGCTAACTATCAGAGGGTGAATTCTGTAACTATGTACGTAATCTGTTTACTGTAATACAAAGTGACTTTGCTTGGTGTGGTGGGTTTTTCTCCCGTAAGGGTTTTCCCACATATATTTGGTGTTATCTCTGTGTATGTTTTATTTATGTTGCTCTTGTCTTACTGTGTATGTGCATCTCAAACGTAAGAAAGGTTTTTTGCACTTCTCCTCTATGGTTTTAGCGTTAGGAAATCGTATTCCACACCTCTACTTTTCCTTTCAAGTGGTATTAGAGTCTGGCCAGTTGTGTTATCCTTGTTAGTAGGGCTGGTTTTTGTGCTAACCCTATTTCAGTGGGAGTCTTGCAAAGGGAGAACCAGTTACTGAGTCTACTGTTTGAGATGGCGAGTACTTCAGGTAGAGCAGCAATTGAAAAATTCAATGGCAACAATTTTGAGTTGTGGAAACTTAAAATGGAAGACCTGGTGGTGGATAGAGACCTTTGGATTGTTGTGTCTAGAAATATGCCACAAAGTATGAAACAAGAAGATTGGGATCTTGCAGATAGAAAAGCTAGAGGCTTGATAAGACTTTGTCTGGCCGATTCTATACTCCTAAATGTTCATGAGGAGAAGAGTGCAGCTTCATTATGGAAAAAAATTGGTGATATTTATCAAGGAAAGTCTTTGGTGAATAAGTTATTCCTGAGGAAAAAGTTGTACTCCTTGAATATGGAAGAAGGTGCATTGGTTGCAGACCATCTGAACTCGTTTAATATGAGTGTTGCTCAATTGGAATATGTGGGTGTGAAGATAGAGGAGGAGGATCATTGCATGCTTCTATTATGTTCCTTACCTGACACTTGGGATCATCTAGTAATGGCTATTGGAAGTACAACAACTACTTTCAAGATGGAAGACGTGGTTGCCTCGCTGCTATAGGAAGAAATGCGAAGGAAGTCTTCGAAGATGGCCAAAGAGGCTCTTGTTGTTCAGGGTAGATCGAAGGAGAAAGATAAGAAGAAGGACAAGAAGTCTAAATCCAAATCTGAAGGGAGATCAAAGTCTCCTGATAAAAAGTCCAAGTTGAAATGTTGGAACTATGGGTAGCCTAGTCATATTCAAAAGGATTGCAAGGAGAAGAAGAAGAAGAAGAATAACTCTTCTAATAATGACTCTTCTCAGAGTGATGTAGATGCCTTCATTGCAGCCTTGGTGACTCAGACATCAGATGATGTCTGGTTGATTGACTCAGGTGCATCTTTCCATATGACGTCTCATAAAGAGTGGTTCACTAAATATGAAAAGTATGATGGTGGAAAGGTGTACCTGGCAAGTGACTCAACTTTGGAGATTGTAGGCCATGGAAGAGTCAAAATACAATTCCCTGACGGAAGAACTAAAGGGATTGATGATGTACTACACATACCAGGTTTGGCTCGTAACTTACTTTTTGTTAGTAAGCTGAATGATGCTGGTGTGGAAGTTTCGTTCTCGAGTAAAGGATGTAAGATGACTAGAGGCACAATGGTGCTGGCTAAGGGTGTATGAATTGGCACTTTGTACAAGCTAGATGCATGTGTTGTTTAATGTAACAACATCTCTGAAAAGTTAGGCAAAGTTGTTCGTGCAGAGGAGAAGATTGTCGCTCCTGTGAGTGCAAATTCCTTGGAGGTGAAACTCCCAGTGGAGAAAACCATGCTGTGGCATCATAGACTCGGTCACATAGGTGAGAAAGGTTTAAGGGCTTGTTGATTGTAATATTGAGTTTGATTTTTTTGAACACTGCATTTATGGAAAGCGACATCGTGTTTCATTTTATTCGAGTTCTCATAAATCTTCTAGTGTACCGGATTATGTTCATTCTAATGTATTTGGTCCAGTGAATGTTCCTTCGTTATCGAAATTTAGATATTATGTTTCTTTTATTGATGATTTTTTGAGAAGGGAATTTATATACTTTCTTAAGAGTAAATCAGAAGTGTTTGGTTGATTTAAAGAATTTAAACTTTGGTATAAAATTAGATTGGAAGGAAAATCAAATGTTTGAGGACGGATAATGGCAGTGAGTTTTGTTCTGCAGATTTTGAAAGGTACTGCAAAGACCATGGGATTAAAAGGCATAAAACTATACCTTATACTCCACAACAGAATGGAGTTGCTGAAAGGTTGAACAAGATGCTAATGGAAAAGGCAAGAAGTATGTTGAGCAGTGTTGGTCTGGAGCATAAGTTTTGGGCTCAGGCTATGGCTACAACATGTTACCTGGTAAATCGTTCACCTTGCTCTGCTCTTGTTAACAAAACACCTTTGGAAGCATGGTCTGGTAAGAAGCCCTCTTTGAGACATATTCATGTCTTTAGCTGTGAGGCATATGCATATGTTCCGAATGAGAAAAGATCTAATTTGAAAAACAAGGCTGTTAAATATATCTTCATGGGTTATGGCATTGGTGTGAAAGGATACAAGCTTTGGAATCCTGACATTGAGAAGGTTTTGTATAACAAAAGTGTAATATTTTGTGAGCTAAATCCTTCAACTGTTGATCCACAGCTAGAGACAGATCAAAGGAAAAAGAAGAATGATGTAGTTGACATTCCTCAAACTCCAGAAAAAGAGGAACTACATGGTGTACCTGAAACTAAGGAGATCTCTAGAAGCCCTGAGAGTTCTGAAGAAGAAGAACCACAACCTCAGCCAGTGAGAAGGTCTACACATGAAATACATCAACTTTATAGGTATGGATTCTCCATGTTAGATTCAAACTGTGCCTATGGTTTAATTACTAGCACTAATGAGCCTAGGACTATGAAAGAGGCGATTAATATGTCTGATTCAAATTCCTGGTTGGAATCCATGAATGAAGAAATGGAATCATTGAAGAAGAATGAAACTTGGGATTGGTGCCTTTTCTTGAAGGGCGAAAGCCTGTTGGCTGTAAATGGGTATTTAAGAAGAAGACTAGTCTAGATGGCAGTGCTGAAAAGTATAAAGCAAGGTTGGTTGCAAAGGGATATTTCCAGGTAGAGGGAATTGATTATGGAATTTTTTTTCCCCTGTAGCCAAGCTGACATCTATAAGATTTTTGTTGTCACTTGCAGTCATGTATGACTTAGAGATTGAGCAGATGGATGTGAAAACAACGTTTCTTCATGGAGAGCTGGAAGAAGAAATTTATATGTCCCAGCCTGAGTACTTCGTTGAAAAAGGTAAAGAAAGCCTGGTCTGCAAATTAAAGAAATCTCTGTATGGTTTGAAACAATCACCTAGAATGTGGTACCAAAAGTTTGACATCTTTATGTTGTCAATGGGATTTGTGAGATCAAAATATGATCATTGTGTGTATTACAAATCTGAAAATGATCATGTGCTTATTATTACATTGTATGTGGATGATATGTTGTTCATAGGAAATAGTAAGACTATGATTTCTGATCTTAAGTCTCAGTTGTCTGCAAAGTTTGAAATGAAAGATCTAGATGCAATAAGGTATATTCTGGGGATGGAAATAACCAGGGATAAAACGAACAAAAAGCTTTGGGTCAGCCAAAGTAAGTATATTAACACTGTTCTGGAGAGATTTGGTATGAATGATTGCAAGCAGTTAGTTGTTCCAGTTTTGTAGGGAACAAAACTATCTGTTGAAGATTGTCCAAACTCTGCTACTGAGATGCAGGACATGACTAGGATTCCTTATGCAAGTGTTGTTGGTAGTTTAATGTATGTGATGGTCTTACAAGGCCAAACATTTCCCAAGTAGTGGGAGTACTTAGCCTATTTATGGAAAATCCAGGAAGGACACATTAGGATGCTATAAAAAGAGTGTTTAGATATCTAAGGGGTACTTCAGAATATGCTCTATGTTACCATGAAAATTTGGTTGGTTCACAGAGGACTCTCAACATTCGTGGATATGTGGATTATAATTGGATAGGGTACATTGATAGCAGAAGGTCCACCAGTGGATATAGTTTCATGTTAAATGGTGGTGCAATCAGTTAGATGAGCAAGCGACAAGCTATAGTCGCTTTGTCTACTACAGAGGCAAAATACATGGTAGCAATGCATGCCTATAAAGAAGTTGTTTGTGTTCTGATATTGGTTTTGATGCAAGGAAAATTACTATTTCCTGTGACAGTCAGAGTGCCATTTGTTTGGCGAAAAATCTAACTTTCCATGCTAGGATGAAACATATCGATGTGCAGTATCACTTTGTTCGAGATATGGTGGAGGATGGAAAGGTCTATTTAGAAAAGGTGGATACTCTGAAGAATGTTGCTGACGCTTTTACAAAGCTAGTGAGCACATACAAGTTCAGATGGTGTGCGTGTTTGATGGGCCTTGAGGCCTATGATCATTAGTAAATTTGAAGTTTGGAGGAAGCCGGTAAGTCTTCATCAAGTGGGAGCTTGTTGGAAAATGTGCCTCAACTTGATGGCTTGAACCTCTGTTAAGGACTTGATGAATTTACTCTCCATACCGTGAAGTCCTTCCTTCTCTTTGGCGGTAGCACGATGAACCTTGGCTTCATCGGTAGAACGATCACATATCGGTGAGTGACAATGTGTTGTCTCACTGATATGCCGATATGCGATGAAAGCTCTGTAGATGTGACTTGGGGTCATCAGTGGAACTCTTCACCGAGCTTTGCCGATGGACCGATGGCAGATGGAAGTGTTTTGGAATTCGATGGCAGTGGGGACCACAACATAGTGTACCGAGGGGATCTTGATCTACAATTGCGATTTGACTAATCCAATGGTGCTCGTTTTATTCTGCGCTTAGTTGAGGTGAGTACCGACAAACTCTTGTGAATCGAGCAGAATTATCCGAGTGTTTGAAACTTGGTGACATGTGAGGTGTGTAGGCTTCGAACACGTGTCGTTGTTTTGGAGAAGCTTATTGGGAATATTGTAGATGCTTTTTTGATTCCTCGAAATTGCACAAGATGTGTACGCATGTCTTGGTGGACTCTGGCGGTCTGGCGATTAGACGGTTATCACCATACCGTGGTGGCCATTAGGCCATGCCACGGTAGCATGGTAGGAGAATCTCGAGGCATAGTTGACCATTTCGATAGTCAAAGTAATGGACAAATGGTGCGAGGACATGTGGCACGATCTCATTCATTGATTTTACATCACTGATCTAAATCAACTGTTATTGGTTGAATGTTTAAATCTATGAAAGAAATATGTGCATTAACTGTAAGATTTGATTAGACGGTTGACAGAAGCCAAATCTAGGTAATTCTCTATAACATAATTAAATGCTTAGGTGGCTTGATGCATGATTGCAAGGCGATTTGATCAGAGATCTAGTTGCTTTCGGTGAAGTATGGAATTAAATTGGCTCCCCCTTTGGTTTTTGGAGCGAGATAGGCATAGAGACTAAGGTGACGATGAGAGCCATGATTCATTGTATGTGATGATAGCATTGGAACAGTGAGGGGGTTCAAACTGAAGTCTACTTCTGTGAGCTAACTATCAGAGAGTGAAGTCTGTAACTTTGTATGTAATTTGTTTACTGTAATACAAAGTGACTTTGCTTGGTGTGGTGGGTTTTTCTCCCGTAAGGGTTTTCCCACATATATTTTGTGTTATCTCTGTGTATGTTTTATTTTTGTTGCTCTTGTCTTACTATGTATGTGCATCTCAAATGTAAGAAAGGTTTTTTGCACTTCTCCTTTGTGGTTTTAGTGTTAGGAAAGCGTATTCCGCACCTCTTCTTTTCCTTTCATTATAGAGGTACAAGAACAACTTGATGTTGCCATAAATGTTAAGAATCAAGAGAATGAAGCAAAGGGATAAGGAGATTAAGTAGGTAATTGAAGAGCTTGATAGGCTCTAAGGGGATTTTGATTTAGAATAGCTTCTAGGAATATCAAAAGTTACAAGAATAGAGTTAGGCATAATGAGATAGATGGGAACGAAGCTGAAGACCAACAAACATAGTAGTTTGATGACAATTGCATGGATTTGGGCCAACATGAAGAATGATTTAAACAAGAAAGAAGATTTATTTTAAAAAAAAATTCTAATTTCCATTAAGTTGTTGATAACCCTCTCTTTGAGATGAATGTGATGATATCTTTTGGTCTAGGTTTCTCAACTTGTGATAATATGAGAATAGTGCAACAAAATTCAACCACATCACAAGGAGTATTGAGGATTAAAAGTTGTAAATTATCAAAAATGAGTTGGGCTAGGAAAACCTAAGATGGTTTTTTTTACATTAATGAAAATGGGAATGTGATTGTTGATGCCTTTCCTAAATTTCCTATTCCATATTATATTTTTATCATGTTTGGTGATTGGGAGGGTTTTATCATTATAGAAAATTTTAGGAGTACGATTGTTTCTCACATCCTAGATATATATATATGAATGATAAAAAATATGATAGCATATGGTTCAATGGGTACAATTGAATCCAAGTTGAAGTGGAATAATTTGAAGGCTTTGTATAATGTATTCATGGTTGAATGTTCTAGAACCTACAATATTTTTAATTATATTCAAGAGAGAGAGGTTATCATGGATGATCTTTGGGAATGAGTATCTCAAACACATCAAGGTGAATATCACCCACTAATAGAAAAAAGAAGAGAATGATTTTCTAGTAAGTGTGTTGCAACCATTTCTTATTCCAATTAAAAGTGGTAAATTGTGTTCAAACTTCTTCCCACACATGTTCTTGGGTATGGAGGTAGAGTGTTGATGAATTTCATCACAAATATTTCCAAGGTATATGGAAAAGATTGGATTTATTTTGTGTAAGGGATAAATGATTATATATTTTCCATCTACTATGAATTCAAAGCACACCATGTGACCAAACTATTCTTCATGGATGTATTTAGATTATGAGGGTTCCCTAAAAATATTATTCTTAATATACATGGTAGGTCCACTAGTTGCTTTTGGTAGCAATTAATCCATGTAATAGGTGCAAAACCCACTCCTATCATGAGTGATCAAATGCAAATTGTTGGGTAGACAAGATGAAAAATAAGTGGGTAGAAAGGTTTCTAAAGACTATTTTAATAACATAAATCATCATAAAATAAATGGTCGCACTTTAGAGGGTATTGTTGCAATAGGCCTCAACATATATCCCTTGTAATTTTTTCATGCCTAACAATGTGTATTTATGATGTAGCATCTTGCATCAATTTAATGTTCATATATTTTGGAGTGTTTCTCATGATGGTAGTGGATGTTGTCATCTCCAGAAGGGTGAAATATTTGGGATGTGGAGCTATTGGGAGTCAATTGGTTCATGGGAAGAATGTCTATAGAGGATGATGCTTATGGAGAAGCAATAATTTTGGAACATTTGAATTTGCATTGCTTGAGGGTGAGAAATTTTGAGTGGGGTGGATTTTTTATGTTCCCTTTTTGTAATAACTTATGTTATAGATCAAAATTCCTATATCCTATTTCCCAAATCTACCCTAATCCAATTTTTTATGTTTGTTATTCTTCTTCTTTTCCCATATGTCTGTCTAGGGTCCTTAGAGTCTCTAAGTATGGTGGCACAATAATCTTATAAGTGTTTTCTAGTTGTTAGAGATTTACAGCTCCTCATCTAGGCACACATTTCCATCTAAGTACAACTTTTCATTGGTCCCTTTTGAACTTTTGAGTTTCACCATCCCAACATGTCTTTTTTCCTAGCTCTACTTTTCCCTTGTGTCTATTTGAGTGTTAGACATATCCATCTAGCTGGCATACCTCATTTCCATCCCTTGCCTTCTTTCCCTTCTTCTATCAATCTATGAAAGTTGTTCATCCTATCATCCCATTCCTTCAAATCCCACTCGTTTCCCTTACCTTGTTAGAGTTTCAAACTTGTCCTTATTGTAATGCCTCTAGCTTGAAATTTTATCTCTAACTAGTGGTAAGATTCATGAAGTATTTTTGACTCATGAACTTTGATACTCCCACCTATTTTTTCATTATTTATCTCACCTACCTCCCAAATTATCTTAGATCACCCTTAATGATAAAATATGAGGGAAAAAATTCTAGAAAGGGTTTTATTCCACCAATAAAATATTCTTTGATCTTTAGGGCATGGATTCACATGCACCTCCAATGATGCAAACAAAGAAGGTAACCTTTTTCTATCATTAATATGGCAGTTAGAGTTCAAATCACATGGGGCCTCTTTCCATTATTGCAAAGGACATTTGTAGATTATAGAAAACATTCTCCCATTCCTCCCAAGTATATCCAAGCACACATGGTGTAATTTCAAGTGTGATTTAAGGGAAAAATGGCACTCATTAGGTATGGATGTTCTTTTCCATGTACTTGACATGATATATTAACATTTTACACAATATTCAACATTCTTTCCATGGGTATTAAATATTTAAAATATAAATATATGGATGGTGATGAAATATATTCAAAAACCCTAAGTGGAAAATAGTTCTAAGTTCTCGTGTTCAAATATCTAGATTCGAGGACAAAAACACATGGATTTGTTAGATGTTGAAGGATAAAAAGCTTAGAGATCTCAAGTTCCAAAGGAAAAAATCCTCCTAGATGAGGAGTGATCTCACACAAAGGCTGTATTAGACTTCAATGGTAGTAGATATCAATGATATTTAGTTTGCATGAGGCTTACAGTTATTGTGAGAGTAAGCTTTGGAATTCTTCATCCATTTTGCAACCATAGTAGCATTTTCTATTTTTGTTTTACCCACTCATATAAGGGAAGTTCTAGAACCTTGTTCTAGGTATTGACTACTATTGTAAATTATGTAATTGTTATTTCCATGAAATATCATGAAGAAATTTTGAGTTATTACAATTATTGTAAAATTCAAAGCTAAATCTAGTTTTTGCTAGGTTTGACAAAGTATATTTAAAGTTACAATTTACCTTTAATGGTGAACCTAACTTTGTATTATCATTTGATTTTTTTGTATAAATATAAGGATTTTTTTTTGGTTTTGTAAGTAAAGGGTGAAAATTTACAAACTCGAGAGCATATTATTTAAATCTAGGGTTTTATATGGTTTTGATTAAATATTTAAATTTCAACTGTATTTTTCCAAAATAAAATATATTTTATGAAGGTTTTAATTAATATTTGCATTAATATCCATTTAGGGATATTATAGTGGTATTGGTGCACTGCTAAAATTTGCACACTCAAAGCTCTTGTTTTCCAAATATATTCATTGGGAAGATTATATTTTATCCTCATAGCTATGCTCTTGATCCATCTAAATGTAAAATGAAAACCAAAAAAAAGTTGGTTGACCCACTTTTACACTTTAGTTCCTACTCGATTATGCACAAGTTTTTATAATTTGGTGTTATGTTGGTGCATAAATGACATGAAATTGTAATCATTTTGGGAAACAAGGGGATACCTCTTAACACACTAGAATTATAAGAACGCTCATTCACATTTGCATTTAATCTCTGAAATCAAGTATAGAATCTAATGCATTTGGTTGCATCCTTATCCTAACAAATATGGATAACCTAACAACCACTGTATAGTTAGGTTGCTGACGATGAAGAGGAGCGTCGTGTGCTAAAAGAGAGAATGCACAAACTGGACAAGAGATTCAGGGGCCTGGTCCGCTTCACTGTGAAGTTGATCCACTTTGTCACCAACACTTTGTTCGCGGTTATTAAAGATGAGCTGGAAGGGATGAACGTTGACGAGGATCAAGAGTGGGTCGGGGATGATGCCTGGACCTCCTGTCAAAGAACTGGGATAATGCCAGTTAGCTATTTTTTTTGTCTATGTTTTGTTGCTTCTGCTGTTAGTCCGTGGTCAATATACTATTTTTTAGCTGTTTCTATTTTTTGGCTAGTTTTTATGATACTTGGACTTGATATTTTTGGCCTGTGACGCTCGATGTGTAAAGGGTACAACACCCTGTAATGTTGATTACTTTATAAAAACAACCACTGTATAGTTTATGTGCATGTCTAAAGCATTCTGTTTTTCAAGGTATTTTTAGATAATTCTTTCTTGGTAGAAAAACCTTAAGAGTGTGATAGGATATCATTGTAATATTATATTTCCCAAGAATATATAAGGAAAAACCTATAAATCATTAGAGATTAAGTTCATTGGTGCCAAGCAATTTTGTAGTCACAAACTAGTTACAAAAAACAAATTTGGCCCAACACAAAGCAAGGAAAAATATTCTAGTTTTGATCCATGCACACAATTGTATAAGAATTTATATATATTTCAAGGTGCATGGATATCATTGCCTTCATCAATCAACATTCATTCATAGTGTGATTATATATTTTGTTTGATGTTTTTTGACCTGATCTACTCCACTCTAGCAACTCATTTAATCTAGGTTGATTTGTACTTAAATATATTATTTAATTAATTAGCCTAGATAAAAACCTAAAAGAAAGTTTTATATCCTTTTCATTTCAATGAACATGACAAAATTAACCAACATTACAACCCCAATTAGGTTTTCAATATATATATATATATATTTATGATTTTACATCATTTTTAGATCTAGTCTATCCTTCTATTCTTGAACTCATTCATACATCTATATCCCAAGGTTTGATTTTACATTGCCTAATAATCTTTATCCACTTTACCCACCCTAATTTGGCATTATGGTTTTCTTTTCCCAAACATTTTAGATCTAATTTAGGACTAATATTTTGAACCATAATTAAATATACATTATTTTGGTGTCATTTGTTCTTTCCTTCTAGGATTTGGTACACATTTCTTGCATATCTTTTGTAAGCCTTAGGTTCTTGGGTAAAATATTATTCCCTAAATTATGGATTAGTGTGGTGTCCCTCTATCCTTGGATTATATCAATGCTTTCATTATTAATTTTAAAATATTTCAATACTTGTGACAATTGATAATATTGTCCTTGATTCACTTATGATATTCTATCACAATAATGAGATCACTTTGTCCATCGAGACCTTGTATATGTGCATATTCTATTTTTCCTCCTTTAGGGGTTTTATTGTCATGTTTCAATCTTTGTTAGACACCCTTGTTTCACTTCTTCATGATTCTTGTAGGGTACATACTTTTTATATGAAGAGTGATAGTGTTGCACACGCTTCTAATGATACATTACCTTTGAGCATATTATCTTCACAAGATCTATCTATAGATTATGACACACTACATACTTATGATACAATTTCTACATGTCACATATCTTATAGTAATCTCAATGACGATCATATGGATTGTGACAATGATTATTGCTTGACTAGTGAAAATATATCTATTATATGTCTTGTAGGATGAACATTGATGGCATAATCATACTTCCCCTGCATGACATTGATACATTTCATGATGATCCTTCTATCACATGTCATGATGATCTTATACATCATGTAACATCTTTAATGATTAGAGATACACTTGTTAGTTTGGGATTACCTATTTATGATAAACACCCTAGTATTGCATATTATATTATCTTTTTCCCACTCTTTAGATATATGCCATGATTCTATAGTTCATGCCATTTTTTATATGCTTCACTGTATTATGTTGAGATTTATGATAATTATTCTACTACTCGTATGCCACATGTTTCTTGTACCTTGATGATGATATTCAAATTATTATAGTGATTTTTGATTACTTCTACATGATATTATAAATATTAGTGATGAGTTATTACATGATATTTAACTTATTATAGTGATTCTAGAGTTTTGAGCATCCCTTAACTAGCATACCATCATTTTTCCCCCCTAATAATTGAGTCTCGATCATTTTTCATAAACCTTTGTAGTGTCAAACTTTTAAACTTGGTCTTGTTTTTGTCACTTCCCTGAATCTTTGAAGTTTGTTTCACATGAGTTTTTTTCTAACTGTTCTTTTTTGGATTTGTCAAAATTGCTTTCATCCTAATACCTCTTCCAATGTATGCTTAATTCTCAAACCCGATTGATCTTTTCATTCACTTATTTGGAATACAAATTTTTCCCATCTTTCTACCAACATAACTTCCTCAATACTCATAAATATTTGAACCTCAAACCTTAATATAATAAAAAGTTTCCCAAATATCTAATGTGAAAGAAAACATAAAAGACTAAGTATTGGTGTCAAACCTTTTGAATGTTGAAGGATCTCTTAAACCTCTAACATGGTTCTCTAGAGGAAAAATATATTTGACCTAAAAATAATGTTTAAATGGGTGTCAATGAGTTCACATGTTCTAAAACTTGTCAAATCAATTAAAAAATAAAATAGAGAAGGATTAAGGAGAAAGCGACTAAATTTTAAAATTTACTAAGAAAGAAAAGTGGTTTGTGAAAATGAAAAGCTTTGGCATAACAAGTAAAGGGAAATTATATTTAGTTCTAAATTACAAAATGGTGTCACTAAATTGTACCACTCTAAAACTCTTGGAGCTTGCTCCCAGCTACCGCCCATGTGCATCCTAGTCAACCATTAATGACTTGCTATGATGTGGTGACCTTCCATAGCATATTTTTTTCTCTAAAAATGACTAGTCGTCATTATGGACATGGATTCACATAATTCTAGTAGCTAAAAAGGGAAAAATTTTGAATGTGTTTTTAATGAAGTAGGTGAAGATCAATCACTATTCCAATAAATTCATAGGTTTTTCTCTTAACACATATTTCAAAAATAATCATGACATTAATGATGAGGACACCTAAAAATCAATAGAGAACATTAACCCATATTTTATAGTGTATCCAAATGGATTTGTAGTGCAATTTATGACATAATTTATGAAAATGGAGCTTAACGAGAATGTGTATTCTCTAAATCATGTTCTTCATGTGTATGACACATTTATTTTCATTTTATGGATATAAAAATAAAAAAGGGAAATTTATAGAATCAACAAAAAAATATCACAAGAACTCTATGGTTTCTTTTCTAGTTTTGGGCATTATATTTCTTAAGACTATATTGATGTGGGTTTATCCAAAATATGTATTAGACTCATTATAAATTTGAAGAATTAGTTTAAATAGAATATCTGGTTGTAGACATGTAAAATTGACCCAACACCTATCACACATTGTTAAGGATATTTTTGCATCATCATCATCATCATTATCATCAAACATCACTGCATTTCACATCAAAAGCATCAAAAACCTCAATTTCGCCTATTAATTGAATAATATGACATTATTTAATTGATTCACTTTTTCATCATTCTTGACAAATAAAATAAATTCCATTTATTTAATGAAGTCTTGAAAACCCTATTTTTGCTATTAATTGAATAAAACAACATTATTTAATTAATTCATGTTTCTATCATTTTGACCAATTTAATAAATTACATTTATTTAATAAAGTCTTAATCTCACTTTTATTCATCCTAATTAGTTAAAAAACACCAATTATTTAATATGCCACTAAATCACCTTATTCTTCTAAGTTAATTGAATTATTAAATCATAATAATTTAATTATGACACTTTCCCTCCAAAATTTGAATAATTAAATCAAACTATTCAAATTATCATCAAAAATCAAATCAAATTAATTTTTTTTTTAACCACTTTCTTGATTAAGTAAATTACGATCCCTTGATTTATCAATCCAATCTTGCTAGATCAATCTATTCTTGATTGAGCAAATTACAATTTCCTGACTGATCAATCTATTCCTCAATCCCACTGATCATTCAATCTATTTCTTCAATCACACAAATTGTGCAATCTATTTTGCATAGATTATTCATGTCTAAATCCTCTCAACATCTCTCAACCATCGATCTTGATTCAACATTGTTTAATCATGATCGTCCATTTCAAATCAAATTTTCTATATAACAAACCTCTTTCCTCACAAAAAAAGAATTGAAGAATCAACCTGTTCAAACAACGAAGTAATTCTTAAACACCATTGATAGAGCTTCAACATTTCTTCAATCAACCAACCAAGACATTGTTCTTGAAGCTTTCACACATGAATTATGGAGGCTTTGTAGTGATACGAGCAACCACATCCTTGTGAATATACTCCAATATGGGATGGTAACCTCTCTTTGTTTTAAATTCAATTTGGTAATCATAGGATTTCATTATATGTTTTCAATAGCTTAGAAAATCATTTCGTAAGTGTAGGAATAGATCTTAGATTAGTGTTCTTGATCTTAGACTACATTCTAAATGCAATTACATTTCTCTTGTTTAAAATCTATGATTTTCCCCCTCACACATTTTGGCATGCCCGGTGAGACCTCGGTCTTAAATACTAACGTTTCTATGAATTTGAATTGAAGTTGTAGGTTTTCAGAGTGCTTTTGAAAAAATTTCATGCACTATTCCAGAAATTTTCACTCTTTCCTGTCAAGAAATCTACACACTTGACTTTGAAAACCGCACACTTGACACTAAGATCCACACACTTGATATTTTTCACACATTTGACTGATGAAAAAGATCACACTTGAAGTTTTTCTACGCATTTGCTCTCTGATAGAGGGTGCACTTGTTGGTTTTTTAGTGCTTTTTCTTTGTTAAACTTATGTCCAAGATCTGGTAATGGGAATTTGATTTTTTCACTACTGAATGCCTGATTTTGAGTGTGTTATAGATATTAACGTTATATATGCAAGGTCAAGAAGCCACTAACACATTTTTTGTAGGGAAGACAAACGGTTAAAGAACTTTAGAGTTTCCATAATTTTTAAAGTTAGAAATTCATTTATTTTGTGCATTAAAAGGAACAAACACACTTTGTTTTTAAGTTCTCTAAAACGAACAATTTTAAATCTTTCTTAAAGTTAGGAACTTTCATTTAGTGCTTAAAAAGAACCTACAAAAAACACACTTTCTTTTTAAGTGCTCTAATATGAACAATTTTAAAGCTTTCATAATTAGGAATCTTGATTTTGGTGCTTAAAAAAAACAACACAAATGAACACTTCATTTTTGGTGCTCTAAAATAAACCATTTTGAAGTTTTCTAAGTTAAGAACTTTCATTTTAGTGCTTAAAAGAATCCTACAAAACCACACATTTCAATTTGGGTGAGCTCTAAAAATGAACTCTTTCCAAGTTTTCATAATTAGGAATCTTTATTTTGGTACATAAAAAGAACAACACAAATGACCAAAACAATTTATTTTTTGTTGATGCACGATTGCATTTGCTTTTTTTGACCAAGTAAGACCAGGATCGATTTAGAAACAATAAGATTTGGGCTTAAAAATGAACAAATCCTTCTTTTTGTCTTGCACCTTTGCTATGATATTGATTGATGTCTAGGACACTTCCATTGGATGCAATTAAAAAGAATCATTGATATCTTATTCACATATTTTTGGGGATAGCACCGCTCGAGGTGCTTAAAAAGAATCAAACTGCTATGAATTGTATGTTGTGCATTCAGTTTTTGGCAAGCTAGATGGTTGTATTCTCCCCTCACAACTTTTGGGTATCTTGGCTGAGTGAAAACATCTTGAGATTCACATCTTTATTTCCAAAGCATACCTTTAGAGGACCTGCTTATTGAGAAACATCCCGTGCTACAAAACTCATAGGCGACCCAAGAGGTACTCTCATACTGTACTGCTATATACATAAATTGTGGGTGTGAGGAAAGTTCATCATCCCACCGGGATTTGTTGGCCTATACCGACGTTAGTCTCCCCTAGTATCTGTGTGATACGTCAAAACCCACAAGGGCTAGGAGGCCTCTTAATTGAGCAAAATTTCACATGTATAGGGATCTGAAAATATTATCCCTAGAACATTACTAAGAGCCAAATTGTTTTAGAAGCTACCCCTTTATCCAAAAACATTATTTGAAAGTGGTGCATCAAAATTTACTTTTGATAAGTTACTTTCCAAGTACAAGTATAGGCCCATGCCATAAGTTGCATATAAAATCGTCTCTTCAGAGCATGAGGCAGGCCTACCTAAAAGTATGGTTTTTATCCCTAGGGTTGTAAATGCTTGTTTATGTTAAACTTGCCAAATACATTCAAAGCAATCTTGACATCAAATTATGTGCTTGATCTAAAAAGAACACATCTAAACAAACACTAAACATGATGGTTGAATCAAAAACCCTTTGACTTAGTGTATGCTTTTAAGAGGAGCCCTATATTTGCACTCCTTAAGGATTTCCTTAAAGGTTTTTGAGTATTTAGGCTTCAATTTTAGGCTACATTGGATCAAAGTAAACATTTAGGAACTATGGCTTGGGTGTCATGATTTCACAACTTAAAGCTATATACATGAAGGTCACACAAGTCCATGCTTTCTGAGTCAGTCCAAGTGTTTTTGTATCACTTGTAATACTCCAAACACATAGAAATTGAGAGAAAAACCAACTTAAACTTGCAAAAATCTAGAGAAAGATTGTTCAAATTGGAAACAAAACATACAGAGACCACCTTTGCACAAAATTACAATGCATTTGTCATATTGTTTGGCACAGTTGCTAAAAAATCATTGCCTTTGCTCTTTTTCCCAGAAACTTCATTGATGAAAATTAGTTGAATTTGACAGAAACTGTGCACTTGGTGCGGAACCCGCATACTTGATTTTATTTGCTCGCACTTGCTTCTGAGAAACTAGTGCACTTACCACTAATATTCTCACCATTTCCAAAAGAAACTCGCTTTTTCTTGAGCAATCATTGCATCTGATAGAAACACACATAAGTCGCACTTGCTTCTCCAAAACCCATGCACTTGACATATTTTTGGTCACACTTGATAAATATGGCCACTCTTGCTCACAGTTTTATGCCTTTGCTCAGAAAATAGTGCTATTGCTTTATCTTGCTGTGAATTGGGAAAAACAAACCGAAGTTGTTTACAGGATCCTTGTTAGAATGAAACAATTGGAAAACCAGATAAGTCATATAGTCCCTCATCCATTATTTCCATCCTACTTGTTAGAAATCAAAGTCAAAACAAACCATTGGGATCATTCCTTCACTCAAACATCTAAGATATCAATAGTTACTTGGGACTCGTAGATAGTTCAAGTAAGATTTTCCACAACATATCCTCTAGACAAGGAAGTGAAATATCGACCCTAGTCCTTCAACATTTTGATTTCTAAAAAGTAACACCATTCAAAAACATCACTCAAACCTTAAGGTCTTGAGCTTCATAGCAACCATCTCAACACCATTACACTTTATGACCATTTGGTGATCGATCGCTCTAGTTCAACAACCAAACCTTGTAGCACAGTAGCACTAATCCTCCAACCTAGTCTCATACACATTGAAGGTGAACAAATTGATATCATTAGCAGTTTAAGAACCTTCATATTTGAGAAGAACGAAACACCCAACTAGAAGAGAAACACAACAAACATTTTAGACAAAGAGGAAGAGAAAGAAGACCTAGTACTCAGAAGACTCGTGTTACCACCTCCTACGTGGGAATAGATATACACCCTTCAAGGTCTCTGGCAAGAGAAAAATCCTTAGATCTAGCAAGAGAAAAATCCTTCAGTGAAAAATCCATATTGCAAATTTCAAAGAACCACCCTACTCTAAAGTCTTCCAAAGGGTACATCTAGAGAAGGTATCACATCCATCAAAATACACTAGACCATTTCTATTTTTGCTTCTCTATGGGCCAACCACCCTTAGATTTAATGCACTGAAAATCCAAAAATAAAAGTAACTTTCATTTCCCTTAAAACATAAAATCCAAAAAAACAAAAGCATTTTATTTCCATGGATAGGAGTCACAAAAAAATTCACAAAATTTTAGCAGTTGTTTATGACAACTACAAGATCACAACATAGGAAGAAAATGGAAGCAAGGAAGAACAACACCATCATCCCACCAAAAAACACTACGAACAAAGAAGGTGGCCCATGGGGCTATAGGCCAAGCGATATTAAAACACCCCAAAAGAGACCTATGTATAGAGACACCTTTAGTGAGGAAGAGATAAACCACAAAAGACATGAAGCGATAGAACAAAACAATCAGGACCCAAAAAGAGTAATCATAGAGGAGGTAGATATTGAGGAGGAGATAAATGATGAGGAACTATTTGAGCATTCCAAGAACCCAAAAGTGCTCAAACTAACCTAAACTCATATTTCTTCAAGTTAGCACAAACTAGTGCTAAATTGCCAGTAGACTTCAACATGGAGGCTCTGAAGGATCCCAATATTATTCCCTTAGGGGATAACTCGGTTGTGAGACATATATCTGAACCCACAAAAAATCTAGACATGGCATCTGTATTCTCACAAAACAATGTTCAAACCAAGGAAAACCCCTTGCATAGAAAACCAACTTAGATTGAACAAGTAGCAGTTGCACAATAGTATCGAGGTCCATCCTAGTATGTATCACAAAAAAAATTCTCCTCCTAAACAATATGTACCTCAAAACACTTTGAATGTTGACCCTTCCCAAAGAAATCGGTATCGTTGACAAGGTGGACAAAAGGGTCCCCTTCCAAACCAACAGTACCACCAACAAGGTGGACCACAGGGTCCCCTTCCAAACCAATAGTACCACGAACAAGGTGGACCACAGGGTCCCCTTCTGAACTAGTAGTACCACCAACAAGGTGGACCACATGGTCCTCTTCCGAACCAGTGGTAGCACCAACAAGGTGGACTATAAGGTCCCCTTCCATATTCATCCCATCAACAAGGTAACCCGCTAATGCACCATCAATGAAACCTTCAGTATAGTCCATCCCAGTGGCAAGGTGTGCCATAGAGCAACCTTCTTCAGTCATCCCATCAAAAAGGTAACCCTCCAATACATCATCAGGGAAACCTTTAGTATAGTCTGTCCCAATAGCAAGGTGTGCCATAGGGCACCCTTCTTCAATTGTCCCATCAACAAGGTAACCCGTCAATGCATCATCAGAGAAACCTTTAGTATAGTTGGTCCTAGCAACAAGGTGTGCTATAGGAAACCTTTCTTTAATCATCCCATCAACAAGGTAACCCATCAAGGCACCATCAGGGAAACCTTTAGCATAGTTCATATCAACAACCTAGTGTGCCACAAGGCACTCCTCCAAATTCATCCTACCAACAAGGTAACCTTTAGTATACTTTATGCCAACAACAAGGAGCTAACCATCCTTATACACAAGAAGGACCTAACCCACCCTATGTTCGAAACACCTACCAAGGTTCAATACCCCCATTCTATCCAACTTATGACCAAACAAATGTTGTGGGACAATAAGGCTATTACACACAAAAATTGCAAACAAGGGTATTGAAAACTGAGATGGAATTGCAACTAGAGGTGATGAATCCAAAAATATCAAAAATGCAGGAAAGGAAAACAAAGAAGACCTACACCCTTCAGGAAATATGTCCATTCTTGTTCGATCGCTCTATCACTATGCTTCCATTTCCAAAGAATTTTGAAATACCCTGGTTTGAAAACAAATACAAAGGAAGAGGAGATCTAGTAGAGCATGCACGATACTTCTCAGTATCATGTATGGAGGTACAAAACCATGAAACTTATCTCATGAGGATCTTTCCATGCAACCTTATAGGTCATGCTATGGAGTGGTTCACTCGTCTTCAACCAAGAATTAAAACCTTCGACAAACTATCTAGAAAGTTCATAAGCGACTTCTCATTTAACATAGAGAAAGACGTCACCATCACAAGTTTGTCCACAATAAAAAAAAATCAAGGATATTCCTTTACCTCCTACCTACAAAGACGGAGACACAAAGTGAGTCGATGCAAATGGCCCATTCTAGACAAGGAATTGGTAGATATCTTCATCACGAATGTCCTACCCAAAATAAACTACCAACTCACTAGGTTATGCCTTGTAGACTTAGAAGAAACAATTGAAAAGGGATTACATATTGAGAGATCCATCATTGCAAGGGGATTCCTTAAATTGAACAGCTCAAAACAAAGTCCCTCTAGTTCAAATGAGAAACCTAAAGTTTGGGCCAAAAATTAATAATATCATAAAAAATTGGGTAGTTGATGCTAGAGCACTATGGTATGCACATAACACACCTCAAAAAAAACTACAGGTGGCACACACGAGCTATGTTCCCAACAACACACAAAACAACCAAACTACCTATCCCAAGAACAATCAGGTTATCAACCAGAAAATGAATCAAGAATAGCAATAGAGGCAATACGGTCAACCCATGAGGCAATTCACAGTACTACATGAGTCACTTGAAATAGTCATTCGAAAGCTAGTACAACAAAACCTCATCAAACTTAATGATCGCCCAAACTATGAGGAACCTAGCTTCAAGATATTGTGGTATAATGAGGACTTGTGCGAATTCCATAAGATCAAAGGACACACGACCAAAAATTGCATGCAACCCAAACACCTCATCCAAGACTTGGTAGACAAAGGGGAAGTGGATGTTGAGCATCGTCCTGAAAACAAGGATCTTCAAATATACTTGAATCCAATCTCGAATCACGCTAAAAGGAATGACAAAGGAAAAGAAAAAGAGTACCACAATGCTAATTACACATATGGTGACACGATTTTAGGAACCCTCTCACAAGTTGATGACAATAGGAAAACGTAGTGACTATACGAGGTGGAGACAATAAATATAACATAACTACCCATCGAGGGAGAGTTACAATACAAGGAGCCCCACCCAAACCCATAATTAAGTCATCAAATGACTACAACATTGTGGAATAGTTGAAGAAAATGCCTTCCCTAATCTCAATCCTAGAGTTGTTAAAATTGTCACTCGCACATAAGGAAATATTGGAAAATCATTGGAAACAGTGATCCCTAGCAACCTTGATCCTAGTTAGTTCCAAGCCATGGTTGGCAAGATCATAGCAAGCAATCATTTAGTCTTTTTAGAGAAAGATCTTCCACAACAGACATTCCACAATCAAGCTCTATACATAGAGGTGGGTTTCCATAAGAACATGGTCAAATGGGTATTGATAGATAATGGCGTAGGTCTAAAGATCCATACCTTAAAAATTTTTGAATAGTTGGGGTATTATGATGATGTGATTGAAAAAGGTAAGAGTATCACCATACGATCCTATGATGACCTTGAAAGGAATTTAGAAGGGACAGTCAAGTTGGAAATGAAAATAAGACCAACCATCACATAAACTACTTGTCAAGTACTTGACCTTAAGTTATCGTATAATCTCCTCCTAGGATGCCCTTGGATCCATGCATTAGAAGCAGTACCATCAACCTTTCACCAATGCCTAAAGTTTCCCTATGGGGGAAAAGAGGTGACCCTATATGCCTATCTTGAACCATTCCAATTTTGCGTAAAGTTGGAGGAGAAGTATAATAAGATCCAACAAATCCCTAGCAACAGCATAGCCTTCCACTTATTCTCATATGTTGACCCTTCCATGCTTCCATCAACCTCAATCAAAACCACATCAAGTGAGCAACCAAAAATGGAAACCAAAGTACAAGTACTTGACAAAGGTAATGGGAATTACCACTTTAACCAAGCATTCTTCTTTGGTATGCTCCCACCAACACCTAAAATCTATGGAGGTTTGAAAGAGATCAAGCAGACTCAAACAATGCAAATGATAGAAAAACCCACGATCTTCACCAAGTGGGGGGTATGAAAGTTGAAGAAATATTCAAAGAGGACTTCTCATCCATGATTTACAAGGAGGATGAAAAAGAACCAAAAAATCCACAACCCATTCTAATTCATCCTAGCAATAAAGGTTATCAATTAGCTAAACAAATGGGGTATCAAGGAATAGGTGGTCTTAGGCTACACAAATAAAGCCGATTAGAGCCTATCATATTGGAACAAAGAAAGAAACATATGGGGCTAGGTTATAATCCAAAAGACATGGTTATTCTAAAAACCATACGAACCTCTTTTAATAAACAATAAACTTTTGCTAATGTTAAGGCACTAGAAATATACCATATCATGGACAATGATTTACCCATTGAAGACTTATTCGACAACTTTAGTATTGATAGGTTTCCTCTCCAATATATCAAAACCATCCCAATATCTATTACTATTCTAGAACATACTTTAATGAATACGAATGGGATTCTCCTTCCTTCATAACCATATATGATTCCCCCACTTCTAGCAATAATGACCTAGGAAAAAGATACTAGAGCCATATTGACCATTTCCACAACCTCAGTAACCTTTGTGGATAATGATGATATCCTACCACTCTGCTACCCACAATTGATAGATTGGGACCAACAACAACAAACACCTACTATGGATCAATTCCAAAATGATGAGGCAGTCATGGAGTTCATGGGACTTCGAATAGACATACCATCAGAAGATCACAAAGTAGGGTTCATCATGGAGCTTGAACAGGATGCATACTTCGGTGGAGATATTGAATCTTCTAGTCACAAAAATGAAAGAGAAAACATAAAAATAAACATGAGATCCCCTAGAGAAAACCATAGTGTGGCTCTATCAGATCTAGAAAAAAAGAAAATAAAGGACACATCCAAAGGTGAAAACCTCCCAGAGGTACTCGAGGGAAAATGGTTCAATCTCCCCACATCGAAATATCAAGAAAGATCAATGCTCCAAGCAGAAGAAATAGGGTCCATATATGTTGGCACAATAGAAGACCTGAAGATAACAGTGTGGCATCGCTTGACCCTAAAGATAAATCAAAATTCATAGCTTTCATCAACACCCAGATGGTAAAATTTGCATGGACATATGAAGATATGCCTCAGCTAGATCCAACACTAGTGGTACATCAACTAGCCGTCTTCCCTAGAGAAAAGCCTATGAAGCAAAAACTCAAAAAAATGCATCCTCAGATAGCATTATTTGTGAAGGTAGAAATAAAGAATATACTAGATGTGGGTTTTATTAGACCCATTGATTATTTAGAATGGATATCCAATCTATTACCAGTATTAAAGCCTATTGGGGGCATAAGGATTTACACAAATTCTAGAGACTTGAACAAGGCCTATCCAAAGGACAAATTTCCATTGCCAAGTATCAACATGATCGTGGATATAATAGCAGGGCATGAGATGCTATCCTTAATGGATGGTTTCTCCAGATATAACCAAATAAAGATCTCTCTAGACGATCAACACAAAACAACATTTACTTATGCTTGGGGGACATTCTACTAGAATGTAATGCCATTTGTTTTAAAGAACGCAAGAACAACATATCAAAGGGAAATGATGACCATCTTCCACAATATGCTACACACAATCATGGAAGACTATGTGGATGAAATTCTGGCAAAGTCAATCAAAAGGGATGATCACTTGACGAATATGGCAAAGGTGTTTGATCAACTTGAAGAATATAATCTGAGACTCAACCCTAGGAAGTGTGTGTTCAGAGTAACATTTTGAAAGTTGTTAGGGTACATAGTGTCAAGAAGGGGGATTGAGGTGGATCCTGCAAAAGTGAAATCTATAATAGAGATGCCTCCACCAAAGATACTAAAATAGCTAAGGAACCTACAATGGAAGCTGCAATCCATTAGGCGATTTATCACACAACTAGTAGACAAGTGTCACCCTTTCACTCATCTCCTACACAAGGACATCACCTTCAAGTGGGATGGGAGATGTGGCCAAGAATTCCACCAAGTTAAGGAGCACCTACTTAATCCTCCTATTCTCATTCTGCCTATTCCAAACAAGGAAATGGTACTTTATGTGTCTACCAAACAGGTAGTGTTGGGAGCTCTCCTAGCCCAGTTAGATGATAACAACAAAGAAAGGGAAATCTACTACATCAACAAAACACTAGTGGGCTATGAATTGAACTACTGTCCCATAGAAAGAGTGTGTCTCTTAGTTGTATTGACAAAAAAATAAGACACTACACTTAAATAAGAAGGTAAAGCTACTTTCAAAAGTAGACCCACTCAAGTACTTGCTAGTAAAGGTAGCCCTAACAGGACGAATAGACAAATGGGTGATGATCCTGAGTGAATTTGATATAGAGTATGTGGATAGAAGAGCTATCAAGCGAAAAATCATAGCAAACTAACTGGTCGAAGCACCCATAGATGATCACAAACCTCTCACAGTGGACTTTCCAGATGAGAGTATCTTGATGACAAAACAAACATGCTATTGGACTCTATACTTTTTCGGGTCCCATACTCAACATGGCTCTAGAGCAGGTATTCTATTTCTCACACCACAGGGAGATAGTATACCCAAGGCCTATAGGATTGATTTCCCGTGCACGAACAATATATCAAAATATGAAGCTCTAATCATAGGGCTTAAAATGGCTATTGAATGGAGAATAAAAGAGCCACATGTTTTTGTAGACTCTCAGCTAGTAATTAGACAAGTGAATGATGTGTACTAGACAAAAGATGACAAATTATTGCCTTATAAAAGGATGGTGGACAACTTCAAATAATATTTTGTTAGAATAACCTTTGAGAAAAATCCTCAGATCAATAATAGAGCTACCGACACAATGGAAACAATAGGATCATTGCTTGATATTCCATAGAATTTTCTTAAGTATGAGTTCCTCATAGAACAATTGTTTGTACCTACATTTGACATCCCAAAATCAGAATTGATATGTGTTTTTGTTTGACCTAACTCCCCATGGTACCAAGATACTTTTGACTATATCTAGCATGGTATCATACCACTTGACCTAACAACCACTCAAAACAAAACCTTCACCCGTAGAACTTCTCATTTTACAATCCTAGGAGACACCCTATACCATTGTAGTCTAGATGGTATGTTACTCTGGTGTCTTAACATGGAAGAAGCACACACAATTTTACAAGAGGTACATGAGGGTATTTACGGGTCACATTCTAGTGGACCTAACCTAGTCCAGAAACTACTCAGAATGGGGTATTATTGGCCCTCAATAGAACATGAATGCATACAGTATTCTAGAAAGTTTTTTCAGTGCCAAAAACATAGTGATTTGGTTCATGCACCAAAAAAAGAGTTGAGAGCTATCACAACACCATAACCTTTCTTGCAATGGGGATTAGACCTGGTAGGTAATATTTCACCCACTTCATCCAACGGGCAAAAATTTATTATCACAACAACATAGTATTTCACTAAATGGATAGAGGCAATTCCATTGACCCATATCATCAAAAAGCAGATATAAAAGTTCATTTTAAATTATTTGATCTGCACGTATGGAATTCCCCAGACAATAATAATAGATAATGGAACCCCATTCAAAAATCAAGATGTCCAAGAACTTTGTTCCCAATTTTTTATCCAGCATAGATTTTCCATGCCCTACTACCCCCAAGGAAATGGTTAGGTTGAGGCATCTAACAAAACCATGTTGAAAATTTAATAAAAAAGATTGTTAATGAATTTGGCCGTGATTGGCATTTGTAGCTAAACCCAACCTTATGGGCTTATCGAACCAGCATTCGAACACCTACTGGTGCCACACCATTTTCCTTGGCCTACGGATTAGAGATTAACTTACCTATTGAGGTCAAAATCCCCTCATTGCAAATCTCATTAAAAGGCATGGTCAACAACAAAGAATACAACGTATCCAGGCTAATGAATTAGAGCTCCTAGATGAAAATCGTTTGAGCATGTTAAACCATTTATAGGTTTATCATAATCGGCTCAAATGAAGCTATGACAAGAAAATCAAGGATAAGAACTTTCAAGTTCTGGACCTAGTGCTCAAAGAGAACTAGAAGGTACAACTAAACTAGAATGGCAAAGGAAAATTTGAACCCAACTGGTTAGGCCCGTTTTTCATCACAAGAAGCTATGGTTTTGGGGTGTAGTGTTCCTCTAGTGATACTATTTGCTTCAGTTTTCTTTTGACTGGTTTTTAGTCATTTAGTTGCTTTGGATGCTAAATTACATTATTTTAGTAGATGATACATTTGACATTGTGATCATCTGGTCATTTTCATTTGATGACATTATGATGGACACGTGTGTGTTATGGTTTATGTTGTTTCTAAATGTTAATGATGTTATTATGATATATTTGATGTTTACGATGTTATGATGCATTTTAGTTCTGGTGAGGGAGATAGTGTAGCATTACTCACATGTGAGTACCTTGCTACGTTGTGACTCTTCTTCACTGCGTGTTTTCCAATATATGTATTGATATGTTTGACAGTGTTGTTTGATGCAGTTTGTAGGTATAGGCATAGACTCTACCTGCTTTGTCAGGTTTGAGCATGCCAAGACCTAATGGAAATATGTTGATCGAAGATAGTGTCAGATCCTTTGTCGTAAGCCATCGTTCTTGATGGAACGTGTACTTGTTTGTTACTTGTTTTTGGTTGACATTTGTCTCGTCATGTCGTTTGTATGTTTTTCATGTTAGAGATTGAATTATTTAAATTAGTTAAATGTTTTAATTAGTAAGTATTGGATTTAATCGTTGCTGGCATCCTTAATTCTGACAAATTCTTTATACAATTATTTTCTCTCAAAGTTCTTATGATGATATCGACACTGCATTCTTCTTAAAGATCTTTTGAGTTGCCAGTACAACTCTTCTTGTGATGGGCGTGACTTAGCTGGCACACTCTAAGCTAGTTTGACCGCTTAAGTGGAAAATGTGGGCCCTTCCTATTATCAGCATCCATTCCTCTCGCCAATGCCCATTCCTGTTTAAACAGTAGTCACCGTTAACTTTAAATTCAAATTATTTCTGTGCGAGGTCCTGTGGATGCATTTGATTGCATAAAGCATTTCGACTCTGTAGTTTTTTTATATAAATGGTTGCTGCAATGACGATAGTGAAAGTTACAAAACAGGTCATGGGCATCCATCATATCAGAATAGAATGGGGATTATTGTCACATATCATAGTTGGAAATGCTTGGGTAGACATTTATGCAAAATGTGGAAGCATAGCAAGGCACATGAACTGGTTAACCGAGTGCTCAAAGAAATGTGAACTCATGGTATGATTTGATTGCAGGATATGCACAAAATACGTTTGTCAAAAAAAATTTAGAAGCTTTCATCCAAATATGTTTGGTAGGTGTAAAGCCAGACTCTGCAACCTTTATCGGCATCCTCCCAGCTTGTGCGAAAATGGGAGATTTGGAACAAGGTATGGACATCCATGATAGATAAAGGGATTTTGTTAGATGTTGTGGCTACAACTGCCTTGCTAGAGGTGAATGCAGAAAATGTAAGCATAGAAAAGGCATAGAAACTATTTGACAGAATGCTGTGATTGCAAGATATGAAAAATATGGAACTAGGCACATGAATTGTTTGACATAATACCTCAAAGAAACATGTTCTCATGGAACGCCCTGATGGCTGGATATTAACAAAATGAATTTGTTGAAAAGGATTTAGAGACTTCGCAACCAAATGCAATTGGTAGGTGTAAAGCTATACTCTACAACCTTTCTCATCCTATGCCAAATGGGAGCTTTGGAACAGGGTATGGACATCCATTAAAGGATAAAGGATAGAGGGGTACTCAAAGGTAGTTGCAACTGCTATGAGTTTAAGGGAGTTGAGGAAGGTTTAGATAAGGTATATTTTTATGTTGAAATTAGTGAAATAACTATTTTTTAGATGTGTATTATGTGTGTGATTTTGATGTTATTAAATTGTGATGGTCTATGTTCAAGTTAGAGTTCTAAGTTTAAAATTGAATAGTATTTACTTACACCCATAGAAATACTACCACTATTCCTTCTACCTTTTATCCTTGTCATCCTATGGATATTATGCATTTATAGTGTGATTTTTCTTTACACTACCATTTCATTCCCTCTTACCTCTCACTCTCTTCAGACACACTTCATTCTGCCCATACTTCTCATACCACTACTACCCGCACTTTTAAACCTTCAATACACTAGTGAAGTAGTTTTCTCAACTTAAAAAGAAAATTGTAGCTCTAACTCTATTGCATATAATCCTCCACATTGCACACCTTTTGCATTTGAGGTTGTTAAAAATCCATTTCTCATTGGCTTTCTTTTAGCTATATTTGAGTATTTTATGGAAAAGGTGGTCACAATGTTTGCCTATGAGCTTTCAATGATACATGTCTAGATATTGCATATGAAGATAAAGTCTTACCTAAACTATTTCCATGAACCCTAAGTAATACGCCCTTGAATACTTTTAATCCTTAGCTCCTATTTATATCCATTATTTTGACAAGCTAGCCACCACTTTCTTACAAACCTTATATGTCAATATGGGCTTATAATCAACTAACAAATTTAACTAAATGTTCCCAAAGAGTCTACTAAGACAATAGAATTAGCTTTCAATATTTGTGTGTTCATGCAAAAAATCTTAAACTTTAACTATTTGAATCTAATGGCTGGAAGTATGGGGCCTCCCTCACTTCCTCCAACCAGTCTTCAAGATGTCAAAAGAACAATACATTTCGAAAAGGAAATGACAAGAAAAAATCTAAATCTTGTTGGATAGTCAAATGTCTACCACATATAATTTTGTATCATTCAAACATTAAGGGCCTAGAAAATTTACAAAGCTTAAACAAACCATTGGATAATGTGCTTCAACTTTCATAATAATTTGGTTAGCCTTAATTTTATCAATCCATTGGATTCCTTTAGAGAATTAATTAAGATTTAAATAATGAATAATTCCTCTACAATTTTCATAGAGTTAACGAACGCCATACATATACCTGTATGGTATTCAAGCATAAAATTATAGATCTCATTGATAGTAATGTGATTCGTGTTATGGTGTGAATGACGGGGGAAATTGTTTGGTTGCTCCACTAAAACAAAATTTGAAATTTATACTAATATTTTTCCATTACATACACATTATAACAATATTGAGCACTAATAGGTATTCGATCATCCTACTAATTCTATGATGTACACACATATTCAAATAAAGACCCTATGGATAGAAAGCATGTTTGTTCCTCTTCCCACACTTGTACAAAAAAATTTATAGCTATTACTCATAAAATTTCACCTCAGGCTATGTATCTTCAATTATTTCATTTTATGAGGATATCCAAAATCACAATTATTGTGGTCCACTTTATGGTCATGGTTTTCTTCATGGTCAACAATTTGAAGGTATTCACATTGATCTAGGCAATTAGTATAACATTTGCATAAAATAATTTCATATAATTAAAAATTTAGCATCAAATAATTATACACATTTATGTGTTGCTCTAAACATAACCAATGACATTCTTGTGGACACTTCTGGCGAGCATTATCTTTTCTCTTAACATGGAGCTTAAGGAGGTAGATGAATTTTTCCATATCATTCCTTCATTGGCTATATTTTGTATTTTACTTAGGAGATCTTAGTTACAATAATAAAATGGGATATGCCTAAAATATGTTTTTCAAGAGAAAATTGTGAAAGTGATGAGCTCCTAGATGCATATGTACCTATTTTCAAATCAACTACTTTAAACTTAGAAATTATATTGTCACACTCAAGAACATTTGTAATGATTGCAAAGGTAAGGAACATCAAGTAGAAGCTCCTCGTGAAACCAAAGATAGAATTCATTAATTATAACAAATGCATGTGCAACAAAAGAATCAAGAAAAATTAACAAGGAAAATAAGGAGAAAATGAAGTCATCTTCATTGCCTCCTAATACTCCTCTAGCACAAAAACCAACTTATAAATGATTTCCTCCACCAATAAAGAAAGAATAGTATTATATCATTCCTTCATATGTACCAAATCAAGGATTTTTTCCTCCCTATGCTCCAAAGAAGAATAAGAAAATAACTTTCAACAATCTCATTGTCACCTCTTTTAAAGGTGTTACTTCCATACGAGTTCCAAAGAAAAAATAGAATTTTAAAAAAGAGCAAGTGAATTTGACTCCACAAGTACAATAACAATGTTACAAAGGGTCTTTCTCATATTCTACATAAATCAAGCACATTCAATGACATCATATCATGATAAAATTCAAAACATTAAAGGTGGTTTTGAATCACATAAATAAGATGAGAACAATCTATTAGATGATAATCCATATAATATTATTGGTTGAGATTTGGAGCTTTGTTATCTACATACATTTATATATAATTTACATATTTTGATGGTGTCCCCTAGTTGGGAGGTATATCTTTTGGCTTTTTCCACTACCCTATTATATTTATAATTTTTTTTATACTTTTCTATATGATTGCAATTATAATGATTACATTTATAATTGTGTATCACATGTTACTAACATGATAATTCTCATTATGATTTCAATATTTCCAAGATATTCCACATGATTCAAATGATTATGATTACATTTTACAATCACTTCACAAGTGAAAATTATGTTGGACACTCTCGAGGACATCTGTTATGATTGTAAGAGTAAAGAACATTAAATAGTTGTTTCTTATGAATACAAAGATAAAATTTATTAAGTATCCCAAATGAATCTATGGCAAAGAACAAATAAAAAGTTAATAAAAACAAAAAATAAGGAGCAGATGAATCCCTTTTTACATTGCCCCCTAATGCTTCCAAGCACAAAAATCAACTATAACCCTTACTCTCTACCAATTTAAAGCAAGAGAAAGATAATTACATTCCTTCATATATATGAAAATAAGGATAATTTCATATTTATGCTCTAAAGAAGAATAAGGAAGCAACTTTCAACAATCCCAATGCCACCCTATTTGAAGATTCTACTTCCACATGGGTTCCAAAGAAAAATTAAAATATTACAAAAGAATAAGTGGATCCCACTCCACAATAAAATACCAAGATTATAAAAGGTCTATTTTCTATTCTACATACATCAAGCACATTCAATGACATATTATATCATGATGAAATTGAAAACATATAAGTGGTTACAAACCATTGAAAATGTATGGGTAGAAACCTTGAGAGAATGAAATAATTTAAGATCATGAAGAGATCTTAGATGAAATTAAAATAATTTGATGAACCTCCAAACTTGACAAATAAAATCTAAGGAATAGAGGATTGAGAAACCATATAAGTATTAATATAGGCTGATCACAAATGCTACTAATTTAATGACATTTGTGTGTAAGAAGGGTGTTGATCGCTCAAAAGATTTATGAAAGAAAGAGAATGAAGGATCTAGTGAAGCCTTTATTAAGGTGTGCACTTGGGTAGAATCCCATAATCAAGAAGTTATATGGTGAAATCCAATTGTTGTAATAATTAATCTTATAGCTTTGAATCTAGTAGATCAATTCCCATGAGTTTTTGTACTTAGCATGTTGTGCTAAAGCATGTTAGCTAATAAAATGATGTATTTGTGATTAGTAACTTAGGTATTGCATGGTAGGAAGAATAACTAATAAATAATTAATCTCATAAGACCTAATTATGTTGTATAACCACTCATTAAGGGAGACTAGACATACATTGTCACTCTTGTGGTCAATATTGATAATCTTAGTAGATTTATAGATGTCAAATGATTGTCATTATATGAGTGTAGAATGATGGTAATGCTAGTTATAGCTAGGTGGTGTTGTCTTTTTTAGGTGTTTCAACTATTAACTTGTGCTTGGCCCATTGGACTTGTTGTAGTTCTTTATATATGTAAATGTAAGTCGAGTTAATACAATATATAAGATCTTGTGGAAGGAATTCAACTAGCTCAAGTCTAGTGGATCTTATGTGTGATAGCCAACTATCTATAATGTATGAAATGAATAAGGCATATAACTAATTCAATACTTGATAATAATTTTATGTAGAGAATAATAGATGGCCAAGTCTATATACCTTGTCATCACTCCATGAAATAATATGCTTTGTTGTGATGGTGTCCAAGTGGAATAATAGACTATATGATTAGATTATCCCTAAAATTTTAGCAACCTTGAGCTTATCATGGCCAAAATTAAGTGAAATCTAATCCCTTACATAAATGATTGAATTAAAGGTTGGTCACAACTTATACACTATATGCATTATTCATAGTAAACTCCTAGATCAAGAACCTATTCAATTTTCATAGACACATGGGGTACTAAGCATTGAAACTAATACTAATATGTCCTAGAGATTGTCACATGATCGTTTGATGGAAAATTAAAATATCGATGATCTTTATTCTTGTATAAAATTTGGTACTATTATCTTGCAAGCTAACAATATGAAGTTTTGTAGCTAGATAATATGGACCTTAAGTTTGGATCTTTAGTGTTTACATGCAATTAAGTTGTGTTTTACCTTCAAAAAAATTCCAAGTATTTTAACATTGATTTATGAATGGATAATAAGCATCCCACTCTATGTACAATACTTGAAATTTTATTAGAGTTGCATCATCCCTTGGAGGATTAACAACCTTTTTAAAATTATTTTATTAGGATTTTATAATGCTAGTTGTATATTGAAGGGAATCCTTATCATTAGTGTCCTAAGACTCCAATGTAATGTCATTGTGTTTGTGTGTGCCTAGAGTGTAATGTCACATGGTCAAAAAATTGACTTAGATCCTTCATATTCTTTTCTAATTTAGGATTGAGATTGAAGATATCAATCATCAACGTGTAAATAAAAAGTTTAGGAAACCCATCAAAACCTCATTGTTAAGGGACAAAGCCTAAGTCATGTTTAGGTTTGAAGATCTTCTTCATGAGCTTATTTCTTGAGTTTTTATTTTAAGTGTTTAGTTCCTTTCTCATCTACTCACAATAATTCTTTTATTTTTTATTCTCTCCTTCTTCAACACTTTTTCTATAAAAAAATGCACACCATACCTACACAATAACCAACACACTCGAGGATATCCATACTACCTTCTAACCATCCTCAAATTTTATGGAGGATAGAAATCCCTTAGTTGCAAACTTTAGTCAATGTCATGTGATGCTTTCACTTCTCCACAAACTAAATCTGAGGCTCTAAGACCAAATTTGATACAATTGTAATCCAAGATTCCAAATGACAAGATGTCCAATCATATAACAAAAAGAATCACAATGAAAAACACAATTGTAACAAGAAATAAGGTAGTCATATACTAAATAATACATTCAAAACTTTAATCCAAAATAATATAAAACTAAAATAAATATCAATTTATACTTATACACTCTAAACTTGAATACAAATAAAAACTGAAGATAAGTTAGAGTGGCATCTGCAAAAATAATATCAAATTAACATCTTTTTATTGTAAAGATTAATGATATCTTATTTTTAAAAAAAACATTATACACAATGAAATATCTCTATTCGAATGATGATTAGAGTATCGAACTAAATTAAGATTATTATTTTTTCCATTTAAAATTTTTGGGACTACTTTGCATACACGTCTAGCAGGGCAGTTGCAGCTACATCTGACAAAAATCCTCTATCTTAATGGATGTCCATACCCTGTTCCAAAGTTCTCATTTTCGTACAGGCTCGGAGGATGCTGGCAAAGGCTACGGAGTCTGACTTTATACCTACTAATCGCATTTGGATGAAAATTTCTAAATCCTTTTTGACATATACTACTTTGGAATTTTGTTTTAAGCTCCTATGGTGTTTGTGTTTTGGTGTTATCAAAGATCGGTTGCATTGTGTTAAGTTATTATTAACATTGCTTCTTCGTTGGAATCCCCTACAATTACATTCAGTTATTTCTTTTATGTCAGCGAACTTGAATGGCGTCTATCCGTGAACCATAACTCTCCTCATGACTTTACCATGTCGTTTCCCCTCCGCTTGATGTTTTCTTTTGTTCTAGGTACCTATTTTGGAGCGGCCGTTTGATTGAGTTTCTCACTGTAGAATTATTCTATCTTTGTGGTTTCACCCATAGCATCGCTTGCAATAAAGAGTTTTAATTTGAAGTTTGTATTGAATCTGGCCTGGCAATTTTGAAAGTTTGCATGTACCTTCTTTTGTTATATTCTTTGGTGTATATCTTGTCTGTTAGTAAACTCATGCAAAGGCATGCTTACCTTGTTTCTATTGTAAAACCCTTGTAGAATGAATGGAACTGTTAGTAGATTCTGGTTTTAGTATTGTATATCGATATCACTAATATAGAAAACATAGAGTCTTGCTCAAGTCTTTTATTGATATATATATATATTATATTTAATATGTTATCTTTTTTATTGTCTTTTGTTTATTATCCAACAATAATAGAAACTTATTATTGTGTTGTTGGCATTCTAAATTATATATATATAAATAGACTTGTTAAGTGAATCGAATAATGAACACAAATGTATTGTTTAAATATGGAATTAAATACGTATATGTGGATTTTTATTGTTTGGTATTTGTAATTTAGATATTTATATAAGTAATGGATTTATTATATTTTTAACGTATAAGGCATATTAACTTATTTGTTAAAATAGAAAAATTAAATAAAAAATATTTATCTTGCCAATGATTATGAACTTTTAGTTAGATGTTTTAAATTTTGAATATCAATATATTTATATAGGAGTTAATGATTATTAAATTTATTTAATTGAACAAAAACTATAAGGCATTGTACTTATGTCTTTTTGCAAGCTTTTAAGAACTTGAATTTAAGTTGAAATGATGGACAATTTCGCTGATTGGAATTTCTACTTGATATTATATTATTAATTGAGTGGGTGAATAATGCCTAACTCTATAAATGAGGGTTCTATTTAATAAATGAATTTAGATGTCATATGGTTTAGTGTTATTTATATATCTTGGGAGTAAATGATGGATATAGTGTGATCTACTTAAATATGAAGGAATGCTTGCATTGTGGAGTTGATGTCTTCTGAGGCTTGGGTATTCTTGAAAGAATTGTTGGTTTACTTAAGTTTTACAATTCTCGTATAGGATTTGTAACAATTATGCCATGCACATCATTTTGATACCTATGTGGTAGATGGGAGTATTAAGTATTAGACATAGTTGTGATATGATCATACTTTATGAACTGTTGTGCAATTTAGCTATCCTATATGTGTTATGTGAGTTCATTTTGGCTTATTTGTCATTGATTTGTAAGGGCACTATTGGTGTTGTGTGTTGTTTTGGAAATCTTCCTGTAACGCCCCACCATGCTATCCCCAAAGGACAACTACAACTCACAAATTACTGCACAACTTTTTTTTGAAAGTGAAACATTACATAAGTATGAACATGTACATATATTACATAAAAATAAATTATGCATTTACAAAGCCATCTACGTCCTCTGGGGAACACATAACAATAATTACAAAACCTAAAATTTTATCAAAACGAAAGCGAATAGAAACCAAGATTACATAATGATGATGTCCACCCATAAAATAATGATGACGTCCACCCACAAATGATCAAAAGAGAAAAAAAATGATACATCACTTTATTACGATTCAATTCATAGTTCCAAGATACAATTGTGGAGCATATTTCCATTAATACTACACATCAAAGATACAATAGTACATTACATAGTGCTTCCCTTATTTCCACGAAAAAAGTACATCAAGTGCAAGAATGATACATCAATGAAGAATAAGGTACAAAATGAGGAATAGTCTTCAACCAAGAGAAGCTCTAGAAATTTTCATCCGCTTTTGCATCGTGAACACAACCTGGGAACCCAATGGGGTGCAAAGAAAGTTCCACCCGACCACGTGGAATCGAAAGTTCACCCCCATGCAAGGAGTTGACAAGAAAGATCCCCCAATTCCCAACCAAAACAATCAAGCGAACCAATAGCAAGCCAAAATCCACAACAAAGATAACAACAACATAAGATAACAACCCATAACATTGCCATCGCATAGCCACAACAGAATAATGAAAGGTCCAACAAAGCCAATTTCCAATATTATAGATCAACACTAAATAACCATAAGAGGTGCCAACAACAATAGGATCCCAAAACCTTCAAATGAAAACCCAATATCAACCAACAATAAATATCAAGGGCACCTTTCGTTAAAATCAATCAAGTTGCCATGAGGCATGTGTGCAACACTAAAAGATAGAACTTGGAGGCTTCAACAACAACATCGAGAACCAAATGCCTCCACAACATCAACAATTCAAACAAAACTTCCAAAGGAAACCAAACAAGGGAAAATAAACGGGTATTGTAGGAGAGTTTCATCGCATGGGCTTACATGGATTATCTAGGCAACCTATCACAAGGTACCGCCTCCATCTATGGTTATCCTGACTACCTATCTCAAGGCATTGCTCCATAGGGTGACTCATGCGGGACCACTTACCTTTCGTGAGGACAAGGTAGTGATCTTACCAACCAGGTCTTCTCATCCCATCCTTAGCCTGTGAAAGCACTAACGGCATGGGTGAGGCTCATAATTAATCTTTTTTTAGTGTTTAACTTCCCAAACCCACTAGTTCATTAATTACATTATCACTTGTTTAGGAAACTCTTCCATGAGTTACCCTAACAACCCCTTTGTGTGCCGGATCCCCATGAAGAGCCACTCTTCGTATGACACCAAAACTAAATACAAACAAGGGGTGTACCTCAACTCATAAAAATCAAAGTGTTCATAACTCACAACATGCGAGACAAGAACCATCTCGCAACCCATTTCATATCACTGAAAACAAGAACAAGGGAGGTACCACCCACCACATCAAAATTCAACACCATGGTACAAGGTAATGCCCACAAGCTTAAAATCCGAAATAGGATCAATGAATCACAACGGTCCATCCATAGAAAACCAATAAAATTCAAGTTCACTATTGCCTCTGGGAGCCTAAAACTTCAAAAATCCACAAACTCCTACTGAAGGTAATTCAAACATATTAGGTTCCCAACCATCTCAAAATATGACCACACAAAGACAATGCAATAAACTCTCCTCAATCAGAATTAACACAAAAAGAAGACTTACATCATGGGACCACAAAATGACTATATAAAATCTGCAAAAAGACAAGTGGAGAATAAAAGTAATAATCATGACAATGATAAAAATCAACCGAGCACATCTTAACTTTAAAACCAAACCAATAATTCAACACGAACACGCAACCAAAATCTTCACACTTTCGCTAATCAACTACTTATACAACGAGAGCACTTATTCAAGCATTACAACCAAATAACAAGGCACAAACAACCAATGAAACGTGATCGTGAGTACATTCACGACTCATAAGGTATTAAAAGGAAGCTACGTCACTAACATATTCCTAAAATCAATAGATCATCTGATACATGATTATAAACAAGACCATTGTTAAAAGGATAATCCAACTAACTTCTTAAATAAACCCTTTATTTATTCATTTATAGTTAATTCTAATTTATCAAGTATAATCATTTATTTAAAGAGACCAAAATATCTTTTTCTAACATTTAACTAAACAAGTCTCTTGATTCAATAAGAGAATAGAAAACATAAAATATTGTCAATTATTTGAATTCATTTATCCATATATATATCTTCTTTATACTCAAATATTTTATTTACTTAAAAAAAGAAGTAATTTTAAATTATAATAATAACAATTATCTTTTATAATTAAATAAATTATTTCTTCTATATATTATGTTACTACAAAAGAAACCTAAAATAAGCAAGAGAATATATTTTATTTTAAAAAGAAATGATTTTTAAATAATAAAACAAATACTTAATATATATTATTTTTATTTATAAAAACAAAATTAAATAAATAAGAGGAAGTGCCTACCCACAATGCTTTTACTACAAACTATTTCCAGAGATAAAAATATTCTCTTTTAGAGATTCTTAAAAAAAATTCTAGCGAGATAATTCCTAACCTTCTTTTCTTCACTAAAATTTACTAGTACCTTTTTCTTTTAATAAAAAAGAAAGTGTCTAATTCATTCCTAAGCCTTTTAGGCTTAAAAGGCAACATGCATTTTATTAACAAGAAAGGTAAATAAATCGAGAGAGAAATAAACTTAAACTTAAATCCCATTCACAATTAATGCAAACAATAAAACAGAATTAGATACATATATGAGAAACATTAATGTTTAGATTCTATTGAAAAATTATAGTGTTGTTTGCAAAATGATTGATCTTGTTAAAACATATTAAACTGAATAAGTGTGATGGAAAAAAGCCAAAAGAGTGCAGCAATAAGTATGACAGAAAAGAGCCAAAAAAAAGTGCAACAATAAGTATGACGGAAAAGAGTAGCAATAAGTATGACAAAAAAGAGAAGCAATGAATATGTTGAAAGAGCATCAATATCATGTTGAAAAGCAACAATATCTCATTTTAGAAGTGCAACAAAATATGATATGAATGAGCAGCAAGTAATGATAAGTTCATGAGAAGTAATTATGAGAATATGAAGAGCAAATGGCAGTAAAAAATGTGCAGCAATAAAGTAATAAATGTGCAACAAATGAAGATGAAAAGTGTAACAAAAGATGCCATCAAAGATGCAGCAAGAATAAGTCTTAAGGAGCATAAATTAATAACAGTGAAGGAGCAGCAAATACTGTCATAAAGGTGCAACAAGATTAAGTCTTCATGAGCAGAAAACAAGTCTTTATTACCAACAAATAGAGTAGAAGGCAGTATTCAAGTTCTTTGCATTGCAAGAGGACAAGAAAATAGAGCTAAGCTGATATGACAGTCAGACAGGTTTAGTGGATGAGGACTACACATACTTCACACGTCAGTAACTTTTGACGCAATACATATATGGCTGATCATTAGGAGTGCATGGTTGACCTTCATGCCTGTAATGGCGATCTTGGAGACAACCCAAACCTTATTACTAAGATGCCAGATAAACCTATGGTGCCTGGGTGCAACTCACTGTATACAACGCCATGAGAAAACTTTAAAACATGACAGATTAACACCAGCTGACCATTGGGAGAGAAAAACAAGCAATTTATGTAACTCTAAATCTCAAGCAAAGGAATACATTGATCCAAAAGGAGGAGTAGAGGACTAAAATATACTTGAATGCAACGTGTGTTGACGGAGAGAGAGAGAGCTAGGTTAATCCCACCTTGCAAAAATCCCCCCAAAAGTTACCCACCTTTCCTTTTTATTCAAAAGAATTCCCCCCTTTTTGATTTCGAGAACCAAACAATATAGGTGGCAAATTTTTTTCGTTTTTACCACTTGTTATAAAAACTTACGCGTGTATAAACTTTTAAAAGAAAGCCTAACTCCCTAAAAAACACGAGATTAAAACTAAGGGTAGAAGTTTAAATGCTCATTATAAAATTATATCAAATAATTAAGGAAGACATATTCTCCCCTTTTTATAAACTTCAATTTTACTCACTCTATGGTTACTTTTGTTTAACCCTCATTAATAGATAATTTATTTATTATTATTATTTTATTTTATTTTATTATTGTCATTATTATTATTCAATTAGTCAATAGATCTCCATGAAAATATTCATGTATAATAATGTTTATATTATAGGTAACATAATTTCCTTATGTCAATATAATTTATTTATTTATACTATTATCTCTTTCTTTGACGTGAAGCAGTAATAGTTTACGTATTAGAAGTCTAGCCTTCAACATCAATCATATTGCACAATGCATTTTAAATTATATTACTACTACTATTAATAGTCCAATAGTAATACTTATATTCATAATAATATTTGCTTTATTCCGATTTGATTCTTTCTAACTATGTCAATATTATTTATTATTAACGATAATAAATTCTAGGGTAATTTCCATTGGCATTATCACCAATACCTCTTAAACGAAAATTTTAAAGTCACGTGCTAACATTACACAAGCAATGCAATTAGCTTCGTTGGCCAAGAATTAATACTAGATCTTTTCTTGATATGGTATAATGACTCGTATAATTCATTTAAGCTAGCCTTAGGTAATTAATGAGTTTAACATTTAATCGTTAGAATATTAGTCATAAGATATAATACAATAGCTAGTAGTATCTTCCTTACATCACTTGACCTATGTATATGCCACTAAGAATTGTGGGCAAGGTACTCGAAATGGACCCAAGGTCTAAACTCACACAAACATACTTGCACGAGGGTTTCAGGTTGAATACCTAGCAGAATCTTACTTCCAATTTAATTTAAGTTACCATATAAATCAAATTTATTTTAATTAAGTAGATTAATCAAGGCTAGGCTAGATATTAACTTAATCACATCATACAAAATCCATTAATCAATGTAAACTATCGAACCCATCATGACCCACAAATCAACCAAACAACTTACCCAATTGTCACAGAGGCCAGATATAGAGAGGCACTACACTTCCAAAGGCTTATGATAGTTATTTGTATTGAAAAGCTTGGGATGCTTGTTTATTGTTGTTTTCTAGCAATCACTTGACTTTAGACTTAGCCATGCACGATGTATTTTATTATTGAGGTATTTGAAATGTTCTATGGTATCGTCATGATTATGATGGTTATATGTGGGATTTTGTTTTGCTTGCATGTTGGCTATTCTTGTCATTGTCTGTAGTATGTTTTGTACATAGGTTTAGTGGCTTTCATTAGGGGCCAAAACCCTAAGAGGTTGCTAGGGTAACCTATCGAAAGTAGTTAATCAAGTGAAAAAAATAAACTTCATATATTAGGGGATGGGTAGTATTCATCTAATGACTTAGATAATTGTTTTGTCTCGCCTTGTACCTTAATGATCATTTAGGTTAAGGTAGGTTGAGATGGTTTGAAATGGCTTAGTTGATCACTTTGTCCTCTCGAAAAGTGTTTCAGTTCCACATAAGTTCGTTTAGGGGCCGAGAATTGGTAGAGGTTGCCAGGGTAACTCAGGACGAGGGCTGGTAATCTAGGAAGATTCACCAGGGTAACTTAGAACGACTATGTGATGACACTCTTATCCTTGTACATGTTTGTGGTCTTTTGTGTAGAGTCACCTGTGGTTATGTTGTAGCCTCTAGGAGTTTGTATGTTGCTATATGGTTTTGATGTCATGATTTGGTCATGTGTATGTTAGCCATGTGATGTATGTTTTGTCTTCTCTTGTGTTTTTTTGACTTGTGGGCCTAATACTATCTCCTAGCACAGGGGGTGGGATTTCGAGTACCACACGGTTGGGAGGAACATGCCTTTTTCTCCATTGGGTCCCCTTGCAGGTGATACAGTTCGAGACAAGATTGTTCTTGATAGGTTCCTAGATTCACATCGTTCATGGAGTTGATCGCTGGGTGTGCTCGTGTACAAGATAGACAGTTGTACTTGCTCATCTTCTTTATTGTATTCACTCATGATGATTACATGAGACTTCATTGTATTATGATTCTAGATGTATCAAGATTTATTACAACCTCGTTTGTTGTATCTTGAACTTGTAATTAATCTCTTTATGATAATGTAATCGAGATATGATATATTCATATTTTTCTTGTAATTAGTTCTATGTTGAGTTTTTATTCTTATGTTAGATTAGTAGCATTTTTGTGGAACCCCAAGAACATTTATGCATATGTTGTTTGTTCTCATGTTGTAATTAAATGTAAAAAAAATAAAAAACTAATTTGGTTATTTAGTTGTTTAACGTATTGTTCTCTGGGTTCCATGACGGGGCATTACATGGGGCATATTAGTTGGTTGTTCCTGAAGAAGAAATTTTAGCTTAACCGCTAAACAATAGCAACCTCAAGAAGTTATACACATGAAGCACGCTAGAATACCCTAGGAAAAATGGTAAAAATAAAAAAAATGGGAAAAAGATAAAAATTAAAAAAAACTAAAAAAGAAAGAAAAATAGTAAAGAGAAATAAAATGTTCTTTAAGTGAAAACCACTTTGTGGTGCTTCTAGAATAGTTACCATAGTGAAAACTGACAAACAGGCACTATATTTGAATAAGACTCACATCATTATCTATCGGTACTATCAACAACATCCACCCATCCATTTCATAATAAAACATGTATCCAACCATGGCTTGTTACTAATTTAGGAAAGTAGTCTTGTATCCAACTGGGGACAACTTCTCAAATCTGATCATGGATTAGATCTTGGAACATCCTATCATGGTAAAAAAAAACAAAATAAAAAACATTAAAAAAATAACAAAAATAAAAAACATTTGAAAAATAACAAAATCAATTTTTTTTGAAAAACATCAAAAACAAAACATTGTTGGATTATTCCTTCACTCAAACAATCTAAGATCAACATTTTCTTGAACCTTTCAGCTAGTTTAGGTAGATTTATGCAACATATCCTCTAGACGTAGAAGTGGAATATCAATCCAGATTATCAATGTTGTTTATCGAAAAATAGTTTATGCTTCGAGTCAAACGGTCAAACTATATGGTCTCTGCATGTACAACGTAGGCAAGGTTTAACAGCCCCCAAGGCCATAGGTTAGTCCCCTTAGGTTTCTATCATGCTTTATTTCAACTTAGTCAAAAAACTTAAAATCCAAAAACAGTCAAAAATGCAAAATCCAAAAACATTCACAAAACATAAAAGGTCAAAAAAATTCAAACCAAGTGAACTACAAGCCTCTGCATGTACAATGTAGGCAAGGATTATCTTTGATGAGCCCCTGAGGCCCTAGGTTAGTCCCTTGAAAACAAAAATAACATCATAAAACTTAGAAAATAAAAAAAGATCTACTCCATCATCACAATCCGCAATACATTTTTCACCCACAATAAAAAAATTGTTGCACTCACCTTTTGACAAAAAAAATAAACAAAGAAAACATCAAAAGCTAGAACTTTCAAGCAAAACAATCACAAAGATTTGATTGCAAAACAGATAGAAACAATGCCAAAGTATCAACTACCTATCTTTTTGACAATTCACCAACAACATCCTGAGATATGCCTTAATAGACCCGTTCCTATGATAGACATGATAAAAAATGGATAATAGTCCTGAAACCTCAAATAGATATGGAAAGTGATGCTACAAATTTGTTTTCATCTTTTTGTAGTCTTACTTTTTATGATTGAATTTATTGACTTATTCCCATGATCTCTCAAGGATGTCCATAAGGATTCAGAGAAGAAGGAATGGGGGCAATTGAGCATCATTTCGATTTTCTATTTGTAAGATATTTTTGTAATACTACCATGGCGAATACTTGCTTTATTGAGTGTATGAAAGCTGTGTTGAAACACTTTGTGAAGCAATTGCATGTTAGATGTTCTATACCTCTCCATGTGATTGGTCCAATTTTTTTTTAACATAACTTGACTATATACTTAAAAAAAAGTTTTTGTATGTCTGGTATGAGAAAATATACTCTTTGTTTGTAGAGTCAAATTCCACACAATAGATACAAAGTCACCTTGGTCATTAATACCCGGGTGCATCATATATTTTTTCTACATCAAATAGGATTGTTCAAACCTATGAAGCCTCCAAGAAAAGTGAAAGAAACTCATCAACTACTAACAACATCAAATTTCTATGCATCATCAAATGATTTCTTCTAACTAACATCCATCCTACATAGCAATATCGTTAGTACCATATCCATCCTGCATCCACAATGTTGTCAATACATATCATGATAATAATAAAGAAATCAAAACAACATGTAACATGTATAAGGCACACATCCATCATATATCAACACCACATAAACATCATATATCAAAACGATATATCAATCATCCATAAAAAAAAATCATATGAAACAAAGTATGATTCGTCCATCCATATCATATGTATACATCATAAAAATACAAAAACATATATAAACATACATCATCATGTATAGTCATCCATGATCATCACATGAACATAATGATATGAATCGAAGAAGGTATATATCATAAATATCATCATCAAAAAATGGAGAATGTCATAGTACACCATCATCATGAAACAAGTGTGATAGGATGATACAAAATAATACATATATATGAGGCCTCGACTAGGTCGATGAATATATATACAAAAATCATGTCTGCAATATGTCTCTGAATAACAACATAATAAAGATCAAGTATATGTGTAATATTGCCTGACAGGATAGGGGAACACTCTATGGATCAGGCTGTGGATCACCATTGGGATTTGGTTGTCTAACAGAATGACCAACTGAATCGCCGCCGCTGCCCACAACACTAGGCTCTCTGAATCGTGGTTTCCATTGCGCTCTAGGAACAAAGGGGTCATAGAGAGTGATAGTATGTAGCCCTATGTAACCATTGATCTCACTCTACATGAAGGGTATCACACTCTATTCTAAGAGTATCTCTCTTTGTCGTAATCACCTATAACTGAGCCTCTGCAGCATGTCATCGCCCACTCTCGATGTCTTGCTCTACCCTTAGGATATCCCTCTCTATTATCACTATGGAAAGATGTGCCTCCATAATCTGTCACCCAACTATCTCTATAGCCAGCTAAGCACCTCCATCTCTAGGGGGAGGAGGACCTAGAACCTGTCCATGCACCTAAGGATTTTGATCACCCTGTGCCCCATCATGTTGGGACCTATCCAGCTGCTCTGCAAGAACCTCAATGCATTGTTGCTCCCTACCCCAATCTGTAATACATACTCTGCCTAATGCAGGGTTACCCCTAGGATCTGTGAATCTCAAAGGCTTGCATTGTTCCCACTATTGATCAAAATCAGGTGTGGTACCCAATTTGTTGAACCCACTAGCCAACCCCATCCAACTAGGGAAAGTGCTCTTAATGCAAAAACATCTCTATCTACCTGATGACCCCATACACGAACCTCTCTAGTGGTCCAACTGAATCAAGCCTAATAAGTATCGAGAAAATGACCCTATCTCTCTCCAAACTAATGACATAATCTATCAAGAAAGTAATGCTCTAGCAAACAATGAGATCGACCAATCAACCATCTGGTCTATCAATAGTAAACAAGATGCTCCAAACCTTTTGGCCATGCCTCACAGTCCATATAAGGTCTCCAACCAAAACCTAGCATGTCATCGAGCACACGATTCCAGTATGGAAGATCCCCAGGCAAGGTTTAGTGTAAGAAATCTCCATAACGGTATGAGTATGTATCTCCAATAGTATGATCTTGTATCCTATTAGGTCAAGTAGCTGCAATGTGCTCCCAAGCCTAAATATGCAAAAGAGAGACACCTACGAAACTATATTTCTCACCCCGATATACAACCGTGTGCATATATCTATATAGGTGGGTGAGAAGACATGGACCCCATGCATATCTAGTCCCATGCTCAAACATACCCTCAATGAAAATACCCCATCCAACAGGGAACTGGAAACCTCTCCTATTAGGAACAACTAGTCCTGAAATCAAACCACAAAGGACAAGAGAAACAGGGTCTACACTGCCAATGAACTCAGAAAAATTAATCTCGGACTATCGACCCTTTAAATGTCTAACACCTAGCACATGCTACATGGCACGGGTATCCCATCCAACATGGTATGTCATGAGCTCACCATGGATGGGAATAAAGAGAATCCTCCACACATCCTTGAGTGTAATAGTGGCCTCTCTTGTGGGTGAATGAAACAAGGACGTCTTTGAATGCCATCACTCCACAAGCATGGCCATCATTGTTGTATGAGTCTAGATGGGAGGCATGTAACAGATATGATAGCCCAACCGCATCTAGAAAGTCTCACTCTATAACATCGAAACCGGTAATTGGATCGAATAGATCCCAATGTCATCTCTCCATCGTTGCAATGGTTTAAGGACCACTTGCAATCATTTTAACCCACAATGTTAGGGTTTCACTTTGAATGTGCAAAATGAAACAAAAATTATGAAAAATGACACTTAAGGTTCCAAACAGGCAAAAGCAAGCAAAATTAAGAAAAAATGAGTAAAAATAGAAAAAGCGATGAAAAGAGAGTAAGTGTGTTGGTTTAAGTCAACTGCGCCAGAATCAAAAGCGAAGGAATTTCTCAAGGGCGAAGATCTATAGCAAATACACAAAAAAAAAGCCCAAGCAAACAAAAGCAAAGAAGCAAAGCAAATGTGAGTTTCAAAGGTGAAGGTTTAGGTCAAATGCGAGGATCTAAAGGAAGTGCGTAGATTTTTTTTCAAGAGCGACCTTCCTAAACTGTCAAAAGAAAAGAAACTAATGCAAAGGTGCTAAAAATACTAAAAGCTCATTATTGACTTAGAGAACTTTGTACACAAATTATGAGAATAGGACAAGACAAAAATAAGGAGTAACAGGGTACATATCAGGCCATCGATGCCTGCAGTCCATCCAAACTCTCAAACTAGGTCTGAACGATGCGGGGATCCCTAAATCCTAGGCATTGCTCCTCAACAAGTGTCAAAATGGGAAATCAAGAGACAAGAATTTGCTATAGGATCAAAGCAAAAATGAGGCAATTAGAACCCTAATTACCTATATTAACCCTCAAAAACCCTATTTTTTAATTAGGGAACCTTCCTACGTTTAGCTTAAGACTTCTTAGGAACATCGAAACAAGCAATGAGAGACCTATAGACCTAATTTTTCATCCTAAACACATCTAAACTGAAATAGAATAGTGTCATGAGCCCGAATTCAAAATTGAAATTTTTGGCCAACCTCTTGAGGGGGAAAGAAAAATTCCTACTATCATTCCATAGAACTCCAAGGCATAGTGGGGCATAATTTTTTTTCAAAAACTTGATCTTAAAAACAAAATCTTTGAAACAAAGCAACCAGTATTTTGTATCAAGGAGGGGAAAAATGTAGACATGTAAAATTGACCTAACACGTATCACACACTGTAAATGACATTTTCACATCATTGACATCATTATCATCAAACATCACTGCATTTCACATCAAAAGCATCAAAAACCCTAATTTCCCTTATTAATTAAATAATATGACATTATTTAATTAATTCACTTTTTCATCATTCTTGACAAATTAAATAAATTCAATTTATTTAATAAAGCCCTGAAAACCCTATTTTTGCTATTAATTAAATAAAATGACATTATTTAATTAATTCACATTTCTATCATTTCGACCTGTTGAATAAATTACATTTATTTAATAAAGTCCTAATCTCACTTTTATTCATCCTGATTAGTTAAATAACGCCAATTATTTAATTATGTTGTTAATTCACCTTATTCCCCTAAGTTAATTGATATATTAAATCATAATAATTTAATTATGACACTTTCCCTCTAAAATTTGAATAATTAAATCAAATTATTCAAATTATCATCAAAAATCAAATCAAACTAATGCAACTTTGTTTGCAAAAACCAAAAATGATTTGCATGTTCAACTCCAAATTGAATGAATTAATTAAATCAATTAATTAATCTTTTTCAACCACTTCCCTGATTGAGTAAATTATGATCCCTTGGTTTCTCAATCTAATCCTGACAGATCAATCTATTCCTAATTAAGCAAATTACAATCTCTTGACTGATCAATCTATTCCTAACTGATCAATCTATTCCTCAACCCCACTGATCATTCAATCTATTTCTTCAATCACACAAATTGTGCAATCTATTTTGCACAAATTATTCATGTGTAAATCATCTCAATATCTCTCAATTATCGATCTTGATTCAACATTTTTCAATCCTGATCACCCATTTCAAATCATATTTTCTATATAACAAACCTCTTTCCTCACAAAAAAGGATTGGAGAATCAACCTATTAAAACAACAAAGCAATTCCAAAACACCATTGTTAGAGCTTCAACATTTCTTCGATCAACCAACCAAGACATTATTCTTCAAGATTTCATACATGAACTATGGAGGATTCACATTGATATGAGCAACCACGTCCTCACGAATACACTCCAATACGGGATGGTAACCTCTCTTTGTTTTGAATTCAATTTGGTAATCATAGGATTTCATTATATGTTTTCAATAGCTTAGAAATTCATTTCGTAAGTGTAGGAATAGATCTTAGATTAGTGTTCTTGATCTTAGAATAGATTCTAATTTCAATTACATTTCTCTTGTTTAGCATCTATGATTTTCCCCCTCACACACTGGAATTGTTTGAGTGTCTCTATGAGTCTTTTGTATATTGTCTTGATGGGTTTTAATTAGTTGGTTAGCTAGAAGGCCATAAATCATTCCAAAGATTTTGTGATGTATCTTCTCAATATTAATAAAGAAATATAAAATCTTATTTCTAGATTATTAAGTAGACACATGTAAATTTATTTGATTTCTATTATTTGTTAATGTGCATGTGTGGAGCCTAGTTTGTATGTGCATTCTTTATATATAGTCTTAAAGAATATATTGATTAAGGTATCCCATCTAGTTTTAGTTATTAAATGTTTCATATAAAATTCATACTTTATGTCAAATTGGATATAGGAATCGGTCTATTTTTTTCCCCACTCCATCATCTCAACATGTTAAATCAAACTAAATATTATATGCATATTTGTTTGTGTTTCTATTCCCAGCTTCCATGCATGTGAACATAGAATAGTAATAAGGGTTATTATATATCCATTCCTTAAATAATCTACTTAGTTATCCCTTTTTCTATATAAAGGTGTAAGTTTACATATTCAAACCAACACATAGATACATTCTAAAAACCTGTATAGGATTATAGTGTGTAGTAGGTATGGTTTGTGGTAAGGTATCTATTCAATCCCATTATTTTAATAACTCAACACCTTATGAAAATCCCCCTTGGTATTACAAAGAAGTGAAGAAGGTCCTACCCACCTCAATAATTGGTCCTTAATTGTCAACACTAAATGTAGTTTTTTGGTATTCTTCCTAGGTTTCACACTTCTGACACTTGGGAAATTATCCAAACTTAGGGATTTGGGGCCACAACTTAGGTCACCCAAAAATTGGCATTGTTTCAAGGGAAATATTAAATCACCATTAAACTTGAAGATCCAAATTAATAAATGAGTAAGATGCAACCAAAAAAACTATCCCTTAGTTGATACTTTGAAAAAAATTCTATTTCTCCTAATTTAATGAGTGGAGAATTTATCAAGAAAGTAATCAAAAAATATTTTTCAAGAAAGAAAAGTTTTTGATAGAGGAAAAAATAGGTTTTGAATGGAACCGAAACCATTTACAACAGGTTTTGAATGGACCTGAAACCATCAGGTTTTAAGGGATCCCGAAACCCACACCAAGATGAACAAGCTACCCAAATGAAAGAAACAAAAACATCCAACAACAAACCAGGGAACCAGCAAGCCGACAACCAACCCAAAGCCAACAGGCAGCCCAGAAGAGAACCAAGAGATCACATAAATCTTGGTTTCATTGGTTTTGAAAAGACCAAAAACCCACTACAATTCATTGGTTTTGACGGGACCAACAACCCATTAAAACAAGGTTTTGGCAGGGACCTTAAACCCAAACCTATGGATTTTGAAGGGATCCACAACCCAGTACATCTATGTTTTGACAGGGACCTTAAACCCAAAAATACAGCTATCAAAAAATAGATTAGGAACGAAGCTCCAACAATAGAAGTATCGAAACCTAGGAAACCACCCTTTCCACCTCTATAGGAAAGGTAATCACAAAAGAACAAGGCTCCACCAGTGTACTTCAAGAACCGTCTATTCTCTCCACCTCTATAGGAAAGTAACCCAAGCTCCTCCAAACCATCATGGCAACAAAAACCATTAACCTTGGAAGTGAACATCTCATAGAAAAAAATACTTTTCAAGATCTCCACCTCTATAGAAGATAAAGAAAAGAACACAATAGGAAGGCCCTCATCAACTCCCTTGGAACCAAAAAACAGGGATTCATCAGTCCCCCAACAACACTTCCAGGAAAAACCAGTAGCATCCTGCTCCACCTCTATACAAGACAAGTCACTTCCAGCCACATCCATCTCCCCCTCAATAGAAGATAGGACCACCTCCATAGGAAAGACTAGAGTAACCCTAAGATGCACCAATAGAAGCGTAAAAAGCAAAGCCATAGAACCAAGAAGGCGAAGGACAACACAATCCTCACCACAACGAAACCCAGAGGTTAGAAGATGTAAACAGAGGAAATCAGACCCCAATATAAATAAAATCACAGCCCTTAAAGATTCCAAAGGAATCTAAAGAAAAATAATCTCTCCCAGAAAAACAAAATGCACTTCAAGATACAAGGAGAGAAAAGAGGCAGTTAGACCAATATTTTTCTGCCAAAGGGTTAGAGCTGAAGTTGAGACAATCATAGCAACCCTCAGATAAACACACAATGAGCTCTTCCAGTCAAGGCAAAAACAACTTCCAAACATCCCTGCAGAAAAATCCCTAACAACAAAACCCCCAATCAGGAAAAGCAGGGGCCAAAGAGGAGCAAAGAAACCACCATATTTATGCGAAAGGGATGGAGAAGAAACAACAACATCCATAAAGGCCCTAATATAACCAAATGTGAAGCTCACCCAGTTGGGGCAATGACAACTTCCACATCATCCCACATAAATAAAGGAAGCATCCAAACTCCCAGGCATAAAACAGATCCCCAAAGAAGGCAGTGACCAAAGTGAAAGAGAGAAGCAAACCCTCCCAGAATCCACATAAAGTTGATCCCACCAAAAGAAGGGAGAATCCTCTACCATGTTAGCTCCATCGATGCCAACGCAAGCTTCAACATCTCCTCCCGAGCACACTGCATCCCCCGCTCTGGAAACATAGCACCAACAAACCTCCTCACCCTCCCGTCGGCCTCTAAAAATATATAACACTGGTCCTCCCAAATCAATGCAGACCCCAAACAACTGTTTCCCCTGGCATCATCGCCATCTGTGTCTAAATCCTCCTCTCCCACCTCTACAAAATTTGAAAAGCCTCGGTCGCTTCCCATCCCGCCCAAGCGCTCCATTAAAAATATAATTCAAGAAAGAAAAGTTAGAAATAAAGACAATATAATGATTTGAGAAGTCAAAAACATCCTAATGTGATTTTAGCTAAAGTAAGGAGGTGACAAGTTGAGTGGAGAGCTAAAAATTTAAGGCATATTACTTTAGTATGATTCCCAAAGTATTGAATGGAACAAATGTTGGGATAAGGAATAAAGTACACCTTATAACTACATACTAAAGATATAGATATGAATTTAACTCTACCTTCATGTTTAGAAAATAAAAGGAAATTTTTTCATCACAACTCTCCTACCTCATCTTGTGAAACTAAAAAAGAGGTTGAAAATATTTTCCAAGATGCTAATGCAACTACTTAGTAAAATAATGAGTGTATGGAAAGAGAATTAAATCAACAAATAGACCTAATCAATCATATTAGAACAAACAAGTGTGAACTAGAAGCCCAAATTGAGCTACAACAAGATCAAATTGCTCAATAGATCTAATAAATGAGTCAAAACATTCATCAATAATAGAATAGAAAAATCATAATAATGCATAAAGTGTTACAAATCAATATACACATAATGTGCAACCAAATTAACATTACCATCAACAACAAAAATTGTAAGAAAATGAAAGGAAATTTGTAACCATATATGACAATTTCCACATAACCCAAATGGAGAAATATATAAAAATAATTATTCACAATCTATATATGCAAAATAATATACACCATACCATCAAAGATTACACAAGATATACCTTGGGAAAAACCTCAAGAGGAAAAAACCTAGCCTCCAAAAGCATTCATCACTCATGTGCTATTCAACAATAAAATCATTACAATACGTCTTCACTTAGTTTCCATGAATACTTCTGAAACATAAGATGTCTACATGCACTCCATGTGAACAAGCATGTAACCACACATTCCATGCCATGCTTTAAAGCCTCACATAAGCAACCTACAAGAGATCCGCAACCTCAAACCCCTTAGCTAAAATATCCAACCTTAAACAAATACACATGTGCTTGCTTTTATAGACATAAGCTTACATAAAATCATGAAGTGGTATCACAAAAACCATGTGACTAATAGCATGAGCTTACAAAACCATTTTCCCCCTCATTTAATTTTTGGTACTAAGTTTTCCCAATATTAAGTATTTTTCAATGTGAAAACCCACATTAAATATTCATCCCAATGATACATACAAAAAATATAATTGGACCCAAGAACTTCAAACTTATGTGATGCATGCACCCCTAGATCCCCTATGTGCACCAAAAATAAAATTTAATTACATTATAACATTATGCAACTTGAACAACACACCTTTTCCTAGCATTCTCCCCCTTTTACATTGCATAATGAGTAAAAAAGTAAAATCAAACATCAACAAGGGAACAACCCCTATAGTTAAACATATACCATCAAGGAATCAAAGTGATCTCCATGTGCTCCATCAAGATACTTGCAACAATAATTAAGGTTTCCACCATATTAATCATGAATCCTCTCATTCTCCATCATGCCAATACACAAAATATAAGATCACATCCAAAGTGATGCCACAATAATTGTCACATAGAAGCACAAGTCCTACCTCAAATTGATATCTAAACATAAACACTAAATCCAATGGTAACAAATATTCATCAATATATATCAAGAAATAATCACCATAGCTAAAATAGAAACAATAAATAGTTACTAACACATCCAACTAACCATACCTCAAAACCAAGGTATACACAACATAACAAGTAAACCTCATGCCATCAATATATCCAACCCATGAAATGAAATCATAAGCTCCATATATAATATATGTTCATGAAGAACATATGCATCTAGGAACTCCCATTGCATAAGTAATTTCAAATATGGAAATGATCAAAGAATCCAAAGATCCAGCAATATCATCACATAGAAAGTGTAACCTATATCATGTAGTACCAAGGAACATCCACAAAGATATGTGAAACATGCAAACAAATTTTCTGCAATATAACTCTCACCACTAGTCTCTATAGCTCTCCCAAGTTCTCAAAACTCAACAAAGGAAATAGATCAAGAAACCTCCATGTTGTTACCAAAGAGAAATGAAGTAAAAATAACAACACATGACCACAAACATAATGATAATCATAGCTCCACACAAACCTAAAATTTAATGGTATATGAAAATAAACATCTAGGAATAAGAACAAGACAAAAAAGAGAATCTAAAAATCAAAGACTATAGTATTTCCTACACACACCTCTAAATTCTATAGTTGTGATAGTATGATCTCCTTCATAAAACCCCAAAGATAACAAAATTATACACATCTAACCATAACCAAGATGTATGGATCTTAAACCAAAGGAAGATCAAATCAAATAATGCATTCCCAAACCAAGAGAATAATCCTAAGACATCTCATAAAACTCCTCATCAATATATGACATCATGAATGAGCTCATATGTAGAAGGAGATAAACATGCCAATCATCCCTCAAATTAACCATCCAAAACTAAATAACCATAGCTCAAGATCTATATCCATGGAAGATAACACATAAGACATAGTACATCTAAAAACATGGGAAAATACCTCTCAGATGATTAACTGTCAAGTAGACCAAGAGTGGGGAATGAGAAAGCTCCTCCAAGATAACTAAAAGTCATCGTGACTCAATCCAAGAGTAATTTCCTCTATAGGTCCATCATGAACTCAGGTCCATATCAATTAAAGGCTCCTTATACTTCTTACTGAAATATCATCAAAGAGTAACTATCTCACCAAATGTATCTAATCAATAAAAAATATCTTACCATCATCCATGTCTCCAACTATCCATGAGTACCTGTAATAGATCAATCTATTCCAAGATCCAAGTGTAACACACCACTAACATGAATATCCCAAGAAAATGACCAATGAAATCAATAAATAGATAACCTAACAATATCAATATCAAAGCTCTAATCATGGAATAAAGAATCCAATCATGACATCATGAACTCACATATCGTCAAAATAAGATCATATGCTCCAAATGAACATATCATGCTCACAATAGCACCTATATCATGCCAACACTCTAATAAAAAATCAAGAGTACATAATAAATAACAAACATCCTATCAAACAAGGGCCACATATCAAATGAAAAATCAGAAACAACACCTTAATGAATGACTCCAATAATCATTCATGGTACCAAGATTTTAACATCTCCAAATCACATGAAGATAACTATCTCTAGTCGATGGAAACCAAGATGTAAATGAACTCTCACTGTAAAAGATCATCTATAATCAAATGATGAATCCATATCATCACCAAATATTTTGGAAGAATGAAGAAGATTAGACTTTGTGTTGTCATTGATGTCACCATGTTGATTAAGGTGTATGAAGAACAAGCTTACATCCTTAGATATTTCTGGTTCGGTATTTTGGTCCGCATTTCCCCTCCAGTGTTCATCATTTTTCGTAGTTTTGGGAGATGGTTTATGAATATTGGAAGCTTGTAAGTATACAATCTTGTGTGCTCATATGATCGTATGGTGAGTTGGCATTAGTCTGCTGTTGCATTTTGTTATTAGGTCTATCCATGGCCGACCTAATAAGCAATTGGTGGTACAATGGTTTAATTTGTGTTGCAGATATATGAGTGACCTATCCTTGGTCCATGCTGATATGATATAGCATGCTACACACTTGAATTTTTTTTGGGAAGATTTTGTATATGCTTGAAGCCGACAATTAAAATTTTTGGTGAATATAGATTGCATCTAATCAGGTTGACCCAATTGATGCTTGTGGACAAGTCAGATATATATATATATATATATGGTAGTTTAGAAATTGAAATGAGTGGAATGTGTGGATTGAATGTGAATGTGAATAAGATCCAATATTAGTCTATTGGCATAAAAATTCTCTGAGCATCAAAGGAAATGAATCTACACTTGTGAGGTGTAATATCATCAGTTCATAGTCTAGTTGTAAGCCATTTTGTTACTATAATATTTTTGTAGGCAGTGAGCCTCCTTGTTTGGACAGTGAGTCCTACTTGTAAGCAGTGAGCTTTTGTATTTGGAAGTGAGCCTCTTTTGTATCCGGTTTTGGAACTACTATATATAGTGAGTTAATCCTCACCATGATTTTTCCCTCATTGGGTTTTCCATGTAAAATTTTGGTGTTCATGTGTTGTGTGGTTTCATATTTTGTTATTGCACTTTCTCATCTTTTCTGTTATATGCTTTAGAGTAATTAAATGATGTTTGTTCAATAAGCTAAAGGAGATACTGATTCACCCCCTCTTAGTATCTCAGGTATTCAACAAAATGTTCCCACTGAACCATTATATTGAGCTATACATGAAATCATGAAAAAATCCTTCTAAGTGAAAAGCATATGTGGTCCAACTACAATAAAATAACTCAACAACAAGAACTCCCAAAGGGTAGAGTACAAAAATTATCTCCAAACCAATAAGATATAATACAATCACACCATCACTATCAAAATATCTCATTGAATCATTTAAAAAATATATCCATGACAACATGATTATAACCATCTCCATTCAATAAAGACCATCCAAATGCCCTCACATAATAAATAACTCAATTGCAACACTAGGAGCTCTCAAAATGAAAAATAAAACCATGATCCTCAAACCAAAAATATACACAACCACAAATAATTTAGAACCTATCCAACACCACCAACAATGCACTTGCATAAGCAATCATGTCACATCAAATTCCCAAAGGAATAATGGACATCCATGACACCATGATCACCACCAAATGTACTATCATCAAATTCCCATTGTGTCACAAATTTTTGCATCACATAGTCAAAAACCATAGCTCCCACATCATGATTGTACTTAATAACACCATTTCTCCACCTCATAATGACAATGAAACCAATGAAATATGTGACTAAACCAAGCCACAAATCAAAATTTGCATAAAAACTAACAAAAATCCATATTTGAGTCATATATGCAACATGTAAGTATAAAAAATGTACAACTCTACACAACTTGTAGATATCATAATGCAACACACATTTAACAATACATTGATAACCATGTTAATAAGGATAATTAGATATGTACATGTAAGTATCCAATGACTCAAACACCAAATCACCTCATAGGAACCATAGTTACAAGAAACCATAAATAGCTTAGATGTAAATAATAACAAATAAATCATATCAAAACATCTCCAAACTTGATCCAATGTGTAGTTCTCTGAACAATCTTTCACTTGACTATAGTAAGTTTGAAATCTAACTCCATATGCACAATTTATGACCTCTCCAAGTCTAAAAAGAACATCTAACTTCCAATAAGAATTTCTTTACCAAATCATAAAAATATAGAAAAATAACTGATAACAAAATGTAGTGCTCAAAATACCTTTCTAATGACTATAAGAAGTTGAAAATTTGATACCAGAGGCAATGGTTAAGCCCCATGAAAAAAAGTTTCCTGATTTCACCATATAGGCTTAGGAGAGGTGTCTCTATGGTGGTCAGGTGGCAACTTGTTGGTGGTTGGCTAGTGGCTCCACTCATTAGGCTATGAATCCAAAATAACATTGAAATTAGTTTTTTTTTTTTTTAATGTTTCCCCCCTACAAGGGGTTGGGGGATGTTCGCCCATAGAACTAAGGCCCAAAAGTTAAGGGCTTGAGTCCATTGACCTCAACCATTGGCTTGAGGGTTGATGTCGATTGACAAAGGCCAACAACATCGACAACATTGATAGTGTCATCTAACTTGTCATACCCTGCCAACGTCAATAGAGGTACCAAAGGGGTCTGTGGACCCCCTCAAAACTTTATAGATTTTTATTATTTATTTTAAATTTTTTAAAACAATGCAATAAATTATTATTGTTTTTTCTCTTCAAATTAAATTGTATGGCCATAAAATCATATGAAAAGGGATAAAAAGATAGTTTTTTTGTGTTTTCACTATGGCCAAAATAGGCCAAGTTTTATGTTGATCTTCATCTCTCAAGCCTCTTGGATCCAATGGTGAGGTTTTTTTTGTCCCAAGGGGTCATATATGAAACCCCACCTACAAAAAACTCATTGTGAACACCCAAAAAAACCATTTTTCCAACGTAGATTCATAACTCTAGATCTACAAAAATAACCACAAAAATGTAAAACACAACCTACACAAAACCTTCATACCTTGCAATATCTTCATTCTTTCTTAAAAACCTTGTATTCAACTATGCACTATATATTATCATACAAAGGTTATACCAACCACAACAATATATTTGATATCAAATGAAAGGAAATTTGTAGCCATCTATGAAAATTTATACATAAAATAAATATAAAAATCTATGCAAACAAGTATTCAAGATACATATGCAAAAAAATAGAAAACATACCATCAAAGATAACACAAGATATACCATGGATAAACTATCAAGAGGGAAAAACCAAACCTCTAAAATCATCCATTGCTCATGTATTATTCAATAATAAAATCATTATAATACATCAAATTCTCCATGAATACTTTTGAAACATGAGCTCTCAACATTCACTCCATGTAAATAGGCCTATAACCACACATCTTGTGCCATGCTTCAAACCCTCACATATGCAACCTATAGGAGATTCTCAACCTCACTTTCCCTTAGCCAAAATAGCCAGCCTTAGACAACTACACACGTGCTTTCTTTTATAGATATAAGCTTGCACAAAACAACCAAGTGGTATTACATAAACCATGTGAATAATACCATGATCTTACAAAACCATTTCCTCCCTCATTTAATTTTTGGTACTAAGTTTTATCGATATTAAATATTTTCTAAATGTACAAATTCACATTAAATATTTATCTCAATGCTACATACAACACATAAAGCAACCCTTAGGAATTCAAACCTATGTGATGCACACATCCTAGATCCCTTAGGTGCACCACAAACAATATTAAATTACACTATAACATTATGCACAATGAACAAAACACCTTTTCTTAATAAAAAAAATATAAGACCTAACCCACAAAGACATGCTCAAAGGTTTTCTCCATCAATAAAACCATTGGAACTAGAAATGCATCTATAGATTAAGTTTCATGGCATTCTAGGATACCATAATCTTATCCCAAATAGAATTAGATGAAAGGTGCCAAAATTCTTGGAAAATAGTGTTGTCACTAGTGAGGACTACTTAAAGTATTTCATTAATGTGACAGATAAATATGAGATATAATTTGAAGATTTTACAATGGAACTCTTTGTATAGTCACTAGAGGAGAGTACAAAAAATTAGTATAGGATCCTTCCAAATAGCAATGTTGACTCATGGGATGAGTTCATGAGGGTTTTTTATACTATAGTATGGAGAAATATTACTTCCAAAATTTGTAATCCATAAGCTAATAATAATAAAAGGGGGTAAATGAAATGGTTGTAAAATAATTACTTTATAGTTGAGGTTGCAAGAGTTCAACTCACCGCGGTTGCAGTCACTAAAAGCATTACTTTATAGTTGAGGTTGCAAGAGTTCGACTTGACGTGGCTACAATCACTAAAAGTAAACAATATATTTGTAATTAAAATGATAAAAGTCCCCCCTCATGTGAGGCTAAATGAATCTATGTGCCTTTTTCTATATTTTGGAGCAATCGATGTGAAGCTAGGTGATTTATTGTAAGATAAGAACCCTCAAAAATTGAGGGGATCTTAAGATATGGATATAAATATAGAGAGAAGCATGAGAGAATATTTTAATAATGTCAAGAGAGTGGATGTGAAGCTTATTAAACCAAGAGAAAAAACTTATGGAGATCCTCTCATAGCAAAAGAAAAACATAACAAGCTAATGTGAGCTATGGAGAATGTCTCTTATATAGGGTTTTATAATAACAAGAAGGGCATACCCTCAAATAATGTTTCTACTCATTTTAATGAAGGTCAAAAATTACCTAATAGGCCATATAATTATGACTCGTCTAAAAAATTTCCTACAATGATAAGAAAATGGTTCCTAGAAATATATATTGATGATACTGACAAAAATACCCCTCATCCCTTGAGGAAGGATCTTGTGAATATTTAGTAAGATTAATCTAGGTGTGAGATATTCTACTTACCTTTTTATCCTTCAAGGTATGTTGCAGCTACATCTCTTATAATGAAAAATAATTCCAAAAATAGGATGGTGCACTTGAGTACTATGAAGATGACAATGTGTACTAGCTATATGTATATGAAGAAGAGGAATTATTTCAATATGACCATGATAGCCATCATTTTCAATATAAGATACCAAGTGGATATTTTAATTAGTTCAAAGAACTAATACAATAGTGGTACAAGAGAGCTAAGTCATCCAATGAAGATACTAAAGCTCTCAGTGAAGAAGTTATCTTACAAGTACAAAGTGATTAATAGCTAAGAAATAGGAAATTAGGTGCCAAAGGTCAAGTTGGAGGTATTTCTATCTCCAATATATCAATTTCATAAATAGGAAAATGATAACAATATAGAGAAAAGTGAAAATAGGATTACTAATGAGACACCAGCTAAAAATAAGACACACATACCAAAAATAACCCTATAGAAGAAATATATCCCTAAACAAAAGGATGGTGATATTCCAATCAATAATATGGTGAATGCAAAAGTGATTGGAGATAATACCAAAAAAAGAAAGCTAAATGAGAAAAAAAAAGAGAAATAATGGGTGGATAATAAATTTGGGAATGTAGTCAACACAAAGGAAGTTATTTTTAGTGACTAGGTAATGCCTTTCATTCTTCACATTAATTATATGGCTATTTCATTATCCACACCATTTCCATCATGTCAGCTAATTGACATGGCTCAACAATTCAGCTACTTGAAGGTAAAAGTGTTAGTCAAGGAATTGTTTAGGATCCCTAAGAACAAAGAAAGGTTATTGTTGAATAATTATGCTCCCACTATCTTTGACCAACCATGTGAATCTATTGATGATCACAAAAATGATATAAATGAAGCTATTTTCCAAGTGACTCTTGATATTGTTGCAAGTATGTGCAATTGGTGTTGCCATTGATGTCAAAAAAATTTGGTGTTGTCATTGGTGCCAATTGTATGAACAATATATTGGTGCAAGAGTGTGATTAGTTGATATCGAGTTGGTGTTGTCCTTGATGATGCTTTGATTAGCTACATTGTGTTTTCATTAGTAAGCTACTAGTGTCAACCTCTAGTCTTGCTTTGATAAGCTTATGTTTATAAATGTATGGTTGAGTTTATATGTTGTAGTTGGCTTGATGGTGATGAGGAAGTATTGAATATGTTGGTGATATGTTTCTAGTGCTTGGTTTCCAAGTTCTTTTGAGAAAATTGAATAAACAGAGGAAACAATGTGTTACAGTGTGTTTTGTGTTGTAGAGTAGTGTTTTGGTTTGGCTCCACATTTCTTCTAGGTTGAATATTTTCTTGTGTAGTTTGGATATGTTGATCAGAGGTGTTTAGAGGTGTTGCATTTAGAATTTGGTGTGTTGGATCATTGCGCAGAGGAAGGTATGTTCACTAGTGTGTGAACTATATATTGTAGAGGTGTCTAGGAGAAATTTCTTGCTCTGTATTTCTCCATAGAGTGGTTTTAGGTCTTGCGAATCTAGAAGAGTGTTGATAGTGTGTGTATCTTTCTTCAGATGAAATTGTTCATGGTTTGGTGAATTGGAAGTCAGTTTCTTGAGTTATAGTGTATGACAGAGTTATTTGAGTGTACTATGTGTGTACATTCTTCAAGTGAAAATTATTGCGAAGGAATTTGTTGGTTTCTAGGGTGTTTGTGGAATATTATAGATTGTGTTCAAGTATTATGTGGTTTCTGCAAGTCATCTTTGGATTTGAGGAAGCATGTACTTAAGTGTTAATGGTTTAACACAGGTTCGACCAACCTTGGGTGTTTGCACTAATTGTGATTTTCTTTGATGTTTGTAGAAGTGTGTCATGTCATGTATGAGTAGATTTTATTTCTTAGCTAAGTTGTGTTGTGGTCCACCTTCATTCCTTTCCATTGTGGGAATATTTTGATTTTGACCTAATTTGAATTTTCATGGTTGAGGTACATAGCCAGCCTTGGAGAATAGTTTTCAAGGTTGAAGATGATATAAATAAGTGTTTAATTATTTAAGGATGATGAGATAGATGAGAATTATGTGAGTGATATGAATATCAGACTTGTAGGGTGCAAATTTGAGAAGCGTAGTGCGAGCTTTCATGTGTTAGATTACTGAATGTAGTGAGAAAAAGGTGTCTATAATTCTTTATAAATACTACAAAGGTGTTGGTGATATTATGGTGGATTTTTCTATTGACTTGAGATGGATTTCTCATTTTAACACTCTTCTCTATCTTATTTTCTATTCTTGCAATGAGCCTTTCTTTCTTTTGGGTAGTGAGCCCTATTGTATTAAGTGTTGATATTACTTGATATTGTGAGTTAATCCTTAATCTAGTGTTCCTTTGTGTATGGTGTTTATGTGTTTTAGTTTTTGTTATTTTCTTTCATGCTAAATCATTCTAACACATTAAGGTTAATTGATTAGGGATCTAAATTTTGGTGAGGGTATTTGAAGTTTTAAGGTACAATTGATTCACCCCCCTCTTAGTTGTCTTATGCATTCAAAAATTGGTATTAGAGAAAGGTTGCTTGGAAGAAAGCTTAAACACTTGAGGTAGATGTCCAATGTCACACAAGAAGGATGTTCCTATGTTTGATGGATCAAATTATGCATTCTAGAAGACAAGATGGAAGGTTTTCTAGTTTCTCTTGGATTTAAAATTTGGAGATCTGTTGAAAGAGGATATACTATTCCTACAAATGGTCTGAGCACTGATGATGTGATCAAGGCCTATGAAAACAATGGTAAAGAAATATATTCTCTCTTAAGTGGTCTTTCTAATTCTAAATTAGTGAGAGTTATGAATCTAAAAACTTCTAGAGAAATTTGGGTAAAGTTAGAAAGCATTTATGAAGGAGATGATAAGATCAAGCAATCTAAGATGTAGAATTTGAAGATCATGTTTGAGACCCTATAAATGTCTAAAGATGAAAACATCACAAGCTACTTGTAGAAGGTCGATGAATTTATCAATGGTATTAGAGGTCTTGGTGGAGAATTGAAAGAAGAATAAGTGGTAAAGAAGGTACTTATAACTCTTCCTAAAGCGTATAGTCATAAAGTTACTGCTATTGAATAATTATAAAATTTGAATCAATATACCAGATATTAGTTACATGGTTCTTTAACTTCTTTTGAAATGAGGGAATTTGGTACAAATAGTGCAAAATTTGAGACTATTTTTAAGGTTGGAAAATTAGAGAAGACTATATGTTTTAGTTGTTGAAAGATAGGTCATTATTCTTCTATATGTCCAAACAAAGCTTTGAATAACAAAAATAGGGAGAAAAAGGTAAGATGATTAAGAAAAATTACTTTGTTAGAGAAGTTTCAAGTATATCTGATGATGAATCTGATTATGGAGATGATGAGGATGGTGAATGCTTGTTCATGGATTTAAAAGATGAAACTAATTTTGCTAACTCTAAGAGATGTGTGAAGGAAAGGGCTCTGGAAGCAATGGCTAAAACTAAATGCACTTTAGTGTTTGGTTTTCATACTAGACAGGAGAAGAACTAATGGATCATCGATAGTGGATTCTCTAATCATATGACCGGTGATAAGAGTAAGTTTGTTAAACTTGAAAATATGAAGGAGGACTTGTAAGGTTTGGTGGTGATTATAGACATCCAAATTTTACCTCTTACATAAGGTCAAATTCATCCCTTTCATCCATCCATTTCGTCTTCCCCATCAACGTTAATTAAATCATTTATTTAATTAATATTTCTCCATTTTTCTAATGTTCTTAAGGTATTTAATTTAAATAATTAAATACTTTGCCATTATTCCCTTTCCTCTCTGAATTAAGTAAATACTCTCATTTATTTAATTTAGTCATTCAACCTTTATGAATTTAAATCAATTTTAAATTCATTATTTTCTCTCTCCTTGTCCCATCCTCCATAACCCCTCCTTAATCTGGATTAATTTAATTAATATTTGATTATGGATGTGCACACCCTTAATTGGGCTTAAAATCACATCCTCCATCATAACCCACTTGCCTTAATTCTTCATTATCCACCTAATCCCTTGTTTGTACAACCTAATTACTTGATTAGGTCAACCTAATCCTTATGCCATTTATGGCATATCCACAAGTCAACCCTTTTATTAAATGCTTTCTCTTTTTGGAGAAGACAACCCCTTCCCAATGTGAATTTTAAATTCACATTTATTCTTCCAAAATATTTTAAGGAATGTTTAATTCCTTAAAGGTCAAATCACCCACATGGGGACAAGGACCTCCTTTATGAGGAGATCTTGTCTAATCCCAAGGTACTAGAAAGTACCTCCACCTCATGTCCTTATTGCCACATCACTCGCCACATGTCAAGATGTGAGGGCTTGTGAGTTCTCAACTCACCCTAGCCCTTGATCTTGTCCAAGGTGGTTGCATCTTGACCATCCATTCTTTAGTGGCCTTTCCCCCAAAATTAGGGGATTTTCCCTCATTTGCAACAATTCATCAATTCATTCATCAACATTCAACTTGGCACTCTCAAGCATTCAAGCACTTGCACTCATCCACCATTGCTGCAACTTTCAAGCTCACTTTGCGTCCATATTAAACATTTATCAACATACCCACTTGCACCATTGCATTCCTCATCACTTTCACTTCATTTTTCATCCAATTTCATGCTATTTTCCATTGAAAGGAGCACAAAAATCAAGCAATCAACAGGGGCAACTAGCCAATCAACTTGGACAAGGTAATATCGATCATTTTCTTGTATTTTGTTCAAGTTCAACTTAGGCCAATCTTGAGGTGTTTTTTGTGTTTTCCTTGTTTGCATTTTGTTTAGTTTTACATTTTAGGCTTGGTAAAAACACTTGCACAACTTTTTGGCACGCCCAATGGGACCCACGTCACGGGTCTATCCTTTCACGTTCTTTGTTGTTTGACTTCTGCAGGTCCAAATTATGGTTACAAAGGAAAAACTGCATTGAGGGGCGAACTTGACTTTGCATAGGGGAAAACCCGACATTTCATAGAGGTGAACGTGATGTTTCACAAGGTTGAAGTTCCTCTCAGGGGTGAACTTGCCCCCTTCAACCTGCCTTAACAGATAAGTGAACCTACTTTGACAGACAGGTGAACCTGCCTTGATAGAGAGACGAACCTGCCTTAACAAACATGCTAACCTGCTTTAACAGACATGCAAAGTTGACTTTTTGGAGGGGTGAAGTTGCTTTACACAGAGGTGAATTCGAGGTAAATCCGAGACTTTTTTTTCCAATTTTTGACATTGTTTGGTTTTGATTTTCTCTACTAATCCGCTAACTCGTCTTGTTTGTGAGTGTGTTTAGTTTGGCTAACGTTTGGTGTAGCTATTTTTCATTTTTTCCAGGACTAGTGGTTCAAAAGTACTGACACTTTTTCTATAGGAAGATCGGTCCAAGAACAGTTAGTTAGTTTGTTGTTTTCCATACTAGCTAGGCACATGTAGCTTTAATTAGAGGGTCAATTTACACTTGTTTGTTGTGCTTGTGAGTGGGTTGTTGATGTATCTACTCCCCTTGGGCCACTTGGTGATCCTGGGTGACGAGGAATCATAGCTCACTCTTGTCTAGTTGAGTCCACCTAGGAGGTGCTAGTGCATCTAAGTTCTCCCCTTGCGCTACGTGCAAGCCTGGGGACCAGTCGAGACGTCTAGTGTCTTCTTCCCTTAGCGGGACCTGCCTGGGATTTCATCACCTGGGGGATGATCTTGTTGGATGTTGTGGTTGTATTGCTTATATGTGGTTGTCATTGATGTCAACACTATTAGCATTTAATGTCTCTAAGACTGTATATGTCGAGGATATTGAGAAAATTATAATAAAATATGTTACAGGTTGTTTATGGAGTAGTAAAGATCAGTGTGTTGAAAATCTCAGTATGTTGATAGTGAGAAGTTGTAGATTGAAGGGTTTGTTGAAAAGCTTATCTAGTTTTTACTTCGTAAGTTTAAGAGGTGCGCATGAAGATTTGAGCGAGTTATGAATTTTTGTGTTTCGACAGTTATTCTGTTACTGTAAATGGTGTTCATGAAAGAAGATAATGTGATTCTGGTAATATGAGTTGTTGTGTATGTTCCTGTGATGTTTGTGTATGTTTCTAGAATGTATTCTATCTATGTTGCACACCCTTATTGATCATTGTGCTCGTGATTCAAGATTTTATCTTCCGTGTTCATGTTTTTCATGTTCATGACCGACAAGGTGATTGAAGCATGTTGTGGATCTTCAAGGAAGAATATTTTAAGGTATTTTATGTTCAAAGATATTGTTTTGGGTATCTACTATGTTGTGGCCGACCTTGGTGGATTCACATTGATAATATTTATTATTTTGGGCCGACAATTTGTATTCATTCTATTATTTTGTTGATGCCGACATGAAGCAATACAATTTCTTGTTGCGGATATATAAGAGTGATTGTATATCTCATTTGAGAGATGCAGGAGGTGTGTAAGTGCGAAGGGTGTGAGTGCTATGTGCTAACAAGGTTCAGATAATTTGAAAGTAGAGCAGAGTGTGAATAAGAGTGAAGAAGTGTTCATGTGCTTAATCGGATCTGTACTCAGGCATTAACAGATGCTACTTTCTCAGTTCAAATTTTTCTGATGGATTTAATCTGAATATTTTTGTAAGATAGTGAGTCTTCCTTTGTAATTGAGCAGTGAGCTCTAGGCAGTGTTCCTGAATGCATGTGCATTCCTCATTTATTTATCTTATACTTTTAACAGGGTATAACTTGTGGATTAACCTCCACCATGGTTTTTTCCCCTAACAGGGTTTCCACGCAAAAAAATTCTTGGTGTTATGTGTGTTTCTGATGTATTGTTGATCTATGATTTCATGGTTATTAATTAGATCTAAGATTAAGGGTTAATAAGTTTAAAAGGTTGAAATTTTGTGACAATTGATTCACCCCCCCTCTCAGTTGTCTTCCCTTGTGTTGCCAACAATTGGTATCAGAGCAAGTTCTTTGGAAGAATTTTAACGGCTTGAGGTGATTTGAGATGATGACATATAAGAAGGATAGTTCAAGATTTGATGGAACAAATTATTGTCTGTGGAATACTTGAATGGAGTGTCATCTAAGATGCATTGGTGAATCCTATCGGAACATTACAAGTAATAGGTATGTTATTCCTCAGAATGGTCCTACTACTACTGTTGAGATTAGAGATGTTGAATATAATATCAGGGCTAAGGAAGCATTGTTGAGTGCTTTGACTGATTCTGAGATGATGAATGTTATGGAGCTGAAGACTACTTATGAGATCTGGAAAAATTTGGAAACCTTGTATGAAGGTGATGCTAATGTGAAGATTTCTAAGCTACAAAGTCTAAAAGGGAAGTATGAATTTTTGAAGATGGGTGATGATGAGAACATTACTACTTTCATGCAGAGGGTGAATGAACTTGTGTGTGGTATCAGATGTGCTGGTGGACAGTTGGATGAATTAAAGATTGTTGGTAAAGTGCTTAGATCCTTTCCTACTGCATACAAAGTTAAAGCTACAACTATTGATGAGCTCTAGACTATGACAAATGTAACCATAGATATTTTGATTGGTAAAATTACTGCTTTTGAGTTGAGTGAATTCGGTGATGCCCTTCCTAAGGTTGAATCTGCATTCAAAGCTACTACTTCCGGGAGAGACAAGTAGAGATATGATCCAGGTGAAAGTTCTTCTAAAAAGGTATTCAACTATGAGGAAGAAATGTGACAGATTGAAGAAGAAGAAGGAGAACTGAATGAGCTTGAGGCACTTATTTTCAAAAGGGAAGCCAAAGGAGAAGGTAAGTATAAAGCAAAGTTTCCTATTAAATGTTTTTCTTGTAATAAGATAGGTCATTTTTCATCAAGTTGTCCTGAAAGAGTTCCTAAGCCAAGACCTTACAAGCCTAAATTTCAAAAGAAGTGTTATTATGTTGTTGATGAAGGTGTGACAGGTGATGAATCTAACAAAGGGAATGCAAGTGAAGATGAGTTTGTGTTTATTGCTATCAAGGAAAGTAATCTTGTGTCTACTGAATCTGCTACTTGTACAAAAGTGGAGAAAGCCCTAGTTGCTCGAGTTGAAGAAAAATGATGAGTGGGTAATTGATAGTGGATGTTCACATCACATGACAAGTGATAAAATAAAATTTGTAAGCTTGGAAAAGTATGAAGGTGGTGTTGTAAGATTTGGTGATAACACTGGTGGTATAATCCGTGGCAGAGGATGTATTTCTTTTGATGGTAAGCATAATACTAATGATGTTATTTATGTTGAAGGTTTGAAGCATAATATTTTGAGTGTTGGAAAAATGGTTGAAAAGGGATATAATCTTCAATTCAAGGATGGAAAGTGTAGAATATTGGAAAGTTCAAGAAATGTGATTGCTTCAGGTACAAAAAAAAGGTAACATCTTTCATCTAAATGCTACTAGTAGAAGTTGTTTGATTTCTCAAGTTGATGAGAGTTGGTTGTGGCATAGAAGAATGTGTCATGTAAATTTTGACAACATTATCAAGATAAGTTCTTCTTAGGCAGTGAGAGATCTTCTAAGTTGGTAAAGCCTACTAATTCTATATGTAAGGAATGTCAATTGGGAAAGCAAACTAGAATTTCATTTTGAAGAAAACAACATTGATCAAATGGATTATTGGAACTTGTGCATACTGACTTGTGTGGTCCTCCTAGAATCAGAAGATTATAAGGCTATAGGTACTTCATGTTGCTTATTGATGATTACTCTAGGATGATGTGGGTCACTTTCTTAAGGGAGAAATCTGAAGCTCTAGAGAAGTTCAAGATATTTAAGGCTATGGTTGAGATAGAGATAGGTCTAAAGATTAAGTGTCTAAGATCAGATAGAGGTAGTGAATTCACTTCCAGTGAGTTTAATTATTTCTATGAAGATCATGGGATAATGAGATAGTTATCTGCACCGCAGACCCCTCAAAAAATGAGTTGTGGAAAGGAAGAACAAAAAAATTATAGATGCTGCTAGAACTATGATGCTAGAAGGAAATGTTCCTCATGTCTATTGGAGATAAGTTGTGAGTATTGTTGCTTATATCTTCAACCGGGTACAAATCAAAGGTGATATTGGTAAAACTCCTTTTGAGCTATGGTTTGGTCATAAGCCTACTATTAGATATTTAAAAATCTTTGGGAGTAGATGCTATATTAGAAGAGATAAAGATATAGGAAAGTTTGATGCTAGAAGTGATGAAGGAATATTTCTTGGTTAATCTACTAAGAGCAAGGCCTACCGGTGCTACAACAAGAGATTAAAGAAAATGGTTGAAAGTGAAAATGTTAAGCTTGATGAAGACATTGCTAGACCATCTAGAAGCTGTGGATATGATTCTGATGATCAGAATGACAGTACAAACAAGAGTCAAACTTCAAATCAAGTTCAAATCATTCTGGTGAATCAAGAAGATCAAGAAGAAGGAGAGACTAGTGAAAGTACAAAAGAGAAATCACAAGAGCTTGAAATTCAAGAACATTCTAAGACTCCAAGGTATGTAAGATTAAATCATTCAGAAAGTCAGATTATAGGAGATAAGAACAAAGTTGTCCAGACTAGGAGAAGAATTGCAAAAGAAATTTTTTTGATTTCAAAGATTGACCCAAGTAATATCAATGAAGCATGCAAAGATGAACACTAGATTGAAGCAATGAAAGAAGAACTAAAACAAATTGAGAAGAATAATACATTGATTCTTGTTCTTAAACATAAGGACAAAAACGTAATTGGAACTAAATGGGTCTTTAGAAACAAGCTAAATGAGCAAGGTGAAGTTATCATAAACAAATCAAGATTGGTGTGTAAAGGATATTCTCAGATGGAGGGAATTGACTTTGAAGAAACTTTTGTACCTATTGCTAGAATTGAAGCTGTGAGATTGTTTCTTGGTTATGTTGCTTACAAAAACTATTAAGTTTATCAGATGGATGCCAAGTCAGCATTTCTAAATGGTGAATTAGAAGAAGAGGTGTATATTGAGAAACCTAATGGATTTAAATTGACTGATTAGGGAGATATGGTTTGTCGATTAAAGAAAGCATTGTATGGACTCAAGCAAGCCCCTAGAGCCTGGTATGCCAGATTGGAAAAGTATTTGTTGAAGCTTGGATTTAATAAAGGTGCTACTGATAGTAATTTATATTTCAAGATTGATGATGATTGATATTTGTTTGTGGAAGTCTTTGTTGATGATATCAGTTTTGGAGGAGATCATGGTTTGTGCATGAAGTTTACAAATGAGATGAAAAATGAGTTTGAGATGTCAATGATTGGAGAGTTGAAATTATTTTTGGGATTGCAAATTACTTAGTTAGATAAAGGGATCTTTATATCTCAATCCAAGTATGTGAGAGATTTGTTAAAGAAGTTTGGTGTGGAAGATTCAAATCTAGCCGGTACACCCATGGTGACTGGAGGCAAATTGACAACAAATGATGATTCTTCGAAGGCAAATCAAACTAGATACAGATCAATGATTGGTGGATTGCTTTATTTGACTCAAACTAGACCTGATATCATGAATGTTGTATGTATTGTTGCAAGATTTCAAGTTGGTCCTAAGGAAACTTATGTGACTACTATGAAGAGAATTTTCAGATACTTGAAGGGAGCAACTGATTTTGGCCAGTGCTATCCTAAAGATGATGATCTTACTTTGAGTGCCTTTACTAATGTTGATTGGGAAGGAGATGTGAATGACAGGAAAAGTACTAGTGGTGGCACATTTTTCTTAGGAAAGAAGCTAATTTCATGGATAAGTAAAAAGAAAAATGTCCTTTCTTTGTCTACTATAGAGGCAAAATACATTGTTGTTGCTAACAATTGTACTCAAGTATTGTGGATGAAGTAGATGTTGAAAGATATCAGAGTTGTGTATGATGAAACTATTATCATATTCTGTGATAACTCAAGTGCTATAAAAATTTCTAAGAATTTGGTGTTGTATTCAAAGACCAAGCATATATATATCAAATATCACTTTTTGAGAGACAAAGTGAGTGATAAGGAAGTCAGACTGGAGTATGTGCCTACTAAGGAACATATTGCAGACATATTTACTAAGCCTTTTCCTAAGGATAATTTTGAGTATCTCAGAGGGAAGTTAGGGGTGATTACCCCTCCTAATCAGAACTAAGATGCAAGTCTTTGCACCAATCCACACATTTCATAGTCATATCTTGATTCAGATTGATGTTGTGGTGGCTGCTACTCAGAGGGAGTAGTCAGATGATTCAGATATGTGGTTCAGAGCTTGTGTGTATTGATTTCAAAGGGGGAGAAAAATAATGTGAAAAACCTTGGAAGAGTTAAAGAGTCAGAACCCAAGGAAGAGTAAGTATTGGAGTTAGTTGTGTTGATGGTATTTTTCACATCATCTATTACCATCAATGCTAAAGGGGGAGATTGTTGGATTTTGTGGTTGTATTGTTGATATGTGGTTGTCATTGATGTCAACACTATTAGAATTTAATGTCTCTAAGACTATATATGTCGAGGATATTGAGAAAATTGTAATAAAATATGTTACAGGTTGTATGTAGAGTAGTAAAGATCAGTGTGTTGGAAAGCTCAGTTTGTTGATAGTGAGAAGTTACAGATTAAAGAGTTTTTTGACAAGATTATTTAGTTTTTCCTCCATAATTTTTAGAGGTGAGCATGAATATTTGAGCGAGTTATGAATTTTTGTGTTCTGACAGTTATTCTGTTACTGGAAATGGTGTTCATGAAAGAAGATAATGTGATTATGGTAATATAAGTTGTTGCGTATGTTCCTATGATGTTTGTGGATGTTTCTAGAATGTATTCTATCTTTGTTGCACATCCGCATTGATCGTTGTACTCGTGATCCAATATTTTCTCTTGCGTGTTCATGTTTTTCATGTTCATGGCCAACAAGGTGATTGAAGCATGTTGTGGATCTTCGAGGAAGAATATTTTAAGGTGTTTTGTGTTCGAAGACATTGTTTTGGGTCTCTACTATGTTGTGGCCAACCTTGGTGGATTCACATTGATAATATTTATTGTTTTGGGCTGATAGTTTGTATTCATTCTATTATTTTGTTGATGCCAACATGAAGCAATTTAATTTATTGTTGTGGATATATAAGAGTGATTGTTTATCTCATTTGAGAGATGTAGGAGGTGTGTAAGTGAAAAGTGTGTGAGTGCTATGCATGAACAAGGTTCAAATCATTCGAAAGTAGAGCAGAGTGTGAAGAAGAGTGAAGAAGTGTTCATGTTCTTAACCAAAACTGTACTCAAGCATTAGCAAATGCTACTTTCTAAGTTCAAATTCTTCAGATGGATTTAATCTGAATATTTTTGTAAGACAGTGAGTCTTCCTTTGTAATTGAGTAGTGAGCTCTAGGCAGTGTGCCTAAATGCATGTGCATTCCTCATTTATTCATCTTATACTTTTAACAGGGTATAACTTGTGGATTAACTTCCACTGTGGTTTTTTCCCCTAAAAGGGTTTCCACACAAAAAAATTCTTGGTGCTATGTGTGTTTCTGATGTATTGTTGATATATGCTTTCATGCTTATTAATCAGATCTAAGATTAAGGGTTAATAAGTTTAAAAGGTTGAAATTTTGTGACAACTGATTCACCCCCCCTCTCAATTGTCTTCCCTTGTGTTGCCAACAGATCCCAACCACATGTTACCGACGGGGTATATAAAGGGGGGAGAGTGAAAGTTGTACCTCAATCCAGTCACATTGTGTTTGGTGGAGTGTCGAAGCTAGGGTGATACCTAGATAATATGTGAAGAGTTGGTCCAAGTTTCCAGTACCTCGTTCGGGCTCTTGACTCACACTTGTGACGGGCTAGTGTTCATGGTTGTGCCCCACGTACCATGCATATATCAGGGACTCCCTAGATAGAGACCCGTGTTTCAACCGCGACTTGGTGTAGTGCAGGGGATGCAGATCGTACCCCAAAATTACTCACCACGTACTCCCTTAGTTTGAGATAAAAATCCTCATGGTGGACTATGATAGTCCTCATGTGAGAGCATGAAGGTGAGCCTGTGGCGTATGTTGATGACCTTGTGCCATTAGAACGTTAGCTATCCGCCTTCACGAGAAAAGGGTTCTCCAGAGAACCACCCCACTATCATGGAGTATTAACCTTGGGTTGTCTACTTAAGGTGGTGGGCCTACATTGAGTTTGCAAACCCTCATCACTAATTTTAGGATTGTGTTGCCTGGATTGTCTTCTTTGTGCTATACCAGTGCTTTCATTTTTAGTTGAGTCAGTCTGACCTCTTGTCTACTATTTGTGGTGTCTTCAGTCCTTTGTCATGGTTAGCCCCTACCTTTAGAGGCGATTTTTCCCCCTTACAAAGGCGAATTTGCACTACAGATAGCCAATTGTTCCCTCCCAAAGAGTCGATTCTGCGTCTTAGTCCAATCCGAGTCATCTGTTTTCACCCGAAATTCACTTGTTCTCTCGAATAGGTGAATCTGCTCACCTATTTGGGAAAATATGCCAACTGATTTGGGGGAATCTGACATCTATTTTGGGAGAATCTAATTGTTTGGGTGAATCTGCCTGCAAATTTGGGCGAATCTGACATCTATTTTGGGCGAATCTACCTATTGATTTGGGAAAAATTTCTTGTTGATTTGGGCGAATTTGATTGTTTGGGAAAATTTTCCTGCTGATTTCGGTGAATATGACATCTATTTTGGGTGAATCTTCCTACTGATTTGGGTGAATCTGACACCTATTTTGGGTGAATTTTCTTGTTTTGGAAAATCTTCCTGCTGATTTGGGTGAATCTCACATCTGTGTTGGGCGAATCTCACATCTGTTTTAGGTGAATCTGTTAAGTTTGGGAAAATTTTCTTCTCTGGATAGGCGAACCTACTAGGCAAGTTTGCCTGTTTCCTACGTCATTTCAGTTTTGGGCGAATTTTATCTCTTTGAATAGGAAAATTTGCTGCCCACTGAAGGCTTGTTGTTAGCTGAATCATTTGTCACAATCGAGAAAATTTTATCATCATTCATCTCTCCATAATCATCATTTTCGTTCATCTGCATTTTCAAAAAATCATCGTTTCATCAATCAAATCATCTAGGAGCATATTTAGATTGCATATGCATCATCGGTTCGTCAATATGAATCCCCTAAACTTCATTTTGGAAGTTTTTATCCAAGTTGGCTTAGGTGTCTGATCCCGATCACCATCATCTGTACTCGCTTACGATTGCATCCGTCCTAAGTTAGTAAATCATCCTTGACCCAATCAATCTACTTTTGAGGTAGATTCAATTTCGTAATCGTCTATCTTGTGCTTCTATCCGATTAGTTAGCACCTTACGTCATCTCATCAAAGCTTTTGAACCTGAGTTTAGACTTAGTTTTACCAATCCAATCCAATCTAATCCAATCAATCGCATCATCTTATCCAATCAATCATCTAATCCAATCAATCACATCATCTTATCGATCAATTTTATTTAATCCAATCCAATTACATCCTTTATCCCTCATCCAACTCAATCAATCAATCTTTCAACCAATCTAATCGATCAATCCTTCGTTTATCACCTAGGTCCATTTTGCACTTTCATGCCCATTACTACCAGGTCACAAGAAAAGAAAATCATGGCAGACCAACAAGCCCAAGGTGCTCAGCCCAATGTTCCTCAAGAGCCCAACAACAGAGGCTCATCATAATCTAACAACGAGGTCCAAACCACATCGCCTCCTACTGAAGAAAGCATGGTTAATCAGCCTGAAGTCACGGTTGATGAATATCTTAATAATCCCATCAATCTTGAGATGATAGATCATCTCCTCAATGAGTGTGGGGATAAAATCCTCACTTCCTTACTCTTAAATGGAATCAAGCCACCAGTGGGACTTGAGCTATCAAAATTCAACAATACACCACTTCTTGCACCCCCTGCACCTCAAGACCCACAAAATTCACATAATCCCCTAGGGAATAATTATGTGCTGGAGGGTCCTCCCATTGATAATTGGTATAAGCTTGGGTTCAGTAATGTCGTACTCTATTAGGAACCACAACCCTGGGTTATGACCATGGTTGAAGGAGCATCACCTTTGCTTTTGGTATGCCGCAAAACCTTCCTCCTTCATCATCTCAAAATGTCCCTCAAGGTTAGACCCCCCTACCTATTCAATCCAGTCAACCTCCCATTAATGTTGGGGGAAATCCTTTTGCCCAACTACCACCACTTCTAGGATGGATGCCTCCTTCAAATCAATAGCCACCTCCATTTATTCCTTAGCAAACCCCTCAAGGCAACATCCCATCTTCCCAACCACCGTAAGGTAATCCTCAACAAATGCCACAACAAATGCCCCAACACATTCCAATCTAGTCTCGACCAATCTAGCAACAATCACCTCAGCAAAATATCCCTATTCCTGTACAACAACAACCACCCTCACATCCGCCATAGGGTAATCCATCGCAACCCCCTCATCAACCTCAAGGTCATACCATTCAATAAGTACCTTGGAAAAATCCACCCGTCAACGAACCTCGAGTCACCCACCAACCTCAAATCACTTAGCAACCTCAAATCCCCACTCGGCCTCCTTATCATCAACCTCAATTGCAATTCCAAGCACAACCTCAATAGTCTCATCATTCCATTCCCAACAACATGATGTAGTACCTGTACTATCCATAAAGTACATTCTATGCACAATGTCCTATGCCAAATCCTAATCCTAGATATGCCCATCATATTCCACAATAAACCATTTCCGACCAGCGACCCAATGCACAATAGCCTTCACATGCATCCTAGTAGTATGCCACATATAATTACCAATCTAATTCATACTATGCCATGTAGAAATAGCCATGATACCAACATCCATCATTCCAACAAGGTACTTCCACTTCATATTACCAAGCACCTCCATCATACCAGCAAGGGGGTCCTTCATCTTATTACCAAAATCCACCATCCCACCATCAACTTTACACTAACCCACCATCACAACCTACATATACCAATCACTATCATCCAAATCCATCACATGTGCCTCCACCACCTTACAATCAAATGACATCCACTCCATCCACATCTTACCAACAATATGACCCCTATAATTAATCCAATTTGTCCCATCCATCTTTGTCAATGCCTATTAATAAGGAGTTGGAGGAAGTAAAGGTTGCATTGAGAGAGTTACTCACGAGAAATTCTAAAAAGTCTTTCAAATTTGAGGACATTTGTCCTTATCCATTCGACCCCTCAATTTCGCTCATTCCCTTCCCTAAGCATTATGAGATGCCAAAATTTGACAAATACAAGGGAATGAAAGATCCTAAGAACCATCTCCAAGATTTTTATTCACATTGCCAAGAAGTCCTCCACAATGACAACTATCTTCTACGGTTATTCCCTAGGAGTTTAACGGGGGCAACTCTTGACTGGTTTATGGGTCTTCCAAAGGGGTCAATCTCTTCTTTCGTTAATCTTTCAAAAAAATTTGTCTCCCACTTCTCCTTCAACTTGGAGAAGGATATTGATACATTAAACCTTCTGAAAGAAGCCCAACGTGAGGGGGAAATGTTTTCTAGCTACTTGTAGAGGTGGTGTGCCTTGGCTAGCCGAATGAAATCTCTGCTTAGTGAGAAAGACCTTGTGACTCTGTTTGTGGCCAACACTCATCTAAAAATGAGACATAATCTCAATCTTCACTGTTTCTCAACCTTTTTGGAGGTTATTGAAAAAGGTCCCATCATTGAGAGAGCTCTTATCGCTAAGGGGCAAGTTAAAATTTATAATCCAGATAAAGAGAAGCCATCTAGAGACAAATCTCGCTATTGGAACAAAAAAAAAAGCATAGTCAATGATGGTATCACGGATACCAAGCATGTTCAGGTAGCAAAAACCTCACAATGACCTCAATACGCTCCTCCACCACAACCAATGCCAAATCCCATATCAGTGCTGCAAGCCACACCTTGTCCTCCCCAGCAGTCCAATCAAAATAATCAAGGCAATAATCAGGGCAATAATAAGCGTTCTTTCACTGCTTTGGGAGAACCCCTAAGTTCCGTGTTCAGTAGGCTTTTACAAGAAAATTACCCGATCACATATCTAGTGATAAAGCCTTTTGATGATACTAAGCCAAAACCCACCTGGTACAGGGAAAATGGGTATTGTGAGTTTCACAAGATCAAAGGTCATTCCCTCAATAAGTGTCAAGGACTCAAGAAATATGTCCAAGATCTTTTAGATCATGGGGATATATAGGTAGATACCAGCCAAGCATCCTCGTCCAATGCTCAATTACAGATATATCAGAATTCTTTTCCTAACCATAACCAAGGAGCTAATACATCTAATACCAATCCTAGGACAAACAATAACAACGGTCAAAGCAACAACACCAACAACATCAGTTACAAAAATTTACCTTATAACTATGACGACATAGTTATGTGCATTAGTCAAGTAGAGCCTAGCATCTCCATGATTCACGTCAAAGGAAAAGATCCTTAGTGTGCTATCACGACTCACTGCACCCACATTTCAGTCCTTAGTCCTTCCACGTCAACCCAACTGGCTCCTGTAAGCTGACAATACAATATTCTTGACCACCTAGGAAAGAAACCAACCCAAATATCCATTTTGGATTTGCTTAAGTCTTCTCCTGTACACCAAGAAATCCTCACCAAGGCCTTACAGGATACCCAAGTACCAAATGACATAGACCCCACATAGTTTCAATATTTAATGGGACACATGTATTCATCTTATCAGTTGGGTTTTAACCAAAATGACATGCCTGCCATCAACCCTGATCGTAATTGCCCACTCCATATTGAAGTCCTTGTAGCTTGACATAAGGTAAAAAGGGTCTTGATAGATAATGTCTTTGCCCTCAACCTTTGTACCTTAAAGTTCATAAAACAGGTTGGATACACCTCAACTGACTTAAAAAATCAGGTCATTACTATAAAGGCATACGATAATGCTGAGAGAGATTCTAAAGGCACCATTTGCCTTCCCATTCAGGTTGGCCCTATTGTGTAATACACCATGCATCATGTTCTTGACCTTGATCTTCCATATAATCTCCTCCTCAGCCACGCATGGATTCATTCCATGCAAGTTGTTCCATCCACCTATCATTAATGTCTGAAGTTTCCTTTCCAAGGAATGGAAGTGACCATACAAGCCGATCCTCAACCATTTGAGTATTGTCACACTTTAGAAGCTTCCTTTCACCATTCTCACTATTGTCCTGGAGTTGAAATGGGGGTACCTCAGACGTCATCATCTAATCCATCTCAACATCCATTGACCAATGCCATATCCACCACGTCCACCACTTTTGATCCCACCATCACCAAGGTCCAGATCATTGACAGGGGTTGTGGAGAATACGAAATGAAAACTGCACTTAATGTGGCCACTATGCCACCCTCTCCTCACTCGTTTGGGCAACCTGCTCAGTCCTCATCAAATGCAAAAGAAAAGACACACACACTGACTTCCAAGAACATGGGTTCAACAACATTCAGAGATTTTGGTACTTTGGAAGATCAAATGGAAGGTGATGTCAGCCAATGGGAATGCCATATCCACCACGTCCACCACTTCTGATCCCACCATCACCATGGTCAAGATCATTGACAGGGGTTGTGGAGAATACAAAATGAAAAATGCACTTAACATGGCCACTATGCCACCCTCTCCTCGCTCGTTTGGCCAACCTACTTAGTCCTCATCAAATGCAGAAGAAAAGACACGCACACTCACTTCCAAGAAAATGGGTTCAACAACATTCAAATATTTTGGTACTTCGGAAGATTAGATGGAAGATGATATCAGCCAATGGGTTTACCAAGAAGAACCTGAGCCATCATCCCCTCTCATGGAATATTTCCAAGAAACTCACCCTCATCCATCTAAGTTGGCCGACAAATACAATTATCAGGGGGGTGGTCTTGGTATATAAGAACAAGGATGGTGCCAACCTATAGAACCGTCCATACAACCCAGAAGACTATGCCTAGGCTATGACACAAAGCAAAAGGGTCCTACGGTATCAACTAGTACTTCTAACAATGTTAGTGTGGACAATGGTCTCCTCGAAGACATACCTGAAGAAGAATCCATCATACTTGTGTACTATGCCATGGATTCCTATGTAAATATTATGAGATTGGGGGAGGATGAATGCCCTAACCGCAAAAGTAAAAAGAAACAAAATCAAAATGGGTCATCTAGTGAAAACCTCTTTGAGGCACTTTTTGGCTTAGAAAGAGTAAAAACAAAGGGTGTATCTAACAATGAAAACCTCAATGAGGCACTAGAAGATGGGGACATTCATCTTCCCCTTGTGGGAACTCAGTTGTCTGAAAGATCTTCTATTCTCATTAAGGAGACACGCGAAGTCAATTTGGGGGCAAAAGAAGATCCCAAAATTACTTATGTAGCCAAATCCTTATCTAAAGAAGAGCACTCCACCATTGTCCAACTTCTTAAAGATGACATCATTAATTTTGTATGGACCTATTCAGATATGTCAAAATTAGATCCTTCTCTAGTTTTACATCATTTGGATGTCCACAGAGATGCTAAACCCATCAAACAAAAGTTACAAAAACTACATCCTCAAGTAGACTGTTAGTCAAGAAAGAGTTGGAGAAAGTACTAGAAGTTGGCTTCATTAAACCCATTGACTATTCAGATTGGATATCCAACATTGTACCTATCACCAAACCGAATGGAAGAATTAGGATTTGCATAGATTTCTGGGATCTCAATAAGGCTTGTCCTAAGGATGACTTCCCTTTTCCAAAAATCAATATGCTGGTTGATCTCACTGCAGGACATGAGATGCTATCCATCATGGATGGTTTCTCTGGTTAAAATCAGATTAAAATTTCCCTCGAGGATCAACACAAGACTTCCTTCACTACTCCTTGTGTCACATTTTGTTATAATGTCATGCATTTTGACCTCAAGAATGCGAGGGTAACATATCAACGCGCTATGACAGTTATCTTCCATGAACTCATTCACATCATAATGGAAGATTATGTCGATGATCTATTAGGGAAGTCGAAGACAAGAGAGGAACATCCTGCAATCTTGAAAAAGATCTTTGAATGGTTAGACCATTATAAAATCCATTTGAATCCTAAGAAGTGTGTCTTTGGGGTCACATCAGGAAAGTTGTTGGGTTTCATCATCTCCAAAAGGGGCATAGAGGTAGATCCAGACAAAATCAAAGTGATAATGGAAATGCCTCCACCACACAATTTAAAATAGTTAAGAAGTCTTCAAGGAAAGTTGCAGTCCATCAAGCGATTTATAGCTCAGTTAGCTGATAAGTGCTAGAAGTTTTCCCACTTGCTACAAAGAGATATCACCTTCAAGTGGGATTCTAAGTGTCAGCTCAGTTTCGACAAGATCAAAGAGTATTTGGCTCATCCCCTTGTCCTTATGCCTCCAATTCTAGGTAAACCCCTCCTATTGTACATTTCAGCTACTTCAGTTGCACTAGGGGAATTATTGGCCCAACATGATGAGTCTTCAAAGGAATGTGCTATTTATTATATCAGTTGAACATTAGTGGGCTATGAGATTAATTATTCCCCGATGGAAAAATCATGCTTAGATATTGTCTTCTATTCACAAAAACTACGCCATTATATGATCAATCATCCAGTAAAATTGATATCAAAATTCTATCCACTCAAGTATTTGTTATCTAGAACTGCTTTAACTGGTCACATGGCTAAGTGGATCATGCTTCTGAGTGAATTTGATATAGAGTGTGTGGACAAAAAGGCCATCAAAGGGAAAGTAATAGCAGACCAGTTAGCAGATGCTCCTTTGGCGGATGCTTATCCTTTGGTTACAAAATTTCCTGATGAAGAGGTTCTTACCGTCACAAAAACATCTACCTGGATACTCTACTTTGATAATTCATACACACATAATGGATCAGGGGCAAGTATCCTATTTTTCACACCACAAGGTGATTACATCCCAAGATCATTCAGGTTAGCATTTCCATGTACAAACAACATAGCAAAGTATGAAACTCTCATTACAAGTCTTAGAATCATCGCCAAATGGAATATAACTCACTTACAAGTCTTTAGTAATTCTCAATTGGTCATTAAATAGGTAAATGATGAGTTCCAAACTAAGGATAAAAAGTTGTTACCTTATAAGCGCATTTTAAGAAATATTTCACTTTTATCCAATTTGAGCAAATCCCAAGAATCCAGAACAATGCAACAGACGAAATGGCTACAATTGGTTCCTTTATTGACATGCCAAAAGATCACACAGATTGTCATTTCCTAGTTGAACAACTCTTAATCCCAGCATATGATATCCCTGAAAGTGATATGGTGTGTGACATCGTAGGTCCTAAGTCACCCTGGTATCATGACATCTACACCTACCTCCATGACAACATCCTACCTCCCGATCTCACACATAATCAATGCAAATCCTTTATCCAATGTGCCTCCCGTTATGCCATAATGGGAGATACTCTTTATCGTCATGGGTATGATAGAAACCTTCTTAGGTTTCTGAACGAGATTGAAGCTCGCATTGCATTAGTAGAAGTACATAGTGGTATTTGTGGGGCCCATTCTAATGGTATGGCCCTGGCCAAAAGAATTCTAAGAGCAGGGTATTATTGGCCTACTATGGAACATGATTCTTATGAGTTTGTTAAGAGGTTTTTTCCTTGTCAGTAACATGCAGATCTGATCCATGCTCCTGCACAAGATCTACAACCCATCATAGCACCATAGCCATTTTCACAATGGGGTTTTCATTTAATCGATAAGATTTACCCTCCATCCTCCAATGGTCACACCTTCATCATCACCACTACTGAGCACTTTACTAAGTCGGTGGAAGCAATTCCACTCACTCGAATCACTGGTATTCATATTTTAAAGTTCGTCCTGTTCCATATCCTCCACAGGTATGGAATCCCCTCCACCATCATCTTCGATAATGGAAAGCCATTTAAGAACAAGGCCATGAAATTCCTTTGTGAGACCTATCATATTCAACATTGTTGGTCCACCCCATATTACCCCCAAGGTAACGGTCAAACAAGGCAACTAATAAGTCCTTAATCAGAATCCTGAAGAAGGTTGTTAACAACATTGGTAGAGATTGGCATCTCCATATCCATCCCACCATTTAGGCTTATCATACTTCTATCCGCACCCCCACTGGCGCCATGCCATATTTCCTCGATTATGGCGCCGAAGCTATCTTTCTGATTGAAGTCAAAATTCCATCACTTCGCATATCTCTGAAGAATCTAATAAGTGATGAAGACACTCGAGTTGCACGCCTTGCTCAATTGGAACTCCTCGATGAAAAATGGATTAAAGCATATAATCATTTGCAAGTCTACCAACATCGGCTTAGGAGAAGCTACAACAAAAAGGTTCGGCCTTGTCAATTTAATGTTGGTGACCTAGTCCTTAAAAAAATAGTGAAATCCATAAGAACGAGACAAGAAAGGAAAATTTGAAGCAAATTGGCTAGGTCCTTATGTCATCATAGCTAAGTATGGTTCTGACACATACAAGCTTGCTACCCTTGAAGGAGAACCCTTGGAAGAGCCCATCAATCTTATGCATATGAAAAGGTTTTATGCCAAAGTTAGCTGGATTATCCTATCCTGCAAAAATACAAAAAAAAGTTAAAAATTGTCAAAAATACAAAAAAATCAGAAAAACCAATTTTTTTTTCTAAAAATAGTAAAGAGAAATAATTCATCCTATGGTGAAAACAGCTCTTCGTGGCACCTTGGATAAGTGCGCTTGGTGAAAACCTAGCAACATACACCATTCGTAGATGGCTTAATCATTATCTACCGTGTGTCCTAGTTACCTTCTCCCTCCATCCATCTTATTCTCGGATCCTACCTTGTTATCCAATCGACCCTATCAATCATCCCATTAGCATATCATCATCCTTCACATGGTATTTTATGATTGAGCATTGGACGATCCACATTGGCTATCCAAAGTCTTGAGATTTTTATCCTTCATTTGAGCTTGTTATCTTTTGTACATTGTGTCCCCTCGTTGGTCTTGCATCATCATCTAAGCTCTTCCATCTTGTCGGTCATCATCAGGTCTCATTTTGTCTTTGGTATTTTTTGAACTACACTACCCATGCACTTTCACATAGGCAAGGTTGATCTTTTGATCCACCCTTGGGGAATTTGTCTATCCATCTTTGTCTTCCATCGCGGTCTCCATTGTCCTCTTTCCGTTTTTATCCATGGTCTTTTTTCAAACTACGAGGGCTCTACGCTTTCACGTAGGCAAGGTTGGGCTTTGATCAACCCTCAAGCCCCTAGGTCTTTAGGGTGTGTCTATCTCCTATCCTTTTGTCCTATTGTCTTGTTGTATCATCAGTACACCCCTATCCTAGCTGGTAATTACAAACAAAGTTCATTACTATCATGAGATTCAGTTAGTTTCAAATATCCTGTGTCATGTCGATCTTTTAGTTTAGCCTCCATCTTTGGTCTCAACAAGATGCATCCTTCCTAACAGACTGCATCAATCCCATTCATCCTTTTGATCCTATGGCAAAGGACATTTGAAATTTGATTGTGATCTTTTGATGATTTTGACATTTTGTTTATCATTTGAGCTTCTTGTCATACCTCGTCAGGGTCACCATGATCCGTCATATCATGGTGTGCTTTGACTGGTAAACATAGGGGCATACCTTATTATTTTTGTTTGATTGTTGTCTTCCTAGTTGTCCCACGTAGTACCCACCACAAGATCCCTGCAGTCTTGTGTTATGTTGGGGCATCCTTTGTTCTTGTGGTTATCCCAATGACTGGCCCGACCAAAGTCCTTGTGACTTTGGGGTATTGGAATAACCTTCTTGTCTGTTGTGTTTATTTTATGCATTAGACATATATCCACCTTAGTTCCTCATACTTTGGTGTCTTGTGTCTTCTGCTATAGCAAAAATCAATGCTCTTAAATTGGCAAATAGCATTAGGATCGTAGTTCATACATCATTCTGTTGCATTATATCTATTCCCCCATATTCCTCTAACCTATGGCTAGTGATTTTAGTTGTGCAAACATTCACTTCCCATCTCCTTTTTGTTGGGAATTATGCCTCAACTTTCTGGTGACCCCCTTTAAAGACTTAAGCGAATTCTCTTGTTTCCTTGGCAAAGTTTTTTGTTCTGGCGGAGGCGAAACCGGGATGGAACTTGGCATTGTTTCGTTTGCCTTGTTCCGAGTCTTGTTCCCGTTCTGTCTTCTGCTCCGCTCCCTCTTTCTTGGTTCTTCGAGTTTTGTTCTGGTAGAGGTGGAACTGGATTGGAACCTGGCATTGTTCCTTTTGTCATGTTCCGGGTTCGGCTCTAGATCCGGCTCCGGATCCGGCTCTAGTAGTTTGTTTCTCTTTGCTTGGTTCTGGCGGAGGCGGAACCAGTTTTGGAAGTTGGCAATGTCTGTTTGCCATGTTCCTGTTCCTGTTCCTGTTCCGGCTCCGGGTCCAACTCCTGCTTTTGCGATCTAGTTCCTCTAGATGTTTGGATTCTCCTCGGGGAGTTTTCCTCTGCTTTGTCCATGTTTTGGATTGTTGTTTCTTGCAGTTGTAGAGGCGGAATCGAAACCGGTTTGGTTCCTGATCTTGGACTTTTGGTAAAGTCCTGTTTCTGCTCCTGTTCCGTCCTCGACTCTGACTCCGATCCTTTGTGTTCCCATCTTGGTTTGACCCCGGGTTGACTTTACCCGGTCAGTTCTATTTCCGATGTGTTCCCCTTTGCCGTGGGCAGACGCGGAACCGAATTGATTCCTAAACTTGAACTTTCGGTAGGGTCATGTTTTGACTCCAATTCTGGCTCCGACTCCGACTCCGACTCCAGCAGTGTGCTTTTTCGGTGGAGTCCTGTTTCGACTCCTGTTCCGACTCCGGCTCCAGCAGTGTTAGGTATGACTTGAAGTCTTGGATGCGCTCGATGTCTGTTTGGCCATTTTGGTTGCTCTGTCAGCTACGTTTGTTGATGGGTCTTGGATGCGTGGCACCTGGTTGAATAGTGATTGGATGGTTACCTAAATTTTTGTGCTGCATGTTTTGTCAATGAAGGTTGGCAGAGCTGAACCCGTTTTTGGAATGGCATTGAATGCCTGGGCGGCTCGTTGCAGGAGATCTGTTAGATCCGACCAGATGCGTGATTTGCGGATGGTCTTCTTTGCTCTTGTTGAGTCGGTTACATAATGGATGAGAGATGTATTATTTCTCAAGAAAGTTTGACGAGTCTGTGAGAGTCGTGGGTTGTCGAGCAAGTGCGAGATGTGCGAGCTGAATGCGCGACCATGAGACTGCGAGCAGGATGCGCGGGCATGTGAATGCGTGAGCATGGGGCTGTAAGGATAATGCATGATGCATGATGTGAGATTACAACAGTTGGACTTGTAGGTTGGAGAGCCGAAGGTGTGAAGAGATTTGTAGAGAGATGGAGAGGGTGTTCGAGCAGTTTGCTTTGGCAATGTTATTGTGAACACTCTATCTCTCAGATCTGGGCATGGGAATCATTGGAAGCTGAATGACTGGGCTGGCCATGAGGCTGGCTGTGATAGTCATTTGAGGAGCTGAGAGGAATCTTGTGGGTACCTGTTACTTCTCCAGTAGAACAAGATGTAACTCCTGTATTGGCTCTGAGCCTGATATTGTATTGTAACTGGTTTTGTGTTGTTGAATAATACAATGGCTCAAAATTTTGGAGTGTGGGGTTTTTACCTGAAAGGGTTTTCCCCACGTATATCTTTGTGTCTTCTTTTTGTCTTTCATGGTTTCTGTTTATGTTGAATCTGTTTCTTGTTGCATTCACTTTTCTCAGAGGATCAATGGGGGATCAACTGTGCTTGTTTCTGCTTTATAGCATAGTTGGTTGTGTCTTTGTTGTGATTTTGAATTGAAATCACTAAGGCACTACTGTCTTAGATGCCTATCTTGATGACAGACCAAATCCGTATCCCCAACAAGTGGTATCAGAGCTGGTAGCTTGTTGCTCGTGATACCAACAAGTGGTATCAGAGCAAGTTTGGAGGAGGTCGAGGCTTGATGATACCAACAAGTGGTATCGGTGTCTTCTCTTGGTTGCTGAAGTTCTGGGTTTTCACCTGTGGTGATTTTTTAGCCTGGCAAGCTTGAGGAAGTCTGGAGAAATCGGTTGGTGATTGGTCCTTTGGTGAGTGGAAGTGTGTATTTCATTGATTCAACATACAGTTTGAAAGATGCTGGAAAGGTATGGAGTGGGTCATGTTGTGGCAACATGATCTGGAGCTCCTGACTGGTAACATTATTCCTGATGCAAAGGGCATGAGATGTGTTCATGGTTGTGTTGCAGCAAAGCGTGGTGTTCATACTAGGCGTCTGTGTGAGAGGATCCTTGGTGGTATGGACTAGCTTGTGTCATTGTTTAGCTATGGATTGTTGTGCTTGTGCTAGGTGTTTCTAACTTAGCATTGAAGGCATTTTCTCTGGTGCTCTGATTGCATGGAGGCTATGAGGTGACCTTGGTGGTCTGCAACTTCTGGATAGCCTGGCTCTTCCTTGTGCTTGTGCATGAATGTGGCTTTGGAATTGGTCTGAAATGGACCTGTTGTTCCTGTGTGCCTCTTTCTTGCAATTGCATGGTTCAGATTCATGTCTTTGACTCTGAGGGTTTTGTGTAGATTTTTCTAAGTAGTCTATGGTGCATTCTCTTATTTTTTCATTGTTCTGGTTTACTATGATGGTTGTGTGCAGACTCCTGAGTTGTCCAGATGAGCAGTGAATATGGAGGTGTGTGGGTGTTTTGGAAACACTGTGGTTTTTTGCAGGTTTAGCACGGTCAAGGAAAACTTGTGTTTTGTGGAACTGCTGTTTGTTATTTTTTCTAGATCCTGGTTTCTGGGGTGTGACTGGATGAGATAGCTGCAGTTTGACTAGTTTTGAGGAGTGTTGTCTTCTCTGCATGGGAGTGTTGGTATGTTTCTCCTTCAGCATTCTTGTGGTATGCTTTGATGGTTTTCTATACTTTGGTGCTTGGGTTGTGGACGTGACTAGCAAATCAGATCTGTTGCTGATTTGGTTTTTGAGTCATGATTGTCTGCTTTGGTTGTTCTCTTTGATTATCTCAGTTTTGTAGTTTCTAGTGCAATGATAGCTTTGCAATTTTACTTTTGGTTGCATCCATGGGTTGTGCAATATTGTAGGTTGTCCTTACCTACATGCTTGTTTTGAGACAACTCGAAAGTGGACTGTTTATATCCACGAGGGTGTAATGATGTTGTGGAGATCTATTAGCTGACCTTGTCTGTGGTCACTTGTGCATTGGTGTGGTTGTTTTGAGATGAGAGGAGGAATGGCGTTTGAATACTTGAATAGTCAGTGATGGGGACCTGAAGCATGTGGATCACGATGTCATGAAGAGCTGGGTACACTGGCATAGTGTAAGCTTTTGACAGTGATGGTGTGGTCAGTCATGGTGCTTGGAAAGCTCAGTGTCACGTTTCAGTGGGAGCTTTAGCAATGACTGGTGTCTTCTTTGGTGTTGCAGAATTTGCATCTGCATGTTCACTATTTGAAGATGTGTAGCACTTTGGAGCCATGAAGGACCTTGGTAGTCTTTGGTTGAGTTGCTGGTGGTGCTTGGTAGGTGATATTGGTTTAGAGTTGTTTGATTTATGTCATGGTATACTCTTGCTTTTGCATTAGAGTTTTGGCATGTTGTTTTGCTCTTGAAGACCATGGACAGTTCACTTGAAGCATGGTATCTCCCTTGGAGATGTGTAGATCATGGTGTCATGATAAGTTCCTGTTCTAGGTTATGGAACTTTGACAGTGGTCTGGGGGTTCTCTTTACTTTGAGTACATTGGTCATATGTTGGAGGACTTCATGGTTATTGCAATGTTGCAGTTTGGAGTTAGCATGAGATGACAGGTGTTGATACTCATGGATGCATGGAGAATAAAGGTGAGGCTTGAATTCTTAAGTGAATTTTGTTGTTATAGCTGAAAGTCCGAGAAGCCTGCACTTTGGTTAAATGTAAATTCAATAGAGATCTTAAAGGAGAATGCTCTTAGGTTAGCCATGATGGCTTGTATATCTTGGATGAGAATGTTTCTCTTTTCTTCTTGATTTGCTAGGTAGTGGTGTCATTGTGAAAGGTATTTACCCATTATACTTTTCAGGTGTTTTATGCTTTATCTTTCATGATATGAATTTTGAGTTGGTTTAGATTCTGGAGGATTCATAATGAAAGGTTGGATAGCATAGTTTATCTCCTTGTGCTTTTGAGGACTGACAGGAGATGGTTATATGGGTAGTTTTGATCTTCTTTGAGGAGCTTACATCCATGCTTTGTTGGATGTTGTCAAGGATTTTCCCTTTGGGATGTAAAGAAGATCATTCTTGACACAACTGGCATTTAGAAGTGTTTGTAGAAGGGCATTTTTTCTTGTTGATTTGCAGTTTCTCTCTTATCTGGTCTTGTTCTTCCTAATTGCTCTTGTGACTTTAGATGTGAGTTGCCTTTGTGGTGCCGGGTTGGTCACTATTTGTGGTCATGTGTTGTCACCTGGGTGATGACACGAAGGTGCCTGTGCTTCTTTCTTCAGTCAGATTTGGAGGTGTTTGGAAGAACTGTGGAAGGCAGTTGAGAGAAATTTTTCTTGCAGTAGGTTGTTGCAGATGTTGTAGATCAGTGTGGATGTTCCTTGGAACTACATGGTTACATTTCTTTATGCTAGGTTTGGTGGACTTGGTATGCCTGGATCATTTGTGATGGTGCTTTGTTTGCACTCATCTGGACAGTGCCCTTGCAGTGGGAGTACTTGGATATGTTTGGTCTATGACTGGTTGACACAGGGTGCTTGTTTGCTGCTGAAATGGGTGGGTTTCTTTTGATGGCATGAGTTCACTTTTGGGTCATACCTTTAAGGTATGGGTGGTTGGATGTTTCAGCATGACCTGTGGGTGCTGGTTTTTAGTCACGTGGGTTTGATCAGTTGGATGAGGGCAGTCTGTTCATGGTTTCCTTTCTAGCTGGTCAATTTTTTCTTGTTCTGGAGGTGGTTGGAGTGGTGCTTTGTTGTTTTTTGTCTTTGCCATCAAGAGGATCACTTGCTTTCATTCCTGAGACTGTTGTTGTTTCACCTTGGTGTGTTCCTGTGTTTGGGGCTATTGCTTAAGGTGGTGGACATCTTTCTGATGTTGTTGCAGTGGTCTTGATTGGTGTGTGAGAGCATGTGTTGGTCCTTGTTCGGGCTTGTTTAGAGGATGCTTGAAAGTCTTCGGCAAGGGGGAGATTGTTGGGAATTATGCCTCAACTTTCTGGTGTCCCCCTTTGAAGACTTAGGCGAATTCTCTTGTTTCCTTGGCAAAGTTTTTTGTTCTGGCGGAGGCGGAACCATGATGGAACTTGGCATTGTTCCGTTTGCCTTGTTCCCATTCTGTCTCCTGCTCTTCTCCCGCTTTCTTGGTTCTTCGAGTTTTGTTCTAGCAGAGGCAGAACCGGATTGGAACCTGGCATTGTTCCTTTTGTCATGTTTCGGGTTTGGCTCTGGATCTGGCTCCAGTAGTCTGTTTCTCTTTGCTTGGTTCTAGCGGAGGCGGAACCAGTTTTGGAAGTTGGCAATGTCTGTTTGCCATGTTCCTGTTCCTATTCCTATTCCGGCTCCGGGTCTGACTCCTGCTTTTGCGATCTAGTTCCTCTGGATGTTTGGATTCTCCTTGGAGAGTTTTCCTTCGCTTTGTCCATGTTCTGGATTGTTGTTTCTTGTAGTTGGAAGAGGCGGAACCGGAACTGGTTTGGTTCCTGATCTTGGACTTTTGGTAAAGTCCTGTTTCTGCTCCTGTTTCGTCCCCGACTCTGACTCCGATCCTTTGTGTTCCCATCTTGGTTTGACCTCGGGTTGACTTTACCCGGTCAGTTCTGTTTCTGATGTGTTCCCCCTTGCCGTGGGTGGATGTGGAACCGAATTGGTTCCTGAATCTAAAATTTCGGTAGGGTCATGTTTTGACTCCAGTTCCGGCTCTGACTCTGACTCCGACTCCAACATTGTGCTTTTATTGGTGGAGTCCTATTTCGACTCCTGTTTCGACTCCGGCTCCGACAGTGTTAGGTATGACTTGAAGTCTTGGATGCGCCCGATGTCTATTTGGCCGTTTTGGTTGCTTTATCAGCTGCGTTTGCTGATGGGTCTTGGATGCGTGGCACCTGGTTGAATAGTGATTGGATGGTTACCTAACTTGTTGTGCTGCATGTTTTGTTAACGAAGGTTGGCGGAGCTGAACCCATTTTTGGAATGGCATTGAATGCCTAGGTGGCTCGTTGTAGGGAGATCTGTCAGTTCTGACCAAATGCGTGATTTGCGGATGGTCTTCTTTGCTCTTGTTGATTCGGTTACATAATGGATGAGAGATGTATTATTTCTCAAGAAATTTTGACGAGTCTATGAGAGTCGTGGGTTGTAGAGAAAGTGCGAGATGTGCGAGCTGAATGCGCGACCATGAGATTGCGAGGAGGATGCGCGGGCATGTGAATGCGTGAGCATAGGGCTGCAAGCATAATGCATGATGCATGATGCGAGATTGCAGCAGTTGGACTTGCAGGTTGGAGAGCCGAAGGTGTGAAGAGATTTGTAGAGAGATGGAGAGGGTGTTCGAGCAGTTTGCTTTGGCAATGTAACTGTGAACACTCTATCTCTCGGATCTGGGCATGGGAATCATTGGAGGCCGAATGACTGGGATGGCCATGAGGCTGGCTATGACAGTCATCTGAGGAGCTGAGAGGAATCTTGTAGGTACCTATTACTTCTCCAGTAGAACAAGATGTAACTCCTGTATTGGCTTTGAGCCTGATATTGTATTGTAACTGGTTTTGTGTTGCTGAATAATACAATGGCTCAAAATTTTGGAGTGTGGGGTTTTTACCTAAAAGGGTTTTCCCCACATATATCTTTGTGTCTTCTTTTTGTCTTTCTTGGTTTCTGTTTATGTTGAATCTGTTTCTTGTTGCATTCACTTCTCTCAAAGGATCAATGGGGGATCAACTGTGCTTGTTTCTGCTTTATAGCATAGTTGGTTGTGTCTTTGTTGTGATTTTGAATTGAAATCACTAAGACACTACTGTCTTAGATGCCTATCTTGATGACAGACCAAATCCGTATTCCCAACACTTTTCTTCTCAGGATCCATATGGTTATGACAGGTGCAGTTACACTCCTACCGCCCCATCTATCTTACCTTATTTTTATAATGATTATAGGGAAAGTACTTGCCATTAAGCTCAAGCAACCTAGCTCTGTCACTATGCATGCCCTTATTTACACTCATGCTCATGCTAATTTAATTCAGATATTAATGTTTGTAGGGCATTTAGTTGTATCCTATCTTGTGTAGCATTGGAATTATCATATTTATTTTAAGTTGTTTATATTGACATAGATTCGTTATTCTAAGCATCTTAAATTACGGTCATTTCATTATCATTTCATCTACATATTAATCCATCTCATTATACATTGCATTATATGCATACACCACATTTTTCATTCATTGCATGCTATTACATTTTTATTTAATCATTGCATCACAATAACATCATCACTAGTACATATCATAAAATTAACCACAAGTACACATGCATCTCCATCTGCATCACAAATAATTAGTTTGTGATTGTATCATACATCACATCCTGCATCATAACATGTTAGGCATCATACATATCCTATAGATCATCATACACACAAATGTACATCATAATTATCCATCACATCCCACAATAAATCATATCCATACAAATGTCCATAAGTAAGCATCCATAACATCACAAATGCATAATGTAAATAAGGGCACCACATCACATATAAATACCAAAATATACAAATCCATAATAATGTCCATCATAATAATGAATACATGTCCATCATATGTCATCAAATAAAATATAGGCACAAAGTGGCCCTCAAAAAAAGGGACCATATCAATGAATAGGTTGCTCTCTGTCTACTCTGCGTTGTGGAACCTGTGGCCTCTGTCCCTGTCCCCTGTATATCCACCCTGCACTTGTCAAACATCGGGATCCTGCCCCTCCTATCCTTTGAACCCTGTGCTTTTCGCATCTGACCTCAGTGGTGAATCTAGCACTCGCACTCTACGTGGGGGAGTCTCTCTATAGCTGTTGTAGCCCCATGTGTGTGTCCCCACTGTCCATGATGGTGCTGGCATTTGTGCACTGCTTGGATGCATGGTGCTACACGATGTGACAAATCTAGAACCTGGAAGAAACTTTCTATATTTAGTATTCCATTTTGATTCTTCTATAGTAAAATGAATGTTTTTATGTCATCTGGAAGGAAATGCCGCCAGATGGTTCTAATCATACTTTTACTTGAATAAATTTATAAAAAATTAAATACAAATATTATAAACCTTTTATATAGCACTGTATGCTCTCATCTTTCCTTTCAAGGGATCTTTATGATTAGAAAGTGTTACATAATAAAGGAAGTTACTTTCTAAATTTAGTATTCAAATTTGATTCTTTTATAGTAAAATGAATGTTTTTCCTTCATCTGGAAGGCAATGTCGTTAGATGGTTGTAAGCATAATTTTCCATAAGAAAGAGTAAAAACTTAAATAGAAACAATATAAATCCTTTTATATAGCACCGTATGGTCTCATCTTCTACTTTCAAGAATTTTGATGATCACAAAATGTTATATAATATGGATTCACCGAGTTAATTTAGTCTTTTATCTAGATAAAAAATCAATTATAATATTTTAAATTTAGATCCATTGATTCAACTTCAATTTTTTTAATGTACAGCATTACAAAAATATATAAATTAGATTTTTTAAAATATATTTATTTTATAGATATGGCTCGTTCGAGATTGAATTTTGAATCGGAGGAGCAAAGGAAACAATATCAAAGAGAATATCGAAGAAGGCAACAAGAGAAAATGGAAGATGTTGAAAGGGAAGAACAAAGAAGACACAATGAAGCTGACAAACAAAGATACGTTAGAAGGGAAAAGTGACAGTACAAGAATTAGAAATTCAGACTAGAGATGAAACAAATATGATTGCAAATATTCGTCAACGAACATTTGAACAACTCTTTCGTTCTGAAAGAAAGAAGAAAGGTAACAAATCGATCCTCAATCAAGTGTAAGGCTCAACCATACATTTGGTGGAAATATTTAATTGGATCTTGAAGATGAAATTTTAAGGTTAGTAGATCGTGTATCAGAAACACCTCAACATAAAAGTCAAGTTGAGATGAATGTGGGTGTTGAAGGAAATGTATAAAACATACCAAACCCAAATGAAATGCTTCATGTTGATTTTAAAAGATTCCAAATGCATTTTCAACATCGACTAGATAGCTTTAGAATGCTAAACATGTGTTATATTTTTCAAGAATGTTATCTAGGAATTAAAATATCTCAAACCTCTAAAAGACCTATATAAAACAATATAATTTTAGCTTCAAATAATAAGGATCCAAAGGAGTAACCAGAGGAGCTTGCTAAATTGACTAAGGTAGAAGAAATGTTGATTGCATGTGTCATCCCAAAACTACAAGTTACACATGTAATAGGTGGTCAATATAAGTACAAAAGAAACACAATAAGTTTCCCACAAAAATATAGAACATGTCTCAAAAATGTTGCCTCATTCAATAAATCATTTTCCAATCATTATTGTTCGAAGGGATCAACGTGACACAAATTATAACGTTGCAGTCAATAAAGATCGTGTATAAGGCATTAAAATACAAAGTAGAGCATGAAAATTTTTATATAGATGTCAAAATTGATGAAAATGCTCTCAAAGATCTACTGAGAAAATTATGATAAAAATATTTTCAATAGATTACAGACGGTGCATATGGAATTTGATTCAGATGTAAATAAAATCATATTTGTTGATCTAGTCATGGAGATAGATCAAGGTAATATAATTGAGCACACAAACTCAATGGCTTCTAGACCACCTAATGCCATAAGAGAAATGGAATTGATTCAAGCACGGGTTAATAACCCTGATGCAAATTCAACAACATTAATGGATTGGCAAGCAATAGGTGCATCTCCTATAAATGAATGTCACTTGAGGATTACTTGATATGGCATTCCCAACATTGTTTCCTGGTTAGAACCATGAATGAGGTGATTGCATCTACATGAATTTGTCAAACATCTATTATAGTGCATGGATCATTGCTTTGGTAGTCATCCAAGGTTTAGATATTTCATGGTGAACATGATAATGAAGCATCGTGCACAAAATTCATCCACTATATTTGTAAAAAGAAGTTCTCAAGACATGCCAATCACCATCAATGAGTTGCATGAGCATATGGAAAACATGCCACACTCCTATCTAGCTGATAGGTTGATGTGGTTTGGAACAACATTAAGGGGTACAAGGTCATATTGGACAAAATGTCACACACAACTAACATGCTTCATCAAATAGGTTCTCCTACAATATTCTTCACCTTAAGTGTTGCAAACATGTATTGGCCTAATTTGCATGCATTAATGTTAGGAACGCATCCAACTACTCCAAAGGAGGCTCAAAATTGGTGAAAACAAAATGTCATTGACTATCCTCATATAGTCGCACATTACATGCACTTGAGACATTCAATATTCAGAAAAGAAATATTGGAAAATGGAATGAATGTTAAAGATTACTAGTGCAGATATGAGTGGCAACAAAGGGGCTCACCACATGTGCATGGATTCATATGGATACATGGAGCACTGAATATGGACAATATTGATTGGTCAAATCAAGAGCAACGAAAAAGTGTTGAAATATATTTCCATTGTATTGTGCATGCATGGAATCTTAGAGAAGACCATCATCAATGAAACATATAGGCATGTTTAAAAAAAATGGACATATACATGCAATATATTACATAACCTATTTGTAGTCTATGATATAACTAATATATTTGTATTTCCAACTATAGGAATTCCAAAATTTTGCTCAACATCCATGTCTTAAAAATACAAGACAACTTGTAGAGATAGATGTTGACCATGACTATGAAGAGGTCCTAAACTGTGTAGAGCGACACACAATGTGTAGAGAAGGTGCATGCTTATGAAAAAAATAAGAACAATGGTTTGCAGGTAACTATTTAATCAAGTTAAAATATTTATACCAAAATAATATATAATATAATTGTCAAGTACTAAAATTGATAACATAATTATATTGATTTTAGGTATAATGCTCCCTAACCATGAAGACATAGAAATAGATGAAAAAAAAACTGACCTAACCAAAAATGATGATATAGTAAACTCACACAATGGCTACATATTGTAGTTGTGTAGAGAAAATATAGATTGGCAACTTATTCTTTCCAAGCATGATGTGATCAAATATATTGTAAATTATGCAACAAAAGCAGAGAAAAGCTCTAAAACATACCACCAAATGTTGATGCATCTTGCAAACATAGAAAATGCTAATGATTTAGCTGCATGAGCATATAGAAGACTTTTGACAAAGACTATTATAGAAAGAGACATTGGAGCTCAAGAAACATGCCACATGCTACTAGAACTTCAATTAGCAGAGAGTAGCAGAAGATTTGTCAATCTAAATGTATCATGTGAGGTGTTAAATCCTGTACATGTAAATGATGAAGAGAACAATGAAGAACAATAAAAAATTCATCGAGGGATATAAAAAAAGTCTCTTTCTATGGAAGTTGTCACACTAATTGATGCAACCAAATCATGGATATATAATCCTAAAAGAAGAGATAACAAATGGAATCCAAGAAAAACAACTACTATTGTCAAAGTATTTCCTAGGTTTTTATCCATTCCTCCACGTGAGTCAAAAAAATGGTTGGAATTTTACTTATTAGAGTTATTATTGTACAAACCATTTCATGACATGGAAAGAGATATTGGTCACAATAATGACTCCATAATAGAAAACTGGGAGTCATATCACTATAACCCTTGGAATGTGAAGCAAAGAGAAAACGTAGAAAATGTTGAAAGCATTAGTGATTATGAAATTGAAGACAATAAAGCTATTCAACAAAATATTACAGAGCATAAATGGAAAATAATATCAAGACTACATAATGGTCAACATATCCAAGTTTCTGAAATATATATGTTGGGTAGAAGAGATGTTGATAGATAAATAGACTGGTGTAATGAATACCAAGTTGAAGTGTACACAAATCAAGCAATTAATTTCATAAGCAACATGAGAGATCATGGGTGTCTCATACATGATGAGATACCACAGTGTAGAAAACTATACAAACCTCTATGATAAACAAAGAAAGGCACTCAACATAATTATGGAGCACTACCATAATAGTCAAAATTCATCACCATTGTTGACGATAATTCAAGGAACAACAGGAATAGGAAAGTCATATCTAATTGGTGCTATTAGTTAATCTCTTGAAAATGCAATGATTCCAGGTCGTTCTCCCCTTCTATTACTTGCACAAACTAGAGTTGTAGAATTCATCATAGGAGCATCCACAGTTCATTCAAAACTAAGAATCCCAATAAGATATTTTTCTCATCTAGAAGGAGCAAAATCAACAAGTTTTCAAGAAGAAATAGCACGCATCAAATACATTTTGATTGATGAAATGAGCTTCATCGGTCAAAACATGCTAAAGAACATAGATTCTCGACTTCAACAAGAATTACCACAAAATGCAAAAATTAATTTTGTAGGTATACAATTGATTATGATTAACAAAAATAACTACTTTATTTTCTAATACAAGTATTTCACATATATATAAATTTTATAAATATAAATTTAAATACTATTGATAGTAATTTTCATCAATTATCTTTTAGGTATATCTATGATTTTGGTTGGAGACTTGGGTCATTTGCCTTCAATTAATGATAGACCAACATATGACAACAACTGAAGAGCCAAGTTACTATGGGAAGAATTCAAAACAGTGATTACTTTCGATAAAAAATTCAGACAAGATGGACAAACATCCATCAACAAATATTTTGTCATCTATTGACAAATCTAAGAGATGCAAACCCAACAATTGATGATTGGAAATTGTTAATCACAAGAACTAGTATTAGCATAGATGTAGCAAGCAATGAGGAGTTTGACAATGGTGTTCATTTTTTCTCCACAAATGATAATGTTCATAACCATAACAAGAAAATTTTATACTTATTGAAGCGTCCTGTTGCATGTAGTGTTGCAACAAAATTAGAAATTACTAATGCAATAGAAGGATACTCAAATGATGAGATTGATCTAGAATTATTGATCTGCAAAGATGTTAGGATAATGTTGACCTCAAAACTTTGGATGCAAGCAGGTCTTGTGAATGGAGCTTTAGGATATATTCAAAAAATTGTATACAAACCTGGAAGTGCTCCACCAGAACCACCAACATATATAATGGTTGAGTTTGACAATTATTTAGGAATACCATTTGATGATCGTAATCCAAATACAATTCCAATTACAAGAACACAAAGGAGGACAATCCAAATACCATTAAGATTGTCTTGGGCATTGATAATTAATAAATCACAAGATTTGACTATTTCAAAAGCCACTGTTAATATGATTGACATTTATCGTCATATCCCGCGTAAAGTCTCTAGACAACCTAAGAATTATGCCATCATTCACATATGACCGTTATGAGAAAATGAAAAAGGGTAGACAACTTTCCAAAAGAAAGGTTGAAAAGAATAGGCTGAAAATTTTAGAAAATAATTGATGTAACATGTTTTCTTCAATTTTGTTTCAATGGAAATCAAATTTTCAAATGCAATATATTTGTATGATTTTTAGGGTTATGGTACTCCAATTCTTGTGTATTTAATGTATTTAAAATTAGGCAAATAAATGTCTTTTATGAAACATAATTATGATACTTTTGAAATGTTTTCAATGATTTATAGTAAATTTAAAAATCATTTCGTATCCACGTGGATTTTTCATATTTCACATCATAATTAAAAAAAATGGTATGCTTCGTATGCTTCTCACATATTCAGTAGGTGTTAATACTTGAAATATAATTTAATTTAGGTTTCTTTCCTTCTAGGTCATGGAAAATCATGCATAACAAAATGAAATAAATGATCTTCTATAAACAGCATCAGAAAAATCTATAACTAAAAAATAACATTTATGGATTTTTCTAATGTTGTTTCTGGAAGATCATTTATTTCATTTTGTTGTACATGATTTTTCATGACCTAGAAGGAAATACACCTAGATTAAATCATATTTCAAGCATTAACCACCTATTGAATATGTGAGAAGCATATGAAACATACCAATTTTTTTAATTATGATGTGAAATGTGAAAAATCCACTTGGATACGAAATGATTTTTAAATTTACTACAAATCATTAGAAACATTTCAAAAGTATCATAATTATGTTACATAAGAGACATTTATTTGCCTAATTTCAAATACATTAAATACACAAGAATTGAAGTACCATAACCCTAAAAATCATACAAATATATTTCATTTGAAAATTTGATTTTCATTGAAACAAAATTGAAGAAAACATGTTACTTCAATTATTTTTTAAAATTTTCAATTTATTCTCTTTAGCCTTTGGCAAGTTGTCTACCCTTTTTTTATTTTCTCATAACGATCACATGTGAATGGTGGAATAGTTCTTATGTCATCTAGAGACCTTACATGGGATATGGCAACAAATGTCAATCATGTTCTTTCTCTTGGTTCAATATCAATAGTGACTTTCGAAAAAGTCAAACCCTATGATTTATGAATTGTCAATGCCCAAGCCAATCTTAATGTTATTTGGATTGTCCTCCCCCTTTGTATTGCTATAATTGGATTTTTATTTGAATTATGATCATCAAATGGTATTCCTGAATAACTGTCAAACTCAACCATTAAATATGTTGGTGGTTCTTGTGGACCACTTCTAGATTTGTATACAATCTTTCGAATATATCCTAAAGCTCCATTCACAAAACCTACTTGCATCCAAAGGTTTGAAATCAACATTACCCTAGCATCTTTGCAGATCAATAATTCTAGATCAATCTCATCATTTGAGCATTCTTTTGTTGCATTAATACTTCTTGATTTTGTTGCAACGCTACGTACAACATGATGCTTCAATGAGTATACCATTTTCTTGTTATGGTTATGAAAATTATCATTTGTGGAGAAAAAATGAACACCATTTTCAAACTCCTCATTTCTTGTTGCATCTATGCTAATATTTATTCTTTTAATAAGCAATTTCCAATCATCAATTGTTGGGTTTGCATCTCTCAGATTTGTTAGTAGATGATAAAATCTTTGTTGATGGATGTTTTGTCCATCTTTTCTGAATATTTTATTTAGAGTAACCACCGTTCTGAATTCTTCCCATAGTAACTTAGTTCTCTAATTGTTGTCATATGTTGGTCTATCATTAATTGAAGACAAATGACCCAAGTCTCCAACCAAATTCATAAATATACCTAAAAGATAATCGATAAAAATTACTATAAATAGTATTTAAATTTATATTTATAAAAAAATCATATATGTAAATTACTTGTATTAGAAAATAAAATAGTTATTTTTGTTAATCATAATCAATTGCATACCTACAAAATTAATGTTTTCATTTTGTGGTAATTCTTGTCGAAGTCGAGAATCTATGTTCTCTAGCAAGTTTTGATTGATGAAACTCATTTTATCAGTCAAAATGTATTTGATGCATGCTATTTCTTCTTGAAAACTTGTTAATCTTGATTCTTCTAGATGAGAAAAATATCTTATTGGGATTCTCAGATTTGAATGAACTGTGGATGCTCCTATGTTGAATGCTACAACTCTAGTTTGTGTAAGTAATAAAAGGAGAGAACGACCTGGAATCATTGCATTTTCAAGAGATTGACTAATAAAACCAATTAGATATGACTTTCATGTTCCCGTTGTCCTTGAATTATCATCAACAATGGTGATGGATTCTGACTATTATGGTAGTGTTCCATAATTATGTTGATTGCCTTTCTTTGTTTATCACTGAAGTTTGAATAATCAAAACTCTGGTATCTCATCATGTATGAGACACCCATGATCTCTCACGTTTCTTATGAAATTAATTGTTTGATTTGTGTACACTTCACCTTGATATTCATTACACCTATTTGTTTGTCTATCAACATCTCTTCTACCCAACATATATATTTCAGAAACTTGGATATGTTGACCATTATGTAGTCTTGATATTATTTCTCATTCACGGTCTATAATATTTTGTTGAATAGCTTCATTGTCTTCAATTTTAGAATCACTAATGTTTTCAACATTTTCTACATTTGCTCTTTGCTCCACATGCCAAGGGTTATAGTGATATGACTCCCAGTTTTCTATTATGGAGTCATTATCATGACCAATATGTCTTTCCATGTCATGAAATGGTTTGTACAATAATAACTCTGATAAGAAAAAATCAATCAATTTATTTGACTCACGTGGAGGAATGGATAAAAACCTAGGAAATACTTTGAGAATAGTAGTTGTTTGTCTTGGCTCCCATTTGTTATCTCTTCTTCTTTTAGGATCATATATCCATGATTTGGTTGCATCAATTAGTGTGACAACTTCCATAGAAAAAGGCCTTGTTTTATATCCATCAATGATTTTTTTTACTATTCTTCATTGTTCTCTTCATCATTTACACTTACAGATTTTAACACCTCACGTGATACATTTAGATTTACAAATATTCTGCTACTCTCTGCCAATTGAAGTTCTAGTAGTATGTGGCATGTTTCTTGAGCTCCAATTTCTATTTCTATAACAATCTATCAAAAATATTCTATATGCTCTTGCAACTAAATCATCTGCATTTTCTATGTTTGCAAAACACATCAACATCTAGTGGTATATTTTAGAGCTTTTCTTTTCTTTTGTTGCATACTTTGCAATATATTTAATCACATCATGCTTGGAAATAATAGGTTTCCAATCTATATTTTCTCTACACAACTAAAATATGTAACGATTGTGTGAGTTTACTCTATCATCATTTTTGGCTAGCTCAATTTTTTTTTCACCCGTTTCTATGTCTTCATATAATTTGGATCCCTCCAAATTCAATGGTTAGGGAGCATTATACTTAAAATCAATATAAATATGTTATCAATTTTAGTACTTGACAATTATATTATATATCACTTTGATATAAATATTTTAATTTGTTTAAATAGTTACCTGCAAACCATTGTTTCTCTCTTTCTTCATAAGCATGCACATTCCCTACACATTGTATGTCGCTCTACATAGTTTATAACCTCTTCATAGTCATGGTCAACATCTATCTCTACAAGTTTTCTTGTATTTTTAAGACATGAATGTTGTGCAAAATTTTGGAATGCCTACAGTTGCAAATACAAATATATTAGTTATATCATAGACTACAAATAGGTTATTTAATATATTGCATGTATACATCCAATTTTTTTAAACAAGCCTATATATTTCATTGATGATAATCTTCTCTAGGATCCCTACATGCACAATACAATGGAAATATCTTTGAACACTTTTTCGTTTCTCTTCATTTGATCAATCAATATTGTCCATATTTGGTGTTCCATGTATCCATATGAATCCATGTACATGTGGTGAGCCCCTATTCTTCCAATCATATCTACACTAGTAATATTTAACATTCATTCCATTTTCCAATATTTCTTTTCTGAATATTGAATGTCTCAAGTGCATATAATGTGATTATATGAGGATAGTCAATGACATTTTGTTTTCGCCAATTTTGAGCCTCCCTTGGAGTAGTTGGCTATGTTCCTACCATTACTACATGAAAATCAGGCCAATACATGTCTACAACATTTAAGGTGAAGAATATTGTAGGAGAACCTATTTGATGAAGCAAGCCAATTAGTTTTACACGACATTTTGTCCAATATGGCCTTGTACCCCTTAATGTTGTTCCAAACTGCATCAACCTATCAACTAGATAGTAGTGTGGCATATTTTCCATATGCTCACGCAACTCATTGATGGTGAGTGGAATGTTTTGAGAACTTCCTTTTACAAATACAACAAATGAATTTTGTGCATGATGCCTCATTATCATGTTCATAATGAAATATCTAAACCTTAGATGACTACCAAAGCGATGATCCTTGTATCGCAATAGATGCTTGAAAAATTCATGGAGATGCACTTGCCTCATTTGTGGTTCTAACCAAACACATCTAATACCATAAAAGAAAATTGTTGGGAATTTCATATCAAATAATCTTGAAGTGACATTCATTTATAGGAGATGCACCTATTCTTGGCCAATCCATTAATGTTGTTGAATTTGCATAGAGGTTATTAACCCATGCATGAATCAATTATATTTCTCTTATGGCATTAGGTGGTCTAGAAGTCATTGATGTTGTGTGCTCAATAATATTACCTTGATATGTCTCCATCATTGGATAGACAAATATGATTTCATTTGCATCAGAATCAAATTCCATATGCACCATTTGTAATCTGTTGAAAAATATTTTCATCAGAATTTTCTTAGTAGATCATTGAAAGAACTTTCATCAATTTTGACATGTGTATAAATTTTTTCATGCTCTACTTTGTATTTTAATGCCTTATACACATGATCTCTATTGACTGTAAAGTTATAATTTGTGCCACATTGATCCCCTCTTCGAACAATAATGATTGGCAAATGATTTATTGAATGAAGAATTTTTTTTGAGACATGTTCTATATTTTTGTGGAAAAATTATTGTGTGTTCTTTGTACTTATATTGAACACCTATTGCATGTGTAACTTGTAGTATTGGGTTGACACGTGCAATCAACATTTCTTCCACCTAATTCAATTTAGTAAGTTCCTCTGGTTGCTCCCTGGGATCCTTATTATTTGAAACTAAAAATCTATTGTTTTCTCTTTCTTCTCAACATCTAGTGCATATAGGACCTTCAACGGTTCAAGATACTTTAATTCCTAGATAAAATTCTTGACAAAAATAACATATGTTTAGCATTCTAAATCTATCTAATCGGTGTCAAAAATGCATTTGAAAACTTTGGAAATCAACATGAAGCATTCAATTTGAATTTGGTATGTTCTGTACAATTCCTTCAACACCCACATTCATCTCAACTTGACTTTTATGTTGAGGTGTTTCTAATACATGATCTACTTACCTTAAAATTTCATCTTCAATATCCAATTGAATATTTCTGTCAAATGCATGATTGAGCCTTGCACTTGATTGAGGATTGATTTGTTGCCTTTCTTCTCTTTCAAAATGAAAGAGTTGTTTAGATGTTTGTTGATGACTATTTGTAATCATATTTGTTTCATCTCTAGTCTAAAATTCTAATTCTTGTACTGCCACTTTTTCCCTTCTTCTAACGTATCTTCATTTGTCAACTCCATTGCATCTTCTTTTTTATTCTTCCCTTTCAACATATTTCATTTTCTCTCATTTCCTTCTTCGATATTCTCTTTGATATTGCCTCCTTTGCTCATCTGATTCAAAATTCAATCTCAAATGGGCCATATCTATAAAATAAATATATTTTAAAAAATCTAATTTATATATTTTTATAATGTTGTACATTAAAAAATTGGAGTTGAATCAATGGATCTAAATTTAAAATATTATAATTGATTTTTTATCTAAATAAAAAACTAAATTAACTTGGTGAATCCATATTATATAACACTTTGTGATCATAAAAATACTTGAAAGTTGAAGATGAGTGTAATGCCCCCACCAAGGAACCCTGGAATGAGATCCACTACCTCGTTGAAACTAAAAGTTCTTAGGTTTTGACTGGGAATGTTGTTGTTGCTTCTTTCCACCCTTAGCGGGTGCATGATGGCTCCTAGAGAAACCTATTGCCTGAAATTAATGACCTCTGGATCCAAAGCTTGCTGAAGGAACACTACCAATCTATACACCTATTTTCCCTCCTAATGCCATGGCCAGGTTCTCTTCTACCAATCAAGCCTTCTCTACTGCCACCCTTATGGTCTTCGTCTCAAAAACACAGACTCCCCACTAATATGGGCATTCAAACCCCTAATGAAAAGTTGGACCAATATGGCATCATCATCTTCAATACCAAAATATTTCTTGAGTTCAAAGAACCTATTCGCATACTACTCCATAGTCATAGCCATTTGTCTCTACTCATGAAACTCATTAGCGCCATGCTACCTCCAATGATCTAACAAAAAGAGAGCTCTGAATCTCTCTAGAAACATCTCACAAGAAACTGAACCAATATCCAAATGTGATTTGTGTTCCTCCAACCGCCACCATGTAGAAAAAAAACCCTAAGGTGCATGATGGTGCATCTCACCTTGGTGTTACTACCATATGGATGCATGGAAAACCACTTGTCCAAGTCTATCAACCAAGTCTCTACCTCTAAGCCACAACTAGAACCATTGAAGTTAAGAGGGCATGACCCAAAGAAATCCCTCATATGACCTACTATAATAGTCTCCTGCTTTGCTGTGACATCTCTCCTCCTAGGAGACCTCTCTCTCTCTCTATCCACATTCACAAAGTGTTGGGGTTCCCCATGTTGATTACCCTCATGTCTAGGGCCTAGGCAGGCAAGGATCTCCTCAAGCAAAAGACGTAACTGAGCTCCCTCTAACTCCAACTGACCATGATTCTGACCCTCACTCCTCTGATCATTCTGAGAATCCTATTGTTCCTCATGATCACCCTCATGGGAATCTTGAGAAGGGATGTTCCGATGATTAGCCTTGCGGCCACCCCCTCAACCTCTACCACAACTCCGACCTCGGCCTCTAGGAATCTTCCTCCACAACCTTTGACTTGTATTTTGGTGGTGGTTATGTAGGAAGATGCCTAGAGGTCGAGGGGGTGACTGCAAGTCTAACTGCCAGAACATCCCTTCTCAGGATTCCCACGAGGGTGATCCTAAGGAACAACAAGATTCTCAAAATGATCAGAGTAGTGAGGGTCAGAATCCTGATCAACTAGAGTTAGAGGGAGTTGAATTATTTCTTTTGCTTGAGGAGATCCTTACCCACCTAAGCCCTAGATAGGAGGGTAATCAACAGGGGGAACCCCAACACTTTGTGCATGTGGATAGAGAGAGAGAGGTATCTTAGAAAAAGAGATATCACAACAAAGAAAGAGACTATTATAGTAGGTCATATGAAGGATCTCTTGAGGTCAAGCCCTCCTACCTTCAATGGTTCTAGTGGTGGCTTAGAGGCAAAGACTTGGTTGATAGATTTGGACAGGTGTTTTGTCATGCATTCGTATGGTAGTAATACTAAAGCGAGATTTGCCATCATGCACCATAGGGATTTTGCTTCTACATGGTGGCAGTTGGAGGAATAAAAATTGCATTTGGATATTGATTTAGTTTCTTGAGAGATGTTTCTAGAGAGGTTGAGAGCTTGCTTTTTGTCAGATCAGTGGAGGCAATGTCATGCTGATGAGTTTCATGAGTTGAGACAGATGGTTATGATTGTGGAGCAGTATGAGCATAAGTTCTTTGAAGTCAAGCAGTATGTTGGTATCAAAGATGATGAGGCCATGTTGGTCCAGCATTTCATCAGGGGTTTGAATGCTTGTATTAGTGGGATATTCAATGTTTTTGAGTTAAAGACCATGGAGGTGGCAATAGAAAAGGCTCGATTGGTAGAAGAGAACTTGGCCATGGCACTAGGAGGCAAAATAGGTGTACAGATTGGCAGTGTGCCTTCAACAAGCTTCGGATCTAGAGGTGGTCAGTCTCAAACAACAGGTTCCTCTAGGAGGCATCATGCACCCGCTAAGGGTGGACATCAACAACAATGTTCTCAGTCGAATCCTAAAATTTTTCAGTTTCAGCAAGGTAGTGGTTCTCAATCTGGGGTTCCTTGGCAGGGCATTACAATGAGACCATACGGTACTATATAAAAAGATTTATATCATTTCTATTTAAGTTTTTACTCTATCTTATGGAAAATTATGCTGACAACCATCTAACGAAATTTCCTTCTAGATGAAAGAAACACATTCATTTTACCATAAAATAATCAAATTTGAATACTAAATTTAGAAAGTTACTTCTCTTATTATGTAACACTTTCTAATCATCAAAATCCCTTGAAGGGCAAGATGAGTGCATATGGTGCTATATAAAAGGTTTTATAATATTTGTATTTAATTTTTATAATTTTATTCAAAGAAAAGTATGATTAGAACCATCTGGCAGCATTGCCTTCTAGATGACATAAAAATATTCATTTTACTATAAAAGAATCAAAATGGAATACTAAATATAAAAAAAATATTTTTCCTTATTATGTAACACTTTTTTATCATCAAGATCCCTTGAAGGGTGAGATGAGAGCATACGATGCTATATAAAAGGTTTTATATTATTTGTATTTAATGTTTTATAATTTTTTTTTGGAAAAAGTATGATTAGAACCATCTAGTGGCATTGCCTTCTAGATGACATAAAAACATTCATTTAACTATAAAATAACCAAAATTGAATACTAAATTTTGAAAGTTACAACAAGAATAAAATACTACAATTTGAAAACCAAAAATTGTCAAATCCAAATCCATTTGAATAATTAAAATTGACTAATTTATAAATATCTTGAAGAAACATAATAATATGTGAATTACAAATCAACTCACCTTAAAGCACCGTATAGCCTCTTTGTCACAAGAATGAGGAAAAAGTTGAGTGTCGAAGAAAAACAAAAATCACAAATACTAAAATTGAGTAGCACAACATAAACTAATGAGACATTATATAAATTTTATGTTCTTTAAGTGTAGGTGAAAATAATTGATACTTAGTTAAGCTAAGAATTAAAATCATACAAATTGTTTATTAAAATTAAAACAACCACAAATACATATTCATTTACATTCTTAAATTTCAATAAACAAAAATAAATGCTTAGTCAAGATAATGATTAAAATCATAGAGCCTTTTCATTAATACTTTAATTTGTAAACAATAAAATACATTAAAAAAATAAAACTTATATATATCAAAATAGCATAAACTATTGAGACATTATATAAAATTTATGTTCTTTTAAGTGTAGATGAAAACAATTACTTAGTTAAACTGAGAATTAAAATCATACAAATTGTCTATTAAAATTAAAACTAAAACAACCACAAATATATATGCATTTACATTCATAAATTTCAATACACAAAAAGATAATGATTAAAATCATACAACCTTTTCAAGAAATTAAAGAGAACGTATGTGGAAGGAAAGAAATAATTCAAATTATGAGGGAGACAATCTTCAAAGCTAGTGGAGTGATTTAAGTTAGAGAAATAGTTGCAGATTTCTAGCAATATATTCATTCAAATGTTAATTTATAAAACAGTAATATATATATTATTAAAAATCTATTTTTCTTTTTTTCCCTCAAAAACATCAACCAATTCTACACTTAAGAAATATCGTAAACTTAAAAAATAAAAAAGGTCATTGCTGCAAAATCTAATACATGTAAACTCTAAAGAATCCTAAAGATAATAATGAGCATTACAACAACATTTGTAAACTCTCACATTACGGTTTAATTTCATATTTTGAAAAATAAATCTATTTTTCATTCAATAATTTTAATAATATTATTTAATTTAAAAAAATTGTAAAATCATATTATTCTTGACCCTACAATTCTAATAATATTGTTTAATTTTTCAAAATTATAAACTCATACTAATCTCTTAGAAGTTTGAATAATATAAATAAAGGATGTCCCAAAATAATATTATAATCTTTAATTCTATGGACATTAAATGCAAATTTAAATTTTATTTAAAATTTATGAGGAGTATTGTGTTTCAAGATAAAGATATAGGAAAAATGATTATGCTTGTATATATACATGATATATTAATAAATAGTTATACATGTTTTCAATTTTATAAATATAAATGATTTTTTAAAAATATGTGATTTTAATGTTTAATAATTTGATCAATATAAATGATTTTTTAATATTTAATAATTTACAAAATGCAATATTATTAAATTTCAAAAACATCAAATTTTTAGTAGCAGTTTTGGCAAGACAATTCATGTTTTTACTGTGATGTTAGTGTTGCAACTTAAATAGTTGAAATATATAATCTAAAAAATTTAAATTTTCACGCATAAGGAAAAAGGAGAGGGAAACTCTAAACCGAGATCATCATAGTTTGACTTAGTTTGCAGGGTATGAACTACAATTAAGATGGACGTTAACCACAATGAGCGTTTATAAGGTATTATTTATGCTTAATTTTTAAACTCCCCATTGAAACCAAAGAAAAGTCCACCCTAACCGTGGAAGAACTCATTAAATAGCGGTATAAATATACCTACCTAAGTGTGTATAAACATACATTTCAGATCTAATACCAAAATAAATGTGTTTCATTTTACTATAAAAGAACCAAAATTGAATACTAAATTTAGAAAGTTTGAAATAACGAAAATAACCATTTTAGATAAATAAAAAACTATTATTTATTCAATTTTGAATAGTTTAAATGTAGAAAAAATAAAATTACTTCTCAATTTTTTTGACCATTAAATTATTTTTAAAATTACTAACATTTGAAATGTATCATAACTATTTTAGATTAAAAAAACTATCATTTGTCCAATTTTGGATAGTTTAAATGTAGAAAAAATAATCATTAAAGAATATAATATAATATTATATTATAATATTTTAAACAAAATGAAAAAAATATACTTTCATTTTGTTCAAAATGTAAAATATAATATTATATTATACTATCATTAAAGTAACTTTAATTTTTTTAAAGTTTATTAAAAAATATTAAAGTATATTAAAATCATATAACTTTCGTATTAAAACAACCATGAACATATAAAATACATTGAAAAATTAAACAATTTGAAAACCAAAAATTGTCAAATTTCAATTGACTAATTTATAGATATCTTGAAGAGACATAATAATATGTGAATTATAAATTAAGTCACCTTAAAGCACCGTATAACCTTTTTGTCACAAGATTGAAGAAAAAGTTGACTATGGAAGAAAGGCAACAATTTCTGCAGAGCAAATACTACTGAAATTGAGTAGTAGAGCATAAATTAAGTTGATTAAAGAAAAACCCATATAGTTTGAAATAAAATGAGACATTATATACAATTTAAGTTCCTTAAGTGTAGATGAAAACAATTGATACTTAATTAAACTAAGAATTAAAATCATACAGCTTGTTTATTAAAATTAAAACAACCACACACATATATGCATTTACATTCCTAAATTTCAACAAAAAAATAGATGCTTAATTAAAATAATGATTAAAATCATATAGCCTTTTCATTAATACTTTTTGTAAATAATAAAATACATAAAAAAAACTAAACAACTTATATTCAGGGAGTGGTATTCTTTACTGCTTAGATTAGTTTTGCATTTTAATGGTTGAGAAGTAGGAATGATTTAAATGTCAATTTATGCATATTTATAGTGGGTTGTATACTATGTGTCTAATAATTACCAAAAACTTATATAACAAGTGTCACGTAGTGGCTAGTACTTGCCTTTATAGTGTTTTAATTATTAATTATTGGGTGTTTTGTTTTAGTAATGTTGATTTGATTGTAATATTGAATAGGAGGGTAGTATTGAATAGATGACAAATAGTAGTTATGCTACTTACTTTAGGTAAAGAAATGGGCTTGAACAAGATTATGGAAATTGTAATTTAGTCCTCCCAAATCAACAACTGAGAATTTTTTTTGACAAGATTTAGAAACTTCTTGAAATCTTTGATGAATGGCAAGTGTTGTATGTTGTTGTGAAGATAAGTTTGCAATCCTCGCAAAGAATGCATCACATCAACTGCAATAAAGAATTCCACTTAAACCTAAATAATAAATTAATATTGGAAATAAGATTTGGAATAAAGATATTAGAAGAACGTAGATAAGAGAAGAAGAAAGGAATTTGTCAAGGACTCAGGAGCAGAAGGAGGCAACCAAAAGAGGGAAACATAAGAAGCAGCAAGCCCCTCTTAAAAATATGAGAAGGAGATCAATGTAAAAGACTTCTTATAGGAGGGAATGAGGGGAAATTCTAAGCAGAAAAAAGGCATCTAATTCTGAACAGTGAGAAAATTCGATGTGAAAATTAATGGCACTAAATTCATCAAGTAGATTGCATTGCTATTGGTGTGAATTTAGACATAAGTATTAAAAATTGTAAGTGGTCAACTTAACCTATAACGTAGGCACATGCCAGGTGTTGGAATTAATCCCAACTCTACGCGTCTCTCCAGCCTTTCCCGCGATCCTGCATCTTCTCTCACAACTTTGTGTGGTGGTGCGGTGTCTATCGCCACACCACTAGTCCTTTTTCCCTGTTGTGCGATGGTGCGATGACTACCGCAGACCCGCAGCTACATCTTCTATGTAGTGCGGTAGAGCGGTGTCTATCGTGGACCCGCGACTCCTCCAACCTTGTGTGGTGGTGCGGTGTCTATCGCCACACCACTAGTCCTTTTTCCCTGTTGTGCGATGGTGCGATGACTACCGCAGACCCGCAGCTACATCTTCTATGTAGTGCGGTAGAGCGGTGTCTATCGTGGACCCGCGACTCCTCCAACCTTGTGTGGTGGTGTGGTGCCCCCACACTCCCACAGGTCTCTCTTCCGTTGCTGGTGGTTATGCGGTGATGGTCTTTTTCTGGCGACATTTTTGTGTGGATGACAATCTAGCACTCATTTTGTATTTAATATGTAAAGGACAGTTTTTAATGTGATTCATTGGATAAATCTAAGCATATCTCTAATGCTTTTATTTTTGTATTAATGACAATTAATTCTTCTCTATTTTGGTGAATTTTACTGTGTTGTTGAAGTTTAATAAATGCATGGTGGTTTTATGTTTTTATATATAGTACTCAAAAGAGAACAGTAGTAAGGAAATGCTCTGCAAAAGCAATTTTGTGAATTGAGAGCAGCAGCTTTGTGAGAAAAATATATTTTGAATGAATTAATACAATATCAAATTTTTTGGGATTATTCTGTGTGCTTTAAATTTTTGCTCTCTATATAATTATGTGTTCATTCCGAGTTGAGTTAATTTAGTTATTATCCACTCCTCTGCCTCTAGCCTTCATGTGGTATCAAAGTAGGTTCACTTTAGCAAAAAGGCTTTCTCAGAGGTTTCCAACAAAGGTGTTTTGAAAGAGATTAATTTTTCATAGTCAAAATGGTAGCAAACACAATCTTGACAAACCCACAAATCCCATAGTTTAATGGGAAGAATTATGACTACTAGGCAATCACCATGAGGGCATTGTTTTGCTCACAAGATTTATGGGAGCTAGTAGAGAATGGATTTCCAGAGCCAACTGATGCAACAACATATAATGCTTTGACTCAAGGAAAGATTTGTTGAGAGATGATAGGAAGAAGGATTCAAAAGCTCTCTTCTTTATCCTCCAAGGAGTGCATGAGAGCATTTTCCCAAGGATTGCAGTAGCAACAAGGTCCAAACAAGCATGGGATATACTACAAACAACCTATCTGTTGATGTTTACTTCATCTGGATGAACACTTCCAGGCATGAGTTTCTAAAAGAGAATAAATTAAATGTAGCCTTGAGGCTATTTAATTTATTTAATCGATATTATTTAGTGAGGAGGCGCTTCATTTAATGTATTATTTATATCATTAATAATTAATAATTAATATTTAATTATTAATTAAAGAGGGTCAACTTATCAAGAGGCACAATTTTATTAAATACTTTATTTTGGGCCTACTTGTCTTTCGGTGCCACTTGAAAAGACACGTCTCTATCCTTGAAAGGGCCAACCTCCTTGATGAAGGGTCACGTCTTGGATATAAATACAAGGTGTTGTTCATTCAATTATCATTAAGTTCATTCCTCATATTCACACTTGGAGAAGAAGTTCAGATGTGAGCAACAGGCCTTCATTTTGTAGCAGTAGGTCTTCTTCCTGTAGCAGCAAATCATATTCTTGTAGCAGCAGATCATCTCCTATAGCAGCAGATCAATTTTTATAGCAGCAGATCGATTACAAGGAGAAACATATTCATTTGTATCTGCATCTAGGAGAGGTGCAAATATTCATTATATTAAATCAACATTGAGTTATGCTTGAGTTGTAAGCAAATTTCCGCTCTTACTAATTCAATATATAAGAGATATATTGGCTAGGTTTTTCTCCCTCAGGTTGGAGGGTTTTCCCAAGGTATCTTGTGGTGTTCATTGTCTTATGTGTTGCATTTTCTGATTGCTTTATTTTCTGATCCTAAAACTAACACTATCAAGGTATGGAAAAAGTCAAAACAACAAAGCTACAAATACTGAGAAGGGATTTTGAAACAATATATATGAAGGACAATGAATCAGTAGACTCATTCTTCACCCAAATCATTGGATTGGTAAATCAAATTAGATCACATGGTGAGAGACTTGAAGATAGAAGAGTGGTTGAAAAGATTCTAAGGAGTTTACCCACAAAATTTGACACTATTGTTGTAACCATAAAGGAAACAAAGGACCTCACACAGTTTTCAGTCGATGAGCTGCATGCATCTCTCATTTCTCATGAACACAGGTTGAGTAGGTCAAAAAACAAATAACTGGAACATGCTTTCAAATCACAAGCTTCAATTAGCTAAAGAAGAGGCAGAGCGAAGATCAAGTTTCAGAGGAAGAGGAAGAAATTTTTACAGAGGTGGAAGAAGCAGTCCTTCAAGCTCAAGTGGAAGAGGTAGCAACCAAAAATCAGGCTCAAGTTCATCTCAAAATCAGCCTCGAGGTCAAAGGTATGAGAAGTCTCAAATCCAATGTCACTATTGTAAAAAAATTGGGCATTACATGAATGAGTGTAGAAAGAAACCATATGATTATGGTAAACAAAATGAAAATTTTACAAAAGAGAATCAAAATCAAAATTCAGAACCAAGCACAATGTTTTTGGCTTGTAATGTTGCACAAGAAAATGAAAAAGATGTGTGGTTTCTAGATTCAAGTTGTAGCAATCATATGACATGAAATTTAGAAATGTTTTCTAGTTTGGATGAAAATGTAAAGTCTGATGTCACACTAGGTAATGACAATAAAGTGTCAGTTAAAGGAAAAGGAAATGTCAACATTCTAACTAAACAGGGGGAGCAAAAGTATATTTCAAATGTGTATTTTGTGTCTAGTCTAAAACACAATTTAATGAGTATAGGACAACTTGTTCAAAAAGGATACAAAGTAACTTTCAAAAATGGTTTGTGCACAGTTTTAGACAAATATCCAATCAACCAACTCATTGCTAAGGTTAAAATGACAAATAATAGAATGTTTCCCCTGAAGATTCAACTAGATTTGAATATATATTATGCACAAGCACAAGAAACCACAATTGTTATGCAAACTGTTCTTCAAGCAAAAATAAAAGATGAAAAATGGTTATGGCACTTGAGATTTGGGCATCTTAACTTTGGAGGTTTAAATTCGCTTCATAGGAAAAGCATGGTGAAGGGATTACCTCTAATAGAAAAACTTGAAAGAGTAGGTGAAGGATGCATCTTAGGAAAGCAACATAAAGAATCATTTCCAATAGGCAAGTCAACTAGAGCAAAAGCCCTTTTGGAAATCATACATTCAAATTTGTGTGGACCTATGCAAACACCATCAATTGGTGGAAGTCTTTACATTTTGAATTTTATTGATGATTATTCAAGGAAAACATGGGTCTACTTTCTAAAGCATAAGAATGAAGTATTTGATCTCTTCTGTCAATTCAAGTCTCTTGTTGAAAAGCAAAGTGGGTATTACATTAAAGCTTTGAGAATGGATAGAGGAGGAGAATATATTTCAAAAGAATTTCTAAATTTCTGCAAAGATCATGGCATCCATAAACAATTTACAACTAGATATACACCTCAACAAAACGGGGTAGCTGAAAGAAAAAGCAGAACAATCATGGAAATGGCTAGAAGTATGTTGAAAGCCAAACATTTGTCAAATGAATATTGGGCTGAATCCATCTCATGTGCAGTATATATAATGAATAGTTGTCCAACAAAAAGTGTCATGAATATGGTTCTTGAAGAAGCATGGACTGGAAGAAAACACAATGTTGCTCATATGAGATTTTTTGGTTGTGTAGCATATGCTCATGTTCCTGATGAATTAAGAAGAAAGTTAGATAACAAAGGAGAAAAGTGTATATTTGTTGGGTATAGTGATGAATCCAAGGCATAAAAACTTTATAATCCAACAACCAAGAAAGTTATAATCATCAGAGATGTACAATTTGTAGAAGATGAAGCATGGGATGGAAGTGTTGAAAAAATAGTCAATATATCAGCAAGTATACCTCAAGAGGAAAGTGAAGTTTCTGTACCAACAAATATTCCTACTAATGTGACTTCTTCCACGCCCATTCAAGCTCAACCAAGTGGTCCACAAGTGACACCATCATCAAATGTAAGAGCAACAACAAGAGGAAAACAAACACCATCTACATCAAGAAGTTCTGGCGTTGGACCATCAAGTCCACATTCTGCAAGTTCAAGTGATTTATCAAATCTTACATTGGCAAGCATGAGAAGATAGAAAATAAAAAGTATAAGGGATATATATGAACAAAGTGAAGGTGAAAATAATTATGATCAAATTTCTCTTTTTACATTCTACTCACAAATAGATGATCCAATTCACTTTGAGGATGCAATTAAAGATGAAAAATGGATATGTGCTATGGATGAAGAAATTGATGCAATTGAAAAGAATCAAACATGGGAGTTGGTGAGTCTTCCAAAAGAAAAGGATGTAATAGGAGTTAAGTGGGTTTACAAAACTAAGTTAAATGCAAATGGTGTTGTGCAAAAACATAAAGCAAGATTAGTGGCAAAAGGTTATTCACAGCAGCCCAAAATTGATTATAATGAAAATTTTGCACCTGTAGCATGTCTTGACACAATAAGGATGATTCTTTCCATTGCAACACAAAAAAAATGGTTAGTTCATCAAATGGATGTGAAATCAGCCTTTTTAAATGGATATTTTGAAGAAGAAGTTTATGTGGAACAACCACTTGGGTATGAGATTTTGGGTCAAGAAGACAAAGTTTACAAGCTGAAAAAAGCATTGTATGGTCTCAAGCAAGCCCCAAGAGTTTGGTACAACATAATTGATAGTTATCTTTTACAAAATGACTAAAATAGGTGCATCAATGAGCCTACATTGTACACCAAGATGAATGAAAAATGTGAAATTTTGATTGTATGTTTGTATGTTGATGATTTGTTTTTCATGGATGATTTATCAATTAATCTATTCAAAGGAGATATGAAGAAAGAATTTGAAATGACAGATTTGGGACTCATGGAATACTTTTTAGGCATTGAAGTGAACCAAAATAAAAATGGTATTTTCATCTCTCAAACAAAGTATGCAAATGATATTTTGAAAAGGTTTCATATGTTGAATTGCAAATCAACACCCACAACTATAGTAATAGGTTTGAAGTTAAGTAAGGATGACAAAGGTTCAAATGTGGATTCAACTTTGTATAAGAGACTTGTTGGTAGTCTCATGTACCTAACAACCACAAGGCCAAACATAATGTATGATGTAAGCTTAATTCCAGATTCATGGATACTCCAAAAGATACGCATTGGAAAGTTGGGAAAATAATTTTAAGATATATAAGTGGAACAAAGAATTATGGCATTCAGTATTCAAGTTCAGAGGATTTCAAGCTGATTGGGTATACTGATAGTGACTGTGCTGGAAGTGTTGATGACAGAAAAAGCACGTCTAGTTATATTTTTCACTTTGGCACTAGTGTAGTATCATGGGCTTCAAAGTAACAACCAATTGTCACTTTTTCATCAGCTCAAGCAAAGTACATAGCAGCAACAAGTGCATCTTGCCAAGTAGTATGGATGAGAAGAGTGCTGAAAGAGCTAAAGAATGAACAAGTGGATGCTACAAAGATATTTTGTTACAATAACTCAACAATAGCATTGTCAAAGAATCTAGTTTTTCACAAAAGGAGCAAACACATTAATACCAGATATCACTTCATTAGAGAGTTAATCAACAATGGTGAAATCTTCTTAGAGTTTTGCAGGTCTGAAGATCAATGCGCGGACATCTTCACTAAGGTAATTGGAAAAGAAAACTTCATCTATCAAAAAGATCGATTGGACATCATTTTTTATAGTAGTTGTGATTAAGAGGGAATGTTGGAATTAATCTCAACTCTACATGTCTCTCCAACCTTTCCCGTGATCCTACATCTTCTCTCACATATTTTTGCGGTGGTGCGGTGTCTACCGCCACACCACTGGTCATTTTTGCCTATTGTGCGGTGGTGCGGTGACTACCGCGGACCCGTAGCTACATCTTCTATGCAATGCGGTAGAGTGGTATCTACTGCGGACCCACGACTCCTTCTCCAACCTTGTGCGGTGGTGCGGTGCCCCCACGCTCTCGCAAGTCTCTCTTCCATTGCTAGCGATTATGCGGCGATGTTCTTTTTTTTGCGGTGTTTTTGTGTGGATGACAATCTAGCACTCAGTTTGTATTTAATATGTAAAGGACAGTTTTTAATGTGATTCGATGGATAAATCTAGGCATATCTCTAATGCTTTTATTTTTGTATTAATAACAATTAATTCTTCTCTTTTCTTTTATGGTGAATTTTATCGTGTTGTTGAAGTTTAATAAATACATGGTGATTTTATGTTTTTATATGTAGTACTCAGAAGAGAACAGTAGTAAAAAAATGCTCTGCAGAAGCAAGTTTGTGAATTGAGGGCAGCAGCTCTGTGAGAAAAATATATTTTGAATGAATTAATACAATATCAATTTTTTTGGGTTTATTCTATGTGCTTTAAATTTCTGCTCTCTATATAATTCCATGTTCATTCCGAGTTGAGTTAATTTAATTATTGTCTGCTCCTCTGCCTCTGGCCTTCACCAGGTTCTAGAATAACTCACTCACCTCAATTGAGGAATAGTGTAATTGCAAATCCTGCAGATTCGTCCTCAATCAAAGTAGACTAAATGTGTCAAAAAAGATTACGTTCTTTTAAAATAGCCAATGTCATTTGTAATGGGAATTTACTTACATAAGCAATAACGTCATAAACTTTCCGCAAGTTTCATCATGAGGGCTGTCCATTTTACTATAGTCACAAGTCTATTTGACATGGTTAACTCTGAATTTGACTTATGAATAAGTTCAGTGATTTGCATTCTGAAAAATGAATATTTGCTTCGTTGATCGCTAAAACTATAATCAATAGTTTTTGCTTCATGTAGGTTACTATAATTTGGTTTGGAAAATATTTCCCTTTTCCTTTTTGGTTGTTGAATTTGATTTGATGATATAATTGGATTTTGCTATTGTTTACTTGGTTTGTAATTATGCAGATTATTTTGAGTAAGTGATATTGTTTTCCTTTCAACAATATTTGGTTCATGTACTGTACTACTAATTGGTGACTTTGTTTCGGTTTTAGAAGGGAATATGCAGAAGTTGTAAGGGTTTTCTCAATTTGTTCAATACTATTTGTTGTTACTAGTGGCTCGTACTAGTACTCGTTTTAAATGAGATTATGTTATATGTATTGTTTGTGCTTATGTTGCTACAAAAACCTTTTTCAATTTGTTTACTAGTTGAAGACCATAAACGAATATGTATTTTCAATATAGTTGCTAACCACTATACGCAAAATGAACCTCCTTCAATTCTCCCTTCTTCATATGGCATCGCCATGTTGATAATATATTGTTTACAATTTAGAAGACATGGTGTGGTGTCTAACATATCTTCTTTTAGTAAATGATCTAGATAGCTACTAACATTTGTACAACTACCTTTTGTTGAATTATAGAATGATTGTGCAACGTAAAGTCTTTAAAGATTGAGTATCAAATTCCCCATTCATCAAGTAACATATTGCGTTGAAAAGGCTTTCATCATAATTTCTTGTGAAGGAAGTAGCCTTTTTCACTCCATTTACTTCCATCTCAGGTGCAATATGTTTCCAATAGCTTTCCAATGTCTCATATTTCATAACAAAGGAAATTTGATACTACATGACTATAATTTGGAGGAATTTTTTTGCAGAGTAATGGTTCGTAATGACCACAATTAGGATTTTCGTCATGAAATAGAATTGTATATGGGTTTTTCTGAATATTGTGATTGAAATGTAAGTACTGTCTCTTTGTAGTTGTTGACCACAATGCTATTGGTATGTTCAACCATTTTGATATCCATCGTATACAGAATGTGTCGCCCCAAAGGCCTCTTTGTTGTTCTGGTATAGTACTTGATGCAAATAATCACATTTTACATAAATATGTTGTGACGTCGTATAGACTATGCATTTGGTACAAGATTTCTGGGTGCAATTCATGTGCAAGTGCTTGTAATGCATTAGAATCATCTTTTGATAAAAGTAACAAAAAGTGATTGACTAATCCATTTCGTAATTCGTGTGAAGTGTAACGAAAATGAAGCAATACTTGAAGACTATCAAATAGGCAATCTCCTACATTATACAAAAATGATTCTAATCAAAATAAGTTGTTTTTCAAAGCGATATCAATGTTCAGAACAATTACTTCTTGACATTTGGTATAATTATCAATATCAATAATATCAACCATTGTTTTGTGTGTAAGAAGATCGTACCTGATTTGCAAATTTAGTTGTTGCTTGTCATAGATAGTTGACAAACCACTTTTGTAGCCACTCAACTGAGAATAGATTCATCAATTAGGAAATGAGAAACCTGTAAATATGTAGTCAACTAAAAACCTAGTACTGATATATCTGAAGGAAATAGCAGAGATAGAAATATTCAAATTCAAACACCTATAAAATATTAACTCAGAACAGCCATTAAAACACCTTGCTACTTGAGAGCAAAAATTATATTAATTTTCTTCTATTTGTCTGTCTCTAGATTACAAAAAATATTCCCATATTTAAAGATTTTCGACACACAAAAATTTAATACAACTTTAATGATAAGCAAGATGCCAGCAGAAAAACGTCCTAACCAAGGTCTAATCGGTTTAATATTCGTCCTTATACATTACACAAAAACCAATCAAAAAGTCCTTTTTATGCTGACGAGGATTCCACTACCGAGTGCATCGAAGAAACCAAAAAGTCAACAGATGTTGAATACTGCGCTACCACCGCGGTTTACAAGGTGACCACGGTGGTCGCGATAACCGCAGGAGCTGACTGAGACCGGCTTACCGCAGTTAAATATTAGACCGCGGTGGTCGCGGTAACTGTCCACTAACAGTTTACTAACTAAGGATGCCAGGCACCGCGCTACCGCCGATGACAGAAAGGAAGACCACGGTGGTTGCGGTAACTGCCAGGATGGAGGGAGATAGAGCCATTGGTGGTTTAACCACGATACCGTGGTGAGCGAAATGGAAGGTTGCGGTAGAGCGGTAGACACCGCGATACCGCAGGCCGTTGACTGGGTCTGCGCAGTATGGCGGTAAGGGTTGGCTGCGACCGCTAGTGTTGAATGCGACGTGGACTCGTGAGCTGGAAGAATTTCCAAAACTCCCCCCTTGAGTACAACTCATGCCATTCTTGAGTCCCAACCAGTCTCTTTGAAAAATGAAGCTCTTTATGCCCAGTGCCTTGGTGAAAATATCTGCTTGCTGTTCATCAGACCTGCAAAAAATTAGTGAAATCTCTCCGCCAGAAATTAGTTCCTTGATAAAATGAAACCTTGTATCAATTTGTTTGCTGCATTTATGAAATACAGGGTTCTTCGACAGAGCTATGGCTGAGTTGTTGTCACAAAATTTTTTTGTTGCCCCTGTCTGCTCATTCTGGATTTCTTGTAGAACTCTTCTCATCCATACTGCTTGACATGATACACTGGTGGCTGCAACGTATTTAGCTTCAGCTGATGATAAAGTAACAATAGGCTGTTTCTTTGAAGCCCATGCAACTACACCACTTCCAAAATGAAAAACATAGCCTGAAGTGTTTTTTCTGTCATCAATACTTCCAACACAATCACTGTCTATATACCCTGTTAATCTGAAATCATCTGATCTAGAATATTGGATTCCAAAATTTCTTGTTCCACTGATATACCTTAAGATTCTCTTTCCAGCTTGCCAGTGATTCTCCTTTGGTGTTTCCATGAATCTGGAAATCAAGCTGATTGCATACATGATGTCAGGCCTTGTGGCTGTCAAATACATTAAACTCCCTACTGACTGTTTGTACAAAGTTGGATTAACTTCTGAGCCTTTGTCTTCTCTGCTCAATTTTAGTCCAGTCACCATTGGAGTAGATGTTGACTTACAGTTTGACATATTGAATATTTTTAAAACATCTTTTGCATATTTAGACTGTGAAATAAAAATACCATCTCTGTTCTGTGTTACCTCAATGCCTAAAAAATACTTTATCATGCCCATGTCTGTCATTTCAAACTCTTTCATCATTTCTATTTTGAATAGATCAATTGACAGATTCCCTGCTAAAATTAAATCATCAACATACAGGCATATGATCAGAATTTTACCTTCATCATTCACTTTAGTATACAAAGTTGGTTCACTGTCACATCTATTAAAACCATTACTTGTGAAATAACTGTCAATTCTGCTATACCATGCTCTTGGGGCTTGTTTCAAACCATACAGTGCCTTCTTCAGTTTATAGACTTTATCCTTTTGTCCTGATATTTCATATCCTGGTGGTTGTTCAATGTAGACTTCCTCTTCCAGATATCCATTGAGAAATGTTGACTTCACGTCCATCTGGTGAACTAGCCATCTATTCTGTGCTACTAATGCCAAAAGCATTTTGACTGTGTCTAGTCATGCAACTGGTGCAAAAGTTTCATTGTAATATATTCTAGGTTGTTGTGCATAACCTTTTACCACCAATCTTGCTTTGTGCTTCTGCACCTCTCCATTTGCATTCAACTTGGTTTTATAAATCCATTTTACACCTATGACATTTTTGTCTTTTGGAAGACTTTGCAACTCCCATGTCTAATTGTTTTCTATTGAATCTATCTCATCATCCATTGCTGTTATCCACTTTTCTTCCTTGATTGCATCCTCATAGTGTATAGGATCTTCAGCTTGTGAATAAAAAGAAAATAGTGTAAATTGCTGAGGATTGTTCTCACCTTCATTTTGATTATAGACATCAGTCATGCTTCTAATTTTCTGTCTTCTCATACTAGCCAAAGTTGGATTTGATAAGTCACTTGAATCTGCAGAATGTGGACTTGAAGGTCCTGCTCCAGAACTTCTTGTTGTTGTAGGTGTCTGCAGACCTCTTGTTGCTGCTCTAGTATTATTGGCAGGTGTCAGTTGTTGACCACTTGCTTGAGGTTGATTAGGAACAACAGGAGCAATAGTTTGAACTGTATTTTCATTCTCATCTTGAGGGATATTAACAGTAACGTTGACTGTATTTTCTTTGCTTCCATCCTATGCTTCATCTTCAACAAATTGAACATCCCTGCTGATTATTACTTTCTTGGTTGAGGGATTAAACAGTTTGTATGCTTTGGATTCTTCACTGTATCCAACAAAAATGCATTTTTCTCCCTTGTTATCAAGTTTTCTTCTCAACTATTCAGGAACATGTGCATATGAAACACAACCAAAAACTCTCATGTGAGACACACTGTGCTTTTTACCTGACCATGCTTCCTCGAGGATAATATTCATCACACTTTTAGTAGGGCATCTGTTCATAATGCATGCTACACAAGATACAACTTCAACCCAAAATTCATTTGTTAAGTGCTTGGCTTTTAACATACTTCTAGCCATCTCCATTATGGTTCTGTTTTTCCTTTCAGCTACACCGTTCTGCTAAGGTGTGTATCTTGTTATGAACTGTTTGTGTATTCCATGTTCTTTGCAGAAATTTAAAAACTCTCTTGAAATGTATTCACCTCCTCTATCTGTTCTCAGCACTTTGATGAAACAACCACTCTGTTTTTCAGCTAAAGATTTAAATTGACAAAAGTAACTAAACATAACACTCTTCTGTTTTAGAAAATACACCCATGTCTTCCTTGAATAATGATCTATAAAAGTCAGAAAATAGAAACTACCACCTATTGAAGGTGTCTGCATTGGACCACATAAATCTAAATGAACTATCTCCAATGGGGCTTTTGCTCTAGTGGATTTCCCTACTGAGAAATACTCTCTATGTTGCTTTCCAAGTATGCAACCCTCACAAACACTCTCTGGTTTTTGAATTAATGGAATTCCCTTTACCATGTTCTTCCTATGAAGTAAATTCAAACCTCCAAAGTTTAAGTGACCGAATCTTAAATGCCAAAGCCAGTTCTCATCCTTTACCTCTGCCTGGAAGATAGTTTGAATAATCGTTGATTCCTCTTTTGCTTGTGCAAAGTTTGTACTCAAAGCTGGCTGAATTGTCAAAGGAAACATTCTATTGTTTGTCATGTGAATTTTTTCTATCAATTGGCCACTTGGTTATTTGTCTAAGATAGTGCATAACCCATTCTTGAAAGACACTCTAAAACCCTTTTGAATTAACTGTCCTACACTCATCAAATTGTGTTTAAGGCTAGGCACAAAATAAACATCATAAATATATTTTTGCTCCCCCTGCTTGGTTAGAATATTAACATTCCCTTTTTCTTTTATTGACACTTTGTTGTCATTACCCAGGGTGACATCTGACTTAATGTTCTCATCTAAACTTGTGAACAACTCTAAATTCCCTGTCATGTGATTACTACAACCTGAATCTAAAAACCAAACTTCTTTCTCACTAGCTTGAGGTACATTACAGGCTAAAAACATTGTGCTCTTATCAGGTATGTTGTCTTGACTCTCTCTAGAAAAGTTTGCATTTTTTCTACCCAATTCATACTATTTCTTTCTACACTCATTCCTACAATGACCAAATTTTTTAC